>JADDTR010000012.1:8577-604744 GCA_015345905.1 Aotearoamyces nothofagi | reverse complement strand
CCCCCCCCCCCCCCCCCCCCCCCCCCCCCCCCCCCCCCCCCCCCCCCCCCCCCCCCCCCCCCCCCCCCCCCCCCGGCTCCAGATTGCTTTGGACAGCCATACTCGAGCCAGAATACATCAACAAAAGGAAAATGTTTTGACTTACCCCATGCCAAATATCGCTGACCCAATGATGGGCACAATCCAATGGATAGAGCTATATGTTGTCCATCCAAACCAGAATAGTCCAATTGGCACAAGAACAGCACCCATAATCGCAGATGGCAAGCGATATTCGGGTTCACTTCCCCCAGGCTCCCCACCAGCAGCCTCTCTTTTTTTAACGAGACGAACGTAATTTTTATGCCATATAGGATCCATTGCTATTGCGCACAGCATCCCAGCGAAAATTCCTAGGAAGGTCAATCCAATCTGCGACAGCGTGAACCCATGGTTCTCGCGAAATACGAGTGGAAATGCACCGAAAAATAGGTACAGTACACCTAGTAGGATTGACGAGAAGAGGCAGAGATTGAAGCACATTGGTTCGAGGAAAAGGAGCTGAAAGGGTCGAGTAAGAGAGAGTAACACCGTCTTGAAAACGGACTTGTCCATCTTCTCCAAAGGGGCTCTCCATCTGTCATCCGACGTTTCCTTCCTTAATTTCCGCGCTTTATTGCGTAACAAGACTGGGTGGTAGGTTTCTGGTACAAAGAATATAATCAGCCCCAACAAAACTCCGGCCCAGATGAGAAGAACATAAAACGTCCATCTCCAATCGACATTGTCGTTAATAAAGCCGCCGATCAGGGGTCCAATCGACGGACCAACGAATGGTGCAGCAGTAAAAACCATCATTGGTGCTTGCAATTCCTCGCGCTTGAACAGGTCGGCAACGGTCCCCCCTGAAACCGACAAGAAGGCACTGCCAGCTAAGCCATCAATGAAGCGGACGATGAGCATGGTCTGGATGTTCTGCGCTACAGCTTCGGGGATGAGGAATATAAAAAAGCATCCGAGGGATACAAGGTAAATTGGGCGCCGGCCATAGAATTCTGACAGCGGGGATAAAAGCATAGGTCCGCACCCCATGCCAAAGACAAAGAGAGACAGGCCAAGCGTTGCCACAATCTGAGACACGTGGAAGTCCTTGGTCAATTGGGCATAAGTCGAAGTATACATAGATGAAGTACACGTTCTATCACATATATTTATCAGCAGCTACTCCCTCTGCATATGCGGCCGTTGCAGGAGACATGACTTACACGCATAACGAGGCTGTCGCGCATATTAGAACGATGGCCCATTTCACCGCTTTTGATTTGCTTCTTGGGTTCATGGGGTCGCTGTCACCGCCATCCCATGCCACCTCAAAAGGATCTTTGTCGTCTCCTTGCTCTGGATCCCTAGGCTCACCATCGATACTGATATCATCGCACCCATACCCGTTCTGCGACCTTGTTCTGCTCAATGACCGTACAGAAATTGTTCTGTTTGCAGGTCTTGACCGAGATGCAACTGGTTGGATTGGAGCCCATTCTTTCTCTGTTTGTGCCTCTGATGAGTCTTCTGCTGCTGCTGCCGCTGCGGGGTTCGTTGTATCGTTACTTGAGTCATGCTCGTAGGATTTCTCTTCGATGTCAGCCATGCTCTAAATTTAGCTTCGTTAAACTATAAAAGCTTATTCTAGATCTGACTGAAATCAATGGTCATGTTCCAAAACAGTGGCTATAAAATACTTGGGTATATGGGGGGCAAGGACAGTCGCTCAATAAGACGGAAACAGCCATCGAGAGTAATTCTGATATTTAATTAACCGGCCCTCAATAGCAGGGTTCTATGCCGTCCGCCCATTTAGTTTAAGCTTTTATTATGACGGTCGGATCTGGGGTCTTATCCGCTTTTGTTAGTGATCTGAGCGTGAGATTGCGGCTCTGCATCTCTGTTGACGTTGGCCGAATGAGATTCTACAGCTGTCAGTAATGTTATCCTATTATTTGATAAATAAAAGGGACTTGCGGCTTAATCTCAGGGAATGGATTACATTAGTAAAAAGCTGAGTGCATCATTTCGCGTTAGTGGGGGACGCGACACTCTGGATTTCATGTTGTTATCGCATTTCATATTTCTAGTTGGCTCAAAAGCGTCGCGACTCACTACGATCTTATACAAAATTTGTTAGCTATGATGTACTCGACAGATAATTTTCTTAAAGTCAGATGCAGTCAGACTCTACTATGCTGAAGAGGAGATTTCTTGGATAATTTAGCCGGGGTGTACATGAAAAAAAGACACCCCATCAGATATCTAATAGGAGATGCAATGATTCATACACAGCCCCGGCGCTGTACTATAGATAATGATAGCTCTATGATGTCGGTTTTCCATTTGGGCTTTGGAACCCATTTTCCTGCCACCAACTCTCTGCTGTCAATTTCAGTTCTCGCTGCTCAGTTTCTGTCAAAGGAATCTCAGAGCCAAGTCTTCGTTGCCTGCTCTCAGGTGTCTCGATGATGCTTGCGTTCTCGTCATCTTCAGAGCGAAACGTGTAGCTACGGTACTCGGTGTTCTGCCAGCCGGTGCCTTTCATGAAATCAGCGAGTGGATAGCAGAGAGAAAATATAAAAGAACTATGACTTACCAAGGAACCTATCATGTCCCGTCCAGTCCTCCGTGAAGTAGTGCAAGTATCCGCCGTGGGTCACTACGGCAATATCTGCATGGTCTCCACTGCCTTTTGATCCGAGCTCACGCAGCCATCTTCTTGCTGCTCTGGCTCTTGCCTCCAGCTTGGCAGCGACGGGCGCCCATGGGCCTTCGATTGATTTATCATTCCAACCATCTTTAACAAGCCCCAAGTCCACAGCTCCCTTCCATTCTCCAGTCTCGAATTCCTTCTTGAGCAAGGATGGGTCACTCCCAGTATCACATGGAAGGTCTGAAGTTTCTTGCAGTTCAGGAAGAGCGATAATTTTAAGGCCCTTTTCCTTGACTTCCGGTTCGAACGATATCAAGCATGTATAAATTGTCCGTCGGAGTGGAGATGCGACGAGGTGTGTGATTCGGTCATGGTATGGGAACGTGTTTTGGAGAGTTCTACATTGATCCTCTCCAAGTGGTGTCAATAATGGATCAGACATCTTATGATTGGCTTCGGTGAGATTGTGGTAGCCCTGCGCATGGCGGACGCAGTGGATGGTGACGCTCGGCACTGGAAAGTTATCAGGGAGCGCCATTCGTGATGTTCAAGAATATCTTTCTATTGGTCTGGCAGCCGGGTAGGAAGCCATATCACGTCTCCCAGACCATAGCTCGATTGAGTTAAGAAAAGAAAAGGGGTTGGCTCACTTTCTGAATTTAAACGCGCGATTCGCGGGAGATGATCGATGTTCAATAAGAGAATAAAGAGAATAAGAGTAAGAAATCTATTGGTATCTCATCTATTGCTGTATATTATCTAGCCGAGAAAGGAAATCTAGAAAGGCACAAAAGTCTATAGAGTCTAAAAAGAAATTCTAGAAAGGATGTATGACAGGAACGAAGGAGTGTTCTCCGGCCGGTGTTGCAGGAAAAATTCTCAGGGCTCAGGTGTTCCGTTATCTAATCGTCGACAGTCCCGCCCCGCCAGGGACGCCGCCGTCATGCATAGTAAATGATGTCATTGGCTGGCGGCTCTGACTTACACTATTTCCGTGCTCGTACACATTTCTCTCCGGAACGCTGTGCTCCATGCGGCAATCATTTCATAAACCGTAAGACGTCAAGAAATGTGGCATGCACTCATATAATAACAAGCAAACAGATTGGACATTCCTCGATATTGTACTGAGCTCGTTCATGAGACTCTCTTGGTGGTGGTTAAGCATTTAGGTAGTCGAGCGACTTGCCTCCTATGCTTATGACGTAGTTGAATATCGGCAGAGCGTATGTACTGTACTGTACTGTTTTGTATGACGAGTGCCATGGAATCTAAGAACCCCCAACCTTTCAACCGATGCTCTTAAAGCTCCACTGGCTTGAGTCTCGTGAGCTTGGCCCTGATTATAAACACACATTCAAAGAATCTCACCATTCCAACAATGGCTCCATTCAACCACTTGCGTCTTACCTCTCGAGGTCTTGCTAGTCGAGCGATCACACTCCATGCGCCAGGCACTCAGAATAGTCCATTCCATCAAATCTCCCTTCTCCGCTCCCCCCGTAAGGATTCCCAAGACAAAGACAGCATTAATACCGAGGCAACCGAGTATTCCAAGTCGGGGACTGACGACTCAGCCGCAAGGCAAAGTCAAGCTGCTTATGACCCAAATCAGACGGATCCTAGACAGGAGATGGATACGGCTGGCTTGGGAAATAAGGTATAATATCACATAAGACGTTTACTAGCTACATTACTGATTCTAAAATGTGGACTATGCTAATTGATCCTAAGAAGGGAAACCCATTAGAGGTGTCTCCTGCGAATACAGATGTTTCTCAAGGCAAGGGCCCCGAGAAAGACGGAGGAGCCGAGAAGTCTACTTCAAGCGGGGAGAAGAGTGGCCATGGCTCCCCAAAGAAGGCGGAAGGGGGTGTAAGTTGAAGGCTTGCTTGAGGATTTAGGAAGTTGGCTGTGGAGTCATTCACTACTTCACATCATATTTGGCGTACCTTGAGTTTCGTTTCGATGCTATGTATAAGCTTACAAAAGAAGTATCGTCTCTAGCTTTAGAAGCTTAGGAATTGAAACGTAAAAATAAGAAGCCAGCGGAGGTAAAGTGTGATATTCAGACAGCTATATGTAACCACCACACATGATTACGATTTCATGGTATTTGCAGCCCCAGTATAGTAGAGTAGATACCAGAAATTTCCGCCACGTCTCCAATAATAGAAACAAATAATAGGAGTAAAGCTGCGATCAGAAACTGAGATCTCTCTGAACTTCTCTTTTTGTGTAAGTTAGTTACGCTTATCTTACAGCGTAATACGGCCGCTCCAACCCATCCATTTGCATTTCCCGGCTCCCATTCCCATTTATCCCATCGTGATTAGGTCCATTATTTCCATGCCCATATTGTCCTCCTATCATTGGTGCTTCTGGAACGCGCCCGGCCATATTGCTAGAAGTTGGAATATCGTTCACATCAAAGCTATCCTCACCGTCGGCGTCGGCATCAGCATCAGCATCAGCGTCGGCATCAAGATCCATATCTGCATCACGATCGTTCATTCTTCCACTAATTTCATTGTCCATACGTGGCGTGTTAATCTGCATTTGTACGTCTCGAGGGTTAGGTTCATTGAGTCCTCGTTGTTGGGACATGCCCGAGTTGACGCCTCGGCTTGCTTGTACAACGGGTAACCACTTAGAAATGGCTTTATCGGCTTGTCCCTGCACCGTCTGGTCTTTATCAGTGAGATTCAGACCCATCCCTTTATTGCGTATGCCCATATCACCTAACTCGACGATCGCGCGACTATTAATTGGTACTGTTGCGGGCGGCATCATTTGAAACTCACGAGGCTGTTGACAGCGACTTAACTGCTCAACCTGTTGGCGGAGATGTGCATTCTCCTGGAGGATATTCTCCATATTTGATTTTAGACTAAGAATGGTTCGATCCTTATTTCCAACTGAGCGGGCTAGCTCAAGACGCCACAGTTCACCTTTAGTGCCTTGTGGGAGTGACGACCAGTGACTAAAGGCAGAGTGGAGGTGGCTAGAGATCTTTTCTTCAAGATCTTGGGCTGCAGCGTTGATATGCGAGTTGGCATTCGACGGAGAGGTAGGGAGGTGGGGAGTGTATTGCAGATCATCAGGGGTCGATGCAGAGACCATGGCACGTGAGACACGCCATCGGTGAAATGCGTCATGGAAGTGTGATCGCAGTGCCTCGTACTGTTGTTGCTCAGGGGGTGCGATCGACCATGAAGACGAAGATGGAAGCGGAGTTATCTGGTTTATTGTCGGTGGCGGAGGAAGGCAATAAAGTGTGAGAGCGGGGAAGTCGAGGGAGAGTGGATCATAGTCGAAGGGGGAGGACTTTGGTTGCACAATTTCTCTGGGCCGATGTTAGCAGACGTAGGAAAATGATATCAATCGCTGATCTACAGTCCATTGACAACCTGTTCATATGAGCCAGGAAGATAAACTCACTTCGCTGCCCATACGGCGCCTAATAATTCTCGCAATGCCAATTTTGACGCTCGCGCAGTGTCCAAAGCCTCCAGCATCTTTTGCTTTTGATCGAATGTTGACTTTGCGAGCATCTGTCGACTGGCAGACCTTCGGCCTTCGATGACCCTTGAAGCATCCCTTTCTTCTCCACCAAACTGTCCATTTCGTACTATCGATGGGATATCGTTTATTACTCCAGTCGAGTGCCAACTAGGTGTATTGAGGTACATCTTTACCCTCCCCTTTTCGCCCTCATGTGAAAGATCCATTCGCTGCGTCCTAACTTTTGGACTTCTCGGGTTTTTCCCCACGCCAGCTTCTGACTGTGGACTTCTCTTCCCGTTTCCGTCCCCATTGGCTCCAGGTGTTCCGGTGGGTGTGCTTTCCTCTCGTCTGGACATTGAGTTGCGGGGCTGTCTTCTGGTAATACCTCCACGCAGCTTCCGGATCTCATCGACATCGTGAACTCCATCTGCAGGTTTAGGGTTCTTCTCCTTGATATACAAATCGAGGTGACGACCGAGAGAGGATGAGGTGAATGGCTGCTGGCAGAAGGGGCACGCCTTGTCCTTTGGAGCGCCTGCCTTGCCTAAATTTATAGAGGAGTCTGCATTAGAGCTAGGAGTCCCAACTTGGTCTGGCATTTTGCGCGCAATTGTGGGGAAGCCTAGTATCGCATCGAGTTATTTTAAAGGTGTATAGAAAGATAAGTGAATGCTATAATTATAGCGCGACTCTATAGAAGAACATTGGTAGAGAGGAGCAAGGGCAGGCTCAGAGCTTATGAGATTAAAATTATTGGAAAGGGATCGCGTCGCAATATGTTTTTCAGGGATACTTGGTTAGCTTGGATCGGCAGAGTAGTGATCCGCCATCCCGAGGGTGCCAGATCAGATGATTGTCATCCAGGACTCCAGGAGCTAGCTCTAGATTATGATCAGAGATTAGCAGCAAATGCTCATGAAATACAAAGTTCTATGTATACAAAACCTACCTCTTTTGAAATGTATATTTGTCGTGCCTATGTTTACAATACTTTTTACAGTCATGCACGAGGAGAGACACAGCACGCAGGTAGACTTGGAGCACATCTGGATAAAATAGCTAGTTTGTGGTCTATCACTAAACTTCTTGACGATCCAGGGCTATCTTGTTCGACCAGACCTACACCACGGTTCTACCACTCCTTTCTACGACTCCATCAATGCCGCTAATAAAGAATGCTAGATTATCATGACAGCAAGTAAGATCGCTGAAAGCAGAGCGCTAAGTACATCCAGTAATCTGAAGTAAACTGTGCAATCATTGCAGAAGTGGATCCTGTATATGAAGTTAATATAAGAGTGCATATGAATGGAATCAGGTTGACTTACTCTGAAGTGCTTCTGGGAATTTCCCTGCTTGTCGTTGCCCCATTGGAAGCGTCTCCTCTCCCGCTCTTCCGTCTTTCTCGCCCTTTTCTCAGTCGCCTGAACTTCTCTTCTCTTCTGATCGGTAACTCCAATCATTCCCATGCCACCGTTTGCACGACTTGTAAGGGCTCTTCCGCGCTCACGGTCATTTCGCCGAGAGACTTGCCGATCCTCCTCATCAGATTCGGAGCCTCGTGCAGCTTCAATCGCATACTGCTCTTGTCGCTCAGCAGGTGAAGGATGACTGTGTAGGTTCTGCTTATAGTACTTTGATAGAGATCTATGTCCTACAGCACGACCTGATGGGAGATGGAGTTCATAATCAGAATAGAAAACTGCATGAGTGTGCTTGTGGGCATGAGAGTGCCACCCGTCTGCATTTCTGTGGGGTCGTGGATCCTGGGACGAGTGATGTGGGTGTCGGTCCAACTTTTCGTACTGGTGGATGTGCTGATCAAGGGGAAGTGCGGTCAGATCTGCAGAATCAAGTGACGATGCTGAACTATCTGTTTCCCATCCATCAGGATCGACCATTTCCTCATCGTTATCTCCGTCTGCCTTGGTAGGACGCCTTGCTCTGAGCTTGACACCACCGCTTGACTTTTTGTCTTCTGATTCATCCTCAGAATCCTCATCTTCTACATCCGAGTATGTGCTAGTGAAATCATAAAACTCCCCAATCTCCAGCTGCTCATCCTCTGTACCAAATGGAATCTTGCAGTGACCCTTATCCCGCATGTGCGTCTGTAGACCGAATACAGACGGCTTCAACTTTCCACAATACAAACACTCGTGGAACTCGTGTATCTTTTCATGCAAGGATTCAATCAAGCCATCAAGGTCCACAAGGTAGTTGCGCTCCGGGATGAACATGCCATGTATGCGCTCCATATGAATGACATTCAAAGGGGTTGTAGGTGAGTCATAGTTGCAGAAGAGGCAACGCTGAAGAGGAACTGTTGAAGAAGGTGCCACCGATGCTGATGTAGCTACGGGATCCACAGTCTGTGCAGGCCCGTCTACTGCTTCGACAGGTTGATAGGGTTTGGAAGATCTCCGGGAGGTTGATTCACGATCATTTATTGAGGCCCCCTTAACCCCTTTAACTACTTCGTTAAATTCATCTCCGGCATCCGTGTCTGCATCCGTATCAATTGTGTTGGCCTGGCTCTGATCCACGGTAGAGCTCATGACTGAAACAGATTCGTCATCTGTGTAGCCGGATCTTCGGTCTCGCAGTATGGCTACTCGTGCCCGATGCTTCTGACTTCCGACATGATTATCATATGCATTCTCGCTGAAATATGTCTTCTCACATGCCGAGCAGGTCCTCTCGTAAGAAGCCCTGGTGGCAGCCGCGGTAGAGGATGCTTGTGCTGCAAGGACCTTTTCTGTGAAGACTTCGGATGCTATAGGTGGCAACGATGTAACACGACGTTTCAGGTTGTATCGACTATTACCAAGTCAGTTTCTCAAAAATTATACGAATCTTGTATGAGCCCTACTGCCAGTCACTCCTCATATGACCCCTCTGCAAATCGCTGTTGCGAAATGCAACCTGACATGTATTACATGTATACGGATGAGACGTCGATGTGTCTGCTTGTACTGGTAATCCTGCAGCAGGGACACGACTTGAGGCAATGGTAGCCATTTGTTCGTTAATTGATTGACGTTGTGCAGTGACTTCGATTTCCGAGTTGAATATCGTCGAGCCACAACTGGTGGGCGGGATTTGATAAGGAAGGGCTTGATAAGAATTCGATACCTTAGTGTAGAAGATTAAGGTATCCGATGCCGCAACTGCCAGATATAAAGGAGTTTCTTGGGGGAGGCCCTCTAGGGTATTAGTCAGAAAGACTGTGTAGGCACAAGACTCTGGATCTTGAAGTTTTGTGCTATGCGGTGCTACAAACACCTATGCAAGTGGGAGGGTACGGGATTTCAGGTACATTGGGGTTGATTTGCAGAGGAAATTTCTGTGGGTCCGTTTGGCGAAGATATTGTTCAGCCTTAATAATGAGGCTGGAAGGCTGGAAAGTACGTCATTCAACAACAGTATGAGTAAGCGTCTAAAGTGAGTGACTTGCAGGCGCGGCGCTAGGCTGTTTTAGGGTCGGTCCTACCTTAGGTACCTTCCTATGTTCTGTAACTGTAAGCACAGACCGTGCGTGCCAGATTAGACTTGAGCGCACGGCTGAACCAACTCAGCAGCAGCCTTGTAATTTACAGATCTTCGTACTTTCATAGATCTCCTTTGAGATCGCGCGTCATACATTCTCCATGTTATGACTCGCGATACTCAACGGGTCGTTGCTAGCAACGATGAACAGGCAGAAGTCTTCGCAGCCTTGTGGACTGCGACCGCATCCACCTCGTCATTTCCTCAGCTTCCGCCGAATGCCCCCCAGGAACTGAAGAAACTGACAATTGATGTGGAGGATCCGAAAAGTATCTATACTATCCACCGAGCAAGCAGGCGGCACAACTTTCAGATACTCGTTGAAAGGTAGCCAATCCATATTGTTTCTTTCACTTTTCCATCCTCCGCTTTCACTGGCTAATATCATCCCATAGATATATCATCCAGCTTCGTTATGGGTGCCAAAATCCTCAGTGCACCACTTCGACTTGCTTTACCTGCAGGAGGCGAGTAGCAGGCAGCGCGCCTTTACGGAGGTACAACGCTACGAGCGCTAGGACATTGGCCTGTCACCTGGCGAGTCAAGATAACCCAGAAAGTGGGCTTTGCACCCATGCCGATGGATTTATCTCAAAGCTATCCCGCGGACACTCTATAATTTCATCCAAGGCCAAGATATTAGGAGATGACGGTAGAAGTCACAACCCCCCGGCGAGGGAGCCTAAAGCGTCAGCCCAAAACCGAGCAATGGCCAATAACAGACCCCTCCAGGGTAATCGTGAAGGACATAGATTGTCGGAAAGCTATCATTCATCCGGTAGAATTAAGGAGAATGAATCATATATTGATGATGAGACTAAAGTCGGACATGGACGCTCAACAGTGCAACTCGGGCAAGGTCCGATCAAAACAGACCAAAAGTCATTTGTGCAAAATCTGTTCAATACAGATGCACTAAAGATGCTCGAATGGCTGACACCAAATAATCTGGAGGCTTTGACTTCCTCATACTCAGAGATTCGGAAATTATTCACCGGCCACCAAGACGTCAAGCAGGACGATCTTGCGGCGCATAATGGAACAACTGAAGAGGGAGACGCCAAAGATACTTTAGAAGAACCGATTTCTACATCTCAGAATACCCCATCGCTACAAAGCAGCTTTTCTTCTTCGACAGGTTCGCAAATTGACAGCATGTCTAATGAACAAGTACGAGCGAGTGACAATGCCATAGATAGAAATGGGACCAAGAACAATCCGGTCTCTGGAGTTAAGAAGCACGGTCAGTCACTAAATAGAGCGGAGTCAGCGATGCCATATATGTCTAGCTCCGTCAGGCAACTGAATAGTATGGGCTCGCACGATATCAAACATCGACGGCTTGTCGAACAATGCCTTTTAATTCCAGACAGCCTGGATAGTAGATCCGCACCCTTGGAGGAGGATGGTTTTCAGGCACGCTCATTTAAGAACGCCCTACCGACTACATCAGCAGATAGCACCCGCAAACGCGTACCTTCTAGCTCAAATGCCATGCCTGGAGGTAAGGAAACTTTGTGTAATGATATTCAATTTCTCTCGGGTTATAATGGATATAAGCTTATGAGTCAAGTCATCAATAAAAATTCCCGCGATACAGAAGAGATTAAGAGTCAGAAAGAGACTACTCCAAGGGGAGATCCGCCAATAGATTCTGAAAACCTTCAGCCTTCAAAAACCGCCGGTAACCAGAACATTGCGCAATCGTTAGCCGTCTTGTCTGTTGAGGTCATCGATCTGTTTTGCAATATTCTTCAAGACGGTGACCGTCACGATTTTCGTTCCCTTTATACTCAGTTTTCTGATACAAAAGAAAATCCCTACAACATCAAACGCTTAGCGAATCGAAGCCGATTGTCAATTAGTCGCCTTGAAAATACTGAGAAGCAATGGAAGGGTTTTATTGACCAGAGCCTCTTCTATGTACTCAGTAGACCGAAGGCTCTTCTTCGCTCGTTCGGAGACGAAAATGTACCTCTGTTTGACAGCCACACCATATGGTATTGTATGATGCGTCTGACAAGGGTTGCAGCACCTTTGGTCTTCGATGCCTTGTGGATGGCTGCGAGTGAACTTTATGTCCCTCCCCGAGAACTGTGGGGAATATACGATTGGGCAATGACTCCTGTAGCAAATGAATCCGATGGTAATATCGGTCTTACAAGTAATGAAGCAGCGCATCTTACTTCGATATGCTTACACGCTTTGATTGCGGCTGTTCCGCATGAGATAAACTCAGATCGTCTTTTCCAGCTGTCTCGTCTTCGTTCATCGGGACTTTCAACTTGGCAAAGTCGGACTGAAAGGGAGGTTGTAGCCCTGAGCCTTTTCTATGACGATATATTTTCGGATGAATTGGCTCTTAGATTGGCCCGGAGGCTCTTTGCTGCGATTCCAGCCAGGCGTCATTATCAAGAATTGTTAGAAACAGGTATCAGGGAGCAAAACGGACTGTCTATACTTTTTGACTTTGTTGATGTTATTCTGGAGCCTTGGAACTTCCTTGATGTGGAAGTTCCTTCTTTGCTTGAATTTTCAGCTCATGAACGCGAGATACACGAGAACAGGATGCCAACTCTTCTAATTGACTGGGCTCGAACGGTCATGTTACAAGATTGGAATGGCAGCGCCGAGGTTCCCTCTGATGGGTCTTTTGGAGGAGCTCTGGCCATGATTGCGGCGATATGTACATTACTACTCCCCTAACCAGATGAACGATGCTAACATATTTTCAGATGCCAGAAGACGGTCTCTACTTCTAGGTGATGTACATTTCCGAACAGAATATTTCGCGGATCGGTTAGACTCCGTAGAAATGCCCGTCGAATGGCTCACGTTTGTCGCTAATAAGAAGACGGTCCACTTACTTGACTACCCGTATTTGTTCAGTCCATCAACTCTTGTCACCTACTTTCGCGCCATTAATTTCTCACGCATGAGTCGAGCGTTTGAGGAATCTGGCTCCATGATGGCTCGTGTGCAATCGACTATGTCACCAGGCAGCCTGATGACTGATGCAGCTCGCCGTGAAGATCTGTACAGCAGTCTTCGTATTGCCACTTCCAAATTCCTCGTCCTTCAAATACGACGAGACTATGTTCTCCTCGATGCATTCAATCAATTATGGAGACGCGAGGAACGAGAATTGACTCGTCCACTAAAGATCCGACTAGGTGAGGATAGTGGTGAGGAAGGATCTGACTCAGGAGGTGTACAACAAGAGTTTTTCCGACTAGCCATTGCAGAGGCCTTGGATCCAGATTACGGTGCGAAATTGCCGGACCCCAATTTCATACTATCCATACTGACTAAACCAGGCACATTTACCATTGATGAAAGAACAAAAATGACATGGTTCCAACCTGGTTCACCGGAGCCGCTCTGGAAATTTGAAATCATTGGTCTTATAATCTCCCTGGCTATATACAATGGGCTTACTCTACCTGTCACGTTTCCAAAAGCCCTATATCGCAAGCTTCTAGGGGATCCCGTAACGGAGCTTTATCACATCGAAGACGGATGGCCCGACCTAGCAAGCGGTCTTACTACTCTTCTTGAATGGGATGAGAAGGACGGCCTCGTAAGCGATGTATTTTCTCGAACCTATGAGTTTAGTGTCGACTTCTTCGGGCAGCATATCTCGTGCGACATGACGGCCGACAAGCATAACACTTGGCCACAGTTTCACAAAGCCGAACTCTCAAATCCTATGGACGTTTGTCTTGTGGATAGTAACAATCGTGATGAATATGTAAGTGACTATATTCAGTGGTTGACTGACATCTCAATTCGTCCACAGTTTGAAGCCTTTGAACGTGGCTTTTTTACTTGTCTTGAGCGACGATCACTTTCGCTCTTCAGCCCGGATACTTTACAAGCTATTGTCGAAGGTGTCCAAGACATTGATATATCTGAGCTACGTCGCTATACCAGATACGTGGGCTGGGATGCCAGTCATCGATCGATAAAGGACTTCTGGTCAATTGTCAAGAAATTTGGATATGAAGAGAAGAAGAAACTTCTCGAGTTTGTCACCGCAAGTGACAGAGTTCCAGTAGGTGGAATGCGCAATCTACAATTTGTAGTGCAACGGAACGGGGTTGGGGATGTCGACGGACATTTGCCAACGAGCTATACGTGCTACGGCACGCTCTTGCTCCCAGAGTATTCGAGCAAAGATATCTTGAAACAAAAGCTGAGCATGGCATTGCAGAACGCTAAGGGATTCGGGTTTGCTTGATGCCAGAAAAGGCAGTCATACCGTATGATTATGAGACTATGATGAACGTTAGGTTAGAAGTCATGAGCCAAACATACATTGGCATAATCACAATGCATATTCCTTTCAATAGAACAAATCAATTGGCCTAATATTAAAACCAGCGAAGGCCGTAGAATCGCTGAGGGATATCTTAGGTGGAGAGATGGAGTTGAAACATTTAAGCAGTTTCGTATTAAAAAGAGCGATTGCAAAGTTGATAGTAATACGTCGAATAGATTCTCAATAGCGAAACCCATTTGGTAAAGAGCACTATTACGCAATTAAATCAGAGCTAGAAAACTGCATTTATCTCCCCGAGCACTTTTAGTGTCTCGGGTCTAATGAATCTATTAACTACAGGCATTATATACATATGGCTTTTAGAAGTCATTCTCATCACTTCCAGCAATGATGACGTTGTTGACCTTCAATACCATCCGGCACAGCTGTGTTGCTAACATCAACTGTTGTCTCTTACCGATCAAGGGGTCAATGACAAAGGCATCTCTCATGTCGTTACTGCCAGTCTGCATGCAATCAACACCTAACCTCGAATTGTTTTCCTTCACCTGCCGACTCTTAATGCTAGCCAATGTAGCAATGGGCGAGAGGCCAGAATTCTCTGCAAGGGTCATAGGAATGTTGTCAAGGGCGTCAGCAAATGCTCGCATGGCGTATTGCTCGAGGCCTGGGGACTTGACTGCAGCATCTTCAACGGCCAAAGAGCAGGCTATCTCGGCAGCACCACCACCGTAAACCACACGGTTATCCCTAACAAGATTGCGAACGACACAGAGAGCATCATGTAACGAGCGTTTTGCTTCGTCGATGATCTACGTGGGATGTTAATTTATAGTCAACAAAGACCAAAGGGCACAAAACTTACCATCTTGTTGCTTCCTCTAACAAATACCGTTACTGCTCTAGTGTTTGCGCACTCCTCGATGACCAACATCTTCTCTCTTGTCGTTCCAAAGCTCATCTCACGGACAATGCCAGCATGGCCAAGCTTTGCAGCTGATAAATCCTCAAATCTCGGTACGATTCTGCCGTTCGTTGCAATGGCAATGAGCTCGATTTCTGGGCCACCCACCCATCGAACAGCCGGCAGCTTATTCTGTAGCAGAAGATGGTTTGCTTCGTCATCAAATCCCCATTGGCAAATAACGAGATTGGCGCCTGTGTCCTTTATTTGCTGTATCATCTCGGCGAACTTGTCCTTCTCATATGTTTGAAGCTTTTTGAACTCTTCTACCGTGGTGATATCAAGCTTGTGCTTCGTCTTAGGCTTCGGTGGCTCGAAGGCGCATGTGAGGATGGCAATTTTGGCATCGTGAACTTCAGAGGGCATTTGAGGGTGAGAGAAATCTTTGTCGACAATAACGCCCTTCACCAATAATGAGTCTTCGAGAGAACCGCCGACCTTTCCATCGACCTTGATCAGCTCAAAATCAACGTCTTTCCTCTCAAGATCTGCAACTGAGAGTACCGCATCGACAGCGATGTTTGCGAACTTGTCGTGTGCCATCGAGACAATCTTGCTTCCTAAACTTGTTCTCGCTACCTTAACCAGGTTCTCCTTGTGGTCCTTTGTAAAGTCTATGGTATCAGCAATTCTATCCAACTCGGCTACAGCAATATCACAAGCTTGATCATAGCCATCCGCTATCCGGATTGGGTGAATTCCCTTGTCGATGAGTTCTGCAGCTTGTTCCAGTAGTGCGCCAGCCAAGACAACAACACCTGTAGTGCCATCGCCTATCTCATCATCTTGAGACTTCGATAGCTCTACCAGTAGCTTTGCTACGTGATTTGAAATCTCCATCTGTCCCAAGATTGTGGCACCATCATTCGTAACCGTGATGTCTCCATCTGGGGATATAAGGATCTTATCGAGACCTCGAGGACCTAGTGAAGTTTTGACAATATTGGCGACAGTTCTCGCCGCGAGGATATGTGACTTGACAGCATCATTGCCATGTTGTCTCTTCTTTTTGCCTTGGCTAGATACGAGTCAGTATGAAAAGGCTATATCGTCCACTGAGAAGACTTACTCTCGAACTACGATGAAAGGGCGGCCTTGTTCATCTTTCATGACCGTAGCTGCATGAATGTATTAGCATCGGGACATATCAGGCTGAAGATACTTTAGACGGACCCTGTGACATATCAATATCTGTATAAATATTTTGTTAGCGATCTGGTCCCTAAAAGTTCTTTGGGGGATATACGTACTCATCGCCATCGTGCAGACTTATGGATCAAGTCCCGCGACGTTCCAGACTATTACGGAGATATTCCAGAAAGTTGATATGTGAACTATCGTCGAAGGATTCGTATGTAGCTCTGATGCTTCTGCAAACGCGTTGGTCTCTTCCAACACCCAGTACGCGTAGTTGATGACTTTTCGCCAAATCGCTGATGCCTCAGGGTTTAGACATATCTAATCTTATATTCACGTGCTTCTTCTGCAGTTACATCTTACTTCAAGAAAACCCCTACAAACTGTCTAACTCTAGCTCTCTATATATATTTACTCAATGCCCGGTATGCTTTTGTCAAATTTAATCTTTAAATGACTAAGAAGAAACTATAGCCCCGGTTTGCAAGTGTCTACATAAAGAGCGGCACCCCGTGACCAATTAATCATAAGCGAAGTCGCGTGGTGATCGCCGCGTCTATCTCATAGCTGCTAAACAGCTCTCTGGCTCTCTTTGCGCGACCAACTTTAGACGTGCATCACCACCATCAACGATCTCAGGGGGTACTGAGATTTTTGGCACCGGCCAAATATCTCTTTGCGACTCAATTGCAGCAATTTCAAGCTCAATTCGTATCACGCCGCGATTCTCTTGTCTTACCCCAGCCTCGCGCATTAACGAATCCTCATCCTCAAAATGCCACCTCGTAAGTCGCAATACACCCACCCCATGTCTACTGCATTCTCGTAAATTTTATACTATTCTGTAATTCCATCACCTTTGTCGGTCCCTTATTACTCATAAGCATGCGCTCACGGTCCAATGTAGCAATTAGCGATGACGATGCCTCGGACGTCGAGATAACAGGAGTTTTGGCCAAGAAAGGATCTAAGCGTAAGGCAGTGAAGAAGACTGAAGAGGAGTCGGCAGAGTCTGATGAAGAGCTACTTGTTGTGGAAGACCAGGGTGTCGAAGGGGACGAGGAGGACGAGGAGGACGAGGAACTGTCCGAAGATGAGTGCGTCTTTGCGAAGCGATGGAGTCACCAAGCCTCACTAACGTGCACAAATCTAGATATATTATAGAGGCCATCAAGAGTCACATTCTAGATTTCGGAGTACGTAACTCCTAATCTGGTTTAAGCGATCTACTGATCTCGATCTACAGGGAGAGATTAAGTTCCAAGTGAAATGGAAGGGATACGATAAGAAGAGTGACCTTACTTGGGAACCCGAAGAGAATCTAATGTATGGTACACAGATATTGTGACTATTATTTCCATTGACCGGCTTTACACAGGGGCACTGCTTCCGGCATCCTGGACGAGTACTACGCTAGCGTGGGTGGACGGGATTTTGTCCTTAACAGCGGAGTCGAACCAGAGAAGGAGATTGAGTCAAGGCCAAAGAAACGCGGCAGACCAAGTACTGGCACTTCTACACCATCAACGAAGACAAACGGGAAGAAAAGGAAGTTTGAACCTCACCCGAAGTCTGCCACACCGCCAGCAAGTGCGAATAGCACGGCCTTTAAACCTCCAACCGGAAGTTGGGAGGAAGAAGTTCAATCTATCGATGCATGCGAAGGGACGGATGGAAACATGATGGTGTACTTGCAGTGGAATAATGGCCACAGGACTCAGCACCCTCTCGATCAAGTTTACAAGAGGTGTCCGCAAAGGGTATTGCACTATCCTTACCTGGTTGATGAATCCTACTAAAGAAATCTAGATGCTCAAATTTTACGAGAGCCACTTGTCATTCATCCCCGCATCTTATGCAAACGTGGACTCGACTAATATTATGCTAGAGTCTTCAAAAAAGGGGCGGGGACGCCCAAAGAAAATGGCCTAGATGAGGATTAAGTGCTGCACATATATTTGGTGCGATGCTCAAGTCTTCCCCATTCATAACACCGTCATGTTCTGACATGTTCTGGCTTGTCAGGCACAATACTCATTCTACCTCAATTCCACCCTTTGCGAAGAGCTTTCGAGCTATATCTCCACGAGCGAATCCTTTCTAGCTGCGGAGCGGCAATGCTGTGGTGGGTTATATTTGCAATCAGCAAGACGTTATTGGCTGTACAATAGCTTCGAGAGCAATGGAATACACTTCCAAATAACTACAAGGGGGATTCTGGTTCATAATATAAGTTTTATACCATCTTATATACGATACGTTCATAGTGAAATCCCTAGAAATACGAAAGTATTCTAATTCTAAGCTAATCTATGCTCACTTAATATTAAGGTCGTCAATGTCATGTTTCAGGGAATACTCGAGCTATTCTGTTGTTGCAAGTCCTTGGCACTCTTATGAGCAAAACACTACTGGTGAATCTGAAATCGGATTGATACCCTCTTTCATAACGCATCACAGCTCTTGATATTGGCTACAAAGCACAGGAACTACATCTCGAGAAATGAAAATCTATCATATATTTTGAGCTAGAGGCTTCCTGTGCTGTCTGCACGGACTTCCTGACCAATTGTACAGGCTTCTTAACATATTAAAGTCATGCTATTGCCACCACAACCTGTCTACAGGCGGTGGGGTTCGCTTGCGATCCGCTGTCTAAATAGATATCATAGCCATGAATGAACGCTTTACCCATACTGAATTCATAATCAGACAACCTTCCTATTAGATGTTAGACTTGCCGGTGGATGTCTTGAGGTATATAGGTGGGGAGACTTACCAGGTAGGCTGCCCCTTCTCAACCTGTGGAGTTTCCACTTCGTTGTCCACTTCGTTGCTATCTCCAAATGGGTCATCCTCATCCTCCTCCACAGAATCATCTTCCTCTTCCACGTGCCGAGCTGGGCGAGGAGGGTGTGCAGGTGGAGTGCTATTGGGACTACCCAAATTGAGCCCTTCTAAATTCTTAGTGACTTCGGCATTCTCTTTTCCTTTAGATGAAGCCACTGTCCGAGTTAGTACATCATTCTTGTTACAACAATAGTCACGTACTCCTGTATGCATGGGCCTGTTCAGCCAAGTCATCGTCTGAATCACTATCGGCATCGATGGACCTATCTAGCTGTTCGAACGTCATCAGGGCTGTGACTAGTTCATCATTGGCGTGTATCAAAGCGCCAAGCCACTGTTCCGAATCAATGTGCTGGATCTAATAGTAAAGAATTAGTGCTAGTGCGACATCACACAACTTTCGAGACCTACATAGCGTAAAATGTGTCTACGCAGCAGCTTGCATTTGTCAAACTGGGTTGAAGCCAATTTATTCTCCGAGACCTGTTCCTGCTCACGATTGATAAACTGTAGTGCATTGAGCAGATTGGTTGAAGCGACAGATGACTCGGCAATAACCGTCTTCATCTTTACTTTTTCTGCTTCCAGATTGAAAGGCCTTGCTTTCTTCTTCCCTCCCCTTTTGTCCTTCTTTGATTTCTTAGGGGTAGCGGGCATCGCCAGATTACTACTAGTCAAAGGAGAGCTTCGACTAGCTTGAGAGGGGCTCGATGTGACTGCTTGTTGGGGTGAACTGTTGCTAGGACCATGCTCGGCTTCCTCGTCCTCTTCATCTTCGAACGGATCCTTTTCGGTTTCCCGTAATACCTTTGACTTCTCTTGAGTGGCTTGCTTCTTACGGGGCAACTCCTAAATATAGATCATTAGCATTATCAGCATCCCCAATGCAATACAGCACTAAAGCTAACCCTATAAAGACCAGCGATGCGCTCAAGTCCTGGGGTGTTCTTGTATTCACGGGCCCAACCACCGAAGAGAACTTTGCATCTGTCTCGGACTTGTTGGTCCGATAGATCCGAAGTACCACATACTCGAAGCCGTTCGAGTAAAGGTTCATCAACAAACCCTCGCTGAAATCGCGGACCAGCATTCTGAATAAGACCGTCGATAAGACTGAGGGCGCGGAGTTGGCGGTGTACGTTGCCGTACTTGAGCTTTTTCCGAAGAGCTCGAGCGGCTTCGGTAGGACCAGTCGATTGGAGTTTGATGGATTCTACAAGGTCTGGAATACCACTTAGATCATCTTCCTCAAACTGCTCACTGGTAAGACGCTCAATAGAGACAGTCACGGAAGAGTAGGGTTTCTTCTAAATATTGATCCACAATATTAGTAATGTACATTAGGCCCGCACCGCATGGTCAGAACAACACTTATGACTATGCTAGCAAAGTCACTGTATCATGGGGGGCTGCGAAATCACTTGAGCATATAGAGGTTGGCTGAAAAAGGCCAGTTCCTCAGCATCAATCCACATTTACTTGGGCAGGTAAATATGATGATCAAAATATTGCCCTAATACGATGACATGAGAAACTCGCCAACTCACAGAGCTGAACATGATTGGAGATACACCAGGAATAGGAAAGGTGATGCTGCGTCAAATATACTTTTCTACACAAATGATTATTAGAAAGAAAGGTACTATAAGTATAAATCATACCGTTTGGAGGAGGATAAATTACCGCTGCAAGCTAAAGAGTAGGTTCGAATATGAGAATGGCCTACTTCTGGAGAGAATCCGGGGCAGTGCGAGGCGCCACGCTAGGGTCGGGAATGGTTGTCTCTCGTCCTACGCTACTATATTGTAGGATATACTAACTTCTCGGATCTTTGCGTGCTCTGGAGGCCAGTATGGAAGCACATACGACGTTGTGATCGAACACGTGAGGTCAGCGGCTTTGATGTCGATAAACTAGAGAGCCTTATCGGTGCATACCACCTCCACTGACGAAGATGGCTAGATAAGCTGTGTATAAAGTTCAAGACACGCTGTTCATAGCAGGTGCAGTATGAACAGTGATAAAGGTGACTAAGTACGGGATCTGTATAAGTATATCTGTTTGTCTGTTTATGTAAACTTTTGAACATGCAACCTGCATGGCAAGTGCATGTGACCGAGTATGCCGGCATGAGTAGCCGCTGTTGCCGATCAACGCTAGCCGAAAACGAACTCATGTGGGGCAACATTTGACTTCAAGCTTGCTTCTTCATCTATATGAAAATGAAGTTCATATGCCTGACGGGAATCATCGCTAATCTATTATATCTCGATATTTCAAACTGGAAAACGGTATTATAGAGGGGACGGGTTGTCGTGGACGTCGGATATTACACAATCGCTGAGAGGCACGTTTAGCACTATGTCAAGGCATAACCGGCGGAATGATGACAAAGTTCAAGCAGTCGAGATCACAGAAGATCATAGGTGACAATACCGTTATCAAGAAGTGAGATATTTGATTGACGTAAAAACAGCTCAGCTACTGAGGGCGAGTCTCAACCAACTACTGCCTTTACACCTATCAATCGAGGCCCCGCGATGTTTGTATCACTTCCTAGCCAGAGGACTTCAGTGAGAGGCATTGAAGGGGAACAAATATACAACCTACCTGAAGAACATCTAATGGAGTATTTGGTAGCTAAGAAAAATAATAACCTATCCATAACGCCAGCACAACCACAGACATCAGACATCCCCTCGTATCTAAAAGCTAGGTCATTGAGGGATGCTAGCCTCCAGCAGGACCTATTACAGACGTTCCAACAGGGTCTAACACAGAATACACCCCCGCCTTATTCTCTTAAAAGGGCCAGAGACTTTAATCAACCTTTAGAGACAGTGCAAACTGAATTGTTCCCTAGAATTGGTCTTTCCAAACCAGGAGGACTTAGGGAGAAGGATGCCATGGAAACTGCCCAAGATATTCCTTTCAGTAATCATCAAATGTACACAACGACGGAGGATGCGTTTAAAATTAGGCAACATAAGCTCAGCAAGACCACTCTCGAGAAGTTGGCCGCTTTCAAATATAAGCCAACCGCATCTAACGCGCAGCATGGGAAGACTCCAGGCACAATCAAACCATTGGAGGTACCATCAGCACTGCTTCAGACTGGTATATATTTGTCTGCCGGGGATCTTTCTCAGGCTCAAAGACAGGTAAATGCGATAGGTTTCAATGATGCACAACCGACCTGCCAATTTCAGAGCGATTCGTTCTTCGAAGAATCATTTTTTGAGCCAGAGCAAGGTTCAGATCCTTTTGAAGACTTGATTCTGCTGAATGATCTTCAAGGTGGTGGAGATAACACTGCAAGTACCATTTTAGACTGCACGCATGAGGGCGATGAAAATCGTATCTCAACGTTCGAAAAGGCTCTTGAATCGGAAGGTGATGTCGTCGTACACCCTGATAATTATATTACCTTCGAGGATGGAGACTTCGATGATGGAGGTGTAGCGGATGAAGATCTTCTCGCAATTGTTGCAGAAGATGATAGTACCCAAACGCGAGGAGATGTGGAGATGCAGAGCAACGACGTCGTCATGACAGTTGATACACTTGGGGACTCTTGGTTGGCGCTTTCATCACCACAGCTTTCACCAGCACCCGACGATGACGATTTTCCAATGGATGAAAGTGACCAAACTGCTATGGCCCAGCTCACTGTTCAAGAGACACATTATCCTCCAGCAAGTGTCCGACTTTCGTCTTCCGGTGACTCTCGAGACGGGGATGTTTATGACGAAACTCTTCAGCATTCTCGTTCAAGTTCTCGCACACTAGGAATGAGTGATGAAAGGTCTGTCGTCATTCAATCTACTAAACCTGTCAGAAAACACGACGAATATGAGGCTCAAATATCATTCGATCCTTGTCCAACTTCAATAGATGCTGAGGGAGATTGGAGCTTCATGGAAAACGGTGAGCAGATAGAAGCAGCTAATGGCAGTCTTAGATCCTCATTGACAGCAAACCGACAACGAAGAGCTCAAGTCGGCTCGAGAGGAAATCAGCTGCAAAATGAGTCTTCACTGGAGCTTGATAGCACGTCTGTAGTTGATGACTATCACGAACACCTCGCTTTGCCCGCTTTTGCTCGCCCTGATTTCCCCCCAAAGGTTCGGGATCGATCCCCTATTGCAGGTATCAGTGCAAGCATTGTCTTGCGTACCTGCTTCCGCATCGGTGAAGCTCTTCGTGTGGGTTCAATTTGCAATACTCTGGGACAAGATGCTATAATAGAGCTATTTGCGCGGGTCACATTCTCTTCAAGAGAGGCGGGTACATTCAAACAACACTTCCAATTCGCCGACCTCTTCCATGACCGGCCTCCATTCCCGAACGGTCTTCTTGAAAACTTTAAGATATCCTCGTTACAAGAAACCGAGAGCAGCAAGCTGCTTTGTGACAACGAGCCTCCCCAAATGGTCAGGTGCTTAGGAAGGCTGAAGAAATTGATCCAAGGTTCGGGATGGACGTTTCACCTCGTCAATGTCAGGGCAACAGACTGGGAGGAGATCAGATGGACGAAGTGTATCGCTGGAGCTGGCATGGTGAAGTCGGACAGTGGTACTGGCTGTCTATCGTTCTAAGGGCATGGAAGGTGATGGCAAGCGGTGCAATTTTGCTACATTGATATTTTGACAAAGCCAAGGTGCTTCACTAATATTTAGCTTCAACTAACAGACGCAATATCCCCGAGGCAGAGTAGGTATGGTATCTATGAATAAACAGCTACGTATTCTATTGCAATGGACATCATTCACCTTTCCAGTCCCTATTATTCATAGGTCCTATTGAGTTCACATACATCTCACAAAAGCTGTGCCACAGCATAACATATTATTTTGCCGCAATTGGCATTTATTCACATCACACATATTACATTATTGTACACCTTGATCTCAACGGTATCATCTGATCACATGCGGCGCAGGCACGGTTTGACGTCACTAATCTCATTTATGCCCAATCCCATGTCACAATTTATCCTCCTGTCACATCTCACATAGCCTAAGTCTCAAACGCAGGCATTCTCAGATTGCTGGGTGATGAGAGTTGACCGGTGCAGATAGGTACGTAGATTGAGGGAGCCATGGCGACCCGGTCGGACGGACACAACCGTTTCCCCGTCCCAGGGTGGTGTGGATGTGTAAGAGACAGGAGGCAGGAGGCAGGAGAGGTGCGCATGCAGTATACCTTGTCTAGCCTGAGTCACAAATGACACATGCCATCTTGGGACAATAGATAGACCATTGTGTTCGGGCAAATCTTATCTGTTCGCCTCGCTCGCCGTCGCATACCGTCGTGCTCACCAACACAACACACACCGATCAAGCCCGATCCCTAGCGACCGCCTGTTAGCTATGCCCAAAGTCGAAAGCACATCGTCGGCTTGTTTCATGCGTGCTTTTCAATCTCCAACAGGACTCGGAGTACGAGAGCTTGTCTCAAAGGCATGGGGGCTCGGGCTCACCGCATCTATTCTTCCGTACGTTCGTAAGGCCGGTGGATTAAGTCGAACTAGTGTCTTTGATATATAGTACGTACAGTAGTATGAGGCCAAGGAAATGACTGAGGGGAAGATGGGGAGAATGGCAAGCAAGCAAGATGGGCCGCGCCTCGGCAAGAGCTCTTTGAAGAACGTGCGAGTGCCCGACCCGTTGGTACGGTGCAACGACGGTGGAAATTGAAACGTCGGCGGAATACGTCGATTCGGTCCTCCCTGAGGATTACAACCCCCACTTCGCCCGTGCCCCCTCGACCGAACACTGGCTGATTACGCATGCGAGACTGTGCAGTACTGGCAGTACAAGGGGAGAGTACGAGCGCGGGATTACTGCGGTGGACATGGAAGAGCGGAGTAGGGAAAGAGTTTCTGGATGTTGCAGTTGAGGGGATATTATGAATATTATTTTATTGTTATTTTATTGCAGTATAATATTATATTGTTTTATAACTCGGCACGCAATTGACCGGTAGAGTTCGATCGGTCAATTGAAGCAATAGTCCATCATGCATGATTTTAAGTTTTCATGATTCTTGGTATTTCCCGACTCTCGAAATGGGAAATGTACCAGTCAAGCCGGGCTGATAATGATAAACTCTCCACGGCTGTTATGTATATATGTACTGTATATATGTATATACGTACAGAGTATTTAGATAGTATACAGTATCCCGTAAATTCTGACCCGAACCCCCCCCCCCAAGCAGTCTGATGACCACTTCTCTCACACCCGAAACCAGCCGCGGCCATATACAGTATGCCCGCGCACCCGACCACGCAGTCCCCCCAGCCCTTCCCCCCCCAAATCCTCTCGGAATCGGAGCGGGTGGGGAGGGGGGGTCACTCGTCGTAGCGGAGAACGGGAGCGTCGGACAAATTAAGCTGGCAAAATCAAGCTCAGCTGCCCGGGTAAAAAGAAAACGTGGCGATGGGGAGATGGGGGGGGAGGGGGGGGGAGAGAGAGAGAACTAGCGCGCAATGCATGGAACAGCGACCGACGCGGCGTGGAAGGACGCAGCGCGCGCGCTAGAAGCGGGACTGCTTCGTTGCGGTGCGGATACTCGGCGGCTTTCAGCGGGTGGGCTGGGTTGTGTCGGTAAAGGACAGCAGAGGACTGCAAGGACTCGACCTCCTGCCAGGACTCGACCTGCAAGGTGCTGTATACTGGCACCGGGGACGGGACGCGCGATGTGGATGGGATGGGATGGGATGTAACGCTCGCCGCAGGGCCCAGCAACAAATGCTTGGGAGTCCGAGTCCGGGGTCCCCTGGGTGTCTTTGCCGAGGGCGGCGGGGCCGAAGGAGGGCCGAGAGGGAGAGAGGGGGGGGAGACAGGAGGAGAGCACGTGCTTTGCTGAGAAGGAAGTGTCGCGGGCCGAGGAGGCGGAGGCGGAGGCGGAGGCGGAGGATGCGGAAGTTTGTATGGGGGGGCCCTGAAGCGGCGGCTGTGGTGCGCGGCAAGAGGCGCGGCAGCAGAGAGGGAGGGGTTTATCTGCCGAGGATGTTATGTAGTATATTTATGTAGAGGAGGAGGAGGAGCGAGGTATCTGTGAGGTATATACTATACTATAGTCCTACTGTGTATACACCATACAGTATGTGTACATTAGTAATCCCGGCGCTGCAATGCCACGTGATACCTTCCTATGCTCTACCTATACAATACCAATACTACGTCGTGCGATCGATGCTATACAAATGCCATACCAAGAGAGACAAAGGAGACCGCGGTATACAGTACACACTATACTCGCAGCTTGCTAACTATCCTATATATATTACTACACTATTCTCATTGTTATAAGAGGACCAGGTGCAGGTTACCTCTCTGCTTACTACGAAAAGAAGCCGATACCTTGCCTGTCTGTATATCTCGCTGCAGCGATCTTTATAGTAGACTAGACGGCGATAAATCCACTCTCCTCGAGTATGGAATTGACGTACTTGCAGTACAGTACAATACTGTATATATAATAAGTTCTTATAAACCCCCCCCCCCAAGCCGTACTATCTCGTCCCATCCAAGCCCTACCACCGTGCTGTTCTAGTCTCCAGCCGGGCTTCTGTATAGTCATAGTTTATACTATGCAGCAGACCCTCCATCCCAAACCCCACACTCCAGGTTTCCCAGCCACGCAGCACAGTAAGCAAGTGCCGTGGCTAGCCAAAAGTATCCGAACTCTTTATCAACATCAGCACAAAGGCCAGACCTGTTCGGAAGGCCCTCAGCCCAGACACAAAAAACACGACTCCTCCCGCGACATGCACCCTCCGGCGTCTCCCTTCCACCACGACGACTATCGCGCACAGGCCTCGAGAGCAGCAGCAAGAGCCGCGTCCGTCCGCACGCAGGCCCCCCCCGCCTCCCGCGCGACCGGGTCCCGACCCAGCTCGTGCCCCCAGGGCTGTTTTGTTCCTCCTAGGAGCCCGCCTTGTCTGGGCCGCGAGCGAGCGAGCGATGCGATGCGCTGGAAGTAGCGCTGTGCCGGGACGTGGTGCGGCAGGGTGGAGGATAAGGAGGATGAAAGGAGACGTCCCAGCAGCCGAGACATCTCGAGACGGGGAGAGCAAAGCCCGCCCCTCTCTCTCTCCCCCCCCTTTTTCCCTGACGCGGAAGACGGGTCTTGGGGCTGGGGATGTCGAGAGGTGCAGATCTCTGTTTTTCTGTCTCGGTCGCCAGGTCATGTCTTCGGGTCTCGGTCGTCGTGGTGGGTGGGTGACGGGTTGTGGTTTCGAGAACAGGGCAGGGCGGGGCAGGGGCTCTGGATGGTTTTACTGTTTTTGGTGTATGTGGGTTCGTATATATGTTATCATTGTTTATTTATTTGTTATATTTTAATTTTATGTCTTCTGACAACCCATACTTCTACCGCACCGTCCTACCCTGTTCCCCCCCCGCGGCCGCAGGATCTAGATGAGTCCGATACCACGCCCACGGCCCATCGACCAGCACACCGCCGGGCTCACCTCGTCCTCCTGTGAGCGCGCTCCCAGTACCAGCGAGCAGGACTTCCTAGCCTCGCCCGACCCGTCCTCCCCGAGAGTGGGCCTGCCCACGGAAATTTGCAGAGGTGTTCTCGCGCAGCTGGATGTGCGTTTGGGTCCGGGGGTCCGCTGACTACTGGGCTTGATGGGGGCCTTGGGGAGTCGGTCTTTGGAGAGGGCGAGTGTTTGGGGTGGGAGTGCGCGGGTGGGTGTGGGACGATGCGTGGAGGCAGGGCGTTGGGCTGGTGATGCATATACAGATCCTCATACTATCATACTATACCGCCGACTGGCATCCCAGCTATACAGAGATACAGTCAAAAGTAGAGTCCAAGAAATAGCCTCGATCTCTAGAGAATCCGCCTACCACCCTACCCAAGCAATGCCATACCAAATCTCATATCATCAAACTACTCATATCATCAAGCCAACAACCGCCACTCGAGGATCCGAAGAGAGGTTTCCGTATATACACCGAAGAGATCTCTCTTGTCTTGCCGTGCCGGTGGTAGATATTATCTGCAGTTCTTGGCTGTAGAGGCTTGGCACTGTGTGCGCGATAATGGGTATTGGAGAGGGGCCGAGGAGGGCGTGGTGTGGTGTGGGGTTCGGAGAGGGGAGAGATGGAGATGGAGATGGTCGGGTGGTTGTGCGGAGGGATCTGTTGTGTGTGTGTGAGGACGGCGGTTGGAGTGGTGTTGTGGTCTGTAAGTGATGTTCTGTAAGTTCCTGTAAGTGATGATCTGTAAGTGATGACCTTGTCTGCGAGTTCCTATAAGCAATATCCTATAAGCAAAATCCCTACCATCTCCTCCAACCCCCTCCCACACCTCCCATCCCGTCTCCCAGACGAGGTGAAAACCCCACATCCAACCCCACCCAACCGCCCCAGCAGCAGATCTCCGTACCCGCAAACACTCCCCAGACACACCAACATCACCATTCCAATCCACAGCAAATGAAAACGAAGTCCCACGGATTAGAATCGTTTCTCCGTCGATACCATGAGCAGGAGATGGGGATTTCGAGATCTGAGAAGGAGGAGGGGGGGGGGGGGGCCGGAAGGCGATGGCTGGGCTTGTGTGTTGGTTGCGTTGCTGGCGAGTGGCGTAGAGGTCTGGTGTGTACTTGGGTGTCGAGACCTGATGTTGCGCTGGGCGGGGAGATGGATGCGTGTTGGGGCGGGGATCTCTATCTATCTATCTATCTGTCTGTGTATGACGGTCTTCTTTCTGCAGCGAGAGAGGTGGCGAAGAGAGAGGTGCTGGAGACTGTAGCAGTTGATGACACAGACGGGTATGAAGAGAGAGGTGCTGGAGACTGTAGCGGTTGATGACACAGACGGGTATGAAGAAGTAGCAGTCTCAGCTTGCGTTAGTAGCTCTGTACAAACAAGAGATTGAACCAAAAGCAAGACGATATCCAAGCAGATCATACATAAACATCCCATATCCATCCCATCTCCATCCAAGACACACATCCGACCAGAACAGGTCTCGCTCTCATCTTCATCTACAACATGATGAGCCAGCAGCAGTCCCAAGCCTGCCAGCTGCACCCAAACGGCGCCGCGACCTATCTTTCTGTCTGGTCTCAGCGGGCAGGTTTTGCGGAGATGGGGGCCGTTGGTGCGGCTTCTGTAGAGGGAGGAGAGATGGGTCTGGGGGTGTATCTTCCGAGTGTGTTCGGCTCGGCTTTATGGGCGGCTAAGGGGGTTGGAGTGGTTGGGTAGCAGCTGGAGGGTGGATACGGTGGTTATAGGGTGTGTATACTGAGTATAGAGTATGCATACTGAGTATAGAGTATGTATACTGAGTATAGAGTATGTTTACTGAGTATAGAGTATGTTTACTGAGTATAGAATATGTTTAGTGAGTATAGAATATGTATACTGAGTATAGGGTATGATTACTGAGTATAGGGGTATGATTACTGAGTATAGAATATGCATACAGAGTATAGACTATGTATACAGTCTACAGGCCACATACGCTGACCACGAGCACAGCCATACCGACCATCTCCATCCTCAGGCCACGAACCAAGGCCGACATCGAAGCAGCCGACATGGCATTTCCGTATCCAGTTTCTCCATCACGTGACGCAACCCCCATTTCACACCCTCCCTCTCCCATCATTCATCTCTTTCTCTCTCTATCTATCATCTCCCCCCACCCCCCCCCCCCCCATTATATTACCTCCCTCTATCCACCACCACCACCACCAGACAGCCCATCATCCGCAATGCGTGACGCGGGCAACAGTACAATCGCTCAAAAGCTTACGCTCTACACCCCCCCGGCCACCTCATCATGCCCCTACCCGCGGCCGGACTCGCATTATACTTTCCTGCTCGGCGTTCAGGAGGAAGAGGAAGGGAAAGAAGGGGCTTCCGTCGTCTGAATTGAATCTGAATCTCTGCCGTGGGAAAGTTTAAAAAGAGGATTTTCGCCCCCCGGGTGCTTCCGCGGATGGATCGATGGCGCCGCGTTGGGTGGGTAACGTTCACGTCATGGTAAGCGGTTGGTTGGTTTGTATTATGTGGAGAGAGGGTGCGTTTGGTGATGATGAAATAACAATAATAATAATAATAAAAGTTAGTTAATACTAATAATAAGAATAAGAGTAATACTAATACTAATACTTAAATATGAATAATAATCAACAATGCCTTGATTAATACCCTCTAGCAGCAAAACACCCCATCGCTACGGTTCATGACCGCCATGACGAAACGGAGAGCCTAGCCGGCACCGCACTGCGCCTCTCGACCGGCTAAAAAACGAGACAATCAAATTGTTTTGTACGGTACCGTACTGTCCTCTCCTATCCTGTCCTGTCCTCTCCATCTACATAGCACAGGCACAGACACAACACAACACCCAGACCCAAACCATTCTATCCATCCCATCCCATCCCATCCCATCCCACAGACCCAGCCCCTCGGCCCTCTCCCCGCGCCATCCAGAAGTCACGAGGGGGGAAAGCGAAAGGCGGACGCGATCGGCGTTGGTGAAGACCAAGCGCGCATCGATCGCATGGGCCGAGGCCGAGGCGGAGCCGGGGGTCGGGATCGCGGTTGGATGGGAATGGGGATGGCGATCGGGGTCGGGGTCACGGGTACCTGGCATGAGGCGGACGGATGGCAGGCTGCGAGGGCGCAGTACTGTACTTGTGCAGCAGAGGGATGCTGGTGCTGGCTGTGCTGGCTGTGCTGGCTGTATACACAGTATCACCGTCCTTGCTGTGTGCGTAGCCTGGTCTGGGTACGGCAGCGGGCAGCAGACGCTGGGCCGAGAGGAGACGGAGACGCCGGTGTCCACCACATCACGGCCGATGCATGCATTCATCGCCGTCATCATCATCATCGTCGTCGTCGTCGCCAGTAAAGCATCACCAGCCAGCATCGTCATCATCACTGCAGCTCCTCTTCTTACCACATCCATCGCACGCATCACCGACCCTCTCTCTCTCTCTCTCTCTCTCTCTCCCTCCTCATTCTCCCGTCTTCCACCCCATTCCTCAGGCACCAAGGCCGCCACAGTGACGACGATTTGCCCTTCTCGCCGCTTCTCTTCTCGGCCTAGCCGAGTCGGACGCAAGCAAACGGGCCGGCGGAGGCGTCTCCGTACATCAGCGCACACGTGGGCACATGACCCTCTGACTGCCGACTGCTGACTGCTGACTGCTGACTGCCCGGCTCGTGACTGCGCATCATCAAAACGCGTGCCCAATCACGTATCGATCCTGCAATCCCGAGTAGCGAAGCGCGCATGCTGCTGTGCGACACCACCCAGAAACCCCCCGTCGCCACCATCTGGGATGCCGGACTGGATTGGCTGGACTCCCCAGGTCGGTGAGCGAAGTGATCTGCAGAGGAAGCGGTGCGTGCGTCCAAGTCCAATAGACGCGCCAGCCAAGGTCATCTCGCCGTCTCTCACGTGCGGTGTGTTACATGTACTTGCCTCCTTTACCCGGCGCATTCTCCCGGTCCCAAACGCCCAAGCATCCAGGCACCCACTCACTTTAGCCAGCCGGACCCAGACCGACCGACCCGCCACCCTCCCCCCCCGCATTCCGTTCCTGCGCCGCCCCATCCAGCCCATCCGTCCCGTGACCTCCCTCGTCCCGCCTCACGTGCCTCTCTCCCCCCTTCCCCGAAACAGCTCTCTTGCTCTTGCTTTCTACCTCGCGCGCACCCACCCTCACCTACCCAGGGTCAGGTCGCCCGGTCCCCCCCCAGAACAGAAACGCGGCTCTCCCTCCCTGCACGGCCTAGTCCTCTGCCCGTCTTCCCTGCCCGTCTTCCCTGCCCTCCTACTGGCCCGTCCGGGCCCGAGAAAGGGAAAAAAAGAAAGAAAAACGGACCCCTCCCCCCCCCCCCTGCCAGCCAGGCCGCCGCCGCGATCTCCCAGGAAATTAAGCGAGGCGAGAAGGGAAAAAAGAAAAAAGAGGACCGGCCGCGAGAAGGGCCTTTGCGGCCGCAACGGGAGAAGGGCTCGGGTCTTCTGCGGAGCCCGGCTTTCGCACCGGTCGGTGGGTTTTTCTCTCTTCTTCTTCTTCTCCCTCTCCTTCTCCCTTCCTGCCCGTGGCGGGCTGCTTGCTCCTGGGTGCCGGCAATCAATCAATCAATCACTCCACCGCTCCCTGTTGCGGATGGGCGATTGGGTAAGAGGCAAGGTAAGAGGCGGGTGCGGATGAGGGAAAGGGGAGGATGGATGGATGCTTAATGCCGCTTTTGCCTGTGTGGTGCTTGGATTTGATCGGTTGTTTTGTTTTATCGATTTATCGATTTGTTTTTTGTTTATCTATTTATTATTACTATTATCTATCTATCTATCTACTGTATCTATCTATCCACTCTTCGATATTCCTTCCTCGTTATTATAACCATAACCATAAAACCATAACCATAACCATAACCATCAGTAGTAGTAGTAGTATTTTATCGCCTCGCCTTCCACTCCCTCTCCCACCTCCGTCTCCCGCCCGCCCTCTCCTCTCCTCTCCTCCCCTCCCCCACCCGCGCAGGTTTCCCGGACCAATGGGTCGGTCGCATTCGATCAGCGTTTGGTTCCTGGAGGCTGGGCTGGGTTGGTTGGAGGATTGGGTGGTGTGTGTGTGAGAATACCACCCACCACTAGCAGACAAATGCGCGCGCTGGGATAGGGGATGGTAGGGGATGATAGGGTAGGGGATGGTAGGGGATGATACGCTGGGATGACACACTGAGACACGCTGGGATACGCTACGGTAGGGTAGATAGGGGGACGACACGCTGGGACGACACGCTGGGACGGACAAGAGTACACCCTACACCTACCTACACACACCACCCCACGGATCCTCCGATCTGATCCGATCCGATCCGATCTCGGCCTGTCTGTTTGCCATTTATAATCATAGTAATAGGAGCAGTAGCAGTAATAGGAACAGTAATAGTAAACTGTAGATTCGATAGCGAACCATGCGATGGCGAACCATGCGATACTATACAACACCACCGTGCAACACCACCGTGCAATACCATACACCACGCGATACAGTTTCTATACCACATACATATAGAACAGTATCCAAGATAACTCTACTCTACTCTTCTGTTCTGTTCTGTTCTGTTACTAACTAACCAACTAACCAAACCATAAAGTCTGAGGAAAGAAGGGAAAGAAAGAAAGGTGTTTCCATCCCATCCTATCCCAATCCCGTCCCATCCTATCCCGTCTCCATCCCATGCCATCCTCCCTCGCTTCCCGACTCAGGCACCGCATCTCCAATCCATCATACAACCAAACTATACACCCAACTAGAGTGGTCTACCCAACCAAAACCCCCTCCTCCAGGCAGCCAGGCAGAGTTCCGTCGTCACTAGAAAGCACTGCACTGCAGCCTAAGGATGATGGAGAGAGAGTTTACTCTATGCACTTGTGCAGCTGGATGGACGAGTGGATGGATGAGTGAGTGGTATCACAAAGTAGTAATAATAAGATGATAAAATAATGATAAAATTATAGCAAGACGATGGTGACAAGCCAGATGATATTACAGAAACAAACAAGAAAGAAAAGCAAGGAGAAGCAGGAACTGCAACCAACCGCCTCCCCTCAGACGATCTGCACACCTAGACAGAATATACCCTTCCCTTTCCTTTCCTTTCCTTTCCTTTCCTTTCCCTCCCTCGCTCGTGATATCTATCATCCATCCATCCATCCAACAGAGAGAGAGAGAGAGGGGGGAGCTGTAAACCGAGGCCTACACCTGCACAGCTCCAGCCTCCAGCCCCAGTCATCACGCCAGCAAGTCTAAAGAAAGAAAGAAAAAAAAAAGAGAGAGAGACCCCCCCCCCCAGCCAGTCCGCTGATCCAGCCAGCCCGAGAGAAAGAATGCGACATTCTGCTGATGAATTGAGATGGGGAAGGAAAAAAATCTGGAATGCAAAAATAGGGGGATTGGAACTGGGGGCGAGAATTGGGTGAGATAGGGTTGGTGCTACGAGATGCGATGACCCGAGAAGAGAAGAGGAGAGGATCGGAGAGAAGAGGATCGGGAGGGGGGATGGGAGGAGATGGGATGGGATGGGACACTGTGATCGTGTACTACAGCTACAGCATAGCATAGCATAGCACAGTCACGGTACCGCCGCATATAGAGCCCAACACTCCCGTGACAGACAGACGGACAGACGGACAGACAGACGGACGGACAACTCTCGTGACGGGGCCAAACCCCCGCCCCGTGACATCCTGCCTGTGCGCCCCCCCCCCTCTCGATCTCGGTCGGGCCTGAAGGCATGCGTCGTCTCTATCGCTATCGCCGACTGCCAACCGCCGACCGCTTCGAGTTATCAAGTCATCAAGTCATCAAGTCATGACCGCTTCGAGTCATCAAGTCATCTACCATCAATCATCAGCCAGACCAAATCAGCCAGACCAAATCATCCGCACCACGAGCTGCGCCCTCCTGCCTCGGCATCGCAGAGGCAGGGCAGGGGGCAGGGCTTGCGCTTTCTCCTGTCTCATGAGCTGTCCCCCCCTTCTAGGCGTGCGCGGTGCGCGATGCGCGTGACGTGAGAGAGAGAGAGAAAAGACCAGGGGGGGGGGGGAGGGAGGGTTTTTTTATTTAGAATAGAATAGAATACTGTAGGTACAGCTGTGCTGTGCTGTGCTGTGCTGTGCTGTACTGTATTGATTGATTGTCTGTTTGCGCAACGGCAAGGGCAAGGGCACGGTTATACGCGCTGTATGTGGGTTTTTTTTTTTTTCGATGCGCTGGCGATGGGGGTGCGAGAGATAGATGGGTGGTAGGTGGGCGTGGATGAGTTTGCGCTGGGGAGGGAAGCACCCGCCGGCCGGCAGAGGGAGGGGGGGGGACGGAGCATTTCTTTTCTTTTTCGTGGGGTTTGTGGGGCTGGTGTGGGGATGGGAGGGGATGGGATGGGATGGGGTATAGGGGTTGTGGATGTGGATGTGGATGTGCTGTGGATTGATGTGCTGTATGTATGTACTGTTCTGCTGTGCCTGGTATATATGCCGTGTTCAGATCACGGTGAGATGAGAGACCTGAGAGAGAGACCCGAGAGAGATAGGTAGACAGATAGATAGGTAGATAGACAGACAGACAATAGATAGACAATAGGCAGACAATAGGCAGATAGACAGACAGACATTAACAACAGACAGGCAACAGACAGACAGACAGACATTAACAATAGACAATAGACAATAGACAATAACAATTATCGATCATCTCACCACTACCTGACTCTTCCAATCTCTCCTCTCAAGCAAGGAGGCAGGCAGACACCCCTTTTCTCGGGCCGCGGAGTGGGAATTGGTGCCTGCACAGTGGAGTACAGTACAGCTACAGCTACAGTTACAGTTACAGTTACAGCTACAGCTACAGTACAGTACAGTACAATACAACAGTACAGTACAGTACAATAATACAACAATACAACACGATAATACAATAATAAAATACAACAACACGATAATAAAACACAACAACCAACCAACCAACCAAACACCCTCTCCTCCATCAAACCCAAAACCAAAATCGACAAAAACAAAAACCAAAACCTCATCTCATCTCATCTCAACCTGCAGCGTCCCGCCCAGCCAGCCGTACCTGCTGAGCAGTACAGCAGCACAGCAGTACAACAGCAGCAGTGCCAGGCCGCAGCTGCAACTTCCCGCGAGGGGGTATACAGTACAGTATATTCCGTCCAAAAGACCAGTGCGAGCAGGCACGGCAGGGCAGGGCAGGGCAGGGCCTGGAATGTGTGTGGGAAAACAGGGTCACACGCTCGGGCTTGGGAGGGCAGCGCAGGGCGGGGGAGAGCCGGGGGAGTCGGTGCTGCGCTGCCGCGGCCGAATGGGAGCGAGGGCTGGGCGAGGCGAGGTGGATGGGGATGGGGCTTAAAACACGACCAAACAGCATGCGCAGTTGGGCTACAGTACAGTACTACACACCTGCAGCTTGCAGTCTATGTATATATATGTATGTATGTATGTATGTACAAGTATATAGCTGCAATCGACAGCACGGCTACAGACTGCCTAGACAGGTACAGGCAGGCGAGACGGGGCGTGGCGGTCTACCTACGGAAACCGGGGTAGGTGTGCCGCGGCGCGAGCTGTCGTTTGTGATGGGGGTTGGATGTGATAGTGTGTATATATATATATCGCCCAGATGTGATAGTATATAATGTATATTATTATCGCTTATCGATTCGGGGTGCGTGTGATGGGATTGGGATTGAGAGGGTTGGGGAGGGGGGGGAGTGGTGGTATGGAGAGGGGAGGAGAGGGGAGAGGGGAGGGGAGATTATATCATCTAGTGGGTAGATGGAGAGGAGAGGAGAGGAGGGCAGAGTAGGACAGGATAGATACAAACAGAACAGACAGATATAGACACAGATACAAAACAATCAATCAACCACTCCCGCCCTAACCTACTATCCCATCCCAGCGCCCAAGATCCCAATCAACAGACAGACAGAGAGAGAGAGAGAGAGAGAGAGCCAGCAAAAGCAAGCTTTGCTGAGATAAAGCAATCGTCGTGCAGCGATTGAACTGACTGACTAACGGCCAGTTAGAGAGAGGAGAAGAGAGAGAGGGTTTAAAATAGCGCTTCTGTAATTGTTCTGTTCTGTTCTGTTCTGTTGTATATTGTACTCTGGGTTGGGTTTGGGTTCTTGGGAGGGCGGGGATAGGGGATAGTGGAATAGGAGAGGAGGGATAGGAGAGGAGGGATAGACAGCAGTACTGTACTACAAAAACCAGATCCAGAGTTAACCTATACTGCAGAGAGCGGAAAAGCGGGAAAGCGAAAAAGCGGAAAAGCGGGGGGGGAAATATATATATATATAACAGCAGTAGCTGCTGCTGCTGCCTCAAGGAAAAACCTCTATATACCTGTCTGTCTCTCCGAGTCAGTTAGTCAGTTAGTCAGTTAGTCGGAGGGTTGGTTGGTTGGTTGGTTAGGCGATTTTGGACTTTGTGTATATATATAGAGGAGGAGGAGGAGGAGTCATTTGGGGCGGGGTTGTAGTTGTAGTATTGCAAGAGGTATAGATAGATGGATAGATGGATAGACAGACAGGTACCGCTATTACCGCTATTACTGTTGCTATTACTGCCGCTGCCGAACCCACAAATACACAGCAGCTCACTCACTAATAATAAGCCTGTTTACATACCCCGGTACGGCGCCGCTTCTATCGACGATTCTCTACACCTACTGTAACTATAACTATAACTGTAACCATAACTATAACTGCATTGCTCTACAAAAGATCCTCACTGCGACGCGGTACTGATGGGAGAGAGAGAATGTCTAGCACGCTGCGCTGCTCTGCTCTGCTCTGCTGTATGTATATATATATATACCGTGTATGTAAGTATGTATACACAAACAAGACAAAGCGACCGAGCGACCGAAACTGTATGTATATATACCGTGTATGTATATATGTATACAAGCCAGACAAAGCGACCGAGCAAAAAACACACAGCGCCGCCCGCCCGTCTGCTCGCACTGTTTCCCTCCCCTCCTTCCTGGCTGCCTATACACACAATCCGCTCCCCTTTGTATTTGGATCCGAGAGAGAGCCTCTGGGCCTGCGAGGTCGGGGTCGCGGCCTCAGGCAGGAAGGCGGGCGGGCAGGAAGGCGGGCAGCGGGAGATCACGTTGTCGGGGGATGGGATGGTGCGATAAAGGGAAACGACGAGAGGGAGAGAGGGAGAGGGAGAGGGAGAGGGAGAGAGGGGTGTTTGGATGTTGGATGTTTTGCTTGTTTTGGGATGGGTGTTTTTGTTCTTGGAGCTGTAGGCCCGTAGAAGTCCCCATACCCTCCCTGACGAAAAGTCTCAGTCTCCATCCCAGTCTCCGTCTCCGTCCCAATCCCATTCCCGCCCCCCCCCCTCCCTCAGACACCCTCGATGTCTCTGATCTCCGCAAACCCATCCGCTCCCCCCCCCCTTCCTCGATCCCATCCGATCCGTGCGGTCGGGAAAAGAGTCTGGGTCCTGCTGCGGTGCCGCGCGAGGCTCGGCGTGTCTCGCCGCCTACTGGCGCGGCTGCTCGCACCTCGCTCCCGGGCGCAGGAAGAAGGGGCCTCGCAGCGTGGGTGGGATGAAAAGCTCGTCATCTGGGCTTTTCCTTACCCCGGAACCCGACTGAGCAGCTGTGCGGCGCTATCCCCTGCCGGTCCTTAGCACGGCGCCGAGAGGGCTTTGTTCGGGAGATTTTGAGTCGTTTAGGGCTGTGCGATTGCCGAGACTGCGCCGGGAAGAGAGAGCCTGAGCGCCTGAGCGCCTGGGAGCCTGGGAGCCTGGAGGCCTTGGGTCACCGGGCTTGGAGAGGGCCCTAGGGGGCTTGGGGGCTTCGCGCCGACATTTGCTGGGACTGGGGGCGTTTTTGGGGCTTGCATTGTATCCAAGTCGTGACCGCAGTGAGGGGGGTAACATGCGCAGCGCGTACGAAGTAGTGTGCTGGAACCAGCAGGACGGTAGCATTCGAGGCGCGAGCAGTTGCAGGCCTGCTCCATACGACCATGTATGTAGCCATGTACGTGCTGGTCGGTGAAGAGATGTGCTGTGCTGCGCTGGTGACCGCGGACGACCTGGGAGCTGGCGCCGTGGGGAGCCACCAGCAGGAATGGGATTGCTGCTGCTGCCGCCGTGCTCGCTGTTGCTGTTGCTGTTACCCTCTGAGCACTGTTTGCAGGTCGAAAGGCCCTCCTCAACTGCCGGCGTGGGAGGCAGCGTATAGTACCGTCTGTATATACAATGCAGTACGTAGTGTAGTGTAGTGCAGTGCAGTGTAGTGCTCATCTCTGCCCTGACACGCCTGGTGCAGCAGGGCTCGGACGGCCAGCGCCTGAGCCAGCGCCTGAGCCTGAGCCTGAGCGGGCCCAGAGCCTGAGCCTCAAGCAGAGTCAGTAAGTACAAGCCACAGCAGACTCGTAGGGTTCCGGCCAGCACTGCCTGCCGCTGCCAGCACAGGTACAAGCCATCCGCACGCCCTGCGCAGTCAGCACAGTACACATGTACAGTACACATATACACATGTACAGTGCACATGTACAGTACAGGACGTGCCGCACGCACATCACGATCACGAGGCAGTTGGGGTACACTTGTACGTACACTCGTACACTCGTATGCCTGTACACTTGCGCACTTGCGCAGCGCCTGACACATGCGCGCAATGGGCAGCGCCACCACGGAGCCATTGTGGATTTCCGCCTTGCACCACCCGCCCAGAACGCAACGCAGCGCAGCGCACCGCACCCACCGCCGCAACGAGGGCATCCGCAACGAGAGTCGGGAGGCCTGCCTGCCTGCCTGCGCCGATCGGACGCCCGGAAGCGTAGCACAGTACTGCCCGTTTGGGCCACAGCGCGCGAGCCGGCGCAGGTGCGCGCTAGACCCCTATGCGGCGCTGGGGCGGGAGGCGAGCGCGGTGGGGTGGAGCGCCGGCGCAGGCGCAGGCAGCGTGCCTAAGTATCGCCGGCGCCGAGGTTCTGCCCTGGCCACTGGCCACTGGCTCGCCCGCCCGCGCACGCCCGCGCCGCGCTGGGAAGTCCGAAGCCCTGCAGGCCCGCACGCCCGCACGCCCGCACGCCCGCAGGCCACCAGGTCAGCACGACAGGCTGCTTAGGCCCTGGGGGACTGCCCGCCGGGCGCGCAAGGGACCGTCTAGGGAGTGCCTGCCGCCGTGGCTCGCCGCGAGAGACAGAGAGACAGCGAGACACAGCGACACAGCGACACAGCGACCACAGCACGCGACATGCCCGGCCACGCCTGCCCTCCCCCAGTGCGCACAGCTCCTCCTCCTCCTCCTCCAGCACCCGTGCCCCCCGGCCGCGCTGCACTGTACTCTGCTGTACTTGCTGTACCTACTGTACCTACTGTACCTTGCCTCCCTCATTGATGGGCGATGTGCCGGGCGACGGCCCTGGCTACGCTCGCCCGCCGCCCGCCGCCCGCCGCCCGCCCAGGCTCCGCCGCGCCAGCTTGTCGCCGTGCTCGTCTTCGTCTTCGTGCGTGTCTCGCTCGCTTCGCCCCAGCGACCCGACTCCCATCGATCATTGTGCCCAATTCCCGCCGGCCCCCCTAAGCCCCTTCGGGCCCCTTTCCCGCCGCATCCGGCTACCCTCCTCGCGCCTCCGAAACCCTTGCGCACACGGCCGTCCAGGCCCTGTCGGTCCCAAGCACCCAAGTTCATCCAGAGGACAAACCCAAAAACTGGCAGGCTAGGCTTGTACAGTACCGCTACGGCTGTACGGTCGTAGTAGCCTGGCTGTAGAAGTACTTACACCCACATCCCTCCCACCTGCTTCTGATCCAGACTCCACGCGCATCACCTCAACGAGACCAAACCCTCACCGCCGTCGATCGCAGACAGCTTTGCACGCCCTACCACCTCCATCCACCTCCATCCACCTCCATCCACCTACACCGTCGTCCACGCAGACACGACCCAGGAGCACCATCGGCCAGAAGTACGTCCGCTCGCTATCGATAGATGCAAGTGGCCGCTGGCAATCGATCACGATTACAATATCGATAGAACCCGCACCTCGCATTTCCCGGCGAACCTGCTCCGCCGCCCTCGTACATTAGCCACTCCTCTCCTGCACCATCGATCCGCGATCGATATCGCGAGCTCGCAGAGTAATTGTGTCTTCCCGCCCGATAATAGCTCGGTGAGAACGAGCAGCGATGCCTTCAAATTTAGAGACGCCCGTCCTGACGGTGGACGCGGGTCTGATACACAAAGTAGATACTCGTAATGTCGAGAACCTCTTCAGCATGTGGACTGGTGAGCTGACCTCCCGCTGTGCTAATTGCAAGTGTGTGATTGCTGACGACCGTTTAGTCTTCTCGAGATGCGCCGGCTCGTTAGAGGAGGGACGACGTCTGGAGAACCTGAGCTGGCGATTATGGAACCGGGAGACCTTCTGCTGTGAGCCTGGGGAGGCCAACGCGACAACACCTGCAATCTCCATCTCCCAGCGCAGCTCTGAAGGCCGGTATGCCGCAGACGTTCCAGATCTATCTGGCAGCGTCGACTCGGTTGCGGACGAGGAGGCAATCGAGTCCGACAGCGAAGAGACCCCGTCCACATTAGCAGCCATGGCCATCGCACGTCCTCGCGTCGAGCGACAAGACTCGGGATTCAACCGAAGCAGAGGTCGTGAACGGCATATCACACCAGACGATCTCGAGAAGATGGTGATGACCATCAAGGAGAAGAAGGACCTAGAACCACTCGACATCAGCATTCACTCGTACCTCCCACCACTTGCTAATAGAAGCCCTACACCACAACAGGAGCCTACCGCGGTGCCAACTATCGACACACCTGCACCAGCTCCCACGGGCCACACCCTTGAACCCTCACCATTGGTCTCTGAGAAATCTGTCACGGTCGTCTCCGACTCGGCCAGCGCCACCTCGGAGCGAAGTGCCACCAGCGTGGTCCGCGGCTTCTCACCTTCACATGTCTCTTCATCTTACCGATCGATACCCCAGATCAACACACCCGCGTCGATACCCAGATCTGCTCTCGCCTCCAAGTCACGACCACCCACATCAAAGAAGCACGCCATGTTCGCGCTTGGTGGATCCTCGCAGTCGGGTGACGACTCGTTCAACGAAGGCAGCTCTATGGAGAAGCGTATCCAGCAAGGGAAGAAGAAGGCGAACAACGTCTTCACCCTTGGCGGGTCGTCTGCAGAGGACGAGAGTTCACTCCGAGATAACATGCGATCTGCAGCATTGCATCGAAGCTCTCTGAGTGAGGCTCTTCGCCGACCTAATCAGAAGAAGACTTCCTTCAGGGAGGAGATCGCGACCCGAACCATTCATGAGGATCGGGCCATGGATGACGATGTCTTCGAGAGCGATGATGATGTTGACGAGAGTGCCATCGATGACGACGACTCGTCCGACTGGGAGGATTCCATGGAGGAGAGCGGCAAGTCTAGCGTCGAGGAGAAGCTATCCTTCCCTCGCGTCGACTCACGTCCCAACCTCACCTCTCGCCGCTCACTCATCACCACGATGCTCCACCAAAACGATCGCGCGGCCGCTCTTGCTAATGCGGCTTCGAGATCGACACCGGCAATGCAAAGATCTCGCACCTCATCTCCCAATGGCCCATCGATGGCTGGCTCACCAGAATCTGACGACGAAGATGCTGCGCCGCTGATGATGAAGAAGGGCCTCAGGCCTGGCCAGGAAGTGCCTAGATCTGGAGCCCAGCCTATTATCTTGACTACTACTAATGTCACTCCTCACCAAGCCGCGCTCTCTCCAAAGACGACTCGCCGACAGATGCTCGCTACCGAGCTGACTGCTAGCCTTCGTCGTCATCTCTTATGGGAACGCCAACAGAAGAATCAAACAGCCACGGCGGTCCTCAAGCGCCGGCACACGGCTCACGATGTCGCTAATCTCAAGCAATACCCAGAGAAGGTTCACTTGGGAACCGACGACAAGGATAATCACGGTAGCTGGAACCAATACTTTGGCCAGGGCTTAGGAGAATACCACTCCAAGGGCTGGTAATTACATTGCATATAGAGCAGCGCTCTCTGGAATACCTAATTCCGACCGCATTCCGGTCAGCACTGCATACTACAACACATATACTTGATTGATCGGCTTCACAGCCCGGGCGATAATCAGCATTGACACTGTCCGACATGGTTCGGTTCTGTGGCTCATGACCACAATAATATACAGTACAGCGTACGGGCATTTTGATTTTAGCGTTTTCTTATTTTTTGTTTCACATTGCGGCTGGAGTTTTAGCTAAGGCTGGCATGGCCTATTGGCAGCACCTCAGCACCTAAAAAAAGGGAGCGAGAAGAGTTTTCGGCGTTTTCTGATGATACCACGGGGGCTTTGCTTAAGGAGGCAAGCAAGCTTAGCTCGGGACGGCTCCAAGCAGCGAGTTTTAAAAAAAAAAGTCCAGGACTCTTATAAGAGCATATGATAGCGACAGGGCATATGCGTGGCAAGCAGCTCGGGCTTTTGACTTTTGGGAAAAGCCGAGTTTAAGAAGCGAGAGACTACGTTGTAGATGATTTTGACATGAAATTCAAAACTGTGCATATCATACATTATCATTTGGATCAGATGAGGTTTTTTTTTTTTTTTGCACTGCAGATTTGTGATTGTGACTGTGATTGTCTTCTGTCTTGTATTTGTTTCGTGATGAGCCCATGGTGAAGAATTTCTAAAGAAAAAAAACATGAGTTGGGAATGATTACTGGACTGGAGTCTCGAGTGGAATGGCGGATGGAGTGGCGGATGGCGGTTACGGGGAGAGAGTGGGAGAGAGGAGGGGGGAGAGAGGGAGAATAAGGGGGAGAGAGAGGGAGGGAGAGAGAGAGGAGAGAATAAGGGGGGAAAGACGGGGAGAGAGAGCGGTGTTGCACGGCGGTGTGTTGTATAATATAGGTATGTGTATATATAAGGCACGTATATACACACGCACGTACACATAAACGACCATAGAGCATAGAGCATAGAGCGAGCAGCAGCAGCCAACTCGCGGCTGTGGCAGCAGGCAGGCATCCATTCACACCCGCCACAGCTGCCGTCCTCTCGCGGCTGTTCTGTTCTGAGCTGGCGCATCGCAGCTGTCGTGCTACCCACATCCATCCATCATGCACGGGTGATTCGCTGCTGGGCGCGGATGCGGATGGATTGGTGCAGGTGGCAGGTGGCAGGTGGCAGCTTGTGGTGGTTGGTGTAGATTGTACTTGTACATCTCTGAATGGATGGATGGCTAGATTAGATGACGGTGGTGGTCTTGGTTGATCGATCGGTTGGTTGATTTGATTCGATTGATTGATTGACTGCTTGGTTGGTTGATAGACAGATACAGTAGGCATCCATCCAGCCAAAAAGAAAGAAAAGACAAAATAGGGGCAGGGGGGGGGGGGGGGGGGGGGGGGGGGGGGGGGGGGGGGGGGGGGGGGGGGGGGGGGGGGGGGGGGGCGGGGGGGGGGGGGGGGGGGGGGGGGGGGGTGGGGGGGGGGGGGGGGGGGGGGGGGGGGGGCGGGGGGGGGGGGGGGGGGGGGGGGGGGGGTGGGGGGGGGGGGGGGGGGGGGGGGGGGGGGCGGGGGGGGGGGGGGGGGGGGGGGGGGGGGTGGGGGGGGGGGGGGGGGGGGGGGGGGGGGGCGGGGGGGGGGGGGGGGGGGGGGGGGGGGGTGGGGGGGGGGGGGGGGGGGGGGGGGGGGGGCGGGGGGGGGGGGGGGGGGGGGGGGGGGGGTGGGGGGGGGGGGGGGGGGGGGGGGGGGGGGCGGGGGGGGGGGGGGGGGGGGGGGGGGGGGTGGGGGGGGGGGGGGGGGGGGGGGGGGGGGGCGGGGGGGGGGGGGGGGGGGGGGGGGGGGGGCGGGGGGGGGGGGGGNAAAAATAGGGGCAAGCCCCCCCCCCCCCCCCCCCTCTCCTCATCCCATGCCGCCACCCGACACCGCACGCCTCCCTACCTACCCGCCCTGGCCCCCATCCCATTTTCCCCTTCCCTTTCGCAAACGGGGGACCAGAGAAAAGGCCCAAGACCGGGCGATCGATCGATCGATCGAAAGAAACGAGGAGGAGGTGCAACGGGCTGCTTTCACAGAGGGCTGTGTGGCCGAGCACGAGCACACGACGAGGAGCAAAAAAAAAAGGGGGGGATGGAATACATCGATAGGGCAGCCCAGTGCGCAGCGACGCGCCGGGCGACCCAAAATCGACGGCGCGGACTTGGTTGCCGGCTCCCAACTCGTTCGCTCCTTTGTCGCGCGACACCCCAGCTCGGCTCAGCTCGGCTCGTCCTGTGGATGTGGATGTGGATGTTGTTGCGCTGGCGAGCCAGTGAGGAGGCGGCGTCACACGGGGTGGGCGGCGGCGCGAAGGGGTTCTGGGTAAAGGGGGGGGGGTTTGATATCTGTATGGGTTGGGGATTATGTATTTTATATGGATATGTGCTGGATGGGTATGTGTATGTATAATCATCTCTCTATTTATATACAACTAGAGAACTGTATCGTCACAGTAATATAATCGTGCCGTGGGTATTGTTCCTACACTAGTCTTGCTGCATGCATCCTCCGACTCCATCCACGCCGAGACGGGATCTCGCACATCCACGGCCGCAGCTTCATGCCGAGAAGAAGAGGTAGGGCGCCGGGGATGAGAGGTCTGCGATGTTGTGCGGTTCTGCTAGGCGGGGTGGGGTGTGGTGGCTTCTTGGCTCTGTGCTGCTTGCTTGCTTGTCTACTGCTGCTGCTGCTGCTGCTTGTGTGTACGGGCGATGGAGGCGAGACGGAGGGTTGGGAGGGGGGAAGAGAAGGGAGGAGATGGAAAGGGGAGGGGAGGGAAGGGAGGAGATGGAAGAAGAGAAAAGGGGGGGAAGGTCGGATCGATAGGCTGATGCGTGTTGAGAGATGAGAGGTTGAAGTTTTATCAATTGGAGGCAGCTCAGGAGGGGATGGAGGTGATAATCGATAGCTAGATATCATGGTGATCATCCACGTACCCGCGTGGGATATATTTCTCACGCTCTCTCTCTCATATACACATATACGAACAAGTACAGCGTATGCAAGTACCGCAGCAATCCGCATATCGAAAACAGCTCCCTCCTGCTTCAGCTCCCGAGGCACAGGACACGGCCGCGAGAAGGCCGGAGAGAGGCTTTCGACGAAGCGGATTTCTCTATACCTGGATGGGGACCGCAAGTAGTAGTACAGTACTGTGTACCTGTAATCGTCAGTACCGACCGCCTTACCAAGTACTGGCGATGGCTGCCCCCGTCCCGACCTCGCTATCGAGAACGAGCAGGCCCAGCCTCACCCACCCGAACGACTCAATCTCCTCCTCCTCCTCCTCCGACAAACCTCCCACTCTCGGGCGTTTTAAAAAAAAATCAAACAAGTATCGGGCCGTCCCGCAAAAGCGCGGCCGAGCCAGTACGAAATCAATCGATCGATCGCCTCATCATCTCGTCTTCATCAGACACGCTCGTTAACATGAGTTGATGACGCGGGCGGCGAGGCCGTCCTTCTGTGGAGCCGGTTAGGGGTGGGGTGGAGATTGGGGGTTTTTTTTTCTCTCTCTCGCGTTGCGCGACGACCGAAGGTGAGGCCGAGGAAGACTCGCGAGTCGAGCCGACGGCGTGGCGTGTGTGTGTGCGTGTGCGTGTACGGGGTTTTTGGTAGTCGTGATGGGTTGTGGATGAGGTGGGAGTGGGATATGGGCGCTGGGAGAAGATGAGGATGGGGATGAGGATGGGGATGGGAGGGAGGGATGAGAAATGAGAAATAGATGGTCTGTTACTGGCATAGCTCTAGAGGGGAGGGGATTCCTATATATATAGTATTTGAAGTTTAGGCAGTCGGAGATTCGATGTCGGAGATGCGCGGTTTGGAGATCTGGTGTTTGGAGGTTCGATGGATCGCTGTAGGAGGGATATATGATGGCGAAGAAGACCAGATGTTGATTATTATTAACTTAAAAACATACATACATATATTATATCGCAATGAGAATCTGCAGTGATGCGAGCTCTAACGAGTAAAGGCCTAAATCCATGCTGAGACGCTGGAGCTTCAGCGTGCGGGAGCTGCTGCGACAGCCTGATCGCCCGCTGTGGTGCGCTGTAGCCTCGCCGAGATACGCTGCGAGGGGGCTCTTCACGGCTCTTCACGGCTCTGCTACAGGGCTGCTCAGGGGGCTGGGCGCAGGGACGGGCGCAGCTGAGATCGGCCGGAGAGCTGCGCTGCTATGGCATGCTGGAATGGACGATTCATGGGGTTTCTGCAGCTGGGAATGCTCAGTTGGGACGCTGTAGGTTTCGTGCCGGGGCGGCTTATCTGCTGTAGATGCCTCCACCCAGCTGTGCCGGCCTCCTTCGGTATTCGACGGTTATCGGCCTTCGTATAGGGAGGGAGGTACAAGGAGAAGACTGCCCCTCGCTGTTCTTCACGGTCCTTCAGGGTATTCTCCAGGGTATTCTCCAGGGCATTCCTCAGGGTATTCCTCAGGGCATCTTCCCGACTAATATTACTGATTTAGATGCATTTTTGGCGGTGTGCGGCTTCCCATTTCGAGCTTCTGGCTTGCAGGTTTCAGCATATCCGACCGCCCTGCCACCTCCGGTGACGTCGGCGTATGCGCTCTGCAGGCTGGCAGCAGCTGCCAGTTACGAGCTATGCCCTACAGACGTTCTGCGTGCAGACTACCACTCTCGCGCTGCACATGCCCCTTCCTCACCTCCACGGCGCCCCCGAGTACGCGCCGAGGACGAACGAGGTCGGCATTCTACCGCGGCGCCGGTCGAGCGGTAGAGCTACAGACGGCTACACCACGGCTCCAGGACGGCTCCAGTACGGCTACAGCCACAAAGAGCCTGCCCAGGGAGGGAATGGCTGCTTGGTGAGGAAACTAGACTCCGCCCGCCCTACCGCGTACAGATGATCCCCGGATTGAGATTTGACTTTGACGACGAGATGAGATCGTCCGCAAAAGGCGACTCGACGTCCTTGTGACGGCGGACAGACAACACCACGCCCCGTCACATGTGGCGGCGACGCGCATCGACTCGCATCATGTGTTGGGGATCGCGGCGGTGGTGGGCATGGCTGGTCTCGAGTTGCGATGAGGATCCACGGTGCCGAGGGGATTGATGAAACTGACTGCCCTCGACGATCGAAGCCAGGCGAGTGGGCTGACGTGCAAATCATCTCCACAGGATCACGGCCGAATCTCTGGAAGGAACATTCCATGTCTGGTTCCATGGCATCCCGGGATCTGACGACTCACACGGCTCGCCAGTACATGCCAGTGTTGCTGTTCCGGCCAGCGAGGGCATTGGATGAGATACGGGAATGACTCCTGGGCGACGGATGGATTTCTTGATTTGTTATTGCCGTTACCTACAAACTGCATCCGCCTTGTCAGCTTGCCATTCGCTATGTCTTGACTGAAACGGAAGCAGCTCCGAGCCATGGGCATAGATAGCATCGATACCGACCCTCTCTGCCATGTATAAGTACACAGTAAACATGATGCTTAAAGGGTGCTTCTGTAGGCAAAACCGAGGTCACCGAACGCCATGTTGACGTGCAAAGGGTTCTCGGCCCTCGCGCCATCCCCGCAATACGCGTTGCATTGGGCTGGATAGACACTGGGGCTGCTGGAGTAGCTGCTGAACGGAGCACAGGAGCCACTTCGAGTCCCTTGCCTTGGTCGCGTACTGCGGAGCCGGCTGTTGATTACGAGGTTTACCGTTTATCTACCGTTGTTTATAGCACTAATACAGAAGACCTAGCTACTGAAGATACTACTGAGTACTACTGTACATAACATGCTGCGGTAGAGCTCCAGCAGAGGCACTCTAGTAGAGAAGACATCGGCCTGCCCGACAAAGAATGTTGTGATAGCCAGGACAGCTCTGACCAGACCCTCGTTCGAGTCGAGCAGATCCGGATTTCAAGACAAGCACAGCAAACGCTGAAGATGAGTGGGAAAGCGGCTGCATGTGATCAGATGAGGCGTCTGGATCTGGTGGAAAGGGATCAGAGTTACCGCTCGGCCAGCCATGGCGTCATAGGCACTGCAGGCCTGTAGGCCAGGGCGATGTTTCTTATATGGAGTTCCACTGCAAGCGCGGAGCCACGCGTGCGCAGGATGGATTTCTCCCATCCGAATCAATTAAATTAATTATCCTGTTTATTCATCTCAAGCGGGACATTAATTAATTGATTTAAAGACGGCAGCATTTAATATCAACGTTGCTGCCAGCATCATATGTACCAGCCCCGTGGTGACTCAAAGTCCCGCACCATGCGGATGCTCCCTCAGCCTTATACACGACCGCCCGTCCATTCTCTCCGCCCGTCTCGAGGCTGACGCACCGTCTCAGCGACCATCGTCGCGGCATGTGATATTCGAGCAGCACGCTCCTCGTAATGATATATGAATAGACCCGAGTCAGCAATGCCCATAATGACAATCCGTCGACGGCGAGTTAATTCGCCGTCCACGGCCAGTTCCCAGATCTCGAGGCCTAGGCGGGTGCTGCCTGTAAAACCCGGCACATCAAAGCTCGCGATTGCCATCCTCAACCCCCAAGTCCATTCCCATTCCCATCCCCGTTCCCATCTCCATCTCCATCCCCATCCCCACCGGACCTCCTCAACAACAACAACAACAACAACAACAACAACTCCCTCCCCCGCGCCGCCGAGTGACAAGAACCAGGACTCTTCCCACCAACAATGACATCTCCAGGCCACAACAATGCCAGCCTTACATCACAAGGTCAGCAGTCCTCTCTCACCGCCCAGCACATCCATGCGCTCCCGCGCGCCCCGTTCATGCAGCCTCCTCTCCGCGGGTCATCTGCCAGTTTATTGATGCGCTGTCAGTGAATAATAATATCGGAAACACCAACATCCACCGCAGCAGCAGCACTACGCCTCCGTCCGTGGCTGTGGCGAACACACCACCGGCACAACAACAGACCAAAAAGTTGAAACCCTGCCGCTTTTTCGGTACAGAGTCAGGTATTTTTTTCTTTCTTTCTTTTCTTTTTCTTTTCTTTTTCCGGTTCTGTTTTATTTTCCTGCTTCTTGATATCGTGGTGGGGTGTTTTAGGGAGGAAGAATCGCAGAAGCATGCTTGTCTATCTCTTGGGACAGCAACGTTGCGTGCATGAGAGCTGCGTCGAGGGGGCGTTACCCATCTGAATAGCGTGCAGACTCCGAGTGGGGGTTGTTAATGTTATCTCGGGGGATTCTGAGACAGGCCTCGAGTTGTAGCATGTCCTGTCTATTGGAGCGCTTGGGCTGTCCAGTCATCGAAGAGGAGGAGCTTTATGTATATCGTACTACACGTGATTATCTATACTGAACATGCCCCTTGGACTTAGGTTGCCGAGCAGGCAAAAATTGCCCCTTTCTCCATGATGCTACTCGTCTTCCGGGAAATAGCAAAGTTGCCAAATCAACTGAGGATAGAGATGTCGCTACCTCATCAACAGCTGAGTCTTCAGCAAATGAGGGACCCGTATCTCGACGTCAAGCAGTAACACAGCCTGTGCCAGCATCGCGTGTTGTCCCAAAGCCCGTCCCCAAGGTTCAGACACAAGATCCGCGAGAGTTCCAATTAGGACAGATCCGAAGACGTTTCAACCCTAAAGAATCTCGTGAGAATGGCTCAACCGTTTTGGAATTCAGCATGGCTCCTTCAGACCCCGACTTCCCATTTGAGATGGAGAAGTTACAGTGTTCATTGCTCGTTCCCGTCAGTTATCCAACGGCAAAGCCACGACTGAGAGTTAAAAACAAGGACATCCCGAGAGGTTTTGCTATTAATGTCGAGAATGGGTTTCATGGCTTGGCAGAGGACAGGAAGGGTGCTACATTACTGGCGCTTATGTCGGCACTTGATAAAAATCTCGAGAACTTCCTCTCCGAGAAGAAGGCTGAAACGGTGAAGCTGGTGCCTAATGCGGATACAAGACATCTTGGAGCAATTCCAGTGCGATCTGTTGATCCATCCGCAGGAGTTATGAAGAGTGGTCAACAGGGCAAGACCGGCGATTCTTCAAAGACGCAGAAAAATACTGTCCATAGCAACCAGCAGGCCGGAAGGTATCAAGCTCCAGAGGTCTTCACGAATGTGCAAAAGGCCGAGGCCCAACAAAGGAGAGATGTCGAGGTCAGACAATTAGAAGCCAGGCTGTCAAGACTACCACTGTACAGTAAATCAGGAGACGGCATTGCTTACGCACTACCAATCGAGCCACGAAGACGTTCCGAACTACCATTATCTCTACAAGCCGTCAAGACCGTGAAGCTGTTTGTACCATTGCTGTACCCCTTACATGGATGCCGGATATCGTTGGAAAGCGTCCCTAAAGAGGATGCCAAGGCTACGGAAAAGGCGTTTGAAAATAGAGCCAAGGAGGCCAGGGACACGAACCTCATGGGCCATCTGAACTACTTGACGCAGAATATGCATGTTCTGGCCAAGACGGCATTGACGCGGGATGAGCCAAAGCCAGAAGTTCCATCTCAGGAGACCGATATACCTGCAGAACCTCGTGATCTTGCGCGGTCCTCGGTGAAGGGGGAGGAAATAGGAGACGACCGAAGCCACATCAAAGTCATTCCCCGCCCACCAGAATGGACGAACCGGGACGACTCCGACGATCCGGACGGTTCAGACACCGACGACAGCTACACCTACGACTCCGGTGACGAATCCGACTCCGGCGGCATCGAAATCGACCAAGACTCCCCTTCCCAAGCACCCACACAAACAGCCGAGAAAGGCACCGCCCTCTCCTTCCCCTTCATCGAGCTCTACGGCATCGAACTGCTCGAGGTCGTCACGCTCAATCTGTCCATCAAGTGCGAGAGGTGCAGAGACACCATGGACATGAACGGCCTCAGAAACGCTGTGCCGAAGACGGATAGCTGTAGGAAGTGTGCTACGCCGCTGACTGTTACTTTTCGAAGGGAGCTGATCCATGCCAATGCTGTGCGGGCTGGGTTTCTGGACCTGGAGGGCTGTGTGGTTGTGGATATGCTTCCGAGGTGAGACTGATATGATCCTGCTCTTCCTTCTTGATGGCGGAGAAGAACGGCTTCAATGCGCTCTCTTTTCTTTCGCTGGTTGATAATTTAACCCCTAGTCCTCGACCGCCCTCTATGTAGCAGTAATCAACCTAGCTAACTCTCTCCCCAGCACCTTCATCCCCACCTGCTCCAACTGCTCGACCGCCTACGCCGCTCCCGGCATAACCACCGTGCGCGGCTCCACCAGCACCAACCTCTGCCACACCTGCCACCAGAAGCTCACCCTCACCCTCCCCACCACCAAGTTCCTGCGCATCACGGCCTCGCACCTGCCCCCCAGCGGCCCGCGCCGCAAACGCTCCCCCCTCGGCCTCACCGCCGGCACCGAGCTGCCGCGCCGCGGACGCTGCAAGCACTACGCGAAGTCCTACCGCTGGTTCCGGTTCGGCTGTTGCGCGAAGGTGTACGCGTGCGACCGCTGCCATGACGAGGCCGAGGAGCATCCCAACGAGCACGCGAACCGCATGGTCTGTGGCTGGTGTAGCAGGGAGCAGCATTACCGACCGGAGGACTGCGGCGTGTGCCACAGGGGCCTGGTGGGGAAGCGCGGGACGGGGTTTTGGGAGGGCGGGAGGGGGACGCGGGATAAGGTTAGGATGAGCAGGAAGGACAAGAGGAAGTACAGGAGGCCGGGCGCGGCGAGGGCGCAGGTGTAGGGGCAGGCGATGAGTGGGATCGTTATGGCTGAGATGGCTGGAGGAGCTATTCATTCATCCACTCACCCATTCCGTAGCGGTTCTATTGCCTGACATGCGAGAAACCAACGCGTTGCATTTCCAAGAACTATCACCTCCTTGCTATCACTAGAAAGCTCGCCAATACTACCCCTCCACTACCCATGTCCAACAATAGCGGAACCCTACTCAACATCTCCTCTTAACAACTAGTACTAGTCCCCTCCTTCTATCTACCCCCGAAAAAACCCAGCAGTAGATGACATCCGTCCGTCGCTCGCTCAGGCTCGAAGGCCGCCCTGACACATTGGAGAAACCAGTGATACGTACAGATCGTGGCCGCTGGCGTTCTCGAGCCCAGCCCTCATGCCGCGAAGAAGATATTATGAGGAGCCTGTGGTATATTCTTGGCGTGCTGCCTCTATCGTCACAACATCCACGACTCGGCGCGCAAAGCCCCAGCTCTTCGGCAAGGCCTCGTCGCGCCACGTGGTCTTGATATGCACAGTACAAGCACCAAGCCCTCGCGGCAGCTGCAGGAGCCAGGAGGAGAGGTCCGGGCCGAGCAGCCAGCTGGGCGGGACCGTGATGGTGAGGCTGCGCAGGCTGCTGATTCCAGCCAGGCGGCTGGCGAGGAGGTCGAGGGCGTCTCTGCCCAGTGCCGCGTCTCTGGGAAACCACAGCTCCAGCTCCCTCATCGCGGCGCGGAATGCGAGGGGCATGCGCGCGAGGGCGCCGGCTGTCGCGAAGACGTCGGCGTGGTGCAGGTAGACGACGGAGCGGCGCGACAGCAGTGCCAGGAACTCGTCGCGAACCTGTCTCGACACGAGCGTGATGGGGAGCCTGGGCCGCGGGACGAGAAGCCGGTTCGACGTGCCATGGCGACCGCTCGCCTGGAACAGGCGCGTTCCTCGTGGCGGCAGGAGGCATTCGTATATTTGCTGCCGAAGTTCTAGGGCCAGCGAGTATATATTAGTATTTTGGCTACGCGCGGCCACGTGAGCTGATGGCACCACGCTGTTGCTGGCGGTGTTGCTGCTATCTACCAGCTGCGAGGCCGCAGAGATTCCTGAGATTTCAGCTCCTAGAAGATTGCGGAGTTAGCGCTTTAACATGGGAGACAATTGGACGTAGATGTAGAGAGACTCAGTACTTGGATATGTTATGTATTAAAAGTACCCTCGTGATGGCTTATATTATAATCCACTTGATTGACCTGTAAATCGTTCTAGAATGAGGTAGGAAAACTGGAAAGATACTGACTCGATTTGTCAAGAATTCTACCACTATCCTCGTAGTCAGCAATTATATCTGCAACAGTATAGTATTCCATGATTGCCAAGAGTTAGAGTTTGAGTACAAGGAGTGGTAGTAATAGTAGTAGTAGTTGTTGTTGTAGTAGTAGTTCTTGTCGTCAGCGATATTGTTGTTGTTGATGAAAGACTTTGCTTATAATGACTTGTGACGAGTGGTGAATGCCTAAGTTATCGGGAAGATTCACTCGTTCAGGGAAGTGAGGAGCATCGAGAAGCCCAAGGAGGTGATCGACCTGAGTATGGAAGATCTCGTCCTGCCTTTGTTGATAGCAGCTGGAAAAGTAACGACACTTGGGGAAGTTGATTGGCAGTATCCGTCGGTTGTGGGAGGGGGTAGAAGCGATGCCTGGAAGCTTCCCTTTAGCACAGACATTAGGCAGCAATGGATGTTGACCTACAACGCCAACCAACTAGTTCGCTCGGAAACACAGGAGCAGAAATATCCAAGGAAGCATTCCGGCTCGGTACTCTACCATCATACTAGCCAGTGCCTGATGGGAGGTCATATAGACCCGAGCATCCAGAAATGGAGGTCTCACAGGTCAATGACTTGTGATAGCGAATTACCTTTGTTATTATACCTGCTCATCGTCAGTAGTAGCTTCGATTTCATATCGAGCTGCTTATTCGTCAAACAGAGAACGTATAATCCGAGTTTTTACCAACAAGAGTTTTCCTTGCAACAGCAACAACAACATCAACGACAACGCCATCAGCAACAACATCGCTGATGGCAAGAACTACTACAACTACAACAACATCGACAATCACCAAGCGTTATTTGTCGAGTGTCCGAAGGAATAGGAGCAACTGTATATTGCTACCTAGCTATAACAAAAGGCAATGCTTCAGGAATCGTTAGCAAAATTCCACGTATTTTACAAGGCAGGGCATCTTACAAGCCAAGAACGAAGAGCAAACCTAACGGGCGATTAGTTTGCCTTTGTACGCCTACCAGGAATTGTCAGCAACATATTTGGCATTTTGGTAGGTGAATATCTCACCAAGCAAACCACAAAGAGTAGAGCCACGACCCCCAAACTTCCATTCTCTAACTAACAGGATTAGTTAGTAGCTTTTCAAGAGAACTGTGGCGGTGGACGACGACCTACCCACAGTAGAGATCACCTTGCTACCGGCCCGCTTAGACTGGTACGTTTCTGCCTGTTATGAGTGAGTAATAGCTTCAGAGTGAAACGGGGTGTTTATGTTACTTACGCTGTTTCGGGAAAAGTTTAGTTAGATTGGCTCTCGACAACCAAACGTCACCAAGATTGAGGCGAAAGCCAAGGTCATAAATGTTCTGAAGGTGTTTGGTTTCCCAGATTCTCTCCCAAGTGCCCTCTCCGGGTAGGTCACTGGGACTTGGAGGTACATCTACAGACACCTGGACGATAAACTTGGGATCCAGCGGCCACGCAGGGCGCGCTGGCTCGAATCGCGGGTCCCTCTCTCGGGTTTCTGGTAACGATCTGATGTAGGCATACCCATCTTTCATATCCATTTTCAGATCGGACCATTTACCTGACTCATTGGTAGTCGTGCCAGCCCATACTTGGTACACATTGAACAAGAAAAGGCCAATGACTAGTGGGGTAGTCGCGAAGCAGAGAAGAGTGACCCCGCCTACACCAGGTTTCTCCTGGATAGACCATTGCCAGAACGACATATATTCTGACCACTTCAGACCAGTATGGAAGACAGTAAAGTCTGGATAGCTGGCTTGGATACAGCTTAGAAGGAACCTGAAGCCGAAGACAACACCCGCGCTGGTAAGCACAGCAGTGCTAAACAGCAGGGACAAGAACCAGTGAAGGTTTCCATAGCCAACACAATTGTTGACAAATATACAATGATGGTCGGCCCTTCCTATGCAGAATCCACAGAGACTGCAGTGCTTGGACCTGGCTGGCTTGACAAAGCGGCAAGTAACACACATATCTCCAGGATGAAATAACACATGGTCATAGGGGTACAGGTTGCCGTGGAAGGCATGGTTTTCTCGAAGGATAATTCCTGGGTTTGAGAAGGATGTGGCGAACAAGAATATGTAAGGCGCAACCACAACGATGATGACCTGGACCTTGAGACCTAGAGAGAGCGGGGGGAAGATTTCCGGGAGATAAATCCACTCCGACCCAGAAAGAAGAATCAAGAACATCACCTGGTTTCAGAGAAGTTAGCATTGCATTGTCTCAAGCCGTCGCACTAAACTTAAGGGAAAATACCGGAGTCAAGGCCATTCGATACCACCATCGAATGCCCAGGCAGATGGTTGGGATGAGTAACCTAACCAAGGCGATGACAAACTTTGCCCACTCAAGATCTGCATGAGCATTCTCCATGGTTACTGCAACAATTAAACGACTTCGTTGTCGTTAAGAACCGCTCTGTGAGAGATGATGGGATGAACGTGTGAGTCAGTGGAGGGAGACTCCAACTCGTTCTAAATTAAGGCGTTGTTTGAAAGAAGATATGGCTTTATTGGGATGAATGAACGAAGAATGTTTCAAGTATAGATGCTGTGCATCAAGTTGGAGTTATGAGAAGGTTAGGTGAACGTTTGTTGGAAAGGAAGATTGATTAAAGTGGTAGTAGAGGTACGTTTCAAGCTTGGTGTGGGAGAACTCCCTAGGTGGCCCCGTGCCCAGGCAGAATTCGACGACTAAGCAAGAAAAGCGAACAACCAAGGCAACGAAATAAGGCTCTTACAAGTACAGTAGGATGCTTCTCATACATCATATATTGGAAAAATCTTGAACTCGAGTCAAAGGCTCGTCCGCCGGTCAGACGTTGATCCCATGTATATATACGCCGGGGTAGATGAACCATTAGCAGTCTGTATAGACCTCCTATGGGAGTTTTCCTTGGATATTATGAGCAAATAAATCAATCAATGGATCGCCTTTCATCTTACCTTAATGCAGGCAATCTACCAAAGAAGATGACGAAGGTTACAAATGATATCAGGAGGACCACGATGGCTATCTTTACTAATGTTCCCATCTTGACGTTTTGAGTTTTTGTTCAACTGGTCGGAGCCTTGTCATGTACTACATGCTTTTCAACTGCCAGCTACAAGGAAGCGATGGATTAGAGTGGCTGGCCTTTGCGGTGTATTTTCTGTCAGTGAAAGCAATAACAAAGACTCGTCTCGACACGACAATTGATTTTAAAGTTAGGCTATATCAGCGACCGGTGCGAGATTAACATAGATGCGACAAGAGTCTAAATGGACAGAGGGAAGCTATTAAGCATCTATCTAAAACTGTCAAAGATCTAGAAGACAGTTACCATTAGGCACTTAAATATTCTGTCTAACGAGTAGAGCAGGCAATTCTTCTCTTCTACGCCCATGCCAACAGTTAGCAGATGTTACCACACAGACGTCTCAGTGGTTAGCATATCAACAATTAGTAACCTCCTCATTCACTCCACCTTTACACTTGAGCTGTACTCTAGTGTAGCCTCGTGTGATAAGTTTGGGCCAATTATATCTGATAAGAAAGGAGTAGTAGGCCAGAAGCATCACTGTTCCCACCTCTATAAACTCACACCCGGCGTTCGCCACCCTTATCCAAGGTGACTTTAGCGATAGGATTTGGCAGCATCACGTGATGGCGCGTATACGATACGCGTCAAACCCCAGAAATGCTTTGGACGACATCCGGAAATTCTTAGAACAGCAACCTAAGGATGTCCAGCCTTATAACCTCACTGCAGGGACTACGGCGTTGCGAGTTAGGTCGATTTTAAGGCCTGTAGGTTTCTCCTTTGTCAAAACCATTTCAGCGACTTCCGCGTTTGCGGCCAACAAAGAAGACGGGATGGCAGCTATAGTATACGATGGCGTGGGGAGTGGAGGCACCCTATTCAAGGACAAGAAATTCTGGATAGCGCAGCGAGTTCCAACACGAGGCCATTGGATTAGATTGGTTGAGGTGAAGCTCCCCTAATAGCAACTTCCTCTTCACAGAAACTAATCCCAGCCAGGCCAACGGAGGCTCAGTCGTCCCTTTAGAAAAGACAGCCGATATTATGATCGCGGACCATGCCCGAAAAAAGGATGCCCCTCCAGGCTCATACTCTTGGACCTATATAGAAAAGTCGGTCAAAAATGGCAAACTTGAGAACCTCGAAGATCATCCTGCTGGACCGGCCGTAGGTACTAGCCGACCAGTTGGTTCAGGAAAGCCTATGAAAGGAACTCGAACACCCTTTACATCGTCTGATGATCGAATACTAGCTCAATGGGTAATTACAGCTGAATCAAGAGGCTTACCTACAAGAGGCAATGCAATATATGAGCAGTTAGAACGGGCGGTGAGTCTGAGTTATCTGCTTTAATAGCCAAACTGACAACCTACCCAAGTATCCACATCATACTTCTCAATCGTGGCGTGATCGATGGATTAAGTATCTTGAGAACCAATCTCCCCCGGCTGTATTATTGCCGGCTAACGAAGGCCCTATCAAACCCAGCTCTACTTTCAGGCAGGCTCCTTCGAAAATTATTAGAGCAGATTCTACAGATTCGGTAACCAGCCAAGCTGTAACTCCGAGTCAACCAAAAAGAAGGCCAATGAATTCATATGCTCCTGCAGTAAAACCATCTGAAGGCAACCCCTTCACTACTAAAGATGCTGAACTCTTGCTCGCTATTTATGACGACGTACTGGACATTGACGAGAGCCGCGTGATTGAGGCCTGGGAGGCCTGGGCTAAGGAAGTAAGGCTTATTGTTACTTGGGATATTTCAGTTTAAGACACCGCCACTAACATTTTATTTTCCAGCATCCACATCATACCGCGCAAGAATGGCTGAGTTACTGGGTGAAAGAAGTTAAGCCAATGCGAGGAACTGCTGTAAAAACAGAAAAAAGGCCTATAAAACCAGCGCAGCCTCCAAATGACAACCGGAGCTCATTGTCAGCCAAGGCAGCTGAGGGGGGACTGCCTTCACCGCCTATGCATGCTGAACCCTCCGAGACAGCAGTGCCCGTATCAAATATTAATAGCGGATCCCAACCAAAAGAAACCAACCGGCGTACTACTGAAGAAGCACGCTTTAGGTACAACCTGCTGGAGTTCTCAGATGAGCAGAACCTGGAGATTGATTTTGAGCCGATAGTAAGTGGGCGGAAACTAAACTTATTTGACCTATGGCACACTGTGATAACATCGGATTTTGGTGGATTCGACAAACTTGAGTCTACCAATAGATGGCCGCAGGTTGCTACAAAACTCAATTTTAACACTTTCCGCTTTCCAGATGCGGCCACAGAGCTCAGAACAATATATGAGGACACGCTGTTGGATTTTGAAGATGTCATGAAACTTTACTGGCAAAGGCTAGAGTTAACACTGACTGAGGGAGGGGAGTTGACAGAATCTCAGTTGATGGACTTGCGATTTCGGATACCTCCCGCCTATAAGAGACAGCCTCAGGCAGAGCCGATCGAGCAACGAGAGAAAGACAATTATGATGACAATCTTGACTTTCCATCTTCGCCACCGGCGAAACCAGGGGCTTCACGAAAGCGAAGTAATGATGACACAGACGCAGACGCTGAAGCAGATTCGCTGCCTGTTCTCAAACGTCTACAGGTCGACAAAGGCAAAGGGAAGGAGTTAGAAATTCCGTCCACACCCGAAGAGGTGTTTAATGCCAATCTAAACCCACAGAACTGGCAGAAACCGTCACCGCTTAAGGACTATATCGAGATAGGAACCGACAAAGAGATGGATGAGAGTGATGCACATGAGCCAGTGAAACTTTCCGACAAGCCACTGCAGCGCAACCTCTTCTCTGGATCAACCTCAACCATAGGGCCAAGAACACTTACCGCAGAACCTGAAACACAAGACTTCCAGTTTTCATATCGGGGCATGCCTGAAGATATCGATCCTTCTTCCAAGGGACCAGAATTGGAAGATCAAGACAGCATGCAAGTAATCGCTGGGTCCCCACAGGATGACTCCTCAACGCAGTCACAAACAGATTCTCAACGTGAGATAGTTGAGTTGCAAGCATTTATTGATCATCATGTCGGCTTAGGCTACGCAGAGGAAGTAGTAATTGAAGCCATGCTAGCTACGACAATGGAGACCGGAGATGTGGCGGTCGTCATGGAGGAGCTAACAAGTGGTAATGGAGTGCCAAACAATATCCAGGGCGTATGGACAACTGATGACGATCGCATGGTATTGTCTGCAAATGACACGGAAGAGTATGAGCGGGTAGTCGCAAAGCACGGAGAAGATAGGTGTATGAAGCGCAGGCAATTCTTAAGGGATAGAGAAGAAGCGTCGATGGCATTAGGGCAGGCATGAATTATATTGACACCGATGGGCTTTTTGACAATAAAGACATCTGGCACCAAAGCTCGTAGTAGTAGTAGTCTGCAGAGCCGGATAGTTTAATAGACTCGTATACACAGTATTTTATACTGAGATGGCCGCTAGTAACGGCAGTTGCGATATGCGTCGCGGCAGAAGTGTCTTGGCACTGTCTGTTAGTTTCTCCTGTGCCGCCACATCGATAGTGATGAATAAGAAGCAATAATGAACAGGATGTGCAAAAAACTAGCAACTGCATCCAAGGACAAATGATGAATAGTCGCAATACTAGTTGAGAAATTTGACTCGGGATAGTTTGCTGACAAAAATTGAGTCCTGATAGGCATGGCTAATTCAAGCGCTAAAGCATAAAGCGTTTAAAGTTGTGGAGTGGCGTCACTGCACAGACAGCGGAAAATGTGCCCTGTCGTTTGGAGTATTGAGGTCTTCGGCAGCGGTGAACTCGAGTGTATTTGCAAGCCCGAGACAACGAACTAAACCAAGCCTTTCGACGTGTGAAGCAAATCGGACCAGATTCACCACTATTTCTAGGGCATACATTAATCTCGTCTGCAGGCGCTTTCTGCTGTTCACACACGTATGTCATTACACCAAAATTCCCTGGAGGGACTCTCGCAAACCACGTCGACGCGGTGACCAATAGGACACATTTCTCGAAGTAACACAAGCTGTTGTTAGATAAGACCCGTACGACACAATGGCATATATAGACCGGCCAGCACGATTGGCAGATTCGCCAGATTCTTTTGCGCCGTCACAGTCACGTCCTTTTTGCACCAGCAGAGCGTCCTCTGTATTGTCTATTCTAGATATGAAATCCAACGAACCACAGAAGCTTCGAGTGCTCATAGCAGCGACAGGCCAAAAAGATGTAGCCAAGGCTGAAGCACTGGCGGTTCGATTCTCAAACCATTCCAAAATCGAGATGCGGGTGATCTGTGACGAAGTAACCACGAAGCTGGCACGGATAACGATTGCGTATAGCAATAGGTCTTCGGATATCGCAGAGAAGGACGAAGATCGAGAGGTGGAACAGAACCGGGTCGATCTTCATTTGAAGACAGCATATCAGCTTTGCGAATGGGCGGATTTATTGGTCCTGGCTCCAATCGACGCGAACAGCTTGGCCAAAATGTTGCACGGCATGACGGGCAATTTGCTTCTCGAGGTTTTACGGGGATGGGATGTATCGAAAAAGATCATAATGGTACCTGGCATGACGACGTTAATGTGGGAGAACCCTATGACGAAGAAACATCTGAACAAGATAAGGAAGAAGTGGAACTGGATTCGAGTGATGCCGCCAATTCTATGGCATTACGATGAGAGAGGGCCAAAGAAATGCTTTATTGGCTGGGATGGCTTCTCAGAACTGGTTGAGGTGATCAAGAATCAAGCTGAGCTTATGACCATTGGTCATGACGTCGATATCGCAACATGGGGGGCAGTAGAACTGGCGAGGAAAAATCTGAAGACGAAGACAATACTTCCTCCTGAGATATGGAGTATCATCTTCCAGCATGTGGGAGATTGGGAAGTTGCAAGGGCACTCGGGGTCTACACAAATATTCCTACACCAAATGAATGGCAACGCCGATCCCTGGGTTGTCACGACGAACTCCAGTCCTACATGCGCCAACTTGAATGGACCATTCTCACCAAGCCTCTTCAAGACGTAATAGATAAGCTTTCTACTGCTCCATGCACCATGCGCTACCTCTCCAGCCTCTGCGTCAAGCTTATTATCAAATTCTGCCTCACTGACCTCCTTTCTCATCTCGAGACCAATTACAAAGACCTTTTCTGGGCATCTTTTGGCTCAACACTACTTCCTACCAAAGCTTCTGCTGTATATGGACGCACCGAGATTCTGGAGTGGTGGCGCACATCTCCATCCTTCCTCAAGAAAGACTATAGTATCGAGGCTGTTGATGGAGCTTCAAGGTCTGGTTTCGTACACGTCCTTGACTGGTGGCGCAAATCTGGTCTCCCACTCAAGTACAGCGAGGCTGCTCTTGAACAGGCAAGTTCGAAGGGACATATCCTTGTGCTCGAGTGGTGGAGAGAGGCGAGCATGCACCAAGGAAGCTATTACATCGACACTGATGCCTCTAAGCATGTCACCGCAGCTTCACGCAAGCGTCATGCATCTCCCAGCCCGACCGACCCTTTATCATCTTTTATCGCTGATGAGGCTACTATATTAACTGCTGATGACTCTCTGATGCCTATTGAGACACACCCTCTCCGCCTCAAAGTCGGCAAGTCGATCATTGGTGCAGCCCAGAATGGTCAAGCCGCTACTATTCGATGGTGGGACACATCTATGATTCCATACTCGCACGCCGAGTCAGTAGCCAAGATTGCATCTACCTATGGGCATGTAAATGTTTTAGAAGCCTGGAAGGAACTTAAAGGCGATAAATTTATGATGAGCTTCGATAACCAAGTACTTGTGGGTCCGACTAAAAACGGGTTTGTGAGAGTGTTGGAGTGGTGGAAAAGCCAGACACTTCAGCAAGGAAATGAGGGTGAAGGAGGAGGAAGACTTCGGGTTGAATATAAGACTTGCGACATTGAGGAGGCGCTAGAAGATAGCGTTCGAGGCGACGGTGCTGAAGGAGAGGATGCAGTGAGAAAGTGGTGGGCAAGGAATGGACTGAATTTAGGGATTGGGACGAGTGAGTGGATGAAGGTTAAGGTGCTGTGAGTATGTTATAACGATACCCTCATGCTACACCTCCCCACCGTGTTACAGCCAAAGAAGGGTGTACGCGTATGGAAACCAAGCATTCATGGTGTCAACTGGGCGACTGGAAATTTCATTTGGAAGCGAAAGGCATTGCGAGGCACAGGGGACTCTTGATTTGTGTCAATTATCCGAGCTCGATGGGTATCCATCTGCCTTCCCTTTGAGCAGCAGGGATTGCTTTATGCCTGCAGTGTAGAGCTTGTACACTAGAAATTGAGGATGTAGGATAGTGACTCGAAATAACCTTATTGAACAGCACCACCCTGCAATCTCAGCAAAGCGATGGTTTACAGAGCTTTAAAAAGCCACTGTACTGTGACAGGCTTCAGCGGCCGGTCGCTGGGATAGCAAGTGTTGGGGGGAGTGTTGGGAAAGTATACAGCCGCTCTCAACTAGAGCAAGGCACTTTAAGCCCAAAATATACTTGAACTTTCACATGTGACATAGGTGATATCTAACATTTCTTGATTGATATTAATCAGTAAATATGTATCATTTAATTTCTGATGTGCCTCTTCTGGCTCTGTTCCCGACTCGTTCGGCGACAAGCGTTTTTGGTAATCCGAATTGAAATAGATACAGTGCCTTGAACAGTGACGATTATTGACTTCGCACTTGTAGGATGAGGCAGTTGTAACGGCTTTGGCGGTGGCACTCTGGGTAGTATGGACAGGGAATGGCGAGAGACAACATAGAAAGGGAGACCTGGAACAGGACCACCCTTCCTCGCAGCGTGCCGGGTGGTCGGTACGACTTTGCGGTGAGTGGGAGCGGTATGATGCAATCGCAATCTAGGAAGACACCTCCCTTACGTAGATCTGATGGTGATAAGCGCTGTACTTGAAGGCCTGGAGTTGTCAGTTCGTAGCACAAGCTTTGCAGCAGGATACACAATGGAAACAGAGAAACACCATGACTCCTGGCAGCTTTTGACCCTATTGCACCGGGCTGCCCATCCAAATATCAGTCTCCTGCTCATTCGTCACGAAGTGCCGCTCTAATATGCTCCTTTGCCCACGCCCTTGTCTCTATCGGTAATCGTCCCACCACGAGTTGGGCTCGCCGGGAACGTTCGCACTGCCGCTGCTGCGCTGTCACCAACTCAACCAATTGAACCACATCGCACACCGGCGACCTAATCACAACCTTGACTCCTGCCACAAATACTCACACAGCCTGCAGATGGCTCGATTCTCGTAGTTGCGAGCGAGGTAGAAGCAACCATGGCCTCAGATGCGCCGCAATCGCACGTCAAAAGACCATCCTTAGACGGTCATCGGTCGAACAGCTCTCATAAAATAAACAGAGCTCACAACGAAACCGCAGATTCACTGTCGAGTACACCGACTTTGACGGCGTCGCACAAGACAAAGGGCACAAAGGCGCATGCTGTTGGCCACCGACTACATACCAGAGTCCCTTCTTACGGCAAAAGCCTGCACAAGCTCACGAAAGCACATACTTCCGAGAGCCATGTCAGCTTAAAATCACATCGACGGGCAGTTTCGCCAGCCCCCAGTCCACCCTTATCATCCATGAAGCGCGTTGGTTCAGAGCCAAAGCTGTCGCGCAATGGCTCTGAGACGTCGCTGAGGAAGAACTCATCGCACATCGTACTCAAGCGCAACAGATCGCACGTCGAAGTCAAGCGACCTAGATCAGCAGCAGGAAATTCGAAGCGATCATCATCTACTCAGCCAGGCGGTAATAACAGGCAGAGCCTGAGTAAGTCGGCTGTTCATTTCGACCTGGGTAATGAGGAACAGGAGGAGGGGTGGACGGAAGCAAGTGGTTCAGCATCACCAAACGTATCAAGAGTAGGCTCGGTAGGAGGTGCTTCAGGTGGGAAGTCATCAGCAAAGCCACCTGCCAGTTCCAGTAACTCTCAACCTCATTCCCCAGCCGAATCTCCCACGAAGACAGGCGCAGAAGGAAGGGATTGGTCACAGAACAAGCAAAGCGATCGCCACACCGCCCCAGACGCGCAACAAATCACTTCTCGATTACTACAGAGGGTACCATCCTCTAACGCTCCTCCACAAATGTCTTCTATATCAGTTATAGCTACTCCCAGTACCTACTCTCCGGATTCATTTCAGAAAATCGACGGCACAACATTATCAAACCTCAACACTCCCCGAACACCAAAAGAGGAATTAGTCTCCAGGTTCAAGGACGGTGGAGTTGGCACTCCTGTAGAGAGTTCTCCTTCTTTCCAGTCTCAAGCGACTGAAGGCCGAAAGTCAGATCGGGGTCTCGACGAGGCTCGGAGAGCAAAATCAACGGGCAACATAAATAGGCAAAATTCTAATCTAGAAGAAGAAGCCGACGATGCTCGAGCTTTAGCGCCACGTTCAAGGAAGCAACCCAAAAACGCGTACAACCCTCCACAACAGTCACGTACGCAGCAAAAGCTATGGCTCCAACGCGCAAGCTCTAATATGGAGCCCCAACAATTGGCACCAGGAACTGCGTTGAGTGGCTTGCCCGTTCTCCACGCTGGACCTAACCAACCCACTCTTGTGGGGGCTGGCTATGACGGCCGAGACCCACGGATTCGGCTCCAGTTGGAGCGTACAGGCCTTGAGTACCTGGTCGTACGGCGATTCCAAAACCCTATTGGGCGCGCCATCAAACGCCTCGACGCATTACCAGGTGCTGAGAAGAGGAAGCGGATACCAGCAAACTATCAGAGCTCAAAGCGTAACGGCGACACCGGAGGTAAAGGTAGGTACGGTCTAAGTCAAAGCCTGAAGGAATCTAGGATGCGGAACCAAGAGCGCGATAGAGCGGATGGTTCGGTATCCGCCAGTGGTGCGAGATCTAGCTTTGATGGGCTCGGTGGTGGCAGTGCAGGAAGTGCAGCAAGTGAGCCAAGTTCCGGAGAGGATGATGAGTTAAGTGCTATATTAAGGAGTCTTTGGGATAAGAACTTTGATATGAGCGCCAGCTCTGAATAAGGTTGCCAAATTCGGCGTGCGCCAATGCAAAGTAATAGGGTGGCCGTACAAAGGGTTTTTTTGGGGAACAAGGCGTTTATAAAGTTTTTGTACATGGCGTTGGCATGAAGCGTTACGGTCTCTGGTGTGATGGCTCTTTGCCGGGGGTCATTTTAGAGGCCAAGTCTGCAAATTTCGCAGATACAGCATGAAGTGCGTACGATAGCTCAATATCTAGATGAGCAAGAAATGCAAAAGTTCCACGATTCCAACACATCACCGTTGTGCTCCAGCTCCAATATCTGGTATTATAGACGTCAAGCAACATCAAGAATGGAGATAATAGCACGTAAAATGGTAATGTTAGCCAAGTGGAGAATATCTTTCTCAACCGTTCTTCGAGAGTACGTCATATCGACCTTGCTAGATGGGCTACTGTTGTCGGGAATCTTTCCTCGTCTTACGTTAAGAAAGCAGCTCTATGCTAACGCGGCTCGAAAAAAGCTGGCCTATATAAAACTAAGTTTCTGCTTCGTTAGTGAATGACGAGAGTTTTGAGTTAGTTTTGTGCGTATGGGCTTTTTAGAGCAGTGTGGGGCTCTAGCAAAATCATAATGGCATCTTTCCTGTTACTCGGGTCTACAAAAGATGAAAATGGCCTGCAGTTTTATATATGCTGGTCTGTTACGGCGTAAACATGTTATTAAGTGGCTGGTCTATGTAACAATAATATCCCGCTGGATAGCATAGTTGCAGGATTTGACAAAACTACCTAGTTTATGTATGCCCTATGTTTCTGGCTTGGTGAGCTGAAAAACTTCAATTCTAGTCAAAGTGATAGTGGATATTGCTATTTACATGGACTCGAAGTCTAATTCAAGAATTTGGTGAATCGTACTCAATATGCTCAATATTGATCGGGGGTGCAATGCTCTCATTCACCTAGTGCCGTGGATGTGAGAGTGGAAATAGTATATAATCCGTCTTCCCCCCTCCCACCTCCTTCTTTCTTCCCTACTACAACATTCAACTTGAAGAGAACTCACATACATCTTCCTACCTCCTCCAATTCTTTGAGCAATCTTAACAACACTCTTCTTCACAAACAACTCACGGTCGAACGTCACATATCATCAACCCCATTCCAGCATCATCTACTCCTCAAAACCGCAGTCACCGAACCCACATCCTTTCTACCGCCCCAACTCCACCTCACCACAACTTCCAGTCTTCAAATCCGTCACCATGTGCCACATCACATATGATCGATGCGCCGGCTGCGGGATGCACAAGACCCTATTCACCTTCCGCGTCTGCCCTGCCCCCGGCACTGGCTCCTGCGAGATCATCTCGACCCACAAGCTCCAGAAGGTGGAATGCAAGCCTTGCAGGCTGCAGCGTCTGCGGACCGAGAAGGCAAAGGCCTTGGCGATAGCTAATAGGGCAGCAAAAGCCGCGATGGTAGCCAGAGTTAAGATGGCAGCCAAAGCCGAGAAGGCAACCGGAGCGGAGACGACAGCTAGAGTTCAGATGGCTGCAAATGCTAAGTGGACTGCCAGAGCTAGAATCGTAAGTCTTTACTTGCCCGCACATGTTCCTGTGGGGCGTTTTCACTGACATATCACAGGCTTATACGCCAGCTCTAAGAATGACGGCGCCCAGACTTGCTCCATTGAAGGTTCGTCCTCATCATCTCCCCCAAACTCCATTTTCTAACTTTCTATCCAAGACTCTGGGTCAGCCAATGTAAATCCTAGTAAGCAGCTTATCAAGACCGGGTTCTTGAGCGCCTTCTTTGGGAATCTGTGTGGAAGAATAGGATATCTCTCGACTGCAGACAGTGGATTGGTATAAGATGAAGCGTCACGGGATCAACTGATGAACTTAAGATGATGCAGGGAAGCTTCATAAAAGGTGCTAAAACGTCTAAGGTAGGAAGAAAGAGCGAGTATCACCTGACGCCGCTAACATACATGGTGCCTGGAGGCCTAAGACCAAGCACCCAACAACTGGCTTTTCTCGGGATGCGAAGTTTCTAAAGGGCCATTCGCTCGTATCAAGAATGCTTAGTTCTACCCTCCATCCATATTCAAACAAACATCTGAAACGTAATATGCACCATGGACTTATTGTAGTGAGAATGTCAACATGTGTTCTGCTGAATGAGAAACTGGATAGGGGATCTTAGAGACTGTGCTGAAGGCGTATCATGACTTGACAGCTGAGTCGACCGACCATGCTTACATAGCGGAACGTGAAAGGCATGGATATACCGCTGTAGCACTGTAAGTCTATGACCAGGTTACGGTGTTTCCAAAACGATACAAGCAGAGTACTTGAATGCGAATTCGACAAAAAACAAACGTCTTAATAAGTGGATAATGGAATTTAGTTATCGTAATTACATGTTACTGTCTGTGGTATCTCAACTCATCTCATCCCCTACATACATAACTTAGCAGCTGGAAAAAAGGCCACTTAACTCCAGTTTCAATGCAAGAAGCAAATGCTGCCATGCGCGTAGTGACCAAGTAAGAAAACCATCCTATGTGCTTTGCCATCGCTCATGCTAATCATATCATAATATGGAAATAGGAAAAGCCTCGATACTACGAACGAGTTCTGTTATGTCCACCTGCCACTACACGGCTCCATGCTGTCGTCACCCTTTAGATTATATATTACTGATGACAACCCTTGCCCCCTCCTTTCCAAGAATGCCCCTCTCTTGTGGCTTTGGGCTATGGCCTCGACCCTTTTTCCTACTCAGGAAGCCAAGCATTCCATTCGGCCTCGATGCCAGGTCTTTGGCATCAGCAGGTAACGTTGTATCCTGCTTCGCTAAATCTGACCAACTGCTCGTCTCTCCAAGAACCACTTGCAACCCACCGCTTCCACTTGCAATTCTCGAATTTGATGGCTGCCGATGTAGACTACGCTGGGGTACTATACTTGATGGTAGAGGTGCTCTGTTATGAGCGGAGAAGTTTTGAGGAACGGTGTATCCACTCTGGTATGGGTTTGACTGTGCTCCAGGTGACGATCCGTTGGAAGAAAGACGAGGGCATTGCTGGTTCTGTTCGGAAACATTTTGAACAGTGACAGACTCTGTGGGTTGTGGTACACTTTCCGAGGTCGGTGGTGCAGTCCAATGCGAAGATGATCCCCCTGGAGTTGCTCCCCTACTCATAACTCCAGCATACCTTAAAGTTGGTCAGTAGAGATTAAGGAAAGGGGGGCTAGAAACAACACACCTATCGTAAGCCGCAGCGGTATAGTCGAATGGAAGGAACTGTGCTTCAATCATTCGGTAAAGCTCATCTTCCCGAATCTCTTTTTCCGTGGCATCATCCTTCAGTGCTTCTCTTGGTTTTTGTCTCCTCGCCCTCGCTTCCAAAGGCGCCTCCTCTAATAGCAATTCTTCTAGGTCATACGTTGCATCAAAGTTTGTCTTGTCGCTAGATGGAACAAAAACAGGCTCAATTTCTTTCCGCTCCAGAGCCTGAAAATCTATTGGTCTGAAAAAGGGGTTATCTGTGAAGCTCAGGAAGCTCATGGCGCCCATCCGTTTTGCCGGATCCGGCTCAAGTGCGGAGCTGATGGCATGCATACATGGCATCGAGACAGGCGGTGCAGTTACTGGGAAAGTAGGGTTGGCTCTAGAAATGGAAGCTGAGAGGGTGGTGTGAGTGCTGCCGTCAAAAGGTCTCTGAATACGACGTTAGTATGAATTCGTAAGCACATATTCTAATAGATGGATACAAACCTTGCTATATATGCATTCATAGAATAGCACCCCTAACGACCACCAATCTGCTCCCGATGAATATCCGCTGCCAGCATAAACCTCTGGTGCAAGGTATGCTAGAGTACCCGATTTACTCGTCAGCTGCTTACCAGGCACAAAATCAGATGCAACATTCTAGCAATGTTAGTGGAGATCATATACAGAAGGATTAAGGAGACCGACAAAATCCGCTAAATGAACATGACCCTCTGAATCTAACAGCACATTATCTGGCTTGACATCTCGGTGTATGATCCCTTGTTTATGAATATATCTCAATGCACAGCCCAATTCTGCAATCCAAAACCGTACCGCATCTTCCGTAAACGTCTTTCTCGATATATGAAACCGTAAGTCGCCACCAGTCATTAAGTCGACCACGATGTACCTAACCCTCGGTCTTAGTAAGTGCTTGTGTAAGGGGGGGAATCTTCGCTTACATGTACTCAATGTCCTGGAAGCTGTATCGCAAGTTGCAAATGAAAGGATGGTTGAGATGCTCCAGCATCCGTCGTTCCCGTATTATGTTCCGTACGCTCTCTGATCGAACAACTAAGGACCATCGTCAGTATGTAGTGTCTAGCCTCTGACAGGTAAAACGCACTTTCATCTTTCCGGATATACTTCAAAGCAAACGTCAACCCTGTATCTTTCCTCTCTACTATGCGGACCTTCCCAAAAGCGCCCTTTCCTACCACACGAAGGAGTCGAAAGTGGTTGAGGTTGACTACAAATATCAATCAGTCAGTACGGCAACCATAAACATGGACGTGCCTCGGCACACGATAGTAGCTACGCGTAAAAATAAATGCACATGTGTACGATTGTGGCAAATGGACAGCGGGTAGGATATGCAGAGCTCTGGAACGGACCTTCATCTGTAAAGACTACCGGCCTTGATGGGGAGTTTCCCATTGCAGCGCTCTTTGATCTATGGTAATCTCTAACTGCCAGAGATTATGGATAGGGATAGGCTATGAGGAGTCTTGGCGCCGTCGTCTATAACCACACATAGTAGGATTTGAAATTGTTATAGTACAAGCGGATGTAAGGTAATGTGCGTAGGTAAACGGAGGAGCCTAGTGGCAAAGGGTCGTATATTTCGAGCTCTAGTATTGTATGTTGTTGCTGCTGCAGTGCAAGACAGTGTCTCTGTTATCGGGATGCGCAGGATGGCTACCGAAGCACTGATAACGAGAAAGGGACCATGCGTGGGCGACAGAACAGGGCAACGAGGCAGTGGAGGCGATGAGCGAACCTCGACCGTGAGGATATGGGCGATTGAGGGATGGAGAGGTGAGATGTCCCAATTGGAATGTGGAAATAGAAGCTCTCCACTGCCGGCACGGAATGTTTCTTAGGTCCTCGTCTACTGGAGCTGCCACATGGCCACGGCTCCTAGCGCTATGACACTGGGGGGCTAGTAGCTCGTAAGGACAGAGGGTGTGCGAGGGTATGCAGAGGGTGTGCAGAGGGTGTGCGAAGGGTGTGTTAGGGGTGTGTTAGGGGAGCACAGGGGCGCAGGGGCACAGGGGCACCGTGGGTGCTATCTACGCTGCATCCGCTACATGAATACGCGGGCGGATACGCTACAACGCTTCATCTACTTGCCACCCGGCACGGGATTTCAGTACAGTAGTGATTCCGGGCATCTCAGCTCCCTATCCTGGGCCATTCGTTCTTCCAGGCCGTTACGAGTTATTATTTCTGGAAAGGGGCTGAGAAGTGATGGCAACCAGCTTGCTGAGGCGTGTAGTGGCGAAGGGCTTCTCAAATGGCGAACGAGCCATCTCGACACCGCCCTCCAAACCCTATTTCTTGGCCTTTATTGGCCGGGAGCTTTGCCGTCCACACGACCTGCCATTGACCAAGTTGTGTAGATATTGCTTGTACGGACATCCACCCGAGGATCTAGGCAGGGTAAACGTCTGCGAACACGTCCTGGAAGCCTCCTGGAGCAAGGCTCTCCAATACTGTATAAATGCTTCATACAATCCTATAATTGCCAATCGCACATCAATAGGGGAGTGTGCATATGGCCCTGCAGGACATAGACAGCACCACATCTACAGCCCCTTACAGCACTCTCCCGCAGCAGCGATCACCTGTATCCTGGCTTCCTGGACTGCACTGAGACATCTCCCTGGGCGTGTGTGACTGGCTATGCACCTGTCGAATCATCCAACTTATGTGTGCTGGAGATATACAAATATGCACTCTGCACAAGGTTAACTTCGGGGTCATCATCATCATCACCATCACCATCACCATCCTGGGCATCTATTAATATTTGTTTCCTCGGAGAATACTATCTCGGCCGTGCGACATGTCTTAACAGTCAGGCAAAAGCAAATACTGGCCGACGGAACATTCCACTCCCTCCCTGCCTAAGATGTTTTGCCAATCCTTTCCTACATAAATGCTTCGACACTACCCGTATTCCGTCACTACAATCTCCTATGCCAAGGCCAGCATAATACCTATCTAGATGATCCCCGAGAAGTCAAAACCACCTTAGCCGCCACTGCCGACGACAACCTGGGCACTGTGCAAACTACAGTAAAGGACCTGTTCAGAGACGCGAAGGTTGTAAGTACTGTAAAAGTCCAACTCTGGACCAAACATCCTCGCAATCTACCGGGTTTTCGAAATCTGATACGTCGGCTAACGCCTTGCCAAACCTGGTGCTGGCGAGATCTCAGAGGCTCTGAGAAGCCTTCCAGAACACGGGGCTCTGTACTAGCTTCCCTAATCGCAACTATCCAAGTTTAGAACCCACCTCGACTGTTGGAAGGAGCGGCTGAAATCACACCAAGCGGCTCAAAGTAGCTCAAAGTAACTTATCCCATTGTGCAATACAGCAAGGGAGGTTTCAAACACGGTTCTCCTTTTTCAAATTTAATCCTCAGCAACCGTTGGCTTTTTTTGGTGCTTATGCCCGGCCCCTTATTTGAGCTGCCGATACATGCATGATCAGGGGATATGTGGCTAGGTTTATTTCGGAATTGTTGCCTCAATTACTGGTTACATAGCTAAGGTGTTCTCATGATGCATCATTGACCCTCCAAGAGTTGCGGGAAATTTGTAGCACAAGTCATATGAGATTATGAGAACGTTCAGTAAGTAGAAGCTTGATCTAGTTGTATGTGCAAATGGTACATGGTATGTACCAGACTATTATTTTAAAAGGCTCGTAAGCCTATGTATGCATGAGGCCGACGATAACTACGCTATGTAAATGCCAATGCAGCCCAAAGATGACCCTTTCGAACCGCAGATGCAGGTAGGCAGAAATGCTGGGACGCCGGAGCAAGAAGCGAAGTTTTGAATCGACAGGCAATGTAGACCAGACCACCAGTGCGGTGTGTATGCATTTTCAGGAAAAACCAACAATGCTCCAAAACGAGTACGCCTCGATATGTAACAATAAATAGGATATGTCAATTCAAGCGCGGGAAAGCCCAGTTCACGGGGTATAATTCAGAAGTAATCAACTTTGACTGGGCGACCAAGTTGACCCAACAAGTTGTCAAGTTCTTTCCAGTTCTCGCTCTTTTCTGCAAACTTGCGATGCTTGTGTGATAGGATATGCTGTGCGGCTCCATTAGCTGGTGTGATTTAAGAGAATAATTTAACCATACCTCGTCAAAGTCTTCAAACTTATCCACGCAGTTCTCGCAATATCCGGGCTTTGGGTCACGCTTCTCGGTGTGCCTCTTCTGAACAGCCTTGGTCTTCCGTGCAACTTCGACCCGTCGGCAGGTCTCTTCAGTTTCAGCAGTAGAAAACTCCTCTTCGATGAAGCCTAAGTTCTCGTGTCCTTTCCGTTTACCGGTTCTACCTGTTGCATCCTCTTTTGCGGCAGCACTGAGGTCTGTCATTCGGTGTGAACTTGTTAGACCTAGTGACGGGGGACCACTATTCCTTTCTAGGACTTTACGTTGCAGGCCATGCACTTCTTTGCTGGTACCTGCCTTGGCTCCAGGAGCAGAAGCAGTGGAGGAAATCATCTGAGAACGGATTGCAGAAGTCACGTTTGATTGCTGTAACCCTGAGGCAACAGGTTCACCACCAAAGAGACGGCCAGCTCCAGCACGACTGACAAATGCATTCTGCGGTTTGGTTGAGGAAGGCTCGGCTTCAAAATATCGCGCAAGAACCTGTGGTCGGTCAAATGGGTTTGACTGCTTCGTTGCAACAGAAACAGTACTACGATTTGCACCGCTTCCTCCATCGGCCAAAATACGTTTCCCGCTCGAGGCCTTCGGGGGTTGCATCTTTTCACCAGCTGTAGTAGCACGAGTTCGAGGTGCTGCAGATTTTTCCCGCTCATCCTGTCTCTGCTGCCGCACTAGCTCTCTCTCAGCTTCGCGGCGGCTATAATCAACCTCTTCGACGAAGGGACATCTACCATTGGCAACACTGCGAAATTGTGGCCAATCGCCGTCTTCTTTGCGTGAAACCTTTGCGTACTCCCTTACCATAATTGGCCGTTGCTTTTCGTCTATGTCGTGAATATATATAAAGGGTCCTTTGAACAAAACCATTTCCTTCGAAGCAACCGTAGGATCCCGATCAGAAGGGCCATTGATCCGCTCATTACGTAGCAATTGTGAAAGATCAGCTTCACGAGATACCCGAGATACTGTGCCCGTATGACCTTGAGTTGTATTGCTCCTGGTATTATGACCATGAACCATTTGTAAACCAGTATCTGTATCAAACATAGTGGTCATCATTCTTTGAAGCTTCTCCAAAGCCCAAATTTTCATGCCAAGCTCTCGGGCACGGTGCAGAACATCTGCATTGCGGCCCTGTTGCCGTCTCACGTCTACATCATTAGGGATCGAGGAGCCCTTTCTTGCCATCGATACTTCGAATGTGAACCTTCCCTTCAGGGGATGTGCTTCTAACTGAGCAGAGGCGGACTCAGACGATCGATCTAGCAATGAAGGGTTAATCGTCTGAGGTTGAGTACTCTGAGAGTAGTGGCCATTGTTTGAGGACTCCACCGCTGGACTATCAAGTTCCGGGGGAATAGTGCGAGTTGTAACGACATGGGTGACTGCGTTGGAAAAGAATTTCTCTTCGCGCTGTCGAGCACGTCAGTACCTATTTCACAACAGTTCGAAGCTTTGGAGTATACTTACTGCACCTAGAGCAGTGACTTGTTTTGCATACTTGATGCGTACTTCTTCTGAGATACTCTCAAAGTAGAAAACGCATTTTGGAAAGACTTTGCGGTAGTGCTTCTGCCACTGTCTGACGGTCTCAAGATTCTCTTCTGTCGCCTTTTCTGCCTTAATTGATGCTTGCTGGGCAGGCTTGACCCTCGCTGCTTCTAGCCTCCTGTCGAAGGCGGTCAGCTGGGATGTGTTGGACTTGCGCGTAAAAACACGCCCCTCTGCAGCTTGGGTTGCTGATTGTCGGGGAGGCGTTCTAAGGGTACCATGGTGTGCCTCTATCATCTGTTTCTTGGCTGGAGGTGGTTGCCCGTACGCTTCTTCGCGTTGGATAGTAGCATATGAACGCTTCTGCTTAGAAGCAGCACCAGCCACCGCACGGTAGGGCGAGTTCGCGGCATTAGGATTGCTCGACAGTGGCAGTCTTCGGCTGGACATGGCTGAAAGAGAGTGCGGCGATATTGCTATAGATACAGCTGCCATATAAACAAGTGCAAAGACTGTCTTAAGACAGTTTGGGAGCCAAGGAGTGGGGTTGTTCACGCGACGTGAACACGTCCGAATTGGAGACTTCGGAAGAGGTTTAGAAAGGCATTGGAAAGGATAATTGAGACTCGGCCACAAATAGAACAAATGTCACGAGTAGGCAATTCAGTGAGCGTGGTGAGGATAAATGCTGCCACTTGATATGACTTCAAGGAGTTGTGTGGTATGCACATATCAACAATCCTCAAGTAACAAAGGGCGGTGCACGGGCCCCAAAGCAAAGCTCCCCCAAGCAACGCATAGCGTGTACCTAGCTATGCTAAAATGCATAAAAACACAACTAATCTATGGACATAAGGTAAGCATTAAACAACTAACTCAATTGTGCAAGCATCCTCGTGTGATTGATGTACGGCTTTGAGCAAGTATAAGAGGAATGCGACATGCAACGGCAAGTATGAAGTTAAGGAATATTGCATCTCAGCAATTGCAACACGCAATAAAACCACTGTTTGCACCGCAAATCGGTCTTAGAAGAGTACCAGGCTTCCTCCGCAATTCTCCAACATGGCCAGCACACATCCAGAAGGCATATCAACCTAGGAGAGGATATGCGTCAGTGTCAGCAGCTGAGCTTCAATTCGGCCAGCCTGTGCACGAAACGCACCCCCATTTATTGAGAGCTGGAGAAAGTTGTGCACCAAGAGCCTTTTTGTGAGGAAGTACTAACTTCGACAGTTACTCCCGGTATCACTGCTCAAGAGTATCACGAACGCCGTTCGAAACTCGCCGCAAGTCTTCCAGACAATGCAATTGCAATACTTGCAGCTTCCGAAATAAAGTACCGATCCGGCGCAGTATTTTACGAGTTTCACCAAGAACCCAATTTCTTTTATCTAACAGGCTTCAACGAACCGGAGGCTGTTGCTGTGATACAGAAGACATCTTCCACAGGGGAGTATATATTCCATTTATTTGTACGACCAAAAGATGCCAAGGCAGAACAATGGGATGGAGCCCGATCGGGCGAGCAAGCTGCTCTAGATGTGTTCAATGCTGACGAGGTGATTATATTATTATCCGTACCCAACGCGTAGCCAACAACTAACATCGAGCGCAGACCGGGCCTATCGACAGTTTGTCAACATTATTGCCACCTTTGATTGCTGGTGCCAGCGAAGTCTACACTGATAACGTTGATACGAAGTCACCATTCTCAAAATTCTTCGCCAGAAAGGACGCTGGCCAATACAGATTTCTTAAGATGATTCAAGACAAAAAAGTTAGTCCGTTGAGACAACTTATGAACCAGCTGCGAGTTTTCAAAAGCGAAGCGGAGATTGCCAATATGCGCCTAGCAGGCAAAATATCTGGAAGATCATACACGAATGCGATGCGGAGGCAGTGGACAAAAGAGAAGGACCTTGGAGCATTCTTGGATTATGACTTCAAGGTCGGGGGCTGTGACACGTGGGCATATGTTCCAGTGATTGCAGGTGGTAAAAACGCTTTGAGCATACATTATGTCCGAAATGACGATGTCCTCAAAAATGGCGAGATGGTGTTAGTCGATGCGGGCGGAGAAGTTGGGGGTTATATTACTGACATCACAAGAACATGGCCAGTATCTGGTAAGTTCTCTGACGCCCAGAAAGATCTCTATGAGACGATCTTGAAAGTTCAACGGAGCAGCATTTCCCTCTGCAGGGAGAGTGCCAATGTGTCACTCGATAAAATTCATCAAATAACTGAATACGGTCTTCGCGAAGGTCTGAAAGGACTAGGATTTGATATGTCAGGCAATGCTCTGGATATCTTATTTCCTCACCACGTTGGGCATTATATCGGCCTAGACGTTCATGATTCACCTGGATATCCAAGGACTGGAAACCTGAAAGCAGGACAATGTGTGACCGTGGAGCCAGGCATTTACGTACCAAATCATGAGAGATGGCCAGAGCACTTCCGGGGTATAGGCATACGCATAGAGGATAGCATTTGTGTACAAGATGACACGTCTATAATACTGACGACAGAGGCTGTCAAGGAAGTTGTAGACATAGAAGCGTTACGCAACTAAATACAACTGCGCCTGTAATACATATGTACTTTTCTTGTGTAAACTCCTAGGTGGGACAATTTTAAATCTTAGTAGCATAATGTAAATAAGATTTGACACTATCACAATTTCGCCGCCTTGCACTTTAGTAGGCGATCTCAGCCTCGCGCGAGGCTTGCCCTTCTTAAATCCATCACAAGCAACTCACGACACGCGGGAACATGCTCTTTAACCCAGTTATATAATGTCGAATTCAGCACTTCAAAGCCGCGCTGCGGAAGCAGCACCCATTCCAGACGATGACCACGAGGCAGACCTTCCACTCACAATGACCGCATCTGTCGTGCTTACTTCTCTTCCCCGCGATGCTCACGCCGCACTTGAAGCGGCCGGCAAATTCGAGAAAGAGAAAGGTAGGACAGATCACATGCTCCACGTCCTTACCTCTGTTTTCTTAGCACGCTTGCCGCCGAGAATATGGCTAACGCACTATTGCTTCTACAGTAACGGTACGGTTCAAAGCTGTCGGATCTGCTCCCATTCTGCGCCAGCAAATCTGCAAAATCACCGCCACGCAGCGTTTCGAGGCTGTTGTAGCCTATCTACGGCGGGTACTTAGGTGTGGACCTACGGATAGTGTCTTTTTATATGTCAATTCTACGTTTGCGCCAGCCCTAGATGAAATTGTAGGAAATTTACACAGGGTGAGTTGGCTCCAGAAAACATTAGCTAGTATTGCGATGTTTATTGATAATTATATTATAGTGCTTTCGAAACCAAGCCGACGATCAACTCGTAGTAGCTTACTCAATGACACCAGCATTTGGATGAGAAGGGGCTTGACTTTTGGGGTATTCGTATGGTATTTGCTATCGCTATGCTCTTGCCACCTCTTCTAAAACCAAAGACGCCAAGATCTATCAACAATAAGAACCCAAACGCCTTAAAAAATTGAGTATTTACTTATTCGGTATTTTTGGCCCCGGTCGCATCGAGGATTTTCTTGAATTGCGCCAGCTCGTCCGGTGGGATTGGATAGGTATGCTCTGAAGCGGGATATGCGCGGGTCTTGACTTCCGACTTGTAGGTCTGGATAGCGTTCAAGCTTTCTGCCCATACATTTCCATATTGCTTGACGAATTTGGGTAGGAATCGGCCTGGAGGGAAATTGCCGCTCATGTCCACTTGTACAAGGACTTGTCCCGAACATCCATTTCCTGCGCCTATACCGATGGTCGGGATAGAGAGTCTTTGTGTTATGAGGGTCGCGACTTCGGCAGGAACAGCTTCCAAGACGACGGCGAAGCACCCAGCTTCTTGAAGAGCAAGGCCGTCTTGGAGTACCTTGACAGCCGCAGCAGCGGTTTTCCCCTGCACACGGAACCCACCAAGCGCATTCTGCCGTTGAGGCGTGAGACCGATATGACCAAGAACTGGTATGCCTGCTGTCGTAATCTTCTTGATCGTAGGAGCCATCTCCGCGCCTCCTTCTAACTTGATACTCTGGACCCGCCCTTCTTTAATAAATCTTATAGCAGATTGGAGGGCTTGGTCGGGAGATATCTCATAAGATCCCATAGGCAGATCACCGACCTTATAGGCATATGTTAGCAAGAATATCATTATGGGTCGCTGTTCGGCCTCTTACAGTAAATGCAGCTTTTGTAGCCCTAGAAACTGAGCGACAGTGAAGGAGCATTTCCTCCATGAGAACCTCGCTGGTATCTTCCATACCCAATGCTACCATGGCTAAACTATCGCCAACCAATACCATGTCCATGCCTGCAGCATCGGCAACATGTCCACTTGGAAAGTCATGCGCCGTGATTACACTTATAGGATCTCCTTTTAGGTGCATTGACCGTAATGTGTTGATGGTGACTTTCTTTCGCGTTGAGGGAACACCCATAGGTGAGTGGGAGCTCTGCCGGCTATGGGATTTTAGAAGGAGGGGTCGAGCTGCGAATGAGGCGGTTTTTGTTGATGGTGAGAATGCGATGCGAAGAGCACGAGAGCTCATGACAGGGCGTGACATTGCTTAGAACAGACGTAGTTAACTCCCACAGTGGCTAATTGTGCAACCAGCGGAACATTCGAATGCGATTTCAAAACAGAATAAGCCATTGTTCTGCGCAGAGATTTCCCATTTATGGAAGTCGTGATGAAGAGTGCCGCGCACATCTGAGTCGGTTGTGGATTTTGGTGACTTTAAAGATCCCCGCCATACCGAGGCTAGCTGGCAGGGGGGTCACTGGTCACTGGACCTTTCAGGTACGAGCAAACCCTCTTCCTCTTTCATTCCAGGGAAAATATCTTGGGCCATTTCTCATATTGACTTTCAGACCATTTGCACCTCTATTATATTTCTCACTTCTGTAGCATAATGCAAAACAAGTCGCTGGAGTTGATCGGGAAACACCCCAAGTTTCGCTCTTTATCCCCTTGATCAAACAAATAAAGTGCCTTCCGAAATATGGGACTATACCACTTCAGGAGGTGTCTTATCCAGCTGATGTCGTCAATGACCTATGACGGTGTGCCTGACCGGCGACTGCTCGGAGTCACAGTTGAACGGCGTTTCGACGCCGTACGCATCCGGAAGTCCCAGTTTATGTGAAATATTACCTTATTAACTCGAAGAACTCAAATATCAAGTGTGACTTCCCAATCATATTCGCTCATTCCTTATTACGGAAGCTTTCGGTATATGCCGGATCAACCTTATCGTAACCTTTCAGTGACAGGTTAATCTCCCCACTCGACAAATTACCTCACACGACAAAGCAACAACGAGACTTTACAGGAAAGCACTACCAACTTCATATATAACCTTCAAATCAAATTCAGGCACTAGATCTGTGAGACGAGACCCGCCAGCGCAACAGAGAATACCAGGGACGAGCGAGAAGCAGTTGGCAAGATGAGTAGTCCAAGGCGGAGGATCGAGACGGATGTAAGTCCTGGGATAGATGAGTATCCGACTCCCCTCGAACAGCTTTACTAACAATTGTGCGATTTATAGGTCATGAAGTAAGCTATTCATTCCAGAGACATACTTGCAGGTTGATCTGTCTTTATGGTTGTATGCTAACTCTGGACAGGATGTACGAAACCTTGCACAGTGCGCTTCGGGCCTACACAGGACATGTACTAATATTGAAGCAGGCTCATGAGCGACTACGAGGTCACTTTGGTGAATGACAATAGTACGTATGCCCTATACTTCGTATAATTCTATACCCGTGGCCCCAGCTAACATACTACAGTGTGTGTTTGCCACTCCACTTGAACATTCCGATCATCGACTTACATATTTGTTTTAGGCAAGAGTTCTACGTCCGATTCAAGGGACCTGAAGAGAGTAGGTAGCAAGACATTGTTATACTAAGCGTACATAAAGTTGACGGGGGTTTTAGCACCTTTCCAAGGAGGCCTTTGGAAAATTCACGTCGAGCTTCCAGACCAGTATCCTTATAAGAGCCCGAGTATTGGTTTCGTCAATCGTATCTTCCATCCAAACATCGATGAGCTGTGAGCAGATTTATCCGTTCAAACCAACACAAGCTGATAATTAGCAGATCTGGATCCGTCTGCCTCGATGTCATTAACCAGACTTGGTCTCCTATGTTCGACATGATCAACATCTTCGAAGTTTTCCTCCCCCAACTCCTTCGTTATCCAAACCCGACAGATCCCTTGAACGGAGAAGCTGCTGCACTCCTTATGAGAGAGCCTAAAAGCTACGAGGCAAAGGTGAAGGGTAAGGCATATACTGTTACTTCCAAGCATTCAAAGCTAACCAAGTAACCAAGAATATGTCTCAAAGTATGCTACCAAAGATGCAGCAGATGAAGCTGGAACTGAGACTGACGAGGACGATGACATGAGCTCAGTCGGGTCTTTTGCCGACGATGATGACGACGACGAAGAAACTCAGGCAGCAGGACAAATGGAGGAACTCTAATGGACTTCTAGTTCAACTTGGCATAAAAGAAGCGTTGAGCTTTGAAAGACATATTGCACATGGTACATGAACCCTTCGCATGGATAATGGTGTTGGCTGTTTATGGGTTAGGATTTACGGCGTATAATGCAGATAGGGTACTTGCATGGTATTACGGGTAGTACGACATGGAATACACTTCTCCAATGAGTTTTAAGTTAGCTGATTGAATTACTCAATCCTCTCTCAAGCATCTTTCCAATAAAATGTGCTTAGTGGATAGTTTTACATATTTAGTGAGCTAAAACATATGTTCGTTATTGATAGGAAAATGAGACGATTATCCTTAGAGGGGGTTTTGAGCCTAACCCATATCATACCCAGTAATAATACATCTATCTGACAACTTTTACTTCCTATGTATATCCCAACATCTTGATTCCCGTCTGGACTAATTCAACTCCGGAACGTCATCGAAGAATGACAGAAGATGTTCCCTCCCAGTCGAAAATCACAAAAAACTACAGATTCGTCAACGGTAGAGGCATCGATAGAGCTTACTAGCCAACTGTATTCGTTGTCTAAATCGCTATCAGTAGGTAAATTAGTATTTGGAGCGGCGTTACTTAATTCCTTGAAACGAGGCTGCTCGCTTTGGGTGTTGTATGTAGGTCGGTTTCGCAGGCCACGATTGGGACTGAAGGAAGGACCGGCGGAGAGGATCGTGTATACAAGATCTTCGTTTATAGCATTCAACCCAAGATGGGAATTTTCCTTGGACAAATATGTAGGCCTCGTTGGATGTTCTGTTGGATCGCGATTCTTCGAGAGCTGAAAGGGGTATGGTAACTTCCGGGGACCCCAGTTCCAAGGCCTGTTCGGACGCTGGAAGGTTTGTCATGATCTAAGTCTACGGTTAGAATTCCTATCACATATATTCAGAGAGGAGAGCATACCTCTAAGGGAAAAAGACTTGCTTTCATTCTCCAATTACTTGGGTAGTTCTACTTCTGTCTGCTCAATCATCATTAATGTACTATGCAGAAGAGTGCATAAGTGAGATCACGATGGCCGTCACTTGCAGGTGCATGTGGTAGCTGACATGTCAAGTTACAAGTTATCGTAGGCGTTACCACCCTCGGAAAATCAGGCGGCCCGACAAAGTAAATCGACTCTCACCTCGTGCAAGGATACAAGGATACAAGGATACACCGGATACATGATAAGCGGTGCCTGGGCAAAGTATTTCCGTGCATCCTTTAAATGGCTGGACTGCGGGACACATGCACGCTCATCCTCATCGCATTTACAGTTTGATGGCTTCGTAACAAGTGCCATGTAGTCCATATCAACAATGCTGCTGGTGATAAAGCACTGTTTTTAGAGGATAGTAGTCAGCCACCATGTCTGCTCAACGTCCAACTAAACGAGCACGACAGGCCTGCGAAAATTGCCGGTAAGCTTATACCTCAGCGATCCTAGCCGTTTACCACGGCCTTGCTCAATCTCAAAATTACAGCCGCAAGAAGACAAGATGCCTAGGAGAGAAACCGAGCTGCTCTTATTGTGCACGTTTAAGCCAGGCTTGCGTATATGCAGATGGATACAACGCAAGCAACAATGCGGTTAACAATGAGGAAGCAACTCCAGAGATTGAAACTCCCCGGAACCGCGTGGTATGTGGGTAAATAGGTGAGATGGAGGTATAGTGCCTTACTAATGGTGATGTGGTCTAGGAGGATAGAATTCGTATGCTAGAAGCTACGATGGTAGAAGTGCTTGAAGTAGTGAGGTCTTTTATCCAACTACCATAGGTCATTTGCAAAGGCTGACCCGAAGCCAAGGAAACAAAATGGCAGCACTGCCAACACACCTGCTCCAACAGAAGTTTCACAACCAATGCCCCCACCATTGCACGTAGAGAGGCCTAGACGGCTCTCAACAAGGTAACAATCTTCTATATATTAATGAACGGGCCTATCTAATATGGCTAAAAGCTCACTTCCACCATGGGAATTAGTTCTTGATTCTGCAGAATTATTTCTTCTTTACTGTGATTGTCAGCCACTTCCTCTATTCAATAGAGATACCTTTATTGGTTCTCTTTCTAGCCGAGACCCAGAGGTTCTGTTGTCCATACTTGCTTTGACGGCACGGTTTTCCAACAACCCAATATTTGGCACCAATATAGCTGGAATTGTCAAGGGATGGGCTGAAGCAGCTAGATTACTGGTTATGGAAAGAGTAACTCATGGGCCTGTAGAACTCTCAACGATACAGTCACTGTGTCTCGTGAGTCTTGTAGACTTCACCAGTATGTACTATCATCCATGACGTGCTACTATGCTCTTGTTATTGACTGTGTACAAGATGGAGATACCCACCGCGCACATATCCATAGCAGCTTAGCTACTGACTTGGCTCATTGTGCCGGTCTCGCATCTGAGATCCATGGTTCTTTTCCAGCTGCTATGCGGGAGGAAAGGAGACGTTGTTTCTGGAGTATATTCCTCATCAAGCGTCTTCACGGGGCCGATTTCAGTATCATGGACTTTTCTGGTGAAGAAAACCTTCCACGGTACCCTGGTAGCGCGGCCAAGCCGCCTGGTTCGAGTTTGTACATTGTACGCTCAGTCTCTCCATCCGACGGAAACGAATTTAGGAGCGATTCAAGCCATGGTGGAATAATTGAAGTAGCGATAGAGCTGAGTAAAGTTTGGTTTAAGACGACAAAATATGGACGGCGCCGTGGCAACCCAAGTAAATTCCCGCCATGGTCTCCCCAGTCAGAATATGCAACTATAATGGCTCAGCAGATGGACTTTGAGGCTCGAATGCCTTCTGTTCATCGGTTTAAGCCCGCCGGATTTCCTAATAGAACATCCGAAGAGCTGCACGAAAATAGAGACTACTGGGGACCTTGGTTACTTGTCCAATTTCTTTACCACACAAACCTCTGTCTTCTCAACCACCCACTACTCCTTTCTCTAAGACTGAAAACTTTTAAAACGGCCATCCCTGAGATTTTCCTCCAGCACACGTCTGACCTCATATCACAACATGCCAGCTGGATAATTCACTACATTGACATGCTCAATGCCAAACAATTTATAGTCTCCGATCCTTTCATAGCACACTGTGCCGCAATAGTAGCCACTATATATCTGCAGGAAAGCTTCAAGGAAGACGGTACGATCCGCCAGGAAAAGAAGTCCTATTTCACGAAATGTTTGATATTTATACAGGATTTGGGCAAGCAGTGGCCACATGTTGCACAGATTGTAGGTTTTCCAAGTGTCACTATCCAATTATAATTGTCAACTAACCATTTTACAGGCAAATAAACTACAACAATTAGAAGACACTGTCTCGGCAACCTATCAAACGAGCAGGACACCTCAGACACCAAATCGTGAACTACTCATTGATCTTGGCCGCTTCTGGGAAGTACTTGAATATTCCTCCGTCGGTGGTGCCTCATCTAGCAGTCCACTGTTTGGTGCTTCGTTGTCCCATGGGCAAACAAGTAGGATGACTGAAGTGTGCAACACTTCAGCTCTCCCCGAACCCACACGAGTGGATTCTGCAAGTGTTACTAATCTAACTCCACAGGAGCACATTAAACATACGCCGAATAATATAGATGTAAGTTTAAATGGGTCGGCGTCCACCTCGATAAGAGGGTTGTCTGAGCCCGGAATAGAGGAGGGGAATGAATTTGCATATTCGAATGACGAGCTCGCTGTCCTTGCAGAAAGCTTTTTCAATCAACGGGATGGGCAATTAATAGGTAGTGTTGAAAATTGGTGGAATACTGGAAATCTTTGATATTCAAGATCCTGCTCCAGACACAGCTCGCAGCTATATTGGAGTGTCCTGTCACTCTTCCCCTCCTCCTATATTCAGCTCAAATATACCATCAGATGATAATATGCAGTGTCAAGTTGGTGTATCCTAACACTGCATGATCGCAAAAGACTTTGCAATTCATTAATATTCTATGAACATAGCCTAATCTCAGGACACCAAGCTTCTACATCTGCTAAATGTGCCTTCTGCCACCTCGCCACCTGGTGATACCCCACTGGCTTCTCATGGTATACCGTTTCTACACTGAAACTTCCAGCCACCTCTTGGCTAGGCAGGCGCGCACCTGGCGCCGGCAGCTCCACCATCTTATTATAAAACCATTGATCCTCGAACTCGCCAGGTATCACATAATCTTCATCTTGCGTAGCCGCAGCATGCGCTCTATGTCCTCTCAATTCCTCCTCCCAATTGCCTGTCCTCGCGATCTCCAAAGCCATTGTCCTATTCCTCAACGAGAGGCCGCCATTGTATCCTTTACCATGGAGCGGTGTAATCCACGCGCCAACAAAATCATATTCAAGGAAATCATCAACCTTCTGTGTCGACTTTGCGCACAAGACGCTGTCGGCTTGGAAAACAAGCACATGCTCTGCAGGCGCTAGGTTCTCCCAAAGCCACGGCTCCGTCATGAATTTCGAGACAGATTCATGGTTGGCGAGATTCGGGGATTCGGGGAGTTTCTTCAGAATGATGCGGCACTCGTCTATTGAGCGCTGGAAGGCGGCTGAGTGCGATATATCCGTCTCGTTCCCCTGCGGCGTGAAGATGACAATCGGCCATTCCGGACCCAGCACTGCTGAGAAGTGGAGGATTAGCGGTATCAGCTTGTCTATCGAGCGACTCTCGAATAACGTGGCGACCCGCGTGCTATCTGCTGTACAGGTTTTGGGGGCTGGAGGTATGTCGTGGAAGGATGGAATGAAGCGTGTCGGATCTGTAAATGGGAACCATGTCCACCAGGTGTAGATAGTGACGAGTGAGAGGACAGCGAGGAAGGATAATTGATATCTATAGGCAAGCATGATTGGAAACTTATAGAAGTGGATTGCCAGGGTCGCCGATAATGTCTCCCAGAAACGTCTCTTCCACACGAGTCTCACCTCAGATTGCAGCGCAGTATCTCCACGACTTCGTGACCTCGTAAGCTACAACAACGAAAGTAAACGCGCTTTTGACGAATCAAAGAGGGAATTGATGAAAGCGCAAAGCAACTCAGGCTATCTCTATCGGCGCGATCTAGCAAGCACGCTATCATCGACTTTACCTAGACAATCCCATAGTGAAAGAGACGACTTAACATCGCTATTAGCCCTCGGCCCACCTTACCTTAGTTAGGTATCCCGCCCTAGTCAATCTGATAGCACACTGTACCTATACGAGACGACAGAAGTGGCAGGTACTCGTCCTCGTACCTATCCCATACCTTATCTCGGCATGTGAGATGCGACATGGTTGTCGATAACCCCTCCCTTAGATTACCTCTTGCTGCGTCGTATGATACTGTATACTTCTGATAGCAGGGTTCCCTACCCGCCAACCTGTCCAAAAGCCAGTTTTTTTCTCAACTGGGCCGCAGACCCGCTCTGGTCGGTCTCTGGAAAACAAGCGGTCCCTTCCCACCTTTCAATCTAGTTCGAGAATAGTTGCGGGGGCCGGAGCTACCTATTTATCCGAGGCTTCCTTCTCATGCAAAACAGCCTAGAGGTACAAGTACTAAATGAAAAGGTTCTCCCAATATATATATTGAGAAATCCGTAATGCGATGCCGGTATTAGCTTGGGCGAATATAAGTTGTGTCTGGTAGAATTGTCCTTGGGCCCTATTAGGAGCTTACAGATATCATTAGTTTCTCAAAGATTATTGAGAATTGGCATTATAGTTCGTTAAGATATATCTCTGTCTCCCCTAGATGCTCAATTTAATCCTGCCTGCTATTTTTTGATGTTGTAAACACCAGATACCATTGCACTTGTGGACGCTCTCACTGCTGCTGCAGTAATGCAGTAATGCTGGCTCAGTCTTGGCACAACAAAACCTACTACCATTATTAATATTATATAGAACAATCTCAAAGTTCTAATGTATAAAGCTGTAATGTCTGATATAATATTTCCGAGTCTGTCGAACGTACTTGAGACTCTAGAATTCCCGAGGTTATCAACTTATCACAAAAGAGATGTGATGTTTCAGAGATCTTTTTCACTTAGCACATACTGAAGATGGTTTATGGCCCAATGGATCATGTGTAAACAGCTACAGCAATGAGTAACCGCGCCACGACAGAAAACCAGCACAGCTGATCAAAGACCCCACTGCCCATTTCAATTCAAGTTCTATCACCGACCATATCCACAAAACCCCCAACGGCGGAGCTCTCTTCATCACGGCAAAATAGCCATGCTCATTTGTAATGTAGATTAAATAGCTGCCAGCCGAGACACTGGTGATAAAGAAGAGAAGTTGGCGGAGAGTAGACTCGTATCGACTCGGAATGCGGGGGAGAATTATCGACGGGACAGGATGTGGATGGAATGTATAGAACAGAATCAGGATAACTGAAGGGACCGAGGTCAGAGAATACAGCAACTTGGAGGGATAAATGTCACGATGACTTACCACCTAAGGCCTGTAGAGATCGGCTAACAATTCTCCGCCATGATATTTCCACCGCGTATTGATGTTGTACAAGGACGTCGAAGGTGAAATGGAGCATTGCTAGACTAATGCTCCATAGGATGGCTTCGCCCAAACGGCCTATGGGAGGATCCAATTCTTCGGCAGCCTCAACGTTCTTCGCTCCCATCGGGGCACCGTCTTGATTAAACAGACCACGTTGTGCTGCAATATCCAGCAGTGTTGCTCGACTTGGATTTGGTCCGGACCGATCTGGCTGTGCCAAAGATATCGGCGGTAAGGATCCTTCTTTCTGTCGCCGTTGACGAGCCATTGTGGCAAATGGTGTTATTCTCACAGACGATTGCTAGCTGTCAATTTATTGTGACTTCATACCATTATATTGCCGTGTTTATGGTATTATGCGATATGGATTTGATGGCCTAAGAAATACTTCAAATATGTTTAGAGTTTCCAGCATCTGCAGAGACGAAGGCTAAAACTGCGTCATCAAGGCACGCCCGGCGGCAGATTATCGCTATCCATTAATTAGCTTGCTCTAGTGCAAGGCTCAGGAGGGACATCCCCAGAACTCGCAATGTGGCTTTTAAGCTCCTTTAATCCTCCTAAAATTCTAAAAGCACGCGCCGAATTTCTCTCGGCGCCAATATCGTTCTATTATGCAGTGGCTCACCTTGCTATCGCTACCACTACTCTTCATAACCGGCTGGCTGTACACCGTGAATACGACGAAGTCCAAGTTCCCTAAGCTGCGGAACAAGAGGATATGCTTGCTTATTGCGCATCCAGATGACGAGGCTATGTTCTTTGCGCCGTCGCTCTTGGCTCTGACACAGCCGGCGTCTGGCAACCATGTTAAGATTCTATGTCTGAGTAGTGGCAAGTTTTCTCGGACACTCGTAGGCTGAAGCTGTGTGCTAAAGTTCCGCAATTAGGGAATTCAGATGGTTTAGGAGAAACGAGGAAGAAGGAGCTTGTCAAGAGCGGCATGCAGCTTGGGCTAAGGACGGAGGACGACGTATTTGTTGTTGAAAGCCCGTAAGGGAACCCTTCAGACCCTTTGCCCACTGCATCTACTGACAAGGCGATTTAGAGACTTCCCCGACAGCATGACATCCACATGGTCCAAGGAGAAAATAGCAGCTCTCCTCTCCTCCGCTTTCGCGCCCAACCTATCTAATACTCTCAAATCTAAATCTGCTGAAGCTCCCAAAGCAACGATTGATGTCCTCATCACCTTCGATGCTAGTGGAATATCATCACATCCAAATCATATCTCTCTCTACCATGGTGCTCGACAATTCATATCCTCTCTGATAAAGAATCGGCCAGGGTGGGAAAGCCCAGTTGACCTCTACACACTCTCAAGCATCAACATTGTGCGAAAATATACAAGCTTTTTTGATTCGATTGTGAGTCTAACTCTTGTGGCATTTGGACAGAAGGGCAAGCCTGCACATCCATCGCCCCTGTTATTTTTAAGTGGCCCGGGAGAGGTCAGGTCTGCACAACGGGCAATGTCAAATGCACATGTCAGTCAAATGAGGTGGTTTCGCTGGGGCTGGATTGGATTGAGTAGATATATGGTAGTAAATGACCTGAAATTGGAGAAGGTCTCATAAAACGAAATAATATCAGAATCGACATTAGCATAATATATATATACACCTGCATCTATCGGCACGTGTATATCTTTCTTGAGAACCCTAGAAGTGGAGATGCGACTTTAATGTAAGTATCTTGATTGTTCTATAATTCAATTTCAACCTAACTACATTGAACGCCACCCGTCCAATATCTTCACCTTGCCAGTATTGAATCGAAGGAGGTATACAACAATGCCCGCCTGCTATAATGTCAAGCACGAAGTCTCAGAACGCCAGCGAAAAAGTTGTCCAAATTCAAGGCAAACAGACTCTAGGGTGCATGTTGTGCATTCTCAAGTGTCTCGAAATATCATGTGATCGTAAATGGAGTTGTGCGAATCGAAATGCAAATTCGGGTTTCCTCTGAAAATTGTCTCACGCATCTTGCGGCTCATATCGGCATGAATAATTTGGATGTTCATGCATTAGCATCCCTGCCATCCTCTCCGGCTTCCCCTACGGCTGCTTGAGCCTAAGTCTCCTCCTCTTGAACCATCAAGTCCTCCTCTATCACTTGTATTTCCACCAATACTTCCTCCTCCGCGTGCATCCTCCAAGCTGCGACGCGACTGGTCTCTTCCTATCTCACTCATATCAAAAATAAATGGTTCATCGTCTGCCTCGTACAAGCCAGTTGGCCGGCTAAAGCTATATCTTCCTGGTCTATCACTTATACCGCTTCCGCTGCCCCTATCAGTTGTAAGACTAGAGTAAGAGCCTGCTTGAGACGGTATAACCCCACGTCCTCCGGTGCGACCAATTCTCGGCCGATAGGGTGCATTCATTGAACCCGGTAGAAGACCTCGCGGAAGCTGCGGACCTTCTTCTCGGTCAGGAGATCTGGATATGTGGCGAGCTAATGCTGAAGGGGATTCTTCAATCTGGGCAGGCGGTTGTAACACACGTCCGCGAGAATCACTTCCTACACCGGCTTCGGAGGCATGTCCTAATAGGTCGCTAAGGCTGGGCGGCTCTCTGTCGTCAGCGCCGAGACTAATACTCCGATGAACGCCAAATGGGAGGTCGCCTATGTCATCATCGACAGGTATCGTACGTTGCTGTTGCGCTACAGAGCTCGAGCGTCGATTATGTGGGTAGTACGGTCGTGGGGATATAGGAATATCAATGGCATTGGTGCCTAACTCGTTTGATTCATCATCGCCCAAAACATCATCAATTCGGCTCTCGGGTGTAGTTCTACTTCGGTCTCTAACTCTCCGAGGCTGGGAGTAGTCCACAATGGAATTAGCACTTAGACGGGATGGAATAGCTGGTGTGTGTGGGGTATGTGGAGAGACTGGCTTTCCAGGTGAAGACGATGTCGACATGGACGTTGCTGCAATCATCGGCGGGACGCTGGATAGTTGCCGACTAGATGAACTTGAGGAACGTTGTAGGAGCATAGACGAAGACATAGATTCTGTCAATACGTTGTTGGACTCACGCATGGACTGAAATCTTGATAATTGAGCGTTAGTACGCTTGGCTGATGCCTCGCCGGCGTTAGATGGTTCGAAACTTTGAAGAGTCTTCTTGCTGTCCAGTAGTTTCAAAAAATCTGAGATGCTGTCTGCATCGGCTTCCAGAGATCCAGAGCTTCCGCCAGCACCTTCAGCTAATATTCCAGAACCAGGTTGTGCTGAAGAAGAGAGACTCTGTTTTCCGCTGCTTCCTTGATCATCATCTACTTTGCTAGCACCGCTATATGACAACCTCCCGCGACGATGACTGAAGCTGCTACTATATCTACTGATAGGCGCTGGCTTTGGAGAGCTGGATGTAGATGATGCAATTGCCTTCTCCGGTACGATCGGAACTCCACGTAGGGTTGCTGGCATACCAGCAGTAAGAGATGAACGGTTACGTGCTTGGGTCAGAGAACTGATACCGGAGTTGCGTGGAAGAGATTGTGGCGAAGGAGGAGGCAGCATTTCCTGCGTCAAAGGCATGCCAGGTACTGGTGATGCGGACAATGAGCCAGCTTTAAAAGGATTAAAACTGACTGAAGGACGTCTTGCCATGTTGATCCCTTCCAGTGCTCGTGATGAAGATGGCCTTGAAGTCTGAATAGGGCGTGGACGAGGCGCAGATCCGACTAGAGGTGAGACGGGATCTGAGCCCAAATACCTCGCGTCCCGTAGTGCAGAGATAGGACTGGAGCCTAAAGGTGGTGCATTACCGTGGAAAGTTGACATGCTCCCATAAGCTTGAGTTGGCTCTGGTTCTTCAAGTCGCTGCCGATGTGCCGGCAGTGACCCAACTTCAACCGTTTTATTGTTCCTCCGGCGTTGATCACCTCTGCCGCCCAAGGACGGCTGAAAATAGTCTTCATCCGCACCCATAAATCGAGAGCTTAGCAACGCTTCAGAGTCATCTACTCGGAAATTGCAGTCATTCCGGTAAGAAATTTCGGCTGAAAAACGTCCTGCTGGGCTTTCCGTGTCGCCAAGAACGAATGTCGCCGTGACGGGAGAGTCACTTTCATATAAAGGGTGGTTTAGAGGGTCATGTGAAGTCGGCTGAAAATCGTCGCCGTTGATAATTCGACAATTAACACGCAGGTGACCGTTGGCTGATCCGCTCTTGGCGAGACTTCGTACAAATCTCCATGCCGGTACAAATTTCGTGGTTGCGTATAAAGAGCGAAAGAAAACAATACTTTTCTTGTAGATGCTAGGCAGTATAGCACCGAAGTCATAGGGGTGCTCTATAGGCCCATCTTTCAGTTCTATTTTCCAGCGTTCGAGAACAACCTCGGTGCGTTGCTTTCGATGGCGATTGTTGTCATCGTTAGAGCCATTGGTACTATTCAAAGCTTCTGTGACATCCCATCGTTTTCCCTGGTCATCAACAATGACTAAACTTTGACTGCTTGTGAGCTTTGAGGTATCAATGTATGTTTCTAGAATCAGAGGTGGTGGCCGATTATCAAATCCACCACAGGTTTTCCAAAGTCGGAGATCGTCTCGAAAAGCTTCAGTATCATCAGTTTCTAGTTGAAACTATTTCATGAGTCAGCTCTCTACTCCCTTGAAGGTAAAATACTATAGTGCTAACTCACCCATCGGTTGACCTTCCTGGTTTGATCTTTCGTTATGATAACAGGTAACGACATCCTGGACTGTAAAATGACGATGGCAGCTTTGGTGTGGAAGTTCTGGTAAATAAAAATCAGTTCAGTCAATTGACAATACCGTACCGGAATGCATTACTTGTATAATCTGGTCTAGCTTTTTGACAGCATCTCTACTCGGGGCGGTTGTTGGGGGTTCTCCTCCGCCAGCACCACCTCCTTCGTCGAAATCATTATAGGCTGGCACGTCCGAAGTCACTCTTGAATGGGCCACTTGACCTTCTTCTCTCGGGTTGTTGGTTCGTTGTGGGTTGGTCGCTGGTGAGGAGGCAGGAGATGCCATCCTCGGCGTAGGTCGAGGATGCTGATGCATATTCAAATGTGCTGGAACAGCCTTCACAAAACCAGCTAGCTTTGTTTCTGTCGTTAGAGTCCCTGAAATCGTTCTTCAGAAGACGGGACTTGAGACTTGTCGCAGAGGCAGGCCGAACCTAGATGTCGATGGGAGATAAAATCTGATGCCACATCCCAGCCATCCTTGGTAGCTGGCTCCTCTTCGCAGAACCTTCTTTGAATCTCCGATTTAGTGTATCAGAGTTGGGATGGGAAATATCCTTCGGTGGATGTAGGCAACGGTGCAGGGGTATCGTTCAGAGAGCGCCTTGCAAGGGCAGTTTAGGCAACGGACATGGCGCAGACGTGTGGGTGAGAGTGTTTTTGTTGGCGGTTTATGTAGGGATACAGGTAGATAGCCAATGGCGTCTGTGTCGGCACGTCGTCGGAGGGTATAGGTCAACGATGGATTCTATACAGCTGAGCAGAGTCATTCACCGGTGAAGCTCCTAATCGAAGGTTGGTGATTGGCAACCCCAACAGCGACGCCACGGATATAATAAGGTCGAAAAAGGAATGAGGGCGAGGAATGGCAGCAAATCGGCGGGTAATGATAACAGAGTCACCTCAATGAGAAAAGAGATGAAGCAGGTGTGAGAACAAACGAAAAGCTGCCGTCGATGTTGAACAGCTACACACGCGAGTCACCAAATCCTGGGCAATCGCTTGCGATAAGACAGCTGACGGCGAGGATGTGGACGGCCAGCGATCCGAGCGATCACTACGATCACTACGGTAGTAGTCTATACAGTAGACCGCACGGCACCCGGATACGAATTTGATGGGGCGGCGCAAACGCGGGATATGGAGTCTGGAGTCCCAGTTTACAGCACCGTTGTGTGTGCAGCAAGCAGCAAGACGACGGTCCTCCGTACAGGACGGTCCAGGTGTACATACAGGTACTTCGTGTACAAGAGTCTACGTGTAGTGCTCCCCGTCTGGATGTCTAGATGGCATATACAGAATACAGTACAGCGCAGTCACGCGCATCATGCCATTGATGGCTTAACCCGCCCCATATCATGTAGCATATCATGTAGGTACTGTGCGATCTCGAGGAATAGCGACTTGGGGACGGTGCAAGTTGCAGGAATCCTGCGGTATCTTGGTACTCGTCACAGGCTAGCAGAGTCGCCCTGGGGATTCCTTGCCTTATCTGGTCAAACAATGGCACGAATGGGCGTCGTGCGTTTTGGCTTGGATTCCTAGGAGCTTCAGAGGGCCTCACAACAAATAAGAGAGCGCGCATCTCTGGCTTTCTATGGATTCCTTTCCGGTATTTGTATGCATGCAAATTAAGCCTCCGATGGCACTTCTGCCTCCCGGCGCCTCCTGTCCTCCAGTCCCTTACTCGATGCGAAAGAGCCGGCATCAGATGATCTGGTGTGCCAATGCCATGATCTGGCGTGCTCGCTCACGACGTATTCCGTGCTTTGCACTGAGCGTGCGAAAGGACAGGACATGCGGTGCAGTAGCACAGTAGAGCACGGTACAGCAAGTAGTAGGGGTAGTGCTCCGTATCGGCGATGCCGGAACGGAAATGTCCTGTCTTTACACCGCCAGAACTGGGGAAAGCGTCTAAAGCGGTCTGCTCTGATGGCAGAATAGTCATTTCATGAGGTGCATTTGACTTCTCAGTGCGTGGTAGAATACACGCTCTCATGCCGTCTCAAGCACTCGCGCACGACGTGTTTTCAATAGTGGCCTTGTCCTTTGCCATTGCGATAGCACGAGAAGTAAACTGCGTCGCTAATTGGCTCGGGGGCTTGACATCGCGCGCACCGCTTGAAGTGCTTCAACAACTTGCTCTACCCCTCCATCGCATTTGACTCACAAAAGGCACACTAACCAACACAGATTTCGAGTTGCAACGTGGCCTCAGAAACCTTCTCCTCCATCGATCTCGAAGTTTGCGTCCCGCCAGAACTGTCACAAATCATCATACAAATACATCACTGCCGGCCTCGCCTAAACAGAGTACCTACTGGCCATTACGTTACAACGTCAAGAACTGCTTGGCCAGACGACGAAGGACATAGCTATCCCTCTTATCCCATACCAGGAGACGCCTTCCGCTTCCTTACCACCTTTAAAAAGGCCGTGTCCCGTCGAGGTCATAGCGAGGTGTCTTTGAAGCGACTCGGAGATCTTCTGTTCCTCAACATCTCGACACATGAGTAATATCCTCTGGAAATACTATCTAGAAGACGACGTCGACAAGTTCCGGAACTTGTTGGCAAATGGCAACTATATATCGCAGAGCGCGAAAGGCCACGGCGGCGGGTTTGGGCATACAGGTAGTCTCGGGGCACTTACAGGCAGCCCTAGGGATGGCTATGGAACATCCCCACGGACTACCATGAAAGTACGAAAAACGTCAGGCAATGTAGCAAATTCGATTGGCACGAAGGGCCAGGTGATATCTCTTACGAAGGCGGACCTTAACAGTCGAGATCATTCTGGACTGACACTTCTTCACCGGGCTGTTTCATCAACTAGTACGAACGCTGAAGGCTTTGCCCTCGCACTCATTGATCACCAGCAAGTGGATATATATGTACAGGACAGTGAAAACGGATGGACTGCACTTCACAGAGCTCTATACTTTGGCAATATTAGCCTCGGCCGTGCTCTCCTTAATAGGGATTTGAAAGATTCAAGTGGTCAAGGTACCAACAATGCCATCGTCAGAGCAAATGGTCTGATCAAGGTTAAGGACCACGAGGGAAATAGTGCTTTTGATGTGTATAATGCTACTATTGCACGGCGGCCACTACAGCATCGAAATAAACCCACCCAATCTATTCTTAGAGAAGACGAGGATGATGATGACTCGTCGATAAATGGTGGACCCGAAGATCTCGATGCATCTATGCACATGGGCCTTGACGGAGATGAACTCTTCGCGTTTGGCAGCAACAAGAACCTGACATTGGGGTTTGGGGACGAAGATGATCGTCAGCATCCCGAGAGGATCATTCTCAAAAGGCCTGAACATCTCCTACGGCGGTTCTATCAGGAATACTTGGAATCCCGGTCACAAAGCAGTACCCAAAGCTCGCTTTCAGAATCCTTACACATATCTACCTCAATTCATGTTTCTAAATTTCCTACATTGATCAGAAACCGGCCCATAATTATTAAAGATGTTGCATTATCGAAGCTCCACAGTGCAATTCTTACCACTGATCCAGAAGCAAATCTGTACGTTTGTGGTTTCGGCCCTGGTGGACGGCTAGGTACTGGTGATGAGGTAACGAGGTTCAATTATATATGTATAGACGGAGGCGTCTTGGAGGGCAAGAAGATCGCATCTATTGCTTTGGGACAGAATCATAGCATTGCCGTCTCTGCTCAAGGAGAGATATTTACTTGGGGCACAAATACCTGGGGCCAGCTTGGTTATAACTTAGCTCGACCACCTATGTCAGATCAGGAGCCAGTGAATAGTTCACCTCGCCAGATTTTTGGACCATTGAAAAGAGAGGCTATTATCGGTGCGGCAGCATCGTCCATTCATTCTGTTGCTTATACTTCAGCTTCTCTTTATACATGGGGAAAGAACGAAGGGCAACTTGGCTTGATGGATTCGGATTCGAGGTCTCTAGGAGCCCAGGTCGTTCCTCGCAAGGTCGCTGCATCACTCTTCAGTTCTCCTATTCAAATGGTCTCAGCCATAAACCGTGCAACAATATGTCTATTAGCCAACCATACAGTTTGTGTTTTCACAAACTATGGATACAACTATGTCAAGTTTCCTCTTGACGGAGGTTTCGGCGATTGCCATCTTAGTGGGACAGCACTTACTACGCGATATGAAGCTGAGCCAAGCCATATATCTCAGATTACATCTGGTGGTGATACTATCGCTGCTGTCTCTAGTCGAGGAGACCTGTTCACCATCAATGTCAGCCAAAAGCTTGATCCCAGCCCAGTTGCCACATCCACCACTAATCCAGCAAAGATTCGGAACGCCTTGTCCCAGCCACAGCGGGTCTGGTCGTTACGTAAAGGCCATTGGGATGGCATCAAATCTGTTGGTGTTGGGGAAAATGGCTCTGTGATAATCTGCACCCAAGCCGGAGCAGTGTGGAGGCGTGTCAAAAGAGCAAAAATCAAGGATACCTTCGCTTCTGGTACTGGCGAATATAAACGCAAAGACTATAAGTTTCAACGCGTCCCGGGACTTACAAAGGTAGCTGCAGTGCGGGCCAATATCTTTGGTGCCTATGCAGCTATTCGGAAGGATTGCGATGTGACCAAATCACAAATCTTGGTTGACGAGCAAGCAATTTGGGAAGAGTAAGTCGCTTTTCGTTCAATTATTCGCTTCCCAGCTCCGGACTCGGTCACTGACATTGTTATTAGCCTTGCCCCTTTGCTGTGTGTTAAAGATCTGGAAGCCTCTGAACCCAAGGATGAGGAAGAGAGCGATGCAGACAGATTCTGGACCCCCGCTCTTCCAAAGGAACATTTCGATCCTATAAAGAGAGCTGTCCTGCTATCGCCGAACCTTGAGAATGATGTTGCACGCCACATTCACAATGCTGTTGACGTCCAAGAATATGACTTCGAAGTCTCTACTACTTTGTCGGAAACTAATATTCCCGTGCATGGTTTCATGCTCGCTGCGCGGAGCCCTTTTCTTAGAGATGCAATGTGCGAATTTAGGAAGTGTGGAAGTTATAGTGTCGAGGACTTTATGAAAATATCGTCCCATAACAATCACACAAGGGTCGAGTTTCAAGGCTTAGACTTTATCACTGTCCTTAACCTCGTCCTCTATATTTACAGCGATGTTGTTGTTGATGTATGGCATTTCACTCGACATACTCCTAAGTCAGCCTACCATTACCGACAAATCCGTACAGAGCTTATAAAACTGGGAGCCAAGTTGGAGATGATTAAACTCGAATCAGCTGTCCGTCTTATGACCGAACCAGAAAGAAGCTTGGCTACTGACATGGTATTACCTCTCCAAGATCCAAGGTTCTTCGAAGATGGGGATACTATCATTGAGCTTGATGGCGACGAAATGACTGTTCATAGCGCATTGATTCGTCAACGATGCCCCTTCTTTGAAGGACTTTTCAATGGCCGCGCTTGCGGTCAATGGCTTACAGGCCGTCGACAAACTGACATGGACCCGATCAGGGTAGATATGAAGCACATTAAGCCTTATATCTTCGAGCTAGTAGTGCGTTACCTGTATGCTGATGTTGGCTCCGAACTGTTTGAAGATATCGTATCGTCTGATATCAACGAGCTTTGTGACATAGTGATGGATGTCATGAGTGTTGCCAATGAATTGATGCTTGATCGGCTGTCGCAGATATGCCAGCAAGTCATCGGCCGCTTTGGTAAGTCCACGCACACTGATCCTTTGCTATATAGCTGACGATACTAGTTGACACCAGAAATATATGCCAATTAGTCAATGCAGTAGCTCCATGCTCAGTGACTGAATTCAAGGATGCTGGGCTTGAATACCTCTGCCTCCAGTTGGAGACTATGCTTGAGAATCAGTACGTCCTACAGTTAGAAGGTATCTGATCACCTGCTGACATGGTATAGCTCGCTCGATGATCTAGACGAAGATCTTCTGTTTGAGCTTGACGAGGTTGTTCGTGGCAACCAGCTAGAATGCTTACCATTTGCGAAAAGTGACAGAGCCGAGTTATTGCTGCACAAACGTCATCCTGGCTTAGCTGGTGACCTTGACGAGGATAGACAAAGGAATATTCGAGATATGGCTTTCCGAAATACTCTTAGAGAGGACGACGGGAGATCTAAGCCCTGCCGAAATGCACCCTTCAGTCCTGTGATACGCCCAAAAGATTCATCCGCTGATCTAATGTTTCATATGGACGACGAAGACTCTATTACGGCAGCGCTTCTAGCCTCGCCTAGTCAAAGGCATGCTTCTGGTGCGATATCCTCTTCAATCGGATCGGTCATGCCTTTGGTCTCGAAGGATGGATATCGCAATACCATGAGTAAAGCACCTGCGACAATGGATAGCTCACCCTTCATAAGTCCAATTCAAAATTCAATTACTCCTTCGCGTGTGATGAAGCCTATATTTACCGATAGTTCCAAAGACGAAGGACCAATACGATCTTCTAGCAAAACTTGGTCTCCTGCACCACTTCCTTCAACAAAACTCGACTTGCGCGAAATAATGACGCAGGCATCGACTGGCCGGACTTCGACACTTTCTATAAGTCTGTCTAAGGCGAAGGAAGAGGCAGCCATAAAAGCTGCATCTCCCAAGATGTCTCAAAAAGAGCGTAAGAAGCAACAGCAACAGGCTCTGCAGCAGGCCATATCACAGCCACAATTCACTCTGGATAGTTCTCCAAATGTCAAGCCTTCATCACCTTGGCAAGTTGCAAGTTTAGGACCTAAGACCTCTTTGAAAGACGTCATAGGAGCCGAAGTGAAGAAGTCTCCTCTCGTTCAGTCATCAGCTTCTTTTGGATCTCCTATCCCTTCCATGACGCTCAACCATAGGCGCGCGCCATCTCCGGATACGCGCTTCTCAGGCCAGCAGCGAAGTACTAGCAGATATTCCACAAATAAGGGCACTCGCACAATACCTCCTTCTCCTAGCCCTTCACTTCCGCCTCCTCAACCACAAACCTCAAAATCTACACCATCAGCTCCACAGTCAAGATCGTACACAAAACCCAGCGCTAAAGCGGAGCCCTCGTTACAACTTTCGATGACCGACATCATTGGACAGCAGAAACGAGAACAGGATTTGATAAAGGAAGCAGTAGCTAAACGCAGCTTGCAAGAAATTCAGGAAGAACAAGCCTTCCAAGAATGGTGGGATCAAGAGAGCAAGAGGGCACAGGAGCAAGAGGCTCTTCGTTGTAAAGGTAATGAGACATCTGGAAATGAAGTAAGAAGTTCAAGAGGAAAAGGACAGAAGAGAGGAAGAGGGAGTAACCGGAGAGGGGATGGTGCTCAAGGCTCCGGACGAGGGCGAGGTAAAGTGAGAGGTCAGGCGCCTTGACTAATACAGCAAATATAAGCTTGATAGATGATGTATACGAAGAAACGCTCATGGCTTAGTTGATATAGAGATACCTATGGAATAGAGCAGTATTTATAAATGATAACCCTTAGTCTGAACTACGGCCAGCGAGGTGAGGAGTGACCACACTACAGCGTATAAGCCCTAATTATCTCTTACTATCCATAAAAGGCTAACTAACTACTGCCGATAACCAGGACCCCATTACAGTAAGGATTAGATCATAGCACATAGCGATGGCGAACTCACTTCAAGCGATTACTAGAGTTGCTTCACATAACAATATCACATATTAAGAGATGTTCATCACGATTTTTTTGGCATTAAGAAATTTGAATTTCATGCTCTTTGACAAAATCCATATCCTGAGGTGACCTAATGTGACTAGCGACCCAAGCCCAGCGTTCTGTCTCTCGTATCCTTCTGTCTGGTTCTCATCATTTGGTACCATCATTGCAGTCCACGTGCCTTAGCCTCTGACATGAATCAACACATTCTACCTTGAAATTACGACGACCTAACTTTTTCGCGCTCGCTTATTCGCTGTAGATGCCAACACAAACATTCGCTGTTGTTTTCGTCTAGTATGCCACAAATCCATCCCTATTTTGGCGCCCATGTTGGTATCTTAAGTGTAAGGATCCTTAGTCATATCGGTTTGAGGAAGGTGAGTTCGTGGTGTGTGCTTTTAATACGCCGTCAATTCGCTTGCTTGAGTATCCATCACATTCCATTTCGTGAGTTCGTCTGCCTGATCCTGAAGCGCCAGACTCCATGGCAGTAATTGTATATAAGGTATAAAGCACAAAGAATTTGATCATGATCCCTTTTGAGCTCGCTCTTGCTGCCGCGCGATACGCGCAGACCGCACAAGAGGAGCCAGTTGTCCCAGATCAGCGCACGATTTCATGAAGTCGTGCTACAGATATGTTAGCTTATGTAAGGGAAATGGCGGCCAGGAGGCTTACTCTCAAGAGATCATGTGCTGAAGCTCTCTTCTCAGGATCAACCTTCAGGGCAAAATACAAGAAGTCTCTGAAGACATCCGAGAGACTCTGCTCGTCTTTAATTGCAGGCGTGCCGTTTGTTGCAATCAACCAAAGTGCACGGAGTGGTGATTCGGTCAAGTATGGTGGTTCACCTTCAATCATTTCGATAGCCATGATGCCTAGTGACCAGATATCGACTTTACGTCCATACTCTTTGCGAGTTACAACTTCTGGAGCCATCCAGTAAGGGGTACCAACCATTGTCGTACGTTTATTCTGGGCCTCGTTGATTTGAGCACAGAAGCCGAAATCCGCTAAATAGGACGTTAGTCAAGATCTCAGATATCAAACTCATGATACATACTCAGCTTGATATTACCATCCATAGAAAGTAATATATTGTCAGATTTGATATCTCGATGGATAACACCCTTGGAGTGCAGATGCTGAAGACCCTTCAGTGTCTCTCGACAAACCGCGGCAATCTGACCTTCACTCATGATATTAAATGTCACGACATCAGTCAGACTTCCGCCCTCCATATACTCCATAATCACCCATAAATCTCCTCCAACCAAGTAGCTGTCGATGAAATTGACGATATTGGGATGGGAACTGTCTTTCATGACTAGGATTTCGTTGATGATGAGATCCTTCTTTGGCTGTTGTTCTAAGTTCATTTGCTTAATGGCAACACACCGATTATTACTACACTCGTAAGCGGTGAAAACGCCACCTGATGCACCTTGGCCAATCTTATTGAGGTTCTTGTAGATTTCTCGCGGATCGGCATCTGTACATATGCGCTTCAGCCTATCAATGATATCAACACTTGTGCTTTGTCGAGCGCGTTGTCTCGGTCTAGGTGCAGGGCCAACTCTTGCTTGTTGAGCAGGTAGAGGAATACCGTTAAGCTCTGGGGTGCGCTGGACTTGATGGTGAGAAGTCGGCGGAGTTGGCTGTTGCGCCTGCTGACGCTTGCTTTGGCTTCTTTGCACAGCCATGACTTGCTGAGCCTGAACCATGGCTTGTTCCTGCTGGTGCATAAGTTGCTGCTGATAGGCGACTTGTGGAGATAGTTGCGCCTGTGCATATGGAGACATTTCTGGCTGTGCAGACTGGGCTGGAGGGACATATGCGAGAGCTGGTAGATCATCACTTGGGCGGGAAGAGCCAATGGCTGGCTCTTTGCCATGGGGAGGGGGTGGAGCAGCTCGAGCCGGTCCATTGAGTGAGCTTCCGGGAGGCCTGGGAGCTGGGCGACTAGGAACAAGTCCATTTGTGTCCTTCGGAACAAATCCACCACTGCCTATCAACGGTGTAGTCCGTGGAACAGGAGGTGGGGATCTAGGATTCTCAAAGCTAGTCTCTGTATTGGACGGGAATCGAGGGCTTGCAGGAGGACTCATCATCGGACTCATTGCTCCATAATTTGGACTATTGAGGATCTGAGGTGATGTGACTCCTGGGGCCAGCGTGCCCTGCCGTAATTCATGGGCTCTTGCATGGTCGAATTTGTCCCATATATGCTCATCATCTGCCTTCTCAGTGTTGTCTTTGTAGAAAGTTACAATATCGACAATCGTCTGGGGATTCTCCTCTTGCTCCTTCTTTGTAATTCCACTATCGTTAAGCATTCGTTGCCATTCCTTAGGGAGACCCTGCGTCAAATTAGTATCGACAATTTTGTCTCTGTAGATCGGATCTTACGGTAAATTGCCCAGTATGGTTATCATAGCCAACATGGGTGACATGTACAGGATTTTCAGGCGCAGAAATATTGACGCGTCTAGGAGATCCAACCAAACTATTCATGAAGCCTGAGAAACCAGATTTTTTCCTCAATGTAGCGTTCTTCGGCTCCTTCGTCTCGTCGGAGTATCTCTTGGGACTGATAAGCTGGTTTTCTGCCACTCGTGGTGTTGTCTTGTCGCTCAGTCTGTCGCCATTCGAGAAGCTCGCAGACTGTCTTAAGGGTGGACTCATTATTCGCGGATCCGGGCTGGTATGTGAGAGAGGGGGTGGTGGCGGGCGGCGGAGTGAATTCTGATAGCCGGATGCCTTTGTCGAGTCGATGTGATTCAAAATTCCGGATCCATCGAAAGGTGCACCGATGAACTCTTCTGATGTCTTCTCAGTCAGAGGTCGTGCGGGGTTCGAGTATCGCTTTCCTCCGCCTGGCGCAGATGGAGTGGAAGACTCCGTACCTGCTAGGGTTGGAGATTGTCGTTGCGAAACCTGACGATCTAGTGAAGAGTTGGATGAAGAATATGCGGCAGGACTTGGTGAAGTAATAGTACGGACGTGACCACCAGGACCACCGGAGGCTTGGGATCTGGGGTATGGGGCTGAAGGTGTTCGTTGTAAGCTTCCCGAGCTACGTTGACTTCGTAGCGATTGATTATCGTATCTGGAATCGAAGGCAGCGTAGGCAGCGCTACCCTGCGGCGGTTTCTTTGTGAGGCGACGGGTCGAGGACTTGATCTCTTCCATTGCAACAATGTGACCAAGTCACGTCGGACGTCGTGCTTCCTTATTGCGTCTGTTCGGTGCCGTTTGGTGTGATTTGGAGGATGTTTCAAGAAGACGGGCTGGCTAATCAACGCGCCAAAGTCGCTCTCCGCTTTTCATGCGCTTCACTTTGGCGTCTGCAGTCTGTCTGCAGTCTTATTCTCGGTGTGACCTCTCGCAAATATAACACGGATGAGCAGACACGGCTTTACAACAATTGGCGTGATGGCCGTCGGGGTTCGGGACTGATGGGATGCGATGATAAGGAGTTGCGTGGGTTTTTTAGTTGTGGTGTTGTCCAAGGCGGTATCAAACCTCGATTGATGATTGATTGCGACGGGTCTGAAGCCGCTCGGTTACCCTCGACTTTTTACAGCGAGCCCGGTACTTAGTACTCAGCGGCGGATGCAATGGATGCAGTGGATGCAGTGGATGCAGACAACACCAAAAGCCTGTAATCACACCCAGTACTCAGAGGGTCTGTGCAGCGGTAAGAAGTGTATCCCAGAGTATGGACGCAGATGGGTGCGTTTGTTGGCCTGTTGGCCTGTTGTACAACGACGACAGCACGACAGCAAGGTCTGTGATGCCAATTGACTAATGCTACCTTTACAGTGTAGTGCAGTGTAGCGCACCGGTGACTGCACAGTGGGCATTGGTAGAGGTACTGTACTGTATGTACTGTATGTACATGGGAGCGTTTGGACGAAGCAAAAGACCCTGGACATCCCGTTCCCGCGCGCGTTCCCGCTCCTACTGGACAATTTGATGCTCCCCCCGGTACCAGGGAGGTTGGATGGCAATAGTCGTTGTGTGATTGTGCAGAGTGCATGCACAGTATATACAAAGGAATGAAATCCAACATTTACGCCGTCCCGTGCACAATGTACAAATATCCAGCGTGCGCGTTTTGGTCTACAGTAGGCCGTTGGCGATACCAAGGGAAGCTTCTTGCTAGAAATCTATAATTAAGATACTCGGCCTCGTATAGGAGAAGATTCATTCACAGGAGTCGGGGCCACAGGTGCAAACAGTCACCACGTCAGTATCATTATTATATCAATGGTTCGACATGGCGTTCTGTGGAGACGGCTCTGACATAGCGAGGCCTTCTCCACGACTTGGAGAGGCCCCGAATACTAGTTTTGAGCATACATACTCTGTACTATCTATGTGCAAGGTATACATGTTACTATCTCCAGTCCTTGCGGGAGGCCATTACAAGCCACATACCAGATCTTTACGGGCTTACAGCTGACAGTCAGACTTGGCCTCTCCAGACTCCACATGCACGATAATAAATTAAGCAGTCTAAGAATTTTAAATCATGTTATCGCAGACAATCTACATTCCAGCTGCACCTTTGGAATGATGACTATGACGATCCTCATCCGAAGGCCCGAAAAGCCTCGAGTCCTTTTTTCACTGTCTTTATGGAAATTCAAACGTATAGCATCGGTGGTTGTTAGTAGCATCGCCATCCAAACACGCTATAGTGGTAGGGTCCCTACAGACTCCAGACTCCAGACTCCAGACTCCATAGAGCCTGCACGGTACAGTATATAGTAACACAATCCACGAGTACCCAAGCTCGTGGTCAAAGCGCCTACAGTGGGCTTGTCAGAGGTGCAGCAGTTTGGTGTTGCCGGAAGGTAGTTATGAGGCATGAGGCAAGGTATCTGCCTACCTTATTACTTACTGTGCTGCTTCATGCGTCCTTAGAACCACACTCGTGTCACGTTACCTCATCTAAGTCACGTCATTTATTGGAGCACCCTGACCACCAACACGAATTCTGTGTGCCTCTGCATATGGGGCTCGTGACTTGAGTTTCGAATATATTGGCTTGAACATCCTGCATGGGAGATGATGAGAAATCTGCCCATGTGGAAATCAGTAAAGTCGTCATACACGAGCACATTTATTAATGCCACAGTAGTCATGAAAGATCAGATGGTTATGTGAGCACGACATAGGGAAGAAAGTGATTACTCCCCTACTGTGGGACCCCCCCCGCCCTCTAAACTCTAGGTGGCATGTTAGTGTCGAGGCTGAATATAGATTTGACCCGCCAAACACGCTGGAATTTTCAACTGATAGTGAAGAAGCATTTCTATTTCATGGGCCCCTTTTTAATGATCAAGTAAGACCTGCTGTTATGATCTGGCTAGCTACCCGGAATTGCGGTGCTGGTGGCTGCCCTAGAGTTTTTCAGTTCACTTGCTAGATGGGCATTCGATTTGTATTTGGCCTCGTGTATTATTATTTATATACTTCGCAAGGTACGCAAGGGGCGCAAAAAAACAACGGGACACCCATGTAAGGCGGTGAACCAAATAGACGTACTATTAAACCGAAGCACTGCCTTTACATATAAGTGAAGCTATTTACTATTTTCTGTATCTTCTATAGACGTTCGTTTCTCTTTTGCGACCCCTCTTATGGACGCAATGTACAGTACAGTACAGTACACAGCGGTATGATACGACACAGTTGCTGAACTGCTCCAAAACAGGTATGGACTCGAGTACTCTGAAAGTTTGTCCGTATTCAGGCGGAGTCAATAATTTGAACTCCGTACTCCCATGCTACGCATCCACCATGGCTTTAAATGGACTTTCGAGAAGAAGCTGGAAAACTCGAAAGGTGCGATACTTTTCCTCCTCAGGCACCACATCGCTACCGACTAAGACCAATTTAGCTAGCAATTATAATGGCCTTAGATCTCGGCTATTCGAGTAGGTCGATTCTAAACTACATTTCATTCCCCATAGACCTTTGTATGAGGTGTTCCCTATCTCCCACCATTCTTTTCGCATTGCAATTGAAAGCTTTCTTGCAGGAAGCGTGTATAAGCATCGCGGCATCAATTCTTGACCTGCTCCCTTTTGCCCTGCATGCGATCTACCTAAAACTCAAGCTCTTCTATCCTCTTGACTCCGGTCTTCGTGTCCTTTATCGTTCGTTACCTTTACCTCAGCACAGAACGTCACATCGCACCAATCATCGTGTGCGAACGAACAAAGCTTCTGGTGAGTTCACTAAAAGCCAAAAAGCTTCCTTCGCTGTCTGCTCCGATTGAATACGGACTAAAATTTCCCGTTCCTCTGTTCACCGCAGTTAATATTTGAGTTAGCGTGACACCTCTTCGTATATTCGACCTGACTCACCGTCTCCATATTCCTCACTTGCAAACGGCAATCATGGCAACCGCAGTTAGTTCCCAAGCAAATGGGCAGCTAGATGTGAATGGTAGCGGCGGCGAGCTCTCGGCGGCCCAGAAGTTGATGCAAAGGCATGATGAAGCCCATAAAGCTACTATCGAAGATGTCCCCGACGAAGAAGATATGCAGCATGGCGAAATCCCCAAATCCGAGAGCGTGCTCGAGTCGACTGAAGAGCCTGCTCCTGTTCCCACATGGACCCAGCCAGTCTCCGCGAAGTCCGCAGGAAAGCAGAAAGCCCAAGAGCTGCCGGTGAAGGAGGCCAAGCCGTCATTGGACACCCAATCACACGATTTATTTCCAGAACTTGGTGGTGCTCCAAAAAGCCAGGCCACTCCATCCGTTGCATCCATCTGGAGTGGAAAAAAACCATCTGTTGCCACCTCGACTGGCGTCAATGGTAGCGCGAATGGCACTACACCTAACAATGGGGTATCAAGAGGGTCGACACCTACATCTGGCGCAGCAACCCCAACATCGACATCTACGCAACCGATATCTCGTGGGCCCAATAATATTGCAATTCCAGGCCGCCACTCTGAACGCATTTCATTGGCACCCACACAGTTATTGCCGCGCGCCCAGATGAAAAAACCCCTACCCGACATTTTGAAGGACATCAATAAGAGGTCCAAGGCTACCGTTACAGTAACTACTGGGAATGCTGGGCTTCTTTGGTTTAGCGCTGTTGGCCCCGAGGGTGCTTGTCGGCAGGCTCTAAAAGACGTTGTAGAGCAAATTGGTGCAAAGGTCAGTGGTTTTACTTCGTTGGATTGATGCAATGCTAATTATTTCCTAGCAATCTATTAAAGTCCCCATCCCTCGTTCGACTCGGGCGCACATAATTGGCAAGCAGGGAGCCACTATTAGAGCTCTTCAAGAGAAGACAGGAGCTCGTATTCAAATGCCTAAGGGTGACGAGTCTGCAAGTCCTGCGGATGATGATGACGATGATGCTACTATCGATGTGCTTATCGAAGGAAATGCACTTGCTGCGGAAATGGCCCGTGTAGAAGTGTTGAAGATAGCTGGTGAACGCACTGCCACTGTTAACCAGAAGTTAAGGGGTATTCCGGCGGAATTTTACCCGTTCATTTCAGGTCCACATAACTCTACAGTCCATGCCTTGGAAGAAGGAAAGAATCTTCGAATACATGTCCCTGCCCACCACACTTGGACAAAACAACCGCCTCCACAAGTTGCTGCTCCAGGTCAACTGCCAGACTTTCTCCCTGCTGCGATCGATAATCATATCACCCTTTCTGGTGACCGTGCTGCAGTCCAAGAAGCCAAGGCAGAAATTGAGCATCAAGCTCAGGAATTACGCCGTCAACTCACACTAGAGCAGTTTGCTATCAATAAAGGTCGGCACCAGTTCATTGTTGGAGAGCGAGGAATCCCTGTAGAAGACTTCCTTGCCGAGACTGGATGTGCCATCATCCTGCCAGGAGATTCAGACGATGAAGTTATTACTATTGTTGGCCCAGCTGACCAGGTTCAAAACGGCGTTGACCGAGCCATGGATCTCGCGTCAAGCATGCATTCTACGAATGTAGACATCTCAAGGCAGCACCGTAACGCCCCAGGGGGTGCAAGCTCCCATGCTCGAGATGTCACAAGATATCTGCAGCGAAGAAAGGAGATCGAACGACTTGAAAAACTCCATAATGCCCACATTGTTACCCCTCTACTCCCGGAAGGTGTGGCTCCTTGGGAATTGTACTCGCGCGATGGGAAAAATGCCATCCGGGCACAGTCAGAAATTACCAGTATCGTCAATGGACACCCTCCTTCAAGAATTTCGCATATAGATGTCGACCCCTTTTTCCACCAATACTTACGGAAGGACATCTTGCCCAAAGTCCAACATGATTATGGTGTTTACACGGTTATCCCCGATGACTCTGACACCAGTGCCCCAGTACTGCTGGTCTTCGAAGGCTCCAATGGACTGGAGCCCAACTACCAAGTTCCTCGAACTCAACCCACAGCCGCTGAAGTGCAGGCGTTTACAAAAGGCTTAGAAGACGCTAGGGATTACATCATGAGCATTATTAGTGGGCAAGAGGATATTACAAGCGAGTCAATCGACGTACCCCAAAAGTTTGCAAATACTACCTGATTGCTTATTCATGTGCTAACATTAAACAGGTTTCACGAGAAGCTTCGGAAGTACATTAAGAAGGAACAGGAGTCTCGGTCAATTGACCACATTCCAGTCCGTGTATCCGCCTCGGGAACTATTGTGACACTTCGTGGGACGTCCTCTGCAGTAAATACCCTAGCAAACAAAGTACGCGCATTTGTTGAACAAGAAATCTCGGACGAAAAGGAGCGTGGCTTCACATTGTCCTTCGACTTTCCTCAAAAGCATGCGAACCAGCTTATTGGAAAAGGTGGCAGCAACATTCGTGAACTTCGCGAAAAGTTCGATGTTGAGATCCAGGTTGACGATGGAAAGGTGGAACTGAAAGGTCCTAAAGCTAAGGCGGAAGCTGCCAGATCTCACATCACCAGCCTCGGAAAGCACTGGGCCGATGAGGTCACTCATACTTTGAAAATTGATCCCAAGTTTCATCGTGAGCTGATTGGCGCACAAGGCCATCAAATCAACAAGCTCCAGACACGGTACAAAGTCCAAATTCATTTCCCTCGGTCCGCCCGTCCTATCAAGGACGATCAATCTGTTGATGGCGCGGCTAGTGACGCAGCTAGCCCAAGAGGAGGCCGGCGTAATCAGGCTGAAGACGAGGTTATTGTTCGTGGACCATCTAAGGGAGCCGACGAAGCTCGAGATGAGATTCTTTCGCTACTACAATACCTGAAAGACAACTCAAACACCGCCACTGTCAGCGTACAACAGGATCAAATTCCATCACTCATTGGCCAAGGCGGCAAAGCCATGGACGAGCTCCGACAGATCACAGGCGCTAAAATTGACGTTCCTGGCTCACGAGACACGAAGGACCCTTCTGGTCGAATCGAAATTCAGATCAGAGGAACCAAGAACCAGGTAGCACAGGCTAAAAAGTTGATCGAAGAAAAGAAGGCTGTATTCGACCAGACCGTATCAAAGACTCTTCAAGTTGACAAGAAGCACCATAGGGCTCTTATCGGCGCTGGTGGTAAGCCCGGCATATATCCATTTCATTCCAAGTCACTGACAATTTCTAGGCTCAAATCTCCGTGACATTGTTGTCAAAGCTGGCGGTTCCGATGATCGCCGTGAACTTGCACGTACAGTTCAATTCCCTCGCGCGGAAGCAGACGGTAATCTCATTAAGATTGAAGGCAACAAGGACGTTGTGGACAAGATTATCGCAGCAATGCAGGAGATTGTTGCACAGAGGGATGCGCAAGTCACAGAAATAATTGATGTACCTACAGATAAGCATCGTTCTTTGATCGGCCGCGGTGGTGAGACGAAGAAAGATTTCGAGTCGAAATTCAATGTATCCATCGATATCCCTCGACAAGGTAGCGGCCAGACTGGAGTCAAGATTATTGGTCTCCCAGCCAACGTGGAAAAGGCTCAAGCTCACATCCTTGATTTTGTGAAGGAAGAAGAAGGCGAGACCGTACAAATCCCAAAGAAGTTCCACCATATGATCTCAGATAACGGACAATTCTTCCGAAAAATAAGGAGTGACCACCACGTCACGGTTGACCATGCTGGCCATAAGGTGCCCCCAAAGCCTACTACACCATCCTTTACCAGAGGAACTGGTGGAGCGCTCCCCCTTATTACCGATAATGAAGATGCAGATGTATTCTTCTGGAACGTGGTCAGCACCTCCGCATCTGACATAGACGGTGATATACCTTGGATTCTGCGTGGCGCTCCTGCCAACGTGGCAAAAGCAAAGGCATCACTTGGTGCAGCCCTTGAGCAAGCTCAGCGAAATACAGCAACCGGCTATCTTGTTCTTCCCGACCCACGTACCTACCGATACGTTATCGGCCAAGGTGGCAGCAAGGTCAACAGCATCAGAAAACAAACTGGCTGCAAAATAAATGTGCCACGCGATCAAGCCAAGGACGAAGCTATTGAGATTTTGGGTAGCGCTGATGGTGTTGAACTGGCTAAGGATCTGATCCTTCAGGCTGTGAAGGAAGGGGTTGCGAATGGTGCAAATGGAAGTAGGGCATAAGTTGTGATTGTGGTAAGGAGCGATTGGTTTAGAACAAGATTGAGCATGGAATGATCTTAGATGGATTAGTCATATGGAGGCAGGTTGACGATGGTGCGTCGACAAATTTTCACAAACTCAAAAGCATAGCCACTCATATTTAAATGGTTGATCGGTGGTTGATCGGAGGTTGTATCAAAAGTCAAGGCACGGCACCAGACCTGTAAAGTGTATTAAGTGAAGCTATACAGCGCGGCGATAATTTGACACCAAAATAGAAGCTTTTCTATTGGTACACATATCCTCTCTAGGTACATATCATTTGACTGGCATCTGCAAAACTCATTACTAGTGATAGCGTGTAACTGTCAAAACTACCCTCCCATACTTGGTTCGAACCTCATCATCTCATTTAACATTTGTAAGCTAAAGCCATCCCCTTCGCACAAACTTAATAGCCATTCAGCGTCAACTTGAGCCTGCTGGTTGCTCGTCGCCCCAGCTTCGACTCTTGTCTCAGGCCACTTGAATTGTTGGACCTCTGGTTGTAAGTGCGGATCGAATGGATAGGGAGAGTAAGCGTTGTAGTCGGGACTAGATGTTCTAGCCGACGGAGGTGATTTCGCCAGAAGTACCGGGCTCCTAATATGGGATTTACACGGCGAGTGAGCCGAGCCGGCGAAAAGATTATCGGTCTCGAAGAGATCTGTGGTTTGCTGCTGGCGAGGTAGAGAGCGGGGAGCTGGGGGAGCAGGATACGATTGTGTTTGGGAGCTGGCCTGCGGCTCGGGTGGCTGGTGGCGGGGAGGAAAGGTCGAGGATGAGGGGGCTTCGGATGGGCGGGCCATGAATTCCATTGTTGCACCGATGACGGATTCGAGGGCGTCGCGGTACTTTTTAACGACAGGGGTGCGCTCGGCCATAACGAAGAGGGCCGAGGAACATGCACGCAGATCATTAGAGACAGTGAAGGTCCAGAGGGATGGATTGAGGAAGAGTGTGTAACTGGTTACAATTAGTTACAATTAGCCCTAGTCGAGCTAGTGGCAGTATAAGAGAATGATCTTACCATATAGTGACGCCAGCGATGAAGACGGAGTGTAAAGCAATGAATGAGTGGCCATAAGAGTCACGCTGATGTAGGCGCTTGAATATTTGACAGATCTGCCCGGATGCTTGCAGACACAAAGCTATTCGGCGATCTGTGGATGGTAAGATGGTCAAGAAGGGTTGTATGAGAAGTCTAATTGCCTTGTAGTAGTGCATATCCAGGTAATCTAGTTCAGAAGGAATAAATGATGGTAATGTGCTGTGCCAGTCCTCGAGCATACGCAAGATTGGATCAATCTTTGAAACAAGAAAACTAGTTGGCCGATCGACGCGGTAAACAGTGGTTTGGATATAGGACTCTAGCTGCATTAATCGAATGCATTGAACTCCCAGTGTTAGATTGGATGATGGACGGGATGCCTGGAAGGTCTTTGAGGAAGCAACTGCTAGTGTTCGTGCGATGAGACCGTTATCTCGAACAGTGTCATCAATCTCAAGGGGCAGTCTTGCATCAATATCCCGGTCCGAAATGGTATACGGGCGTCCAAGGGAGGTGGCGATGACTCTTTCGAGAAAGTAGACGCTCCAGAATAGCCGTTTACGCAGCTGGCCCTCGTACGGAGCCAATTTTAAGTAATGAGCCTCACGATGTAGGCCAAGATCCACGCAGGTACGCATTGCCAAACCGATCATATACCATATACCAGAATTTGACGGAGACCGTAAGTTATATAAAACTAGAAGAGTCATCGCTTGGACATTGTGGACAGTGTGTGACTCCCTTGCCGAAGATATGTACTGCAAAGCTGTCATGAAAAAACTTTCGGGAGAAGTATAATCATACGGCTCCGTAAGCCTTAACATAGTCGCTCCAATAGCATAGATCATATATATCTTGAATAGGCCAAATCTCTCCTGAACTGTAGTGACGTTCTGCAAAAACCGGTTCGCATGACATTCCATAATATCTGACCTGTCAAGAAAAGGATACCGATGGTGGGTTCTGCTTCGGTCAGTGATTCGAGGTTAAGAGGGAGAGAGTTGAAGGTCGAACCTGGTAAAATACGCATCAAGAATACGAGAGCCCATATCATCATTGGGCGGGCCGGCACTGTTCCGTTTAACCTCTGCTAAGCTCACTACTTTGGATTGATGTTCGCCAACAGTTGCTGCAATGGCTTTGTTCCACACTGTTGCTTGTACCATTTGGCCGAGACTGGTTGCAAGTGAAAACCCAGACGATGAGCCGACATATGCTCGCTCAGCACCAAGACTTAAAAACCCGACCACGTCTGCAAGGCTTCCTTTGTGGAATTCATCTTCAGCAGTAGCAAGAGCGTGTGGCTGTTGCAATCCACCTTGGCTGTTAGGGCGATAACTTGGTTGTGGCATTGGCGTATTTGCATAGGCAACAAGCTGGGACTCAAGGTATGATATTCGTTCGAGAAGTGCTTTGTTTGGTCCGCTGAGATATCGTGAGCGCGATCATCCTACACGGCAGTTTACTATACCTCTTGTATTCCTCAATGGCTGAGGCAGGCTGTGCACAGTGTTCTTTGGCCGACGCGCAATTCGAGCATACCGGAAAGCCATGGCATTTCTGTTTCCTTATGCGGCATCGTTCGCAAGACTTCCTGGCGCGCTTTGAAGGCCTTGGGCTCTCTTCCATTTTCCCCAGAAGAATTTATTAGACTTTAGAGTATATTTAACCACGGAAAGGCACATAGCGAAGACTTCTCGATGTTTCGCGAAGGGCATTGCGGGCTAAAGTAATTGATTGCAGTATCTTGGTCTTATCGTTATCATATAAGCTGACAGGGTACTTGGGCGACGGCCGTTGGACGCAGATTCCACAGACCACGCTTACTAGTTGTCAACTTTGTCATAAATAGGAATAATAGATGGAGTTTTCCTAGAGTCGCGATACTGGGGTGAAATAACGTTGTAGTGTAGGTTGAGAAAGCTGGCTATATATACCTTAATCGAGTTCGACTTCAAGGTGTCCAGCACCGCTAACTTCAAGGCACTTGTACTGAAGATCTGTCTGAGTAATGCACCACCACGTGCGGAAGTACAGCCTATACGGGCTTCGGTATAATTCATAAAGTATAGAGATTGCTCGGCGTGCTGGTTTACTCGCCGTCGACCGGTCTTTATATACAACATTGTCATCAATAGTGGATACCGCCTCCTCTTTACGACAACGGGAAACTAAAATAGATATCGGAATCCTTGCACCTAATTCTGGGAATTTTAGGTTCTGCACTCCATGCTCCATCATTTACAGTTGAAAATCCCTGAATGATGTGCATTATGACTTCTCGGATCTGGATTGATCCTACTGTTTGATTGTGGAAGTCGCGAAATGGAAAACCCGCCCCATACTAATCGTTGAGGATGCTGGTGTAGGGAACGTTTTCAAGCTGACACTTGCAGCGGTGCAAGTACAATCGAGAAAACATGCTAGGCGGTGCAGCTGGCCTAGCTCTATCATCAGCCGTCTTCTCGAATGTATTATACTTAAGGAAAGGTGAACTCTTTCGGCACGGCACTTCCAAAGTCATTCACGGGCACCATCCTTATTCGGAAGCCCTGGTATAAGGCATTTACTCTTCGGAAAGAGTCTTAAAGAGAAGACCAGCGGCAACGATTTAGTTTAAAATGAAGTTTATTGAGGTGAGGGGTCTATGGTCTCTAGAGGCTTTGTTTAGACAGAATTATAGGTCGGGGCTGGAAGAAGATGGCATTTGATTTCTACACGGTATATAGTTCTATTAGTTATACAGTTAGGATATAATATATAATTCTTTTGCCCATCGTTTATACGTCGGGGACGTGAGTGACTGGGACTGGGTGCAAGTCCTTACTCCGTGAGAAATTGAGAAAATCCAAACCTCAGGCTTGAACTCTCAGCCTCATCGCCAGGCTTCTCTTGGGTATAAGGTAAACTTCTCTCTTTTTCTCTTCTTTTCATCATCACCACCACCATCAGACCTTCGACGACCTTGCTGGCTCAGTAGCTCCTGCACCCACTGAATCATTGAAAGCCCCCGTCGCGAGGCATCTCCCTTCTTTTGTCAAGGTCTCTTTTCGGTAGAGACCTTCAGCAAACGAGCGCCAACCAACTCACGATCCCTAACGCCACCGCACGAGTTCTCGGGACGAAGCAAAGGCCTCTCGCTGCATGAGAGGGAGCTACTTCTAGCAACAAAAGCCCTGAGGCCAAGCACGCCGAAAGGTCGTTGTATAGCATAGCAGGATGGGCTCACAGCTCATTCTGAGAAGCGATGGCAGCCATGAGAGGGTCAACACTCAAACAATTGAGGAGAGAAATTTTCAGGCTGCCCTCATTATGATCGAATGCCACTTCACGAGGAGACCGCCGATTGGGAGAAAGACTGTGAACAAGGCACTGGAGACGATTCGGAGAACGATGGACAAGACGTTGAATAAGTCGGAAATTAGGTAAGTTGTGCCATCCGAGGCATTCTCCCTGCTGCCTGTGCTCTACTGAGTTTAGATGGAGCAATGGCTGACAAAACTGTCATTTAGAGAAATACTTGCGAAAAATGTCGACATATGGATGCGCCTACAACTTGCCTTCCATGCTGCTATACCGACCCTTGGCATGCGTTCGTTGCGTGAAGTATATGCGGAAACAGCTCCAGCAAGTATCGATATACCCGAGACCAGCATACTCATTGCAGAAAACCACGCTTCTCTTCTCGAAGATCTAACTTTACTTAACAACTTGCTAGTTATTGCCAGAAATATGTTAGCTATCAAGGAAGTTGCCCAAGATATTTGTGCGACGGTCCAACTGGATAGACAGATCACAAAGCTCATTGTTCTCTGTGTCAATGTTACGAGCAAGGGTTATGACGGAGACAATGTGGATAATTTAACGCGTGGAAAGTTGAATGAGATTGTAGATCTTTGTGAGTTTTAGGAGTAATAGCGTCTTCAGTTTATAGCTAACGTGACTTTCACAGACAAAAAGCTCCTTGTCACCTCCCTCCAGTTCTTGCATAACCTGACTATGGGTAACGATCGCCTCAAAATGTCATTTTGGTTTGAGATGCTCTTTGATAATGACCTTAGTAATGATATGATCCACGAGCTTCCACCAGACGGGCTTAGAGTGGATGTGGTGTATGAAGAAGTACGAAATTGGTTAAAACGCAATTCCACGAAGTCTCCACTGGCACAAGAAATCCTGGACAATTATACTGCGGACGTCGAGCTAGGTAACACTGCCGGGCCATTACCTCCAGACTTCTGGCTCGAAAGCACACATGACGGTCTCATCGAAAATATGGCTGATGAAGTAAACGATTCTCAAAATGCTAACACCGCACCACCAACATCAACACCAAACGGCCCCGTCTGGTTAGAGCAAGCGCCATCAAAAGCCGAGCAAGACCTTATGTATGGCAGGGTGTCACATGAAATTGATGTTTGGTGGAAGAAGGTACGCGACCCAAATTATGACAATTGGGTCGTGCCTATGGAGACCGTTGAAGGTGCAGCAGCTCGCGCTCACGCATGCAAAGAGAGTGCTATGACTAGATATATCCCTAGAGTAGAGCAGGATGCAGATCTCGAATTTGACCACCGGGAGCAGTACGATGAGACGGGAAATGACCGTGGTGATGAGCATGATCATGATAACCGATTACTGACTGCTGATGATGGGGAACCGGAAGGAGAAGAGGAGGAAGAGGAGGAGGAAGAAGACGATGAATCATACGCTGAAGGTCCGCTGCGGGGTCTTCTTACTGAGATACCAAATATTCTTGAGACCAAGCAAATCGAAGCCTTACACATGACCATCAAGGCATGTATTGTTGATGCCATGGGATCTGGACTTACGAAGTCTGGCGAAAATCTCCAAAAGACACGGTGTAAGATGTTCCTCGCTCTAGATTGTGGCAAAAATCTACTTCGAGAGATGTTGGTCTTCATTGCCGTCTGGGAGCAGGCTGAGACTCAATTTATCTTCCAGATCACTGCACAGATTATCGAGTCATTCCATCATAACGCCCTTTTACCATACGCCTGGAATTCTCTTAGAATTCTCAAAGACATTGTTTCACCAGCTCAGACAGTTCTCCTTCGTCTGATTAACTATATGTTCCGCGCTCGGAAAAACACTACCATATATAGTGATCCGAAAGACTACCAGCGCGACGCAAAGCTTATCCACTTTCTCTACAATTATTTCCGTTGCCGCGTTGTTCCAGATTGCATTGCCCTGATTTATGCTCAAGCTCAGATCCGCAGCAATAAAAGCCATCCGCAAGACTTTCCTGTTGATCTTTGGGACATGGAGCGGGCGAAGGATGGACTATCCCAATATCTTGACTTCATTTCTGTCATTGCCGATATTCCCGAGATGAGATCAGTTCTAGTTGACTGGGAGACAACCTACGAGCTGATCGCTCTCCTAAGCGCACTCGAGGCTGGTGTCGCAAGAAAACCATTAGTTGAGCCACGACGGAATGCCTCTCTAGCAACCCAAGCAACAACTTCCGCAAGCACTGATGCAGCAATAACTGATGAAGACCTCGAACGCGACCCTGAAGGGCGTCAGTCCTCTGCTCTGGTCGTGGAGCGTCCGTATGATACAAATAGTCAATCGCAACAGTCTCCTAACCAGCAGGATGTAGGCCTGAACCACAACCCGGGCCTACCACCGTTGCACGATACTCCGCACAAATTCCCATGGTCTGGCATCAAAGTTCAAATACTTATCATCCTCACATCGCTCGTCGCGCCAGCGAATGGACGAAGTGGCCCGGGCAACCCAACGATTCAGAAGCAAATTATTAAGCATCGAGGTATTATGCCCTTGCTAAACTGCTGTGTCTACGATGGTCACAACGAGTATTTGAAGGAGCGTGCAACATTGTGTCTCAAATGGGTCATGGAGGGGTGCCAAGAGGCTCAACAATTTGTGAGGGAGTTGAGTCCACTAAAGAATCAAAAGCAGGATGTTGAACAAGTAAGATCACAGCCCCCGATTATAAAGGAGAGTGACATTCAGGCTGCGGAGGTTAAAATTCCGTTGGAGAAACTGAGTATTTCCAGCACGCATTAAGAATTCTCTTTACGTTAATGAGACTTGTTGAATTCAGTGCAATAAGACCCTAACTATCACGAATTATGGAATGAACTAGGAAAATTGGGTGTTTTAGGAAGGGATTGCATTTGCAGTGTATGGCGTCAACATACCCCTTTAGCAGGCATAGATAGGCATAGGCCCATTAGTAGTTACAAAAACCGTCAATAAATTTAAAAATTCAGAAAGCTAGAAGAATTTGAAACGACATTAAAATAATGAATAAAATGGCCTCTGATTTTTTAATATTAGAAACAGGGCACCTCAGTCTCTCGTCTGATATGCAATCCTCAACTTCCGGCCTGCACCCTCATCATTTTACAGAACTTGTATTGGTAGATCGGCATCAGGAGATGTTCCGAGCCGCCATACCTAACGCACCCCACTACCCCACGAGTTCCAGGCTTTAAGAACATTCCCAGCAAGTGAGAAAATATTTGATTATTTAGTAGCTGACTTTCACTTTGTAAAAATAGCTATCCTTTGAACCTGACGGCATCTATAGCGTCAGGTAACTGAGCAATAAAGCGCTGCGGTAATCATACCAAAGGTGCATTGCCCAAGTCCTTTAGAGACAAGAAACAGCCAAATGCACACTGTAAAGTGCACAAAGTCCTGCTGCCAAACATGCCGAATACATAATATACACACGTGATAGTCTTTGCGCCATCATCTTTACGATCCGCCCTTCCTCTTGCGTCTTCGTCTCTGCTTTTTCTTGACATCCTGTGCATGCTCACCATGCGTATCCCCATCCACACTTTTCCCATTCCCATCCTCGAGACTCGGTGAGCTTCCATTGTTCCAGTGATTATTATGGTTCGAAAAGCTACGCTCGTTCGGAGCTTCTCGGTCCTCAGCGTCACTAGGGCTGTTCATCTCAAGGACTACCTTCCGCACACCCCCCATATCAATGAAGTTTTCGGTTATGCTTCCACTGCGGGCAGCATTTCTTCGCCGTGGTGCGGGGCAACCTTCTTTTGAGGGTAAATTTCCAAGTGTGTCACTGCTGCTTTCTCCACTCTCACTCTTTCGACCTGACGATTGTGATGGGGAGGGTTTCCTCGGTACTGAAGCGTTAGATGGGCCACTTAAATCAACCTGTACTGATTTGTGAATCTGATCTAAACTCCCGGATGGTGACGCGTGATAGTTTCCAATAGATCCATATCCTTGCTGGACTGCTTGCACCCCGTCGGACGCGTCTTTTCCGGCAGATTTCAACAGGCCTTCGCCTTCTCCTTGATGTGCTGGGTTAGGGTCATCACGGTATGGTTCTTCACTGATCAGCTGCCGTTGCATTTTCAAATCAACAGTTAGGATATTACTGCCTGGTTTGATCTTCACGGAATTGTATCGAGTAGTCTTTGGACGACTAGCCAAATTTGAAGGTCCAAGGTGTTTGAGATGCTCCCGCATGTCATTTGCAGTGCCCCTGACAGCACTGGCTGCAATGCTGCCATCTGCTGCACTCGAGCTTCTCCTTTTTAAGAATGTAGTCTTCGGGCTGCTTCCAAACATAGCTGGACTATTGCTCCTGCTGCCTACAGAGCCTACACGTTTCCGTTGTGATTCGTCGTTAATCTTATGATGGTTTGCAGATTCTTCGCTCGTATCAACGAGAGTATCTTCCGCACTGTTGCTGCCACGTGCTTCCGGATCAGCAAGAATTTGTCCTTTGGGCACGCGTGCTTTAGGTGCAGGAGCCATGCGCCGGATCGCTTTGTGAACATCAATGAAAACATCCGATTCGTCGATGATCTCTCTTCAAATAAGTTAGTTGAGAGGCACTTTCAAGGGGATGTCATGTACTTACTCTCCGATAAGTTCTTCGATCACGTCTTCTAGGGTTACTACACCTGTAGCTCCGTAATTTTCTCCAGGGAATTCAGATACGAGTACCATATGTGATTTGCCCTCTTGGAAGAAGTTCACGATATCGAGACAGCTTGTTTCCGGTCGAGTTTCAGGTAGCGTAGCTAACGCAAATTCGCTGACCTTTTTGCAATCCTCTGGATCGTAGGTAATTAAAATCTTGACTAATAGCATGCCAACAAAATTTGTAGGATTTCCTGGTTCATAGATGGGTATCCTTGAGTATCCAGCTGATAAAATAATATCCATGGTTTTCTCATCCAGTACTGTATCCGCCGACATGGTAAACACATCCTCCATAGGAGTCATTATGTCACCAACGGGCTTGGCTTTCAGGTCGAGGACAGAACTAATAATGGTGACCTCATCTTCATTCAATCGATCGCTGGGGCTTGTTCCCAATGTCTTGTGGAGAGTTACCAATGTCTTTAACCCCGACTTCTTGTATACCGTGCCATGATCCTCACCTAGCAACCAGTCGAGAAGTTTGGCAGTCGGCCATGCGATTGGGGCAAGAATGTACATTAATATGAGCACACATGGAGACATAAATGCGCCAATTTGCATGCCGTATCGAACGCAGACCGATTGTGGAATAACCTCACCGAAAATGACTATTTGCAGTCAGTACAGCCCAATGATAAAATTTTAATTTTGTATAACACGTACCAATAAGGACTGTACTCCCCAGCACAGCAGGCCACCCGCCACCTAGTGATCGATCAAGGACAATCGGCAAAGTTTCGTTCACTATGACGTTACTGAGAAGAAGGGTAACGAGAACCCAATGCTTTCCCCTCTTAAGCAATCTGTATACTCTCTGCGCATGTTTCTGTTCCCTTCCTTCCCCAGACGTGGCGATTACTTGCAAGTATATGCCGTCTTGGCCCATCAATCTATATTTGTATATATGTCAGCACCAGCAAGCTGCAACAGCCTCTGTAAAGTGAAACCTACGCGATCGTCAGACCAGCAAAAGCTCCGCCAAGCAGCACGAGCACAAGGGCAACACTCAAGTACAACCACAGGTTGAGATCCTCCGCATCACCCGGCAGGTTGTCGTCGTGGGCAATGTGTAGAAATTGCTTCAATGGCGCAGCACCAGCTAATGAAAACTGGGTCAATCCAAGGAAGAGCATCTTCGCAAATCCCAGTATTGCCGGTCTCGATGCAGCGTATCCATTATATGAAGTCCTACTCGTTCCGGCAGCGGTTCTTGAAGCCATCTTGACGGTGCACTCTTCGTCCCCAGAAGGATTCAAATAGAGCCTCGACGCCCAATATCTGCCACCCGTCCTTTCCTTCAGAGCTCGGCTTCGTGTGGGGGGGGGGGGGGGGGTTTGGGACCGGATTCGCAGCTTCGGTGAAGAAAAAAAAAGTGGAAAATCAACGTGCAGCTAAGCTGCGATATGTGTAGATGAAATCCGTATGGCACAAGCACGGACTCGGCCTACAAGGCTTGACAGGCTCACAAGGTCTTTCTTCAGTGAGCTTTGTCGAATTGCAATGTGCTGTAGGGAAGCACTCCGCCAAGGCCCTAAAAGGTGGAGACATGGCGTTACACCTTATTTCGCTATTCGGGCGGGCGAGGCCAAATGCACATGCAACATCAAACCCCCATACTTGTAAGCGAATGGATCCTCAGCAGCTCAGGTACTCGTACCTCACATCAACTCTACCGGCAGCACTACCATATCGTGCATATATGACTATGCCATCATATAACGGCAATGGATGTTACTCAATCGGGCCATTGAAAATAGGCAGAATGCTCGAGATGCTTCCTCTGAATGTGTTGTGGAAATTTGAGTGATTTTACAAGCAGTCTTGTGATGCCACTGTCTCTGGTATCGTGCTTATAATCTTATACAATATATTCTACAGCACTAGGCATTAAGAGGAAACGAGTCCGCTTGGATATAGAATTCAAACCTATGTTTGCAGATAAGTTCTTGTTTTCAATCTTTCCTGCACCAAGCGTCCCGTTTAATACTCAGTTGAAACATTGTAGCGGTAATTCCAATCGACCGAGATTGAAAAATGGACGTTGGCGAACCTCAGACACTAACAGCCTGTCTTTAGGATACAAACTTATATTGTTTGTATAAATAAATCCGAGACTCAGTGAGGCAATATCAGCAGAATTCAAATTTATAGATCTTAAGCCTACTTTGCCTGTCCCAGTCTCCAGATAGTATTTAACGAACTTGCCTACTTAGTTGTAACAAAATATAATCTTTAGTGTATAATCTGGGTAAGACTTCCTCGGCTTGTAATCTATTTAGTATAAATAGGCTTGAGGTGTTTCAACTCTCGAGCAGATCCTTCGTTCCCATTGACGTCGGTATCAGGTATTAGAGCAAGATACATAAGTAGCAGCGAATTTCGAAACCCTTTAAGAACCCAATCTATCCCAAGGCTAGATATTTTGAAATATATCATAATACCGGTATGTAGTATCTATCCATAGTTCCATTTGTACGAGTGAGTTCCAACGCCGAGGTGTATAAGTGGGCTGTTCCGTTTGGGCATCGCGCGGTAGTAGTTAGTACCTGAACCGTGCACCCCGCCGCGTTTGACCGTCGCGAAGCTCTACCTACCTAGATCGAGCTCTGCATACAAACTGTACCGCCAACTCCAATGCAATCATGATTTGTGAAGTCCTGCCTTGAGGGGGTCTTTTTCTTGTATATACTCAACTATGATGTCCCGTTTTTCGGGACGCTGCAAATATTCTTTACAACGGCGCTGGAATAGTGAATCGAATTCTCTGGTATCGAAAACCATCCAAGCGTTTATAGCAATATCTCGAAACCCAATTGTTTCAACGTTGGTAAACGTAGGGGAATAGCTTAAGATGTTAGGCTCTCGATTCAGCGATGCACCAGAGTTAGCAGTTACAGACACAAGCGCTACTACAAAGGAAGGAAAGGACAACATGAGGAATATGTCAAAGTCGCCACGCAAAGGGCGATCATTATCTGATGGGAGTCCACCAGCTTTATCCCCATCACCGAGCTTCCGGGAGCCTGAGAAAAAGAAATGCCAGGATGACACTTCAATCATCGATAGTCCGACAACTCCTCGGCGACCTCCACTTCCTCCCCGTGGACTATCGATACAAATGCCGCCGCGCGACCTCATGTCAATAAGCTCAGCATACAACCGGGTCCCTCTTTCACCAAAGTTAGATGCTGCAGATACATACGGATCTCCTGTCATTCCAAGACGATCGCGAGGACTGGACTTCTCACGAGCAGCAACAAATCTTCACCATTCGACACTTGCCGAGCAATCATCACCAGATTCCTCCCCAACAATCACAGGACGAGCGATGAATATACCAAATCGATCAGGACATTTTACTGGCAGTGCTGAATCGCCTGGGGGAAACTCAAACATTTTATGGTCATCTAGAGCAGACCGAGCTACTATTTCGAGTTCGCTGGGCAGCGTGAATATGCTTGGGTCTGAATCGTCAGAAAACAGCTCCGATGACGACCCAATGAATGCCGACGAAATAGACGATTCCATTATTACGACACCACGGGTGCACAAAATATCTTCTGTTATTGGTGGTGTCCTACAGGCAAGTCCCGGTAGTAATTGGATCACCAGCTACTCTCCGGCCATGAGTAGTTTGATGAACTTTCAACGAGCGAGACTACGGCATGGTAAAGGTAGAAAAGGCTCTGGTAGTGGCATTTCTATGGCTAGTCCAAAATCTAGATCTCCGCCTGTGATGGGGAGCATAGAAGGAATGAGTAACGCATTCTCGGAGGGGTCGCATTCGAGAAGAGAGAGTATTAGTTGGGCTGCAAATCAGCTACATATTTCTGGCAGTGAGAGCGACGATGGTACGCTGAAAAATACTTTAGAGAATGCCGATGGTCTACCTAGCACGCCGGGACGTGATGGGCAGAGAGGTGTTATTAGGAGGGCGGTGACTCGGAGGGGGAACATGCTACCAAAGACCAAAGGGTTCGCACGTATACGAGCGGCCCTGGCCGAGGAGAGTGCCCCTATTGAAACAGAAGTACGCCGGGAAGCAAACGTTGTCCGTCAGGTTCGCGAGAATGATATGGACCTGGAGCCCACGCGGCACCCTTCTGTATCAACAGCGCAGTCTTCACCAAGTATGAGTGCTGCTGTGACAGACTCGCTCGAAGACATCCCCGAAGACGATATCATGGGTGACTTATCATCAACCGACAAAGGCGTCTCTAGCAATTTCAAGCAGCATGCACGGCTTAACTATAAAGGCAAAGAGTTCTGGGAATCATTCCCTGATGAGCATTCTCGTCGTACACCACCACCAACCTTCTTACCTTATGGATCGTCCTTTGGTATCAGCGATGATGTATCTATGGATTCTCCTTCCATATCTACGCCATCGTCTCTGTACGGCGTTGGATGTCCGATTCCCTCTCAGTCCTCCGATTCTAACGAGTTACAATCTCAACACCCACCAACCTCCCCCACACGGTCTTCAACGCCACTACCTACAGCAGCAGATATTACGCGCAAAGTCAATAGCAAACGTCGCCGTGATGATGACTTTGACCCGACTTCTTTTAAGCGCCGCGCTGTTTCTCCTGGTATGTCTGTTCACAACAGTCCGGTGACGCAAAGTCCCATGCAGCGGGATGTAAACCCTTGGGGGACGAGACCACCAAGCAATAGCAGTTCGGAAAAAGCCATGATGGACGGCCCTAGTACCGGAAGGATTAATGGCACGAAGAGGGTTGGCTTGCAGGGAATGGTGGACACGAATGATGGTTTAATGAAGATGAGCATCGAGTAATATCGAATAGCTCAAGTTAAGGCGGCGTTTAAGTCGATATTATTTTTACATTATGGCTCATTGATGAAAATAGTGGCTGCATTGCAACGGCGATAGATCCTGTATCATTATTTATAAATGACAGCTCTTTACATATAATGCGTTTTGCGAGAAATTGACGGTATCATTTATTTTCACGTAATCCGATATCCTCCAAGTGGGAGATATGCCTTAATTAATGAAGACGGTGGTATCATTTTATACTTTTGCAATGTTATACGTAACGCCATTATGCCTCCCCCCCATGTAGTACTCAGACCGTAACGCCCTGCTATAGATATAGAGGATCCAAATAGACTAGTAACCCAAATGTTGAGATTACAGCGGACCAGACAGTCTAAACCTTTCCAACTCTCCATCTAACCACTTCCCTAGTTCTTCTGCCTGCCTTCGCAAAAGCCTTATTGACCCCGTTCCAGCACCTGTGGCGGTGCTTCCGGCATCTGAAGTTGCGCTGCTAGTAACACCGTTGGTCTCTAATCGCGAGTTTCGAAGGCTTCCTCTGTCATCGCCGTTCAACTGGGATCCACCATGCGGCGGAGACGATGCCGCTGACAAGGTGAGGTGTTCAAGCCCATGACCAAGCCGGAAATGATGATTATGATGTGCGGGGGAGGCTTCGGTTGTCGCACCCGAACTAGAGAGGCCGATAGCAACGAAGAGGAGCGAGCACTTCAAGGCGCGAATGATCATCGTGCCATTTTCGAGCTGGATCAGAATATTGCTCAGATCTTCTTCCGCTTCATCTCGGTCCTCGTCGTCGCTCGATGGAAGCGCCACGTCAATTGTCCCATCGGCAGCTAGAGGCGCATAAAGGTCCCAGAGCGAGCACGCGAGCGTTGCCTGACTTCGAAGCTCGGCAGCTGGAAGCGAAGAGGCACTCGAGAGCAGCTTGCCGGTTGGTGATATGAGAAGCAGCGTATGTAATTGAGGTGTCCGATTCGCGTGCAGGAAGTTGGTAAGGGGCTTGGTGAGAAGCATTGTGGAGTGTGTCGGGGTGAAGATAAGGAGGAGGAGATACTGTGATCTGTCAGTACAGTACATGAGCAGACTAAGGCAGATTAATCCATACTTACTACGGCGTCCGCAGAGTTTGGTCCAGTCAATGGGCCGTGTTGGGAGCGTAATGCCCTGTTGTATTGATATCAAGCTGTCTATCGTGGTTGATGACTGAGAAGCTTTACCGTATGGCTAGTGCACGCATTATCGCCAGATAGCAGCAACGATAACGTTTTCAAGCGACTGATTCCAAATAAGGCCGTATAGACCAAATGGACAACAAGGTAGGTTAATAATGGTAGGGATATCAAGACACTTAGGTGTAGTGACTTAATGTAGACGTAAAGGAGAATAGTATATTTAAGTTGTCTACGCAGATATGGTCATACGTGCGTGAGGTTGTGGTGACTGTACCGACCCTAAGATAGACGTATCTTACAGTGCGTCCGAGTAATGCTCGCCCGTCACGCTATGGTGGGCCGTTCAATCGCAGAGAAACCCAGGCGTTTGAGACGCCCATCACTAACCATAGGAAGCGTTAATAGGATGCCATATCCAAGCCGGAGATCATGCCCTGGGAGTCCATGCATCTGGTCCGAAGGCTAAAATCTGCCTTATCTTCGATCTTCAACAGCTATGACGCTATTCAATACACATGGATTTAAAAAAAGCAATGGTAACCCCGCAGCTTGGTGGGGCGAAACTCTTTAGTTAATAATGCCACAAGAAGGCCGACAACGGGAAATAATTTAATCGTCCAAGTCTGCTTCTACCAGTGCCCATCTATTCTTTCTGCTTGTGTTCGTCTCCTATGTACACACTCCGCACTCTACAACGTACCTTCAGGCCACAATCCCTCCGATTCAGCATTGTCAGTTCCGGTAAACAACATTTGGGGCGTCAGTGAGGCAAAGGAAAGCTAACACTCGAATCATCGTAGCTGGCAGACAATACTCAACCATGGCTACAGATACCAACACTTACAAGTTTAATCATTCCATGTAAGTCTCAGTTCCGAGCACCATCATGCCCTGCTAACTGTAGCAGGATCCGTGTGAAGGATCCTCAGAAATCAGGTGCGTTCTTAGAATCTCATGCATGCCCCCATGACTGATGGTTATGATAAACAGTCAAGTTCTATGAATTGCTCGGCATGAAGATGATCAGGAAGATTGAGCAACCAGAAGCCAAATTCGACCTATATTTCCTGGGTTACGACTCTCTAAAAGCGGAGTCACACGGCAACCACTTCAGCGATCGCGAGGGGCTTATCGAACTGACGCACAACTATGGAACTGAGTCGGACCCAGACTACAAGGTTCACACCGGCAACAGCGAGCCTCGTGGATTTGGTCATACTTGTATCAGTGTCGATAACATCCAAGCTGCGTGCCAGAGAATCGAAGATGCAGGCTACCGATTCCAGAAAAAGCTATCAGACGGAAGGATGCGGCATATTGCATTTGCACTTGACCCTGATGGATATTGGGTTGAGATCATTTCCTTCAACGACATTAGCCAGACCGAGAATATCACCACTACAGATACGGAGACTTATCGCATGGTATGGTAGTTCAGTATGGCATCCTTTAAACCCCGCGACTAATGTGCCATAGAACCACACAATGATACGCGTTAAGGATGCAGAAAAATCCATCAAATTCTACAAAGAAGTCTTCGGAATGGAACTCATGCGCACGAGTGAGAATAAGAACAATGGCTTCAACCTCTATTTCCTCGCATACCCCGGCACCAAGGGCGTCACATCAAATACCGCAGACCGCGAAGGCCTGTTAGAACTAACATGGAACTACGGTACCGAGAAAGATGAGGCATTCAAGTACCACAACGGCAACGACGAGCCGCAAGGCTTCGGCCATATCTGTGAGTTTCTCCCTCAAGCTCCTATAACTTATTACTCATTTACGTAGGCGTTTCGGTCGACGACCTCGATACGGCCTGCAAGCGCTTCGATGACCTGCAAGTCAACTGGAAGAAGAGACTCACGGATGGCCGCATGAAGAACGTGGCCTTTATTCTTGATCCTGATAACTACTGGATCGAAATAATTCAGAATGAGAAGTTGAAGCAGAGGGCGAATTGGTAGGCGGTGACTTAAAATGTGGTTTCCTGGTGAACAAATGGGAGGCATGCTCGATATGTAGAAAATGTAGATGGAAATGATATTATGATAAACCTCTAGCGTTGGCCCGTCATTACCTAGTTCAAAAATAAAGCAGGAGTTAGTTATACACTATCAGTTGGCAAAAGAGTACAGAAGCAGTACATAGCTAGTTGTGATTTAAGCGGGCATCCTATATAGCACTATATTCTATGTCGGTAACTACTAAATGCCTGCGACTTGACTAGATCTAAAGCTTTCAACACCTATTAACTAGTACACCTCTAGCACGTATCTCAACTCCTCCTTTAGTTTTTCAATCTCCTTCCTTGGGTCAAGCTTCTTGCCCTGGCTCTTTGCATCACGAGCAATTGCCTCCTGAAGTACTTCAGTGACATCAGGTACAGGCCATGTGGGACCACATAGATAGAATGCACCCTCCTCTTGAATGTATGCTTTGATAATGTCATTCAAAGACTCCCGCATGCGATCCTGGATGTAAATCTTCTGCGGCTGGTCTCGTGAGAAGGCACGGCCAAGTAGGGTAATAACGCCGGCATCTTGATATGCCTCCCATTCCTCACCATATAAGTACTCCTCACGCTGGTGACGAGATCCCATATAAAGAAGAATGGAACCAATCTTGACGCCTTGGGCCTTTTGCATTGCACGGTATTGGACAAAGGCACGGAAAGGTGCAAGCCCCGTTCCAAGACCAGCCATGATCAAAGGTGCACTATCATTGACAGGTAGCTTCATCACAGATGGCTTGACACTGGCGGTAATGGATGCTCCAATCGGAAGCTGGCTGAGATATCTTGTAGCCTGACCGAAGCGATCGCGACCTTTAGGGTCGACCCATGAGACAACAACAATCATCAATGCAACGGTGGTCGGATTGACTTTCTGACTTGAAGCAATCGAGTATTCTCGTCGTTTCATTGGGCTGACAATACGGGCAATATCGTGGAAACTTGGATGAGCAGATGGGAATTCAAGGAGAACGTCGGCGTAGGTAACAGTATCAACCTCAGCGCGACACTTGAACTCTGTAGCCCCTTCCGGGCCTCCTAGAGTTAGGAGCTCTTTCTTCTCACTTTCATCAGAAGCAAACTCTGCCAATGCCTCGTAAAATCTCTTCGGGGGTTTTCCAAAAATATCGATGTTTTGCACCAGGGATTGGTAAACCGTCCGAGTGTCCAAAACGTTAGGGTTGTCTTTAGAAGGCACTTCCACTACGTCTTCAGGGTTGAGACCATAAAATTTCATGAATTCATTGACCTCCCCCTCGTCGTTCTCGGCATGGATGCCTAAAGCCTCGCCAATGTCATAGGTAAGACCAGACGTGCCAAGGTCGAACTCAATGTGAAAGATGTTACGGTCGTAAGTCTTTGGGGTGAGACGACGGTTTTCTTTAACATGGATGGTGAATGTCTTGACAGGTAAATCAGGCCTCAACGCAGTTTTTGTACCATAGGCTTCCTTGAAGACTAAGCCCTTAGCTGCAGCTTGCCAATCTCGCAAGAGATACGGTGGCTCGACCTCTTCCTTGTCAAATACAGCGAAGCTGCTGCTGTTTATAGTGCGCGGGAGATTAGGAAGGACCGCATTTTCGTCAACCTCGGCCCATGTTGCAGGTACTTGAACCTGACGCAGCGACTTTTCTATATCAGTCGCTACCAGCTTCAGTAATTCTAGGTTGCCATTAATGTTGGCCAGCTTCTCAATTGCGTTGATCAGCAGGTCTGGGCGTGCGACTTGAAGGAATGCGAGCTCTAGGAGGAGCGGTTCCAAACTAGCGTCTTCCTCGATAGTAGTGGAGAGTTTTGGATCCAGAACGAAAAGGTTCAACTTCTTTGCTTGGATATCTCTTCGCACTACGACGGGCAGTCTTTTATCAAGATCTTCATCCTTAACGCCTGGTAATCTGACAAGGAGGTCACCACCCCATTTGATGTTCTTCAAAACATCGACGTCCTTCAGCAGTTTCTCGTCGCCAACGACCACAACATCGGCTTCCTCAACGTGGTAAGAAGCATCAATTGACTTCTTTGAGGTTCGAATGTCCGTCCTCGTGGTACCACCTTGAACAAAGTTGTCGTAAGCCTGCTTCAAGGAAACATTGCTGGCAGATTCGCTGGTGAGGACGCGACTAATAACTAATGGTGCAGCAGCAGCTGGCGAGTCATCCAAGTCCCAGAACGTGTACTGTTCGACTTCAGGAACAAGGATCTCTACTTTCTCCTCAGAGGCTACAGGCTTAAGAAGAAGTTCACGGAAAATTGTAGTAATTGAAGTCGGTGTGAACGACTCTTCTCTGCCATATTTCCTATCCGCCACTGATGGGGGCGAAGGGAACTTGTCAGAAAATGAGAGAGCAGCCAGAACATCTGCATAAAGGCTCGAATGTGTTGAATCGTCAAGCACAGAGTGTTGGTCCTGCACCTGGCCAAGAACGGCAACTGTCCGAACCGAGGGTGGGAGGGCATTCAAGAATGCTTCTTCTACAAACGGTCGATATACTCGTACATTTATCACACCCACCTGGGTGCCTGATTCAGCAAGCTTGGCGGCGACCTGAGATGCCAGGGAGGCTTCAACAGAACCAAAAACAACCAGAACGGTCTCTGGTGAGCTGTGACCGTGGTACTCAAATAGCTCATAGGCTGTTCCAAGCTCGCTATTGAAAGCCTGTAGTAGTTGTATGAGCTTTGATTCAACATCTGCCTTCTTGCTGATAGCGGATATCTCTTTCGAGACATTGTTGTACGCATTTTTCAAGCCAGTTTGGTCAAGGACGTCGATAACCCTGACGGTATCACGTCCCACCTTGATGCCATCGTAAATGTGAATTGTCGGGAGGATAGTTGCAAGGAGTGTCGAGAATAATGAAATATGCTGAGCTTCATATGCTGACAAACTAGAGACGAGTCCCAGGCCCAACTCCTCCGCCGCGGTTAATGCAGATATATAGTCGGTGACGAGGCCACTCGAGGAGCCATGGGCATAGTCGACTGCTGCAATGTGTGCCACAAATGGGTTGGCAACTGAATATAGGAGTGATAGTTGGTCGAGAGCTGGACGCAAATGGTTCAAGCTGGATGCCGAGGCGAGGAGCGATTGCGGAATGTGTCTCTTGGACAAGTCGAAATCTTTCGAGAACATGTATCCGAGGGCAATCGAACCAGCGCCGGATCTTGTCTGCATAGCCGCGATGGAGGTTGGATATCCGTAGGCATTGCTGGTTTGGGAAGACGACCAATCTTTAATAGAAATATCTAGGTCAAAGGACTCCGGGGAGTAGCTATACAGCTTATCACTCAGAGAGTAGGCAACTTGCTGGATCAAGGTTTGCGCAGTGATATAGGTCGGGCCGCTGATTGACGAGAATGCAATTGGCTGACCGAATGGAAGACTCGAAGACTTCTGCGTGAACTGCTTGGTAGCATGCTCAGACTCGCCATTTGCCTGGTTCCAGGTGCTTTTGAGCACCGGACCACCAGCTGGTTCTTGCTTTTCGAAATGCATGACTGACCAGAAGTCCAGGTCCTCTCGGTCAAGAACAAAAAGGAACAAAAAAGGAAGAAAACTCAAAAGAAGAAGGAAGTGAGAGTGTTGCCAAAAGAAGAAAATGTAGGAGCCGCGGGTATAATTACCTTACCTGAACACCAAGCAAACCCTCCTAGACTCCTCCGGGCTGGAATTTAGTCTACGGCGGGTGTGGAGTGGCAATTCGTGCCATCGACACTGAAAAGCACGTCTACACGCCGCTAGATGGGCCTGCCGCACCGAGCACGCAATCTCCACTAGTGCGTGCCCTGTCTTTGTCCCGACGCAACTCTAATGATATAATTACACGTGACATTGTTATCGGAAATACGAAGTGCCGTTTCCGGCGAGCAGACGGGCATTACTGTGTTCTCGAGCACAATACATGTATCGTACATACGGCGGTAGGCAATTGTCCAGGAATGTAGCATTCAGCTTGTGGCTATTGTTGCCACGCGCACACGAGCAAATGCGCGAGATGCGGCTCGAGGGCAGGAAGAGTCTTATACCTCAAGTTCTACAGAATAAGAATGCAGGTGAGGTGACGTAGGTACTGGTACAGTAATACTGTGTTATATACTGTAGCCAAAGTATGGGGTGCGTAGGCACCTTAGTAATCAAGCATTGATGGACCGAGGACGAAAACGTCGGATTCCTAATCAGCAGAGAGGGTGGAATGACGACTTCTCTGTGTAGCCTTGCTTAGGTAAGTAACCTTAGTACCGTAGAATGATGTAAAGCGCGCGTGCCTGCCGCCCAGCATCACAGAACTGAGAGCTCCTTTGCTTCACCACTTTGAACTTAATCCATAAGAAGAAACCCATTGCAATCGAATATGGCGTCCACGGTCCTGATTGGCAGTACTGGCTTGATTGCATGTCAGCCTTTTGCCGCAAGTGATACTTAAGGTGCTAACGTGTGCCAGGGATCTCATATTCTATCAACTCTGACTTCGCTTCCATCGATTATCAGCGTGTACTCTTTAGCCCGCAGAGCACCACAGAACCCAGCCGACAAAGTGCATGCTATCGTGGAGAAAGACTCGTCGGCCTGGGGCTCTAAGGTCCTGGGCATCGAACCAACGCCCTCCATACTCTTCTCGGCGCTCGGAACAACGAGGGCTGCAGCTGGCGGGCTCGAGAACCAGCGCAAGATCGATTACGACTTGAATCTCGAAGTTGCAAAGGCAGCAAAGGAAGCTGGTGTTAAAGTCTACGTCTTAATATCCTCAGGCAATGCATCGGCAGCGTCGAGAATCCCGTACTCGCGCATGAAGGGCGAGCTGGAGGAGGCTGTCAAAGGGTTGGGTTTTGATCATACTGTGATCGTGAGGCCAGGCTTGATCGTCGGCTCAAGACAGGAATCTCGCCCCTCCGAGGCTGTCTTTAGGGGAGTTGCCCAGTTTCTCGGCGCTATAAGTGGCGGGTGGCTCAAAGACGGATGGGCACAAGATGCAGATGTGATTGCAAAGGCCGCTGTAAGTGCTGGTTTGAAAGCCTTCAATGGTGATGCTCCAGAGGTGTGGAACGTTACACAATCAGATATTTTACGATTAGGGAGCACGGAGTGGAAGCAATAAGGTAATGGGCTAGGGCGATGTATTAATAATGTGCGTCGAGCGACTGATTGGAAGTTTACTCTATAAGCTATCAAGTAGGTGGTAGAGATATTTCAAGTTTAGATACCCTCAAAGGCCAACGGTTCCTTATTTAATTTTACAAAATTATCAGTATGTAGTGACATATCGTTCTCAAGGTATATCAAGACCCCCAGCATATAACCTATGCAAGGCAAAATTCACACCTTGTCTGTCCCATACATTTTCCCGTCCTCCAGCCAGTCCTCTTAAGTCTCTATTAGCTGCCTCCCTCTCAAACCAGAACATCTTTTCCTTTTGATCCCGTGTAGGTGATGCAGCTCGGTAAGCTTCTTTTAATTCTTGCCACGAAAGAGGCCCCCCCACGTCCTCAGCAACCCCGTGGCCTTGCCCATCTATACATATAAACTGTTTGTTATGCTCTCCTCTTCCGAGCACAGTGATCCAGTGCTCCCAGCCGTCTCCAAAGTCATACTCATACTCGATTGGGCAATTCTGATATAACTCGAGTATCTTCCCCAGTCTTACTCTACGATCACTTTTCACCGGAACCCGAGGAGCACCATCATCGAGGAAATCATCTTCATTGTCCTCATCGACAATATGTAGGTGGTCTTCAGGGATATGGAAGACGCCCTCTTCTCTCGGCTGCTCAATGGGCTTGACTCTAAATTCATGCAGATGACATGAAGCCCAGCCGAAAGCGATCTGGAGGACCTGATGGAGATCTCTAAAAGTGGCTTTCGCCGGACAGGATATAGTTCGACTCACGGCCGGGTTGTAGATGTAGCGTTTCGCCAGCTCGACTTTAAGGATGTAATTTTGCTCCTTACAGGCAGTTTTATGCGTCGCCCAGTCTGTCTGTTGGCACAATTTGCCTTGCCGGACGCGTCAGCGAAAGTCTTTGGCAAGCAGTGTTAATAGGCTAGCTTACTACAGTACTCCCGACCTTTACAGCGAGAACATTTCAGGAGCTTCCTGACCTCTTGGTCAGTCTTTCGACACACGCAACATTGCTGTGTTGGGTTTTCCGGCATTTCGCACTTTCGCTCTTGTCTGTATACGAAATGTCAAATTGGCCCGAAGATCCAAATGTTAAGGATCCCTGGATACATGAGACGCGCGGTGCTGCATTGTCACGTGCTTACACTTACCATTTTCATTTTCGTCACTAGTCTATGGTCGTATTTTACGCATTATTCGGTTCAATCGGGCCTTTGAGTGGCCTCTTTGGGGTGCTGGTATAATGTAAATGATAGCACGGAGGCTGCTATCATTGACATGGACTAAGTTTCTCTACAGTGTGTGACAGGTCATAGGCACAAGCAAAGTGTCAAAATAACATATCATGATTCAATATTGCCCCGTCAATTATTGACAGCTCAAAGATATTGTTTCTGTCTATTTTCATTGATGCCTATAGACCGTGGTCTACCAGCTAGCCAGCTCGATGCTCAATTGTCTTTCCCGTTCTGCTACCTTTCTTCCTGATTTGCAATTATATACCATATAACCATGTGTTAAACATATCATCTTTACGAAATCCCTGTATCCATACCCATGACTCATGGACATGCGTCCATGACAATTCTGAATTCAGATTTCAGGGTGACAGAAGTTTAAACACGTGCATTATTTGAATTGGTCGGTCTTTCGCTTTTAGTCCTGTCTTTTAGACTCGGGATCTACTGTATCTAGTTGATCTTAATATCTGTAATTAATAACTATAGCTATTCTAATAACTTCTATATCTTACCTAACTTCACGTGAATTCCTAGAGCAATAAAGTTCAGGAGGACCCCGCCACTCCCGCCAAATGCTAGTGCAGTATCTAATCTAATCTGACCGTTGCCTCGACAATAGCTCAACGACCAGTTTCGCGATGTCGAACTCGTCTCAATAAATGATGCCAAGTACAATATAAGCTCTCACACCACCGTTACTTCCTTATAGGTGCTATAAGATCAGCACTTAATGAGGTATGTCCACATTTACGAGTTGCTGTTTGTATGCGCTGCATGTAGCTAATCGCAAACATGGACAACAGGATTGGAGGCGACTACAGACCACAAAACACGCTCAAGTCAACGCAGACGCCGAGTTTCGACAACGCATATCCTGGAGAGACACGTGTGCGAAACTCCATTGCAAGCCAGCGCAGCTTTGAGGACCCTGTCTCATCTTCTTTTATAAAGACTCCGTCCGACAAACTCCCAAATTTGCGGCGCTTGTCTTCGCAGACTTCTCCATCTACAACCGATCAATTTCGAAGTTCACCTCTTATTGGGAATTCTAGTTCTCTGTTCGAATTCAATTCACCCGATAGTCTTGAAGTTGCGCCTAGAAGTAACACGCAATCGACGCCCATTGGTGCCATACCTTTCGCGTTTGGTGCATTAGGCAACACTACACTGCCACAAAGCATTTCTAACCCGCCCACGATGGTCAATGAGAGATCACCCGCAAAGGTCCCGCTACGGCCTGGAAGTCAGAATGAGCAGCCACAACCTCAATCTCAGGCATCCCATCCCTCAAAGCCGTTCCAACCTGCAAACACGCCACGGTTCGGCGAAACAAACCTACCACAGTCGCCATTAAACCGAAGCAAGTTAGAGCAGCGGGTGTTCTTACAGCCAAAGCCTCCACGGCCAGAGCTGCCAAAAGATCAACAAAAATCAAGTGAGCCTGATATTGTTGCGGGGATGTTCCGTGCTGACACGCTGTAGACCATCCACATTTGCAAGCGGCCAAAGAATTTGTCAAGGGAGTTGTGTCTGGACATTCAAATGGACAACCGAAGTATCCAGAATATGGGTAAGTAGGATTTATTCTCATACAGGACAACTCGCTGACTGTCTCCAGCGTCCCTGCTGGCTCTGCTGTTCCTATCCTTCGTCCGTCTCAACCCTCGTTCACGACTAGCAGACCAGCACAGCAGCAGAGTTTTGGTTCCTTGGGAGGAACTTATCAGGGTTTCCAATCCGTCAATCAACCAGGACGGCCCACAAATATTATTGATCTAACCGGCCCTGAATACCGGGATCGGATGGCTCCTGCCGAGCCTTATAGTTTTGTTGACCCGACGAAAGCAGCAGCAGACCTGAAAGCACTTTTGGAAGGTGCGATTGAGGACGAGGAAGACATGCCTAAAACACGATCACGGAAGACGCGAGATGAATCAAAAGCAGCCGGACTAGTAGCAAAGTTGAAAGGCCTTGCTGTTACAGACGAAGCTGAGGCCGAAGGAGAAGACGAAGATGAAGACGCAGACGACGGTACAGTGGAAGGCATAAATGTCAAATTGCTTCCCCATCAAATCGAAGGCCTTGGATGGATGAAAGATAGAGAACTTGGGACACGCAAGAAAGGCACGGTGCCTAAAGGAGGTATCCTCGCTGACGATATGGGACTTGGAAAGACACTCCAGTCCATCGCCCTTATACTCTCAAACCCTAGGCCATCAGGATCTGATCTCGTAGATGGAAAGCGCAAGTTTCCATCGGCAATGGAGAAATGTACCCTAGTAGTAGCCCCCCTTGCACTTATTCGCCAATGGGAACTTGAAATCAAGGACAAGGTGCTAGACTCTCATAAATTGCGAGTCTACGTTCACCACGGCCCTCAACGTACCAAACGATTCCAAGATTTGAAAAAGTATGATGTTGTCATTACGACGTACCAGATCTTGGTGTCAGAATATGGAAGCTCTTCTAGCGAAGTTGATGGGCTTCAAGTAGGTTGCTTTGGTCTCCACTGGTACCGTGTCATCCTGGACGAAGCCCACACGATCAAGAATCGCAATGCCAAAGCTACTCAAGCATGCTACGCTTTGAGAAGTGAATATAGATGGTGCCTTACAGGAACCCCCATGCAGAATAATCTTGATGAGCTGCAAAGTCTTATCAAGTTCCTCCGCATTAAGCCCTACGATGATCTTAGACAATGGAAGGACCAGATCGATCGGCCAATGAAGAATGGTAGAGGTGATGTAGCCATCAAAAGACTGCAGCATTATCTCAAAATTTTCATGAAGCGCCGGACTAAGGACATCCTCAAGAAGGAGGGAGCATTGAATCCAGGCGGCAAGCCATCAGTTGCAGGAGTAGCAAGTTCGACAGGTTTCAAAGTCACAGAGCGTAAAATAGAGACTGTCTTTGCTGAATTCTCACCAGAGGAACGCATTTTCTATGACCGTCTCGAGCAGCGCACCGATAAAAGTTTGGAACAGATGATGGGCGGTGAAAAGGTCAATTATGCTAGTGCCTTGGTCTTGCTCCTACGTCTTCGACAAGCTTGTAATCATCCTAAGTTGGTTGCTGGCAAGTTAGCTAAGGACGGTGAGGCTCTAGGAGTCGACGGGGCAAATGCTTCGCAGAGTCCTCGGAAGGGCAAAATTTCAAATGCCGATATAGATGACATGGCGGACATGTTTGGCGGTCTTGGCGTTGGCTCAAAGAAGTGTGATGCTTGTGGACTTACATTGAGCAAAAATCTGGCAGCAAGCGGTGCAATTCGTTGTGATGACTGCGAGGCAGACCTTGCGCTCGTGGAAAAGAAACACAAGTCATCACGGCACGAAAGAAAGCCCCAAAAAAGTTCACATGCTCAACTTGGCAAAGATGGCCTGCCAACTGAGAAGGGTATGGCTCGAAAGCCTAGAAACAGAAAAGTGGTTGTGGATAGTGATGACGAGGGAGAATGGATTGTTTCTACGAAAGATCAAAAGTCCACCCATTTAGGTATAGCCGGTGACACAGACGACGAGAACGCAGAAGGAGAAGGCGAATATATCGGCTCTGATGACAGCGACAACTCTGATGGAAGTCCTGCTAAACCCTTAAGGTCTAAGGCGAAGGGCACTAAAGAGGTTATCAATATAGATGACTCGACCAATAGTGACGACTCCGAATCCGAGTTAGACGTCGAAGACGAGTTTCAATCATCATCAGAAGATGAAACTAAGCTCGCAACTATCATCACATCTACGAAAATCAACCATCTTCTCAAGATCTTAAGCAAAGAAGCCGCTAAGCACAAATTCATAGTGTTCTCACAATTCACCTCGATGCTAGACCTGATCGAACCATTCCTGAAGCGTGATGGCTACAAATACACCCGCTATGATGGAAGCATGAAGAACGACCTTCGAGAAGCTAGTTTGGCGCGACTCCGAAACGAGGCTTCCTGTAGGATTCTGCTCTGCAGTCTTAAATGCGGATCTCTAGGTTTAAATCTCACAGCTGCAACTCGAGTTGTGATCCTCGAGCCGTTCTGGAACCCCGTAATCCTCCCAGTTCTCAATATCCTTTATTAACATGCACTAATAATCAATCTAGTTCGTTGAAGAGCAAGCCATAGACCGGGTTCACAGGCTTACCCAGAAGATCGACGTCATCGTCTATAAGATCACCGTCAAAGATTCTGTTGAAGAGCGGATCCTTGCACTTCAAGAGAAGAAGCGCGAGTTGGCAAATCAGGCTATTGAAGGCGGTGCCAAGTCGAACGCTGGCAAATTAGGAATGAAGGAGATCTTGCAGCTGTTCAGACGTGATGCCGAGCAGGGACCCCCAAACAAATCCGCCACGAGCTATACGATGAGTATCACGCCTGGAGTTTTGAACAAACCTTCAACCATCAGCAGTGGTAGCAGTATGAACTCGAGCCGTGAGGGTTCTGTTATGACCAGTGAGAGGAAGGCGACTCCCCCAGCCAACAAGGCACCTGCTGGCAAGAAAGAACATGATGTATATGGTAGACGGTGGGGCCGAGATTAATGATGTCGGAGGCAAGTGACATGAAATGGAAACAATTTGAGATAGAGAAAGGGCGTTTGTGGCGAACCTTCCTACCTCGAAGATGGATTTCCTTTCCGTAGTAGATACCGGCGTAGAGATGGCGTTACGCACACCTTGACTGTCATTTCATTCATGTTTAGATCACAACTGCTCTTTCTATGGGCCCTAGATGAATTTATGTCTTAGAAGCTGGATGGACCTTCAATAGATGGCCTGCTATAATTATAGTTCATGTTCGTTACTATGTAAATCTCTGTCCGCTAATAATGCGCGCGTGCGGGTGAGTGCCACTCTATCAACTTGTGCACCGGCTTCTGAACAACCTTCATTGTGATGTTGATGGCCCTTTGTTCCTACGATTGTGGCTGAATAATTCTATCATGAAGCAATACGCCAAGCGCAAGATGCCATCAACTACTAGACTTGAGTATGTCTAGTATTATTGCTCGCTGATTGCTCGCTGATTGCCCTCTCGCCAAGGAATCTTGCCCGCGCTCTCTGATCATGTAGCTATGCTTCTTGGCTGAGAATGCTCTTGGGTATTGAATTAAAAGAGCGCCGATAGACGTAGTTAAGGGGCAATAACCGAGAGGACAGCGCCCTGCCAATTTATATTATTGGCAGCACTGTCTCCCTGGCGACCGTAGCAAATCTAACTAAAAAAGTTCTGTGAAATGATCTCTACCTGTGGATTCCTAGCTAGTCGTGGATTTGACGGACGTTGAGATTAACTCTCTTATTCATCATCCAATTGCGCCACTCCTCGTACTGGCCAGACTTTGCGGGCCAGCTTTGGAGATACGACGGGCATGTATTTGGAATAATTTTCGGCACTCCATGCCAAGCAAAACGTGCTTCGTTTGACATGAGGACAGTGTCCCCAGACCGAAGTCGGATAACAAGAGAATCTGATGGGTCTTGACCAAGCCCAATGACGAACAAACAATCACAACCCATGCTGACACTAACAAGCCCCCTTCCACTTTCCTCGCTGACATCTCGGTGTAAGCTCAGTGTATCACCAGGAGTATACAGATTGACGATGGCTGCCTCTGCCTTAATCTCTGGGAAAAGGCCTTCAAGTAAATCTCCAATATCCTCTGGGAAAGGGGGCGGCTCCTCCGTTGGATACACCTTTTTCGTCCAGTCATATTGCCCACCTAGTGTAAGCCAGCGTAAACTCTTTTGCATGACTTTTGATATCGCAAGAGGTTTATGAACCTCTGGGTCCTTGGGTAGAAAAACAATAGAGGATGATGGAGAGTAAGAGAAGAATGAACTAGTTGCTGGTGGGGTCTTGTCGACATCAGGATGCCCTAGAGTGTCTCCTCCGAAGGGTTCTGGATACGGGATATCGTAGTGTATATGGACATTTGTTTTATGTCTTGGGTTAGATAAATCTCGATGTAGTAGCCGAGAAAGAAGTGGCTCCTGTATTGATGGAGGTAGCAAAGACGGAAGTATGAGTAAGCCTAACTTCAAAGTTAGGACAGAATGCAAGCCATAAGTGCAAATGCATGAGATGTAGAAGCGTTGTAGCTGGAACACAAAATTGAAATTCTTGAATAACTGAGTGAAGCACTCCTACCTGGTAGCCGTCTATGACGATATATGAGCACATCCTCAAGAGCAAGCGGCCCCCAACTGTCTTGGGAAAACTTGCTAAATATGTTCGTTAGAGCTTCGGAGGAAAGCTTCTCAACAATGTCCACATCATCAGGCAGAATTTCTCTGCTAAAATCAAGTATATTGGGATCGTTGGCTGTGTCAACGGGGTTTAATCTCATATATTTCTTGAAGATTTCTTTCAATGCCGGCGGGGGCGGCTCGTGAGCATTGAGTGGTGATATTTCCGACATGGCTTCTTTGTCAGTCTTAGATGATGTTAGAGCAGACACCTTCATGCAGCGGGTATGAGGGTGATGCCAGCAATAGTAAATTCAAATTATGCAAGCCTTTGAACATTGTGATCTATAGGGAAAGTTGAATTTAGCACTCTGGTACTCCGTAATGTCTGCAGATTTATGAGGCAGCTGGGGTAAGCGAGGCGCGTTGCTGTGCTCTGGTTCGCGATGCTCTTTATTTACCTTTGCGGGTTTGAAGGACAACAAAACAGTGCCGGACCATAACACCCAACGGGCGAATTGACGACCAGCTTGACTTTCACGGGAAGTACTACTTGTAATCGACCCGACAGACTTTGAAGAATCAATCTACGACCCAGATGCAGCCCATGTCTGTTTGTTCTGCCCCTCTGTAACCGCCCCACCAAGTCCCTCACAAGCAGAATTACGGCATCTGTTAGTCCCTCACACTCATTTGCAACAAACATACATCAACATACGCCATGGAGAATTATCAAAAGTTAGAGAAGATCGGCGAAGGTATGTTGATACAACACAAATCCATTACTGAACTTCACAATTGTCCAAGGGGGTGTGGACATGAATCAATGCTTACACTCTATTGCGCAGGCACATATGGTGTTGTCTACAAGGCTCGCGATCTCTTACATTCAGGTAGAATCGTAGCGCTTAAGAAAATCCGTCTAGAAGCCGAAGATGAAGGAGTTCCTAGCACAGCGATTCGCGAGATCTCACTGCTCAAGGAGATGAACGACCCAAATATTGTTCGGCTTCTCAACATCGTCCACGCTGATGGTCACAAGCTCTATCTTGTCTTCGAATTTCTGGACTTAGATCTAAAGAAGTATATGGAGGCACTACCCGTCAGCGACGGTGGTAGAGGAAAGGCACTGCCTGAGGGGTCAGGACCAGATCTTCACAGACTGGGCTTGGGCGACGCTATGGTCAAGAAGTTCATGAGCCAACTATGCGAAGGCGTTCGATATTGCCATAGCCACCGTGTCCTACATCGTGACTTAAAGCCGCAGAACCTACTCATTGACCGTGATGGTAACCTCAAGCTCGCGGATTTCGGCCTGGCCAGAGCTTTCGGTGTACCATTGCGAACGTATACACACGAGGTTGTTACACTGTGGTACAGATCCCCAGAGATCCTCCTTGGTGGAAGGCAGTATTCTACTGGAGTTGATATGTGGTCTGTTGGATGCATCTTTGCAGAGATGTGCACAAGGAAACCTCTGTTCCCTGGTGACTCTGAAATTGACGAAATCTTCAAAATTTTCCGGTACGTCTTCTTTCTTCTTTATGCTTATAGCTACTAACACATTATTTAGTCTGCTTGGAACGCCCAATGAACAGGAATGGCCTGGTGTCACATCCTTCCCCGACTTTAAATCCTCTTTCCCCAAGTGGCAACGCGACATGACTCAAGCCCTTTGCACCAACCTCGACCCGGCTGGCCTTGACCTGCTCGAGATGATGTTGGTATACGACCCTGCTGGAAGAATATCTGCTAAGCAAGCTTGTATGCATTCATACTTTGAAGAGGGAAGCAGTGCCTATTCTGGCCGGGGTTTGGGTCCAACGTACATCAAGAACGGTTACCATTGATGCACTTTTATGATTCAATGAGAAGATAGGGAACGAGGGGTAAGGTGGAAGGCCAAACGTAAAAGGGGTAGGACACGAAACGAAATGGATCGAGTTAAGATAATTGACGACAATGGAGGCTATGACTTCACTTTCAATCGTCTTTCAGGATAGGAATACGGTTCAAGTACAGTATAGCAGTAGCAACTTTCCTATTACCTTTGTCATGTCTTAGGCGTTTATCTGGCAGGACGGTTCGAGCGTATCAGTCGTCGCTGTAGTGTACGAAATACAATACAAACAGCTTTTCTTGAGTCTGGTCTTCCGCACGATTGGAAGACTTTCAATGTCCATCCTCAACGGGTGACGGTCTTAGGAGTGCTGACTAGATGGCCACTATGGTACCAATTCATTTGACTATGCCCTTATATTGCATTCGTGAAGCGATCCTGTGATGTATTCATTGGTGCTACTACTCATTTAATGCCGTATCATTCCAAGACATCTCTGAAGAACTCCGCTGCCCATTCCGCCTCCTCGTCATCCTTTGCAACCCGCACGAGCCCCACTCTTCTCTCGCCTTCTCCTGTAGAGTCCACGCTCTCGTCCCACTGCATGCGCTCTTTCATCTCATGGATCGTGACACTTCTTCTCATCAGATATGTCATATCTTCAGCCTGCTCCTCTAGCACTCCGCCGGCAGCACTTGAGCCAATCCCGATCTTCGTATATGGTATTATGAGACCAGAATGTCTTGCCGGAAACTTCAGGTGTGCCTTTCTAGATACGTGAATTTCAGATTGCTCCTCGCTGGCCGGAAATGAAGAGGCGTCGATTGGGAAGGTGGGTGGGATGCTCAGTCCAGCTGTGCGGAAGAACAGCATAGGGGAGGCAAAAGTGTCGAAACACGCAGCTGGAGCGCCGAAGAACTTTGCTCGTGTGTCGTACATGTCCCTCAAAGTACTGTGTGTGCAGCTCTTTTCTGTGTCCTTTGGAGGAATGCTGGTGGCAACCCCCGACCAGTCAAAGACTGCATCCTGAACAGCAAGAGCAGAGATGCGTCCTCGCTTGCCGGGGCGAGATTCGGTCAGCGCAAGAGACGTAGCTAGAGTGCCGTTGTAGCCCGAGCCAAAAACCCCGATCGAGGGATTGCTGCCCTTGGCGATAACATGCTGCAAGACCCAGTCATAGGCGGTAAGGACGTCGTTGAGCGGGCAAGGGAAGGGGTGGAGGGCCGACCAGCGCGGATTGATGCGGATGACGGTGTTGGAAAGGAGCGAAGAGGGGATGAGGGAGCTTGTCCGTGTCTGCGGTTCTGTGTCGCTGGGTAGGTACAGGATTATAGACTTGGTGGAGACGGAGCCGGAGGGCTTGTAGACACTGTACCCGTGTCAATATTTGCGTTGTCAGAGCCAGCCATGGTAGGGATGCGAATATCGCAATCTGATGTCCGGGAACATCGCATGGCACAGATGCACCGCTGGCTTGTGATGAATGCAGGCACTTCACGTATGATGAAAGGATCCGCGATCTGACCTACTTTACGGCAACAGAACCTGATGATCTGCACGCGACATTCACGCTCTCGAGATGTGGTTCGTGAATGACGGAATACCACAGTCGTCTAGGACGGAAGGACGGTCCGCGCTGGACGCTCGGAATGGCCGCATTTTTACAGCGCCATCTTCCTCTCAGCATCCTCCTCGCGCTGGTGAGATATTGTGAAAGGGCCGTCCACGTGAGGCTGCTCTGAAAGGACGATATGGACTTGCCATTAATAAGCTTGCTGGACTGGTGTTTGGACGAATCAGCACTCGATTGAAGACGTCGCATATCCAAGGGTCCTTTGCTAACGCTACAGGGTCTAGGATGGTCGGCATCTGTAAACTCCGATTTTACAACCACTATCAGATCATCAACAACCTAATCTACAGGAATGATTTGACAGTGTCTCAACGTGTCATTATTCTTTTCCCCAGGTTTGCGAACTGATTTGCTTTGGATTTTCTTATTTCCTCATTACCAATTGGCCTTTATCACGCCATCTTGTACACTGTATCTAGGGGCTTGATACTCTGACGCTTTGAATCTTGACAAAGTTAACCTCTCTGTACAAATGTTTCTACAGACGCCATGTCGAACTCCTCGCCATGCTGAACTCCTTGCCATGTCGTGTATGATGGCCCGCCCTGTCCATCATAATTCAGAAATACAACAATTCGCAGTGATAATCATACAGAAGTACTCGTACATCACAAGACAAACAACCCAGCAGCTCGTCAGGCTCTCTAACGATCATCCCCTTAACCATAGAACCAAGCCAAGCCCTTCTTCGTATTTTGCACCATAGTAGGTGCATTCTTAGCCAAGGTCAATCCGTCACTTCTGGTGCCAGCTATCCAGACAAGTCTGTTCAAGTAGCGCCTGACGCAAAAGGGTCCAACCTTCCTGCTGAAGTTGTCTAGTGCTTGCTTGTCACTGACCACCATTGTAGACCTTCGATGCTTCCTATCCGCTTGGCTTTCCACCTCTTCTAGTGGATCGGACTCCTCAGTCACCGGAAACATGGCGTGGTACACCCTGATTTCAAAGGAATACTCGCGGAGAAAGCGCAAGTAGTGCGGGCCTGGCTCGCTCAATCTTGTGGCGACCGTTGATGTTCGATTGCTGCCTTCGGTTTGGCCACGTAACTTCCAATGTACCGTACGGGATTCTTCATCTGCAATGCAAGGGTGGGTAGGAAGCAGCCAGCCATCTTTGAGGACGCTCTGCATGATCGCGGCTTCACGGCTGAAATGGGTGAGAATCAGATTGTTGCAGAGGACGGCTGCGTGTGAGGTGATAAGATCCCGGAGTTTGTGGCAGGAGAGCTTCAGAGCCTGGAACTCCTGTTCAGAAAGATGGGACAGCACAATGAGCCACACCTCTGGGGACATCGTGGTAAGCGTTGCGATCTCCATGCTACTGAGATAGGAGATTGGAAAGCACCTCCGAGCAGTGCCTTCTCAGGATCTCGAAGCAGTGTCTTTTGAAGAGCCTCGCGGGAACAGAGCCAGTCAGTAGATCATGGTATAGAATCCACCAGGAGAACCTCACGTGGCCTTTGATAGCGACCTTATCCAGCGATACTGCCAAGGGATCTGTTCTGCCCTGTTCGCCGTTTCCTGTTTTGAGGTGAGAAACGACGGCCGTGCTGATTGGCAAGACGATGTGGGGATGTCCCTGGAGAGGGTTCCTTTCGGGGCTAGCGGGGCCGGTAGTGCACGGGATTGGCTTGCTTCCGCAGCGGACGGGCCCCTGCTGGAAGCCTGAGACCCCTAGCAGGCGCCAAATCCAGGGGCCGGCTGCGCTAGAGCGCGACAGCCAGGGTTAGCGGACGGGAGCTGGACAGAGGGACGACGCCGGCCAGGGGGGACAAGGCCATTCTTCAAACACCAGCGCGCCCATCGCGCCAGCGCGCCATGTCTGCGTCGCCTGCTAGGCAGGCACACAGCCCACGGCAGCCAGCCAGGGCAAGGAACTGGCCTGATTGCCTGCCTACGCAGCACAGGTACGGTGCGGTGCGGTACGGTACGTACTGAACAGTACGAACGAGTATGGGCCGGTCCTTCGTAGCTGTGCCTCCCTACCGTGCCGGTCGCTGTCGCCGCCCTCGATCCCCCGTCCATCCTGCCGATTCCATCAATAGCACTCTTTCTTTGTAGCAGCTACCAATTGCCGTATTCACTCCTTCGCTCGTCTTTCCACGAGCTAAAATAGCACAATCAGCTCTGTCACTCCTTTGTCCTCGAACCATCGCGCCAATCGGCCTCGCACTGTCCTCTCGGTGTTCATATTGTCTCTCGCACTCCCAATCCGACACTCTGCAACACCAACTCCTGCATCAGCATATCCGACCCGTTGATCAAACTGCATCAAGTGCCCACATACGGGTGTTACTGAAAGGCATTGACTAAACGCTCACCCAGGAATAGCAGGATGCAGGGTGGACAGTAAGCGCGCAGTACTGGACCACTCCTCGAAAACGCTCATTTACATCAATCCACGTTCATTACGACATCTCTCGAGAGAACTCGAGACTGTTAGAACGCAAGGTCGATTACCCGCAGGCGGAGACGACTCTTGCAACAGTCAATATACGGTCCCTTCCAATCCGTCGCTGACGACGGTCTCACTTCAGTTTACTGTACAAGTACATTCCTCACGAAGGCCAGGAAACCCTCGGTGTTGCCGCCCGTTGTCAGCCACCTTCTTCCCTTTGACATCATCATTATTCTGGCAGGTCCAGATATCGAAGTAATCAAGTCTTCTAAGCGCTATGTTGTGCTCAAGGCGACCGAAGGCCAAGGACATCAGGCCGGAGCAGAAATGGGATTTCATCGTACGTGTTGCATCTACAGGTAGTTAGTTGGTATGCCCAGTGCTAACACTAATTTACCGTCACAGAGTCTCCAAGACTTCAAGTCCTCGTCTTGCCTCACGTATTTGGCCTATGGCTATCTCTGGGTGTCTCTATTGATTTCGACTTCGGTCTATGGTGTTGATACATTTACTGCTGTCAATCTCTTGGCTTTCGACAAATTCACCAGCATTACGCCTGCCATATCCCTCAACATATCGAAGTGGATCTTTACGGGATGTATTATTTTATCCTGGCTTAATCTGGGCTATGAACATATCCGAGCATGGCGAGTCATACGGAGAGGGGCGGTCGCAGAAAGCTACCTCGACTCTCTGGCTGTGCGCCTTCAATCAATTCGGATGGGAAAGAATGGCCGTGGATTCAGACGCTTTTTAGTATTCGCTGAGTTGACAAAGAGTAAGAAGGGTGCCGAATATGTTGCTCTTTTCACATACTTCTCTTTCCAATGTAAGCGCACTTGCTTCACAACCCTGAATGATGCTGATCAATATCTAGCTTGGGTCCGCGTTATTTTCTGTTCTGGACCTCGTCAAGTTGTTAACTCCCTTACGCTATTATCCGTGTACCAAGCAAACCTGAACCCCAAAAGCTCCGACGCTGCAACTTCGATACTTCAGTTCTTCAAGAATATTGGGATTCTGGCCGACGAGGATTACCAACAAGCATTGATTCTGGCAGGCATGCTGTTCACTTTAATCATCTGGGTCTTCGCAGCCCTGAGTCTAATTCTTGCCATCCTGTTCTACATACTCTTTCTCTGGCATTATATCCCAAATGCTGACGGTGGACTGTCAGCGTATTGTGAACGAAAAGTCAATGAGCGGCTGACCAAGATCGTTAGTGCTAAGGTCAACAAGGCCATTGAAGATGAAGAACGCAAGAAGCTCAAGGCTGAGCAGAAAGCGTTGAAGAAAGGCGAACAGCCTGTCATCGGTCGTCAAGCTACTTTGCCAACTCTATACGACAATAAAGATGACAAACTTCCAACCTTACCAATGCTGAACCGGAATGACACTATGACTACGCTGCCGATGTACACTTCGAGACCGGGCACCCCATCAAGTCAACAGCCGACCTTACCTGACCTCGAACTAAGTAATTTAGATAAAAGACCTTTCACACGCCGAGTAGGCACGTCGTCATCCGCCATGTCAAACGCGAGTTACGCATCCAATGCTCCGCTTATAGCGGGTGCATCAGACATGGGATATGGACGATCTGGTTCACCAGCTCCTTCACTTCCCCATCTCGAGACGAACGGCTTTCCCTTTCCCGAGAGAACCATGACTGCGAATTCTAGCGGCAGCCAGTGGCAAAGAGGTAATTCGCAGCTCAATAACAACGGACCATCAAGGCAAATGTCACAAGACTCCTTTTCTTCCGGACCTAGGGGACCACCCTCGCGACAGATGACACAGGGCGGCTACTCAGCGAGCCCTGTTGGATATGGAGACTCTCCTGTCACTCAAGCAGCTGGTATTTACGGGGGACCTATGTCAGGTAGATCCACTTCTAGTACGGGTTCTATTGGCCGACAGAATCAATTCGCAGAGTTACCTGGCGGCCGCTCAAGCCCAGCACCAGGTCTAGGCCCGAACATAGGCCAACGCATGCTAATTGCGGAGATGCCTGCGGGTAGATCAAGTCCCGCACCAGGTCCAGGGCCAAACATGGCCCAACATATGCCAATTGCGGAGATGCCTGTGGGCAGATCAAGTCCCGCACCGGGTCCAGGGCCAAACATGGCCCAGCATATGCCAATTGCGGAGATGCCTGTGGGCAGATCAAGTCCCGCACCGGGTCCAGGGCCAAACATGGCCCAACATATGCCGATTACGGAGATGCCTGTGGGCACATCAAGCCCAGCACCAAGTCTAGGTTCAGGCGTAGGCGGCCGCATGCCAATATCGGAAATGCCTGCAGGTAGATCAAGCCCAGCACCAGGTCCGGATATGAGTCGACAATTTTTTGCAGAGCTGCCTGGCAGTCAATCAAGCCCAGCACCATGGCTACCGGGGTCGACTAGCATAGCATCTCAAGCCCCGAGCAACTCAGGTGGCTATGTCGCGTTTAACCCATCAATGCGCAGTGCTTCTGTAGGTCCTCAAGGGCCTCCGTCAGCACTTCAGCAAACGCGTCCACAACAACAACCACCGTATCGCAACATGACAGAACCGGTTCCTAATAGACAACCACCTAATAACTATTTTGGCAATGCACCTCCACGTTCGGGGACTCCGCAGAGCCAAAGGAGTGGAAACAATAGCCAGACCAGCCAAAATCACGCATACTCCGGCTCGGGCAGCGATGCTAATTCACAATGGGGCGTACCTAGAGGAGGAAGCCCTGCAAGCTTCAATGGACCGCCTCAGCAGCAGGGGAATTATCGGAGATAAAGGTGTAATGACCTGGAGGCGGGACCTTTTTCATCCATAGCCGGAAGGGAAAGGAAGTCATGACTTACGATCTCTTAGTGTTTTAGCGTTCAAGTAATTTAGCGTTGCCAGCGCAACGGGCTTGCGTGAAGTAGGGTAAGATGCTCAAGTAGTGAAGTAGACAGGGTAGTATAAATTACAATATTAGGTCTCTGGTCTTGTCTCTATGCAATGTTATTGATCCGAGTTCCTGGACTTGAAGGATGTGATGCGGCCTTTGAGAGTGGCAAAATGAGTATGTTTTTTACGGCTATCACAAAGGCCTTAACAAGGAGACGGATGCAGGATGAGTTGGCAAATGCAACCAGGTGGGGGCAGTGTATGTACATGAACCTTATATAGTGCTGGCAGAGGAGGTAGCGTTGTTTCGGTAGCAAAGAAACCAGATCCGAGGCTATCCGAGACTCGGAGAGAGGTTGTGCCGTATCATATATACCTTATATATGATATATACCATAAATATGATATATACAGCATACCAGGGGCTGGTCGAAGGGCCAGTCGTCGGCCGCGGCCTGCACCGCTAACCATGGCACCAGGGCTGTAGTAGCGTCTTGTCCAACCCACCAAGGAGACCCCACGTCTACAAAAAGACACGATGGGGCCATCAAGCTAGAAGCTGTCCATCGAAGGCAACGCGGGCACTGCAGACTAGCAGCGTCTTGCTTTCCCTTCTACCCTTCTCCAAAGTCACGCCAAGGACGAGGTGTTTAAACCCTCTGCTTGATACCCAAGCTCCTCTGAACAGCGCACGTCTCCACGAGCACGTCTCCACGCCCTGCAGAACAGTTAGAAATGGGAAAGGTGCTGTAGAGGATGGGCAGGAGTGGCTCTCGTGCGACGTGCTGCGACTGCTGCAAGTGCTGCCAGTGCTACGCTACAGAGCTACAAGCAGCAGATTTCAACGGGCCGGCCCACTGCACCGCTGCAGTCCCTCTGATCACGGGGTCGAAGCAGGCTAGCGGCTGATGCACGTACGGGGGCACAAAGTTATCTGATCCCGAGATAAATGGCCGCCCCGCTGCGGCCCCCCTCTTGGCTGCAGCCGGTAAACACGTGCCGGCACGTCTCTGTGGCAGAGGCGCTGCTGCCGCCGAAATGCCTGTCTGCAGGAGAGTCGGCTTTGCTCGCTGCCTCAGGTAAGTCTGGTCTATGTGCCCGCGTCCTGTCTGTTCACTTCGGTCCATCTCTTCTTCCGGAATCCAGGCATTCGAGAAGAAGCTTCTTCTCCACCGAGTCCACTCTCCTACATCCTTCTCTGGCACCCTCCCCACCGGTGCAGCCAGGGCGATGCATCGTGTGTCCCAATTGCACTCATGCAGCCAACGATCGTGGTGGTTAGGCCTTCATGCTGTGAATCGTTACTGCCAGTGCATGGTGTAGGGACCGATCCTTCAGAATTCACTCATTGCCCTATCTATGCTTGTACTCCTCCATCTTACCATGCTACCTCCTCCATTCCTCAAATCTTGTTCAATTTCGAAATATGTCATCTTCAAGCACTGCACCCTCATCTTACACGCCAGTACAGGACGACCAGGCGACCGTCAGGGCCACCGTCAATGAGCTCCTTGAGAGCTACTCAGCTCTTTGCAACCTTCCAACTCTTCACCCTGGCCCGGTGGTCAACCAGTCTTTTGATGCACTAGTGTCCATCTGCACCCGTACACCCAGTGAACATGTTGCCCATAACGTCTGCATTCGTATCCTCTATTGCTGCGCTGTAATTTAGACTGACTAGACGACTAGATACTCAAAGATCATAGGATCATTCAGATAGCACCCCACCTGCGCCAGTTGTGCTCAACAGGCGAGTCTCACCTCGAGACGTTCTGGGCAGAGAAGCTCACGTCTACTGAGGCAGGTCTGAATGGTGAGCTGAACCTTTTATTCTTCAACCCCCATATGTCTAGGAGAGTGGTGGCTAATACTGCATGTATAGCCAAAGCTTCACTCCTCGACTTTGTCTACTATGACAACTATGTCGACCTTGTCAGGATGGAATTGAGTGCTATATCGGCAGTACTTCCGAGAAAACGGCCAAGCAGATTTGCCTTCATTGGTTGCGGTCCATTACCACTTACTTCACTATGTCTGCTCGAAGAACTAAATCTGGCACGCAAGGAAGCCGACGAACCCGCCTACATCTTGAATATCGACCGCGACGAAGATGCGATCGCTCTGGCTACAAAGGTATCACGGGAAGTCGCGAACTCTGAGAAATCAATGGACTTCCTTTGTGACAACGCCGGAGGCCCAAGCACAGACCTCAGGTCCTTCGATGTCGTCTATCTCGCGGCCCTCGTCGGCGGCACGGTCGTCGAAAAGCAAAAGATCTTCCGCGACGTCCTCGCGAGGATGAGACCCGGCGCACTGCTCGTTGTGAGATCTGCACACTCGCTACGAGTCTTGCTGTACCCAGTAAGCCCCTCTCGAACATGTCCTATCTCCGAACGAATGAAATCTTAATCCCAAACAGGCCGTAGATGTCTCTGCGGACCTCGATCCAGCAGTCTTTGAGCCTCTGGTCGTCGTTCACCCGTACAGCCACATTGTCAATTCTGTCATCATTGGACGCGTTCGACCGAGAGGACCGCTTTCAAGGCTGTAGAGAGAGGTGAGGCAAGTATTATCAGACGGCGATGACCTATTTTTTTTGTTGGAACATCTACTGCGAGCATTTATTTCTACAAGCATGCATACTTTGCGAAAGGAAACTTGACCTAGATTATGTTATGTGGTAACTTCGATGATTTAAACCGGGCTTTTAAAGCTCCTATATACTTAGCCCTATCTTTAAATCAAGCATGGTTTTTCAAGTCTGTCACCGATGGGGAGACTATTGAGAAACCTAATTAATCAATTGCATGAGATGACATTAATAGTACAAAATAATTTGGGGTGATTTGGAAATCTTTATATTGGAACAGGCAGTAAGCTACTCTCTAAGTCCTGCCCTACTAGTACCCCTTTTCTATAACTGCACGCCAGAGCCCAGAGATGTCTTCCCAGGCGTCACTGCTTCGCCCACAACCCCATCCTTTCTCACGACAGGGGGCGGCTTGAAGTTCATCTCCCTACCCTTGGAATATATATCCTGCAGCATAGCCTCTAGTATTCCCGCGTCGACAAACTCCAAGTATTTGCCATACAACTTCAGCGCCGTCCGGGCATCCTCGATACTATCGTGCGTCTCCTGCTGAATATCCTCCTTGAGCAGATACCAGGCTAGGAAGGCTAGGCTCAGCTTGCGCAGCCGCGCGGCCACGAAGAAGAACTCGGCCGTGTCAATGACCTGCGCCTTGGGCACGTGGATGTTGATGACGCGGAAGTCCTGCCGGAGACCGTGGCCGAGGAAGTGGCAGCCGAGGTTGAGGAGGAGCCAGAGGCGCTTGTATGCGACCTTGAGCGGGACCAGGTTGCGCTTGGAGAGGCGCGGGTCGAGATCGCCTGCGACGATGCCGGAGTAGGAGGTTAGGTAGTCGACGATGGGTTCGTTTGTTATGATGTAGTCGTCGATGAATGGCGTGCCAGGTTCGAGCTGTGGGTTGAAAGTTGAGGAAGGGCCTCTGATTACGGAAACCCGAGCGAGGGCGTAGACGATGGGACGAATGGTGGCGCGATCACCGTCGGAATTTATCTCGATCTCGGGCTGGCGAACCGAGACGAATTCGGTATCAAGAGCAATAATAGTTCCCGGACCGGGAACTTCTTCGTTCGGCACCAAAGTAGTATAAGTCTTTGGGCCGGGGTTTATGCTACAAAATTATTAGCATGGGGGTTTTGTTGGGGTAATTAGTTCATACTTGTTATCTATATATAGCAAAGATGTGTCCAACTTTTGTTTCCATGTCTCATCGATATGGTTATTAGCAGCCTTGATCTGGTAGGTGATAACTGATGGTAACTTCCAGACAGTATTAAACGTCAATGCTTCTTCCCTGTTGGTCGGGCGAACCAAGAAGTCGTTGAAAAGATGCCAGGCGTCTTCGCTGGGTGCCGCTGGTAACGAGTGTGCGACTGCTTATATCAGTTTTAAAGTTCACTCTGAAATACAGAGACAAGCTTACCATTGACAAGAGACACTAGATGCGGCTTCTGATGTTGACCACTATCAATATCGGCTGCAACGCCGATGAGCGAGTACACCGTGATGTTGTGGATACCCCGCTGCAAATGCAATTTCAAATCTTCTCCTTCGTAGCAGAAGAACTGACCCTGGTCAACAATGACCCCGATTTCATCAGGTAGCCAGCCTGGAATTCCCCAAAGCTGCTTTGCTTCTGGGCTGATAATAGCTGCATTCAGGACTAAAACAGCCGGCACACTATGTATTGTCTTGCGTGTTGCAAGGGACTGATATCGTTGGCATCGGCTACACCAACCCCGACTTGTCGTCTCCCTTTCTATGCTGGATTTAAGTATCTGCGAGAAGGAAACCTTTTGAGTACGTGGAGTTCTTGGGCCGGATTTCTACAATTATCAGTTGGATTCCGAGGATACAAAGAGGCCAACATACAGGTAAAGGGTATATGAGCTCGTTAACAAAAGTTGTCCCTGGTCTCGTATGTTCACTTCGACAATTCATACATCTGATGGCGGTCGTAGCCGCAGTTGCAAGAATCTGTGTTGCTTATTAATACTGCCGTTTACAAGGGGTGCGTTAGATACTAACCTGGTCAAAAGCCTTCGAATGTGGAGGTATACTCCTATAATCTTGAGCAATACGGTCCAGCAAAAAGCGGTTCAAGCCTTGAAGCATGGTCGTAAGCGAAGTGCCCGGGGCATCTTCTTCGAGAAGTCCTAAAGGTCCAGCTATAGTGTGGTTAGCAAGGAGAACCAACTATCTCATTTGTACATACCCTGAGGGTGATTACTGAGAGTTTTCAGCAGATTGGTCGCCTGGCAGATGGAACCTTCTGCCTTATCCAGCATATCAAATAAAAATCCCATCTCGCAGAGAAGACAAAGGGGGTTAACGCATGTTGTTGAAGCGTGTTGTAATGCCATGTTTCTGATCAACGGTGTGAAGTGTAAGACTTGTAAAAGAGGATTTGCGTATGAGTTAGAAATATGTATCTCAAGACCAGACCATGCTGTCCTATTATAAAATCTATGCCTTTGTTAACAAATTGTGCAATTGTAGAGGAAATATTTCCATACCCAAAATCGAAGTCATCAACTCCGAACTTGCTGTACTTGATTTCAACATTCCGATACATGACTGGCACCTCAGCCTTCAGGCTGGAGAGCTCTGCGGCGCCCAACGCATCGGCTACATCGCTAATGCGGCGACTGATTGTAGTAGTATTTGCAGATTCTCTTGCCTTTTCGCTAAGGAATTTGGGCGCCTGTAAGCTGGCTGATGACTTTTCTAATGTACGTGTGTTTTCGACCTGATTTCTACGGGTAGACTTGGCATTGTGACCAAACCCACCCCAGTCCGTGATAGTTAAGTTCGACATGAAATGTGGATCGACTTTTGGAGGTGGGGCGCCAACTTCGAAGATCATATGGCTTGGCCATGACGAAAGAAGTTGTTCTCGATAGTATGGCATCCCGACTGTATTAAGCGGTCTATGGGTATATTGTTAGCCAAGTAACTAGGGTTCGCAATTCAAATTTACTAACATTTCATATGACCAGTCAATATGGGTGGGATCGTCCTCCGCGTCCGGAGCCTCGATGGGATTAGGGAGATCTGCAAATCGAATCCTTGAAGGAGAACCCCACAGATGAATATTGCATTCCGAATCTGCCAAAGCTATTGCTTCTCCTGAAGGCGCGATCTCAATCATAGTGATATGGGTTAGGACATTTGCCTGCCGAACATTACTTGTGTTCACATTCATCAGATCTACGATGTGCATCTGTCCAAGCTGGGACACCACGATACTGGTAGTAGACATCCTTGGATGCATCCGAACGTATGCAGCCCCTGCTGGGAATGGTATAGGGGGCAAAGATGTCATGCTTTTAAGGTCAAACACATTGACAAGTGGGTCGAGCATGTATTGTTGTTGTTGGCGAAGGGAATAACCGCACGTAACGATGAAATCGTGCTGAGCGTCCATATCGCTGATGGCAGAGCCATGAGCATTCCACGTCTTCAATACATTGTAGGTGATGGGATCTAAAATATTGATAGCACCAGTCGTAGTAGCGGCGCAGATATATCGACTTCGTTTCATGATCATATATTGATCGCTGGTAGGAATCTAATTGATTAGCATGCTCAAAATGTATAAATACTATTACACACCTGCTTTATAATCTCTCCCTTGTTGACGTCAATCGTAAACATCTTATCCTGCAGCCCTGCCACGAGAATCTCTGCAGTGCCTTTTGATGTAAAACTCATGCAATGTAAGTCTTTCATATCTTCATGTCTATTTTTAACAACCAATCAGTTTCCTCCAAAATCATTATCCCATTAAGATATATCATACGTTATATGCCATAATGCAGGCCCACGCCTCGATGCCATATGCACGCTCCTCGAGCCGAGAACGATGACGCCCTTGTCGTTAAAAAGCAGCTGCCGCACCGGACCATCTGCAGAGGGATGTGCTTTGAAAGAAGTATATCGTTGAAGCTCAGATCCGTAAAACGATGACACCCGTCCCTAACAAATTGATGAGCCATGGGGACAGAAATTGACCTTTATTCTTACATATTCGTTGCCAGCCCAGAATAGCTCCTGGCTCGTGTCAAAGGCCATCTTCGCAACGGGAGTAGGGACGGCATGAACGCCTGGAGGAGGCAGCGGTAGCCGCGCGACCTATAGAAGGAGCTGTCAGCCTTTTGATCGCATATGATCTAGAATGGTAGCATGGCTGTTGGGAAATGTCGCGACTTTAGCAACGCGATGACGCGTAGACATAGCCAAGGTTGCCCACTGATTGATGTTCTTGGAATTCAAACTCACCTCATCCCAATCCCCGTCCATATTTGAAGCCTAGACGTGGGGTATGCCGGACAAGAGCATGCTATGTATATGTCGCGCAAAGCGCATGACCCCACGGTTCATAGATCTATATTAACTGCAGTAAATTAACTTGGCGCTGCGAATGCGGAAGGCGGTAAGTCACGTGATCATATACGTAGTAGTTGGTTGAGGATATTACTGTCGACTATTTCAACAGTAAAATGGCTGGCTTTCTTTGTTTAATTTTAGTTATGTTTAAATTCTTAGTTCAGTGTTTTTAATTATATCACTGTTACTTGTTTCCTCTGTGGAAGAAACTGATTGGTAATTTTGTTGTATTGGAATCGCTAGCTAGTTGTGGGGCATATAAACAGGTACAGGCCAGACTGAATAAGCACCAGCCCTGGCCATCGAGTGACTCAACAATTTGTATAACGCCTATTCATAACCATGACAGTTTAGACCTTCACGGCAGGACCAGCTGCAATTACGTCTTCTGTCGCCTCAGACGCATATTTCCTGAAGTTCTCAACAAAGAGACCTCCCAATTTTGTAACCTCGGCTTTAAAGCTATCGTGACCTTGGCTCCACGCGTTCCTTGGGTTAAGGAGTTCAGAAGGGACGCCAGGGCAAGTCTTGGGTACCGCAAGATTAAATGTCTCGTAAGTCTCAAACTCAACCTTGGAGAGCTCTCCAGAGTGGATGGCATCTAGAATAGCACGTGTATATTTCAACCTAGAATTTTGTCAGTAACACTCTCAAAAGTAATTGATCGGAAATGCTTACGGGCAACGCTTGCCACCGGTGGTAGCACCAGCACCAACCCATCCGGTATTCAGCAACCAGGCATTCGCCGAGTGTTGCTCAATCTTGTCAGCCAACATCTTTGCGTAACGCATTGGGTGGAGAGCTAAGAATGGTTGGGCGAAGCAAGATGAGAAAGTGGCTTGTGGCTCGGTAATACCATCTTCGGTACCGGCCATCTTTGAGGTATATCCAGAAATGAAATGGAACATGGTTTGAGCCGAATTCAGCTTGGAGATAGGTGGGAGCACACCGCGGGCATCGCAAGTGAGCAAGATGATATTGCTTGGGTGGTTGGTTGATACGCAGGGGATTTTGGCGTTTGAGATGTATTCGATAGGGTAAGCACTAAAACATGTTAATAGAAATTAATGCATTACAGTAATAGCCTGACTTACCATCTTGTGTTTTCGGTCAAGGTAGAATCATCGTAGTCAACGTGACGTGTCTCCGGGTTGAATACAACATTTTCAAGGACAGAACCGAACTTGATAGCGCCAAAGATGTCTGGCTCTTTCTCGGCAGAGAGACCAATACACTTGGCGTAACACTATAGACTAAGGTCAGCAAAAGAGACATGGGACGCGAGAAAGCGAACACTTACGCCACCCTCAATATTGAACACACCACGATCGCTCCAGCAGTGCTCATCATCACCGATCAGAGCGCGGTTTGGATCTGCTGAGAGTGTGGTCTTGCCGGTTCCAGAAAGCCCGAAGAAAACGGTAACATCTCCATTTTTGCCTTCATTCGCAGAAGAGTGAAGCGTGAGAACATTATGCTTCACGGGCATTTCATAGAAGAGGACGGTGAAGACACCCTTCTTCATCTCGCCAGCATACTCAGTACCAAGGATGACCATCTCCTTATCGGCGAAATTGATGGCCACAGAGGTTCCCGAGGTCATACCCTCAGTGTATCTATTTGCGGGGAAAGAGCCAGCATTATAAATGGTGTAGTCTGGGTGGAAATGATCGAGATCTTCTCGTTCAGGTCGGATAAGCATGTTACGCATGAAAAGGGCATGGTAGGCACGTGCGCAGACGACTCGCACTTTAATTTGGTATTTCTTATCCCATCCCGCAAAGCCATCGACGACGTAGATGCGGTTTCTTGTGTTCAGGTAATCAATTGCTCGTTCGCGATTAATCCTCCAGACCTATCACATGTCCGTTAGTGATGTTCTCTGTACATAGTGATGACACGTGATGATGAGATCATTTGTCGCTTGCAGTGAACAGGGGGTGAAGCGGCAGAAAACAATGCGGGGAAATGGCAATTCGAGGAGGGGAATCGAGATCCGCGGTTATGGTAGACCGGCAACCAAGGCATGAAATGTCGTATGATCGATCCATAACATCTGATTGCGAAGCACATACTCGAGTGAATGGAATGCAATGCGAATTGAGTAATGAAGGGTATTTGCTGGTGAATAACAAGAAATAGCTCGAAAATACAATGGAAACCCTCCCTTACATCTGGTGTCATTGGCTTGTTGACAGGACCCCACCATATTTCGTTTTCTGAGCCCGGTTCCTTCACAATTCGCTTGTCCAAGGGCGATCTACCAGTCTTCGATCCAGAGTACGCAGTGAGTGCACCGCTCGATGTGATAGCAGAGCCAGTCTCGTAGACGAGGGCATCTTCGTAGAGGGACGCAACGGAGGGGTTGGGAACCTGAAAACGGTAGCTTGTTAGCAGATAATACAGCAACTGGGTGGCCGGTGGGTGTCGGTGACATACAATTGCTACACGTTCATAGTCGATATGTGCTGTGGAGTAGAGCTCCTCCTCAAGCTCGGTGTGCTCAGTCTGAGGCCTATGACAGTCTGGTTAGCCCATTGACCTCGTACGAATGGCGACGATGTCTCTTACACAATCCCGTTGGGATTCAGAAACGTCTTGTTAACCGTGTTAGAAACCATGTTGCGAAGATTGGTGGCGTGGAATGACGAAGTGCCTGCTGCGAGCTGCTTGGATCGAGGGCTGAGAGTTGAAGGGTCAGAGTATGGAGAGTTCGGTCTCTCGACGGGGTCTTTGGTCTTTAATAAAGACATCTTTCGGGTAGGGCGTTGTCGGGTATACTGTTACGAGAGCTTGCTTTGGACGGCTAGGAAGATGCTAATCGTCGATGATGTGGAGAAGTGCTTTGGACCTGGGGCAGCACTACTGCATGATTGGGCGGGCTTCCGACAGGTGGGCACCTTAGGCCGAAGGGCGAGAATAATGCGGGCGGGGGAAGTCGGAGAGCTGGCTTGGCCAATCTCACGGTAACCATTCATCATTACTGTGCCAGAACCGGCGGCGGGCTGGCCAGTCACAGGAGGCCTGGATGCTCAAACGAACGCGGAGTGCAACGCTGAGAACTGGCGCTTCCGCATGACCGATAGATAACACAGCGATAGCGAGAGGCGAGAGCGAACCTCCAAATCCCCTAGCGAGCACCAAGACAAACAGACCGCAGCAGAACAAACTCTGGCCCTATATACATACACCTGCGTCACCTCACGGACAATTATCAGCACTCGCAGACATCATGACTATCACGGCGTGCACGCTACGAAGCTGCAGTGTCGGGAAATATCGTGTGCCCATGGCCTCCTGCGTCTCAGAATAGCCGTCCGTCGTTCACATGGAATGCCGTGTCGAGAGTTATTCCAGGGCTCTGCCCCACAAGCCGCTATAATAATGCCGCACTTGGATCCCGCTATCTCGCGCCTTTGCCCCGCTGTGCTAGCCCTCGGTCATCCTCCGCGTTTTTTGCGGCCTGAGGGCTGAGGCCAGTACACGGGAGCGTTTGCCTCGGGCAACACCGGCTTTTGTAGGCTTGTGAGGTAACGTGCGCGTGCCTATCACGTGCCTATACTTCTGGAAGTTGGGTTATTCTGTTGAATAGACCTCTTTTGCAAGTTACTGCCAGCTAGGATTTGGTGAAAGCTTTTTGGTCAAACATTCTGTATTACGGCATATATGCTGTGACGTCCTGCTACAGTGCTGCTACCCTGATGGTCTGGATCAGGGAATATTAATAATAATGTTTGCTTACTTCGCTACCCAATTGACGCACTCCCTCAACCACCATGCTGATGACAGGCCTCTGTGCTATGAAATACACAGTCCAGCAGCTCACGCATCCCTTAACACAAAAGATGTTCCAGTCAACTGCCGCTGGGGATGCCAAAATCAATGAGTTCAGGGAATACCTAGCGGCTTCGGACCGGATCCTCGCTCTTCTGGGCGCCGGTCTCTCTGCATCCTCTGGCCTTCCGACCTTTAGAGGCGCCGGTGGCATGTGGAGGAATCACGAAGCTACATCGCTCGCAACTCCACAAGCATTCAGGCGGGATCCGGGTCTTGTATGGCAGTTCTACAGCTATCGGAGGCATATGGCTCTGCAGGCAAAGCCAAACCCTGCCCACTACGCTCTGGCTGACTTGGCAAGGAGGAAAAATAATTTCATTACGCTCTCTCAGAATGTCGACGGTGGGTACTTCTGTTTTGTCTTGCCTAAGTGATGATAGAGAGCATGACACTATACATCTTCATTAATCGTGGTGTTTTCCAATATAATCACTCCTCTACTGTATCACAAGAACACAGAAATGGAAAACTGATATAAATAGGTCTGTCCCAGCGCGCTGCTCACCCACCATCTCAATTACATCTCGTGCATGGCAACCTCTTTGACATCAAATGCTTTAATCCCCGCTGCGACTACGTTGACTACAACAACCTCTCGGATCCAATAGTCCCAGCTCTAGCCATTGCATCCTCAGAACCATCCCCTTCCGAGACAGACAAGACAGGTGCAGAAGCAACATCTTCTCTGTACAATGCCATGGGTATCTCCTCCGCGCCTCCCTCCATCAAATCCCGTGTCGCCTTACTCGACCCAAACACACCTGCCTCGGTCAAAGCCAGCACCGAGCCTTACGAGCCAATCAACAATGGAAAGATCCCCAAAGAAGACCTACCTCACTGTCCCAAGTGCAAATCAAGCCTGTTGAGGCCGGGCGTGGTCTGGTTTGGCGAGACTCTCCCTCAAGATACAGTCGATGCAGTTGATCGGTGGATAGGTGAGTCAGAGACGATCGACCTGATGCTGGTCATTGGTACCACTGCCGAGGTTTATCCCGCTGCGGGTTATATTGAGCGAGCAAGAACTAAAGGGGCCAGAATTGCTGTCGTCAACATGGACAGTGTAAATCTGGGAGCGACTGGATCATTAGAACCTGAAGATTGGATGTTTGAGGGCGATGCAGGGATCATCGTGCCAGAAATATTCAAGGAACAAATGGGGCATTAAAGTATATGTTAGAAAATGAACTCCTTGTTGAGGCTGCTATGACTACCCTGACGTTACTAAGGTTAGCGAATGGGGTTGATAAGGGTAGTCTGAAGACGTGACAGAATATCCTGTCATTTTATTCTTTCTATTCACACCAAGATTTTAAAATTATAAGATGGCACTGTATCTATGATTGCTTCTGCGAAGAGAATACTTTTATAGCCATTTCTATCTGTCGACTGCTCGATACCCCTGGCCGATCGACCTATGCATAAAGAGCTTCCTAGCCTATGCACTCATGTTTATCGTCATGCTAAATGTTCAGGCAACTGGCTCTGTGATAAGCTTGGTAATCTTGCCGATGGCGATGGTTTGTCCCTGATTTGGTATTAGCACGATCTAAAGAAAACCAGCTAATGAAGGCTACTTACTTGGTCTCTTAGAGTGAATCTTCCTAGTTGAGGGTAATCCTCGAATCTTTCCACACACACGGATCCTGCACCGCCGATGACCTCCATCCTTGCAATAATACTCTCTCCCTTCTTAGCGTGAGATGGAGGCACCTTGCTCTTACGATTGGTACCCTTTTGCAGTTTATGCAAAAGTGCTGCGAAGGTGACCTCTTCGATGGCTGAATGCACGTGCATCACGCAGTTAAAACCTGCTGTCAGGATACTCTTGAGATCTAAAATTCGAATTTGGGCCTCGAAAGCTGTGACGCAGTGCACGAGACGCTTAGGGGAACACAACACAAATCCGGGCAGAATGTCTTCTTCTTCGATACCTCTCAATCGTAACCGGACCTGGTCACCACACTGAGCAGCGTTGGCTTCCTCTTCGGTCTCGCCGTAGACAGCTGCGACATCAACTTGATGCCGATTTGGCATCATAGTCAAGGCCATGCTCTTTTTTACCACACCAGATTCAATCTTACCCTCCACAATCGTGCCCATGTCTCGGTATTTGCCATTGATAGGCATCATGAAAGGGGCGTTAACCTTTCGCTCGAGAGTCTTCATATTGTCGAGATACTCGAGAAGAGAAGGCCCATCGTACCATGGTGCAATCCCCTTAGGAATCCGGTCCTTGATACCCAGGGTCTGTTGTGCCGCAATGGGCATGAAAAAAACGTCTGTCTTGAGATTGTACCCAGTAGCCTTGAGGAAAGCGCTGAGCTTGGTGATACACTCCGTGTAACGGTCCTTTGACCATTCTACTGTAGGGTCATCCATTTTGTTGATGACAACAATTAATTTGTTCACACCCTGAGTCTTTGCCAACATGGCATGCTCTCGCGTCTGGCCTCCCTTCTCGAAACCGGTTTCGTACTCTCCTTTACGCGCACTGATAACCAAAATACCAACATCAGCCTGTGATGCACCACCAATCATACTTGGAACATATGTTTTATGACCAGGAGCGTCCAGAATACTGTATCGTCGCCTTTCAGTTTCGAAGTATCCACGACCGACTTCCACAGTCTTGCCCTTTGACCGCTCTTCCTTAGTTAGATCAAGAGCCCATGATAAGTACCATGTCTCACGGCCCATTTCCTTCGCTTCTTTCTTGTTCTTCTCCATGGTTCGCTCGTCGACCATACCAGTGGCATAGAGAATACTTCCACCCAGGGTAGACTTTCCAGCGTCAACGTGGCCGATAAATATGATGTTAACATGCTCCTTTCCGTAGATTTCCTTTAGAGTTTCTTCGTCAACATCCGCAGCCTGCTCCTTCTCCACAGCATCGGCTTCACGCGCTGCAAGCTTTGCTGCACCAGATGTAGGGCTAGATCGACCGGAAGAGGGTGAAGGAGATGTTTTACCACTCTGAGAGGCAGACTTTGCTTCAGTCTTTTCGATAGCCTTTGCAGCCGCGACTTTAGCTCCAGTAGTAGGGAGGGTTGGCTTCGCAGCAGTAGGCGCAGGCGCTGGCAGACCTATGGACAAAACTTTTGCCTTAGCAGCGGAAGCGGGAACATCGCCTCCAATGCTTAGCACTTTAGGTCCTCCTTCTTTAGTTGTAACTGGTTTGTTAAGTGCTGATGGACTCGCGAGCGGTGCAGAGCCCTCAGCAGGTCGTTTAGCAATGGTAGGCACCTTTACAGGCGCTCGTGCCTGGGCCGGTACTGCCTGCGGCTGTTGGTCATAACCTTGGTATTGTTGACCTTTTGGAATCGTTAGTAAGGTTTCCTTGACCTCTCCTCGAGATATAAGTTACCATATGTTTGATTATATCCACCCTGGCCATACCCAGCACCATATCCCCCTTGCCCATATTGGCCATAACCTGCCTGTTGTCCGCCGTATTGAGGGTAACCATAGCCCTGTGTCTGGCCCTGGGCTTGGTACTGCTGGTATTGAGACTGATCATAACCTCCACCGTATTGCTGAAATTGTTGGCCCGGCTGGAAGGACTGGGCGCCCGGCTGGAAGGACTGGGCGCCCGGCTGGAAGGAGTTTGCAGCTGGGCGGAAACCTCCAGCAGCAGCAGCTGGCTGATTACTGTTGAGGTTTAGTTGTTGCGCTTGACGCGAGAGATTGTCTTCCTGCGCAGCTGGGTCATCTTCCCAAGAATTTAGATCTGACATGATGGTTGCCTTTGAATGTATCGAGGCAGAGGCAAGCGTGTTATAGAATGGAGGGGGGTTCGTGGGATGCGCCCTGCTTATTTATTCAAGACAGCCTCGGGGAGGGAAATGTCGTGGTATGTCAGGAGAACAGATAATACGGAGCTCTATGAGTCGATGTGACTCGAGTTGACTCCCAAAGCGTTGTCGGTGTAAGTCAAGTTCGATGCGTTCTTCTATGTATGGGCGAGAGTGACAGCTAACGAGTCTGAATTACCAGAAAATTAAAGCCTGAGAGGGCCTGGTCCCGCACCAATGACGTTGGATAATTAAGGGCTTTTTTTGCTTACATAAGCCGTCTGTGCTTAAGTTAGTACTTAACGCGTCTACCCGCGCCGAACACCAAAACCAATGCAGAAGTGCTCAAGGCAACATCAAACCAGTGACCATCATGACTTCCGAAAATCCTCCAGTATTTTATTAATCTCGAAATGCCGATGAAAGATCCATAACCTTTCAGGCCATAAAGTCAGGTGGTGACCGACTGATTTCATCATGGAGGTCTTTCTGGGGAAGGTAAGCTATCTAGGCCTGCTACCACCTGGTTCTATCGGACAGTGTATTAAAGCTACCCGCAGCTTACCCAGCAAGCGATGAACTACGCGATTCGGTGAGTTGATTCCTATAACTTCTATCTCCATTCTGACAATTTTAGTTCTGGAATTGCCATCACCAGTACCTATGCCATCACCCAGTGCTCAAGGCTGCTGAAGGCGAGTGGCCCAGCAGCGGTACTTTTAATGGAACCCCACTAATGTCACCTCAGACCGTGGACGATCAGGGAGATCTTCACGAACTTCAGGGTCTGCAAGAACGTCTCGACAGCAAAATTAGAGTAAGTTCCTTCAACTGTAGATGGCGGAAAAGCCCTGCTATACTTTCTAGTATCCCTTGCCTACTATAAGCTTTGTTGTGATCTGTCTAAATTTCATTTAACGGCCATCATTCCAGAGTTCTTTCCTAAGTTTATAATCTAACCATAGTTTTAAACTACAGATTATATCGCCTGCCATTGATATGATAGAGCTTATGTAAGTGCACTATCCTAGTAGGTGAATCAACTTTTCGTTCTAACTTCTATTAGCTCTGCGAGAGGAAACACCTCTTTAGAATCAGCCGTTGCCTTAACAAAGGCCCTTCGTTGGGATATTCAGTCTCTTGGTATTCGTCTGGCCAAAGCTGCAAGCGCAGAAGAGACGTCCCGCCGTGCCAGGACTAGAGCTCAGTCACGCCCTAATCATGAAGAGGAGCTTCAATTTATCATGCAAGATATCAAGCGACTACTAACTCGAATTGAAGATGCTGTCCCGCTCATAAACCTTGCCATTACTACATCGGGTGCTAGTCTTTCAACCACTCTGCCTGCTACCGTGTCTCCATCAAGGCTACTCCAAGCCAGCACCTTTCTTACCGCGGGCGATACGAAGTACTCAATGGAGCCGTATAATCTAGTTCAAGTTGGACCCACCTTTACACTCTCTGTATACATGTTGTTTGCCGGTCACGCAAAGCGAAGAGGCGTTGACGAAAATAGCATGAGGACTACGACTTGGAAGGAAGCGATCCATAAGGCGAGAGTCAAGTTGATCAGAGTTCCATTATCTACTATCTATGGCTACTCAAGGGATGTCGATCCTCAAACACCTAAACAAGAAACTCATATCAACCCTAAGGGCGAATTTGAAGATTCTCGTGAAGGGGGCGAGCAAGGGACGTCCTTTCCCGCATGTGGAGGCAAATCGAACGAGTATGCATACGAGCTTGAGGTGATAGAAGACCTAGACGATGACCGAGCCCATTCATTTGACAACGAAGAAAACCAGCCAGGACCATTTGAAGACGTACGGCTGGCAGGGATCAGAGAATTTCTTCCCATACACCAAATCTCCAAGATATTCTATGCCGACACTGGGAAAATATTGAACATAGGAAGTGATGGTGAGGCGAACCACCCAGTGCTGTTACTGAAGAGAGATTTAAATGCTTTACCTCCACGTCGTATGATGGAAGGTTCTGAAAGAGAGAATATCTGGTACGAGGAACCAGAAGATGATGTGGAGGGTGAGACGGACCCAGTTGAGTCTCAAGCGGATATAGACCATCAGATTCTTCAAGAAAGCTCTATGCCACTACCTGCTGCAAGTGTAAACTCTGCTCCGAGTGAAGAAGAGACAGTCTGGCGTTTTCCGCCAGACCTAGACCCGGAATGGATCGCCTTTGAAGTCTACACCGAGCCCGACGATGATAATTTCGAAGAAAGCTCAGACAGGAGCAATGACTCTGTGTGCGCATCGGGGCATCCAAGCCCTTTGAGAGAATCGTCAGTCGATCCAACTATCACTGCGGGCTTTGCACAACTTAACATTGGAACCCCATCCTCTACTTCAGAATGTTTACCAGGAAATCGTCAGGTTTTGGAGCCGTCTCTCCCGATATTTGCATCGGCCAATTCATCGCTTTTCACCCCCATCCGAACTTCCTTGTCCCTCCTGGAAATGTTAATCAGGCTTACGGCTCTACAACAATTTCAGCAAGCATCTCACCTAGCCATACCCGATGAACTTTTGACATTTTTCTTAGAAGAGTCATCAACTACGGGTGCTGGGGGTGATGGCGAAGAACGTCGACGTAAACGCAATGAAGCCAGACAGAAAGTAGGCTTTGATCCTTATGATGAGAGTCCAGTAAAACACCACGGAGAAGATTACCAATATCAGGGTCAACCTTATGATAGCCAAGAAGAGTATACGCGAGATAGTACGCCGTCTGACTCATATGCACAAGATTCTGGATACAGACCTGACGGGCGACGGTGGTCAAGAGAAAACACCACACTAGACGATACGTCTGAGCCATGGTTATTGAGAGGCAGAGAGAACTCAACAGGCTCTCGTCTCTCCATGCCAGCGGTGAATCCGTCTCCCCCGGCTTCGCCATATGTTCCAGCCAGAAGAGCAAATAGGCCACTGGATAGACTACAGCAAGCACGTCGCAATGTCAAGCCGAGAAGTCCACTTGGAAGAGGAATGAGCGTGGAGACTGATTCAAGCCTTGGAACGAGCCCCGGCACTCCAGCATTAGCAGATAAAGTTGGTCTTGGCGAAGAGGCTTGACTAGATGTATGAGAGACGATACAAAATTGCACTTTTTGGCCTAAGATGGCTTTGACAATTTCAAACGTAGCATGTTAGTTTAATGATACCCTTTTGGTCTTTGCACTTATGATTACTGGTTCTTGGCTTCGACAGTAACAACTCATTACCCACTGCCACGTTGGATAATTCTACAAGTGCCGCTGCATGTTGGAGTCTGCTTCCTGATTATGTGATGTTTTCGCTTACACCTACCTACCCTATCTCCATGGGCCGGATCACTGCATAGAAGGATAGCTTTCCACGTTGATTACACTATATTTTCTTTGGTGATACGAGATATTCGGAGCGCCGATGATTAGATATGATATGGTTAGATAAAGGCCCTGGACTCCTTGAAGACACTCTTAAGAGAAAAGAAAAAAAGGACGATGGGATAATACGTCCTTTAAATTCTTTACGTGTTGTGCTTCTCGATCCAGGAGCACATATTGCGTCTCACTTGGTAGAATCACGACTTTTACTGTAGTTACCTCGAGACACATGCATGATAGTGGGGCCTGTCTAACTGACGGTTGTTACCTATCCTGAGCCCAAACGCTGAATAGTGACATAAGAGGTGCAAATGTACTCTGTACTCTACTCTGTACTCCTTTTCCATCACTACTAGTCTGATTCCTGTCATGATATACATTTAACCTTATTCATCAGACCCCAGTGATAACTGCGGCAGTAATGGGGAGGAGGGCGCTCCGAAAACGTGCAGGCACGTGTGTGGATGAGATTAGAGCGATGCAGCCGACAGTTGCCAGGATCTGTAGGCTATCGCATGGTACGCCTACCACACGTTTTCCTCACACAGATGGATGCTATAGATACCTTAAGTTTGCCTCTTGATATTACCGTGGGTCGGGAATTCCGGGGACTCCCTGGAGGATTGAGCGGTATCATAATGTTCCCACTGCTATCACCATTTCCATCGCTATGCTATAACTCAATGCGCTGTGCTCTACAGCAGTAGCAGTCACGGGGAGTTTGTTTGCTCCTCTCTTCTTTCCAGCACCCTAGGCCACTCTGGGACGAAAGATTGTGGGCGGCCCGTGAGGAGTCCCCGTCCCTGGTGGAGCTAAGCGGCGGCGTTGATAACGACATCGATGCAATCTCAATCGGTCTTCCGGCCGTCGGGATATGCCCACTCCAGATATGCTTTGCTGACTTGGGCGTTGCCCGACGTTGGGTCGGCCTGCATTCCCGATGTCGTTATTTTGCATCATCGATTGGCGTAGTAGAGATCTCCACTTGATATAAGATGTTTCTTTCTTCGAGACCCGTTGCTTCCGTCCAACTTCTTTCATCCTGTCTTGCTGCGCACGCCGTCCATAATGGCCATCCTCGGATTCTTCAGTTGCTTTTTGTGTGGGAGCCGGAGGACGGGAGTGGTTGAAGGTCGAGTTACTAAGCCATATCTCGATACGAAATCGCCGCAAACAACGATAGCTTCCCAGGATATCTTTGATTCCGAATCACGTACCTCAACGCAAGGGCCCTCCGAGCCCAGGGATGAGGTCGCTGAAGTAATAAAACCTTCCCAGTCGAACCGGGCTCTTGTGGTTGCCTCGAAAAAGAATTACGATATTATCGACTCGCATCCGTATCCATCTCTGGAGCACGAAGACGAGGTCATTATATCCAATTGCGCTGTCGGCTTAAACCCGATTGACTGGAAGTCTGTTGATTACAACTTTTGTTTGCCGGAATTCCCATGGATAACTGGAAGGGAGATGGCGGGTACCGTTGAGCAAGTTGGTGCAAATGTAACGGATTTCAAGGTTGGGGATCGTGTTTGGACAAGTATGTCTGCCTTATCTGAGGGTACAACTATCTAAGAAGCATATTCTAATTGCTCATTAGGCACATATTACAGGGACAGACGTGCAGGTTGTTTTCAACAATATGTCACAGTACCTCAACACACAGTTTGCCATATACCATCGAATCTTAGTTTCGAATCTGCTGCTTGTCTAGGCGTAGCAGGTTTGACGGCCGCAATGACACTATGGCATTGGCTCCAAGTCCCAAAGTCGCCAGCCGCGGAGGAACCGATTACGACGAGCACAACTGGATATCTTCTTATCTGGGGTGGATCCACAGTTACAGCTCAGTTTGCGATTCAAATTGCTGTGAGAAGCGGAATGAAAGTCATCGCCGTGACCTCCGAGAAGACGAAATCACTAGCAGAAAAGCTGGGAGCTGCTCATGTTGTTACTCGCGACGGTAAATCCGGAGACGAAATCGTGGCGGAAATCCGAAGTATCGCTGGCAACAATATCACACGAGCAATTGACCTAGTAGGCACAGAAACAGCAGCCTATTGCCTCAAAGCTGTCTCGACCGACCAGCCAGTATTATTTGCCCCGCTCGCAATGATATCCAGCAAAGCTGTCGTGCCAGAAAATGTTACTGTTGAAACAGTCGAGATGAAGCGATTTGTGCTAGATGCGGAGAACCAAATTTATGCCAAAGAACTCAATCGTCTGGTGCATGAAGGGCAGGTTGTTCTGCCTGACATAGAAGTATTGAAAGGTGGCCTTGAAGTTGTTCAACATGGGCTTGAACGTCTGAAGGGCGGTGATATGGCGGGACGAAAAATGGTTGTAAGTATGTAATGACAAGACACGTTTGGGGATTCGGGCTGGGCATATGAGGCGTTATGTTATAGGTCTCCCACGATGCATGCATTTATTGGGAGAGTATGAAAATGAAGAGGTCACTAAAATATAGATCTATATAGAAGACACCATATTATGAATTATAAACGGTTTGACTTCCTGCCCTGTCACTCCAGAGCCATAGATGAGAGTCAGATTTATCAGAGGGTTAGAAGGGAAATGCACCCACCTTTTCTATGTGATGATTCTCATTCTCTGTAAGCATCCCACCGCTGTGGGTCGCCCGAGATATGTTCACTAAGGTACTGTGCAGTCACTGGTGAAGCGTAGGTAGCATTGTATATAGCAGCAGGAATAGTCGTACGAAGACTAATTCTGGTCGATTCCTGCACGAGGGAACTCTTCCTATTTAAGGTGCCGTGAGGGTAGTACAGGAGCATCTCTAGGCATTCGCCGGTGTCCGGAAAATGAGATGCTCGGAGATACACGAGTATATGCACATAGCCTTAGTACGTACCTCTATCCGGCGACACATCATGACATGCTCTTAGTCTAGAATATATACTCTTTCTTCAGTTTCATATGGAGAAGGGGGTGTTTACCCTATCCCTCACACGTCAAAAGACCGAAAGAGTATTTTACCGTACTTTCCGGCTGGGAATTGTCGTTTTCGTACTATAGCCTCCCCACATTATGATAGACTAAGGTAGCATCGGATGCACGGCACGGTGGCTACCAGTCTGACCGAAGCTGACTGGAGCCCGAAAGCTATGCCTCCGTATGCATTCATTCTTGTGGCATAGGCTCATCGAGTATATATAACAGAAAGGCCAAGTTCGAAGCCGTTACAAAGGTTTGGGAAAGGACGAAAGTACCTAAGTAAGGTGCTTATTACCTTGGAAAATACGTGCTTTGCCCGACGGGCAGCCGCGCGATGAAGCGAGGCTTATCATGGCAGGTCGAGGGCTGTTCAGCGGCAGGCACTAGTAAGCCCGGCACTGGAGCTCCGGCAGGCAACTCTCTGGCATCCCAGTCACGTGCGGTAACTATCGGATCGGAAACCGTAACCATTGCCTTACTGTTAAGGCGGCGAAGAATTAAGGTTCCGGCAGAGGCGATAACGGCGGCACTTGAGTGGGCCCTGCCGTATCTGAAAGAATAAAAGTTCCTGATCGTTTCATTTTCGGCATCCGACTTCTCTGCCAGTCCCATTCCTTATCCACCAGGATTCCACGCGTCATCATCCACAGTTATGGGCTTCAGCCGCTTAGCTTCTGCCATCGGACTATGGACGGACTCAGGTGTTGCAAAGCAGTGGAATCACCTTTCCTTCAAGGGTCCATGTGGATAAGCCTTTCGGAGGGCTTCTGCCGATCCTCTTTTTCTAAGGGTCTTGGTGTGTCCTTGGCGTACGTTTGACATGCACTTTCTCCCGGGCACGTCGTCACTTGTCTCTGATGTCTCCACTACTCTATCTTGGTCTTTCCCTTGGCCACCACAGCCTGGAAGCAAAATCACCGTTAATATCGAGGCAGTTATAAGCATCAAAACTATGGAGAGTGAACATAGCTTAAACAACGGAGACGGTAATGGAGACTCCATTTCACAGTCTTACAAAAAAATATTTCACATGCTGTAATCCGATCGTGGTGCTAATATTAAGCTATAAATCATGCACAGATCTTGTTTCGCCGAATCTTTGCACCACGGCCCTATTTCGGGTCACTCATTACATTATTATGACGACAAGTTATAAGCTTATAATTATGGGCTGGGTGTTTTTCAAAGTCTGATTATAATTCCTCTCCTTTTAAATGTTGCTGATCCCTTTGTTTTGCTCTTTTGTCTTGCATCGAAATTTCTTGGGTAGTTGGATATTATATTATGGCGCCCCATGACAGTGAAATACACATGCCGGTCGATGCTCAACACATCGATGACATGTCGCAGGATACTACACCAAGACCATCATCTCCACAATCACCTTTTACGGGACAAGAGAAGACGCCAAAAAATACCAAGGGTCGGATAGCTGGTGGTTCATATCTGGAGGCTTTACGTGGACAGGAACCGGACAATCTAGAACATGGATTGTTGAAGGAGGTTGATATAGAGATGCCACTTACGCTGACTGAAGTTATACAATTCGATGGCAAAGAGGTCATATTACTTGAGTTTATGGACGGAGACAAGGAAAACCCGTTTAATTGGAGTAATGGAAGGAAGGGATTCATCACAGTGTTACTGTGTCTTATGACGCTCTTTATTGGTCTTGCTACAACAGCATACAGTAGCGGAATAACAAGCATGACAGACGACTTTGGCGTGTCTACCGAACTTGGACAATTGGGACTGTTCTTATTCAATATCGCCTGCGCAGTAGCACCGCTTTTCCTCGCACCGTTTTGCGAGCTAGTCGGCCGAAAAATCATCTATGTCGGAGCATATGGGCTTTTCATCATCACCTTCATAGGCTTGGCCTTGGGCAGAAACATCGCAACCATTCTCGTCATGCGTGTATTCCAAGGTCTCTTTGGCTGTGTTGGCACAATCCTAGTCGGTGGTACATTCAGCGACATGTACCTTCCTGAGTCGCGGTCATTGCCTATGGCAATTTTCTCTTACATTGCAATTCTCGGAACCGTTGCCGCTCCTATCTATGCTGGTTTTATCGATGAGACGATTGGATGGAGATGGATTGAAGGAATCCAAGGCCTGGCAAACATCCCTCTCTTTGTCATTACTTTCATATACCTACGGGAGACTCGCGGAGGAGTCTTCCTTCATCAGCGTGCCCAAAAACTGCGTGCGGCAACCGGAGATGAACGATACAAGGCGCAGATGGATCTCGAGGCACGAGACGTTAAAGAGATGTTGCACAGCTCGTCAGTGAAGGCAGTCCACATGCTGGTGACAGAACCTGTTGTCTTCGCCTTTGGGCTCTGGATTGCATTCGCCTGGTTCGTCACATTCCTCTTCCTGTCCGTGATCCCTATCACTTTCGAAGACAAGCGAGGCTGGGGCGAGGGCGTTGCAGGTCTGCCGTACATCTCGCTCTGTATCGGCACGACTATCGGGTTCGGCCTAAACTTCTTTCAAATGCGTAAATATGAAGCAATCACGGCTTCCCCTGACCGTCAAGTCGTTCCGGAATCGCGCCTCTACGGGGCCATGTGCGGTGCTATCTGTCTCCCAATCGGCCTCTTCATCTATTCTTTCACGCAATATGGATACCTGCCCTGGATTGCACCAACAATTGCCCTGGCACCCATTGCCATGGGCATTTTCTTCATCTTCGAATCCTGCTATAGCTTTACCGCCGATTGCTATGGAGAGAACTCTTCGTCTGCGATTGCTGGACAGGGTTTAATGAGAAATACCTTGGCAGCTGTGGCACCGCTTTTCGCAACGCAGTTTTTTACCAACCTCGGAAGTCAATATGCCGGTTTATTACTCGCCTTGGTCGCCACAGTTCTGACCTTTATCCCGTTCGTAATGTTCAAGTATGGTCATGTGTTGCGACAAAGATCGAAACTTGCGCAGACGCAAACTGGGGAGTAGTATCAGAAGCATGTGATGAGATTGTATACCTATAAACAGACATGTATTATTAGTAATTTATAGCATTATTCATATCGATATCAAGAGGTCTTGCATTTATCATATCTACCTTTAACTAATAGACTTGGCATTGTCTCCCTTTCTGGATCAAAGTATTCTGTAGAGTTGCGATGATAATATATACTGGGCCATCCAGAAGCAGTGGTTCGTTGTTTTCTACTCAATGTAGATGCATTTTGGCAGCATTCAAAAGATTGTAGTATAGAGGACACTTACAAAAAGAGGATGGTAATATCACATAAGTTGGAGACAAAATGGTATATATCTATATGTCCTAATTTATCGAATTGCTCGACTCTAAATTTGAAATGTGGACTTAGCTATCGGGCTGTTCACTTACTCGTGGTCTCTGGTGGCGCTCGTGGTGATATAGGTGGCTGAAATAAACATGTATCTCACGTGATTGAATTAAGATTCCCGGCTCGCTTTACGCGAACAATCTGACAGGCATACATCTCGTGACGAGTAACCCACGTGCTTGTATATCTGTCTCAACTTCAACATTCTAAGTACCACCTATGCTGTCCCGAATTTATTGTGCCTTCTAGTTCTGATGTCGGCCCCTAACGTGGCCAACTCAGAGTATTCCTCTGGGGACAGGGAGCCAAGCCCCCAGTCACAAGTCCGAAAGAGGAGAAGGACTGCTTTGTCATGCTTCGACTGTCGTCGTAGAAAGCTCAAGTGTGATCGTACCTATCCATCATGCGCGCGATGTCAGAAATCCGGGCACGCAGATACCTGCACGTATACTACAGATAAGCCGCGGGTATCTACGGAACCCGCACCTACCGAGAATACTGGTGGTATGCCATCGGGCCGCGAGCCAAATATATTTGCTGTTTCTCAAATCCCGCAATACCAGCCTCGGGTAGGTGTCAATGGACCACTGGCTTCAGATGGTTCAAGAATTGAGGATAGAGTGAAGATTCGCAACCTTGAAGCCAAGATTGCAGAAGTTGAGAAGTCATTGAGCGCGATTGCTAGCCCCCGAACGGGCCTAGGAAGTCCAGCGAATAGTGTCCCTCTTCCAGTCCATCGTGGCTCCGAGAATGATCAGTCTAGAGCTTCTACCTGTCAACGGCCATTTATTCGTGGTAAAGGGTTTAAAAGCCAATTCTTTGGCAACAGTGCTTATCCTACCATCCTATCACAGGTAGATAACTCTTCTTGCTATTTAGCACTCCTCAATATCAGCTAATCAGTATAGTTTCCTGAGTTCAGGCCTTTTGCAGAAGAGATTATGAAACGTCATCCGTCCTTGCACCATGTTAAAAACAAAAAGGATCGCTCTCTGAACGCAAAAGACCCCCAGAAATTCCACGAATGTGAACAGATCCTTGAAGATCAGCCAGTTGACAGAAATTCCTTGCTGCAACTACTTCCACCACAAGATGTTGTGGATGGTCTTGTCCAGATTTATATTGACAGATTTGAGACCACTAATCGCATCCTTCACATCCCTACCTTCTGGAAAACGTATTTTTCCTTCTGGGAGGATCCTCAAAATGCAGATTCTGCGACAATTGTGCTATTGCTGGTCGTAATAGCTGTTGTTTCTTGCGTGGCAAAGACTAACACCCCGAGCCTTGGTGAGAGATCTTCAGCACGACAGTCTGCCGTAGGATGGATCAAAGCCTGCGACTCATGGGTGCAATGCATGCCTCGCAAAGCCTCCAGCCTTATGGTATTTCAGATACATTGTTTATTGGTCTTAGCCAAACGAGTAAATGCCGTTCAAGAGAAGCATGCCTGGACAGCAACTGGCACTTTATTAAGACGAGCTATGGCTTCCGGGTTTCATCGCCAAGCCGAATCGTGGCATGGAAAGACCTCTGTATTTGATATAGAGATGAAGAGACGGCTGTGGGCGACAGTAATTGAATTTGATTTGCAGGCATCCATTGAACGGGGAATGCCAGCGTCTTTCCGAGACTCGGACTTTGATTGCAAGCCGCCTCTAAATATCAACGATGAAGACCTCCTCGAATCCGCAGAGGTGCTTCCGGAGCCTAAACCACCGTCAATCCATACGCAGTCCTCGTTTCAAATTCTATTGCTAGAGTCATTACCTTTACGACTGAGACTCGCCTCCACAGTGAACAGCGTAGCCCCAAGCGTATCATATGAAGAGACTATAAGGAAGGATGGGGAGATCAACGCGATCTTAAACAGATATTTTCAACACTGTCAATCTGTACGATCTGTGGAACCTGACTTGATGGGTCCGACATTCTGGATGATTCACCTAGATCTACAATTGCGGCAATACCTTATACTCCTGCATCAGCCATTCGCGATACGAACTAGGGATGACCAGCGGTTCAAATACTCCCTTGGAGTTTGTGTAGAGACAGCAACAACAGGGCTTTCTCAACATTTTGAATTTATGCAATCGGCTGATATATCACTCGCCTTGTTGAGAAATGATATCCTTCATTCTGGCTTGGTAATCTGTCATGGTCTTTCCCTCGCCAGCTTAGATCGATCTGGATCAATATTCCAGGGCTTCGAGCGAAACGATGGACAGTCTTTATACCTATCTCCCTATCAGAAGGCTAGCCAGCAGGTTGTAGAAAGAGCACTCGAGATGTTAGATGCCAAGATCAGCCATGGCAGCAAATCCTTAAAGGAGTATGCTTTCCTTTCGATTGTTTTCGCGATGGTGAAGACAAGACTTTTCCCACTGCAGTCTGAGATTCACAAACAGCAAGCAGCAGATGCAATTTCGAAACTACAGTATCAGTTACATCCACCTCAAAGGGATATTGCCCCTACACAAAACGGGCCGAGTGAGGTAAGCGGGAAAGCTGTACAACTTCAACGGGAATGCCTTGCTAATTGTCAAGGTGCAACAGTTTTCAGCAGTTGGGTTGCCAGTTGCTGCTAATGAAGGCCTGTCAGTGGTTTACAACCAGCCGCCGATTGTTGATCAGTTCTTTCCTGTACGTACTTTGTTCCCAGAGCCACCTCGTATACTTCACGTGCATCTACTGAGACACAAGACAGGCATTTGATCCGTCGGTGCCATCAATGGATGGGTTTGACTTCGATATTCTTGGTGGCTGGGATGTCGATGCTTCCCTATGGGAGTAGATCCCGGAACAATCTCGAGAATGATATTTATTTTACATGTGTATATAATTCCATGCCTCTATACCTTCGAGGACGGACTCCTACAGAAGGAGCATACGAATATGGTATAGTCGTATCTACGGTAACTGGCGGTCTGCCAAATTTATGATGGGCTTGCAAAGGATGGCGTAGAAAAGAAGTCGAACGGAGTCAAGATTCATTAAGGATTAATCGGGTACCTCTATATTTCGAGAGCCGGAGCTATATTCTGGTGGGATGGAAATACAAAGTATGAGCAGGGCAGTGTATTAATACTATGCTGCATGAGGGATGCTGAAAATACGAGATAGTCAAACAGAAGATCGTCACATGAAATTACTCATCACACTCGAAGGAAATGAGTATTGGAAGAAAAACAATTGCGCTGTTCCATACGAGTTTATAACACGATACACTTTCAAAGTCGGCCACTTCGTCTTCAAGATGAAGCTTTATGGGATCTCCACAACTTCCCCGCTCCGCCCATAAATATCGGTGATTATCGCGATAAGGCGTGATTAATTGCCGCCATTCAGAATCCTCCAATGCTACAAGTCCATATTACCATGCCGTCCTCATCAATCACATTTAAACTTCACATAAATGCCGGACATAAACGGAAAACAAAAAACATAAAGCGGGAACCGGCTTTGCTCTACTTATTACGAGATCATGGCATTGGCCTTCTCTTCAATCCCAATTCTTGACCTTTCTCTTGCGACCGACCAATCAACCCGACCTGCACTCATTTCCCAACTTCGACACGCTCTTCTAGAGGTAGGATTCCTCTACGTCAAAAACCATGGTGTAGCATCTGAATCCATTACGTCCCTCGTCGATTCCCTTCCTCCCCTCTTCGCCCTCCCGGATGAAGCAAAAGAGGGCGTCGCACTGCACAACTCGGCACAATTTTTGGGTTACAGTGGTGTTGGTACTGAAAGGACTGCAAATGCGGCTGATCAGAGGGAGCAATTCGAGTTCGGCACAGAACTTCCTGATGATTATAGAGAAGGACAGGATCCACCGTTCAGAAGACTGTATGGGCCGAATCAGGTGACTTCATGTGTCTGAGTCGAGGTGTCCTAGCACTGACAAATAACCAGTGGCCATCAGCATATCCAGAGCTACGTGGCATCATTGAGAGATACATATCAGAGCTGACAGAGCTTTCTGAGTCGTTTCTTCTTCTCGTTGAAGAAGCACTCAACCTGCCAGCTTTAACGCTGCATTCTTATCTCTCTCCACAGCATAGACTCAAGTTGGTCCGATACGCACCAACTCCATCTTCTACAGGCAGTGCCATTCAAGGCGTGGGACCACACAAAGACTCTTCTGGATGGTGGACTTTCCTCCTCCAGGCATCGCCACCTCCAGTCGGCGGACTTCAAGCCCTCAACCGTCTCGGAGAATGGATTGATGTTCCAAGCATCCCTGGTACATTTGTCGTCAATATCGGACAGGCATTTGAGGTTGTCAGTGGCGGGTTATGCCGGGCGACGACGCATAGAGTACAGTCTAGTCAGGTGCAGAGGTATAGTGTACCGTTCTTCCAAGGCGTGAGAGGCGATTTGAGGAAGTCAGATTTTGAAACGCTCTGGCCCAGATTGAAGGAGGGCGTTGAAAGGGAAGAGGTTGCGAGTGGGATTGATTCGGCATTTCTGAGAGGCGAGGTGGATACTTGGGGAGAGTGGCAGTTACGGACAAAAATAAAAAGCCATCCTGATGTTGGCGAGAAGTTCTATAGGGGTGTCTTTGAAAAGGTGGTATACCAATGAAACTTGGAAATTTCAAATAGTGCTCTGAGAGTCTGAATCAATGTAATCAGAAAGGTGATCTTATATCGTTGTCATTATTTTTAGAACATATTAAAAGTAGTGTCTTAGATCGTGCTCACTTTTTCATAGACCAAGTTAAATATGAATATAATAGCAAACTTAATACTATAATGATCATTTGCTAGCACTATAGACTCCCAAAGATAGTGATCGTAATTCTTAAGTACATGAATCTATCTAGCTTGTGAATGGTATTAGATTTCCTCTTTAGCTACCTAGCCCACAGAAGGCCTAAACTCAAAGATATCATTCAACTTCGCGAAATCGGCATCATCAGGCAACAAGTTGGCCCTAACTTCGACCGGTAATCCACCATGCTGGAAGAAGAAATTCCCTTTACTCAGCGGCAGCTTCGATCTTAAAGTATGGTTCGGATACCATTGTGCCTAGACTCATCAGCATTGTGCCTTTACACCGCATCTTCTATACCCCCTCAATTCCCAAAAAAAGGAAAAAAAAGGGAAATATACCTGATACCCCAATGCCAGCATGATCCTATAATGATCACTCTCATTCGGCATCCCAGCATGCCAGGTCCTCAAATCCCTCAGCATGACATCTCCCCTTCCACAAACCGGCTGGATTGGCGGGCGGACCTTGCGTCTCTCCTCGATGACCTCGGACCTAACAAACGTGTTCGGCTCGCCGATGCGCAATTTGGCATTTGCAAGTCTAGATTCTGCCGTTGCAACGACTTGGTCGGCGCCGCTGGTGTGGGCGTGGGAACCGAGCCAGAATTCCGTAGAGCCGGTGGACGTGTTGAAGTCGCATAGCGGGACATTGGCGATGACATAAAAGGGACACTGGCAATGTTAGGTTGTGGGCTGAGAGGAGGTAGCGCGCGCTCATACTTGGGGATGAATGAATGTGATGTCTTTGTGCACGGGTTGTCGGAGTCCGTTGGTGCGTGGGAGGGCATTGTTTCCCGTCATGAAGTTCCATATGGGATTCGCGCCAAGATATCTTTGAGTGGTCAGATGCTGAAAGGGAAGAGGCTAGGACTACATGTGAGACTTACGCATTCATAATCTGGATTACAAAAGGGTTGAAGAATACATCACTATATAGAATTTCCGAGTTCGTCACGGGAGGGCCGTGTAGAATATTGGCTGATAGCTCGTCAGCAAAATTCTAGCTCGAGTCTACGTGTAGCCCTACAGTTGACGCCTTGGTTGAAAGGCTTTGTCTTATTGAGAACAAGATCATCTGCTTCCTTGGACATGACTTCATGCAGATGTTCAACGTGTGCAACATCCACCACTGATTTCAGTACCGCGAAGCCATCTTGATGCAAGGCTTCCAGCGCCTTTTGGAGGTTTGAGGGATCATAAGCAGCATTTCTCAATTCATTTGCAGTTGCAGTGATTTCTCGAGGAACATCCTGATTTATAGTGTGGGAAGGAACTGTCACCATGGTTAATAAATAGTTTATTGTAACTTTAATGATGGGACGGGTAGTATCAACTCGATGCGGAGTTTTGCTAACACGATTGGACTTACAGGGTCTCAGATAAGGAGTTGGCCGCGAGAGTAAAGTGAATGGCCCATCTTCTCAATCGGCCCAGTCACGTGGATGACTTTAAAAGCCCCTTGATCCGGAACATGTACATGATTCAATTAATTTAGATTTGGTTGAGGAATTATATAAGAGTCCTCCCGCTAAGGTTACTGAGGTAAGTTCACTGTAGCACTGGGTAATCGCTGGTAGAGTGTAGGAAAAGGTCTGTATAGAATTGTAGACATATATTACAAAGGTTAACAATGTAAAAAGGATGCTAAAGATCAAAAGTGTCAAGAGAAAGAAGAGAGGCAAATACAGAGGGCACTTAAGCAGAAGTTTATAGATAATGAGAAAGCGATCTATAAGGCCTATCAAAAGATAGAGACTAATTTCCTTAATAAAGCTATTTACAAGTATAATCTAGGTGCTAGCTTTATTAAAAGGCGTTGCAGTATCAAGATATTACTTCATTTGTATAATATCTTTAAGGATATCGACGATTTGTAGCTGTAGAAGATTAGGTTCTTAAGGGGACAACCGTAGTTTATAAGGTCAAGAAACATCTACCGAAAGCCCTACAAGACTCCGATGAATCAGAGGACCTAGAGGAATCACCAGAGGGGTTACAAGAGTCAGAAGAACTATATGGCAATGGTAACAGCGATGAATTGGATGATTAGTATCAACAGTTACAATAATTACAGTGATTTATCGTTTCGCTAGAACTTATCGTTTCGGTGCACTACCCTTGAATAGCGAAGTGAAATTACAAGGGCGGAGCTGAAGAAGCCGCTCGATTAGTGGTAGGGAGATACAGCTAGGGCAAGCCGATACCTATAAACTTATAAGCCTTAAGGTCAAACATACACTTCTTACGATTGGGAACATACTATGCTTCGAATATTAGCTCTGCGATAGCAGATCTCCGCAAAAGATATAGCCAGCATCCGAAAATTAGCCGGCCAGATATATTAATGACTCACGGCCATTGAAAACTTAGATTCACATTCTCCTTTGCTCCTCTAGATGATCCTTATGAGAGTTTGGAGGGTTGAACGTGAATGTGATTTTTTTACCTTAGTATGCAGATTCAAGTCCTTCCACTCGAGCTCAATGACTTTGACGAGATCATTGCCAACGCCGGCCTTTACGAACCAGGTGATGACCTCGTCGGCCCACCTACACCGCTTTGTGTAAGCAATCTTTGGCATTCATAATTTGCTATCGTAAATGCTTTCATTTTTGAAGTAGATGTTGGTACTTGCTACGTGGTGGTTCTCTACCACAAGCACGTCTTGATACCCGATATCCTACGCTTACTCCCTAAAATTTCCCGATATAGCAAAAGCTAACTCCGAGATGTTCTAGTGGCCAGTGGCAAAAAGAGAAGAGGCCCTTACCCGGTCAGCATTCCACTTTGCTAAACAACGTTCCCGCTTCCTTGGCGATCCCACGGTCCGCTATATGAAAGTCATCGATACCTCACACAGCAATAACATCATTACCGTTGCTCTGTGGCGTTATTACCCTAAGGGCTATGACTTTAATAGCCAAATTCATTGGGAGACTCATAATCTATCCCCGGGACAAACGCCTCCGCACGCCTTCAATATTCCTCTGCATAATTATATCTTTAAAACCCGTGATGCGGCGAGAAGTTCTTGGATTTCCTCAGGTTCGCCATGTTGGATTTTGATGCACATGGTGACGATGCCCTCTCATCGCGGTAAGGGGGCAGCAGGACTTCTGATCAAATGGGGCATTGAGCAAGCCAAGAAGGATGGAGTGCCAGCATATCTAGAAGCAGGGGTCATGGGAAAGCCCGTTTATGAGAAGTATGGCTTCGTACAAAGCGGGGATTTGTTAGAGGTTGACTTGAGGGATTATGGGATAGATATGACCTTTGTGATGTGTAAGATGGTGTATCACCCGCAGCACAAAGCTCTACCGGATAAGAAAGTGGTTGAGAAGAGCTGACCTTGGCATAAGAAATCATGCAGATGTGATTTTTGTACTGGCCTTATCAGAGATAGAGATATTTATCTTGTGACTTGGATAGTCGTTAAGTAATTTGTCGGAGATATTACTGGATGATTCAGACTGGCCAAATTTGTGCCTTATGGGGCGGGTGCCAAACCCGGGGGGCAGGCACCGCGACTGAGATTTTAAATTTGAGATTATAAATTTATAATTGATCAATTTGATCTGATATTGATTAAGCAAGAACTTGTTGCTTTTATTTATTTAAAACTGGCGCAGGCAAGCCCAAGCGGCTCTCCTCCGTACCAGTCATCTTATGTAGGTAGAACCGTTCGATAGAGCCAAGTCCTTGAGTGTAGGAAAGTACTAAAATATACCAGTTAGTAAAAATCTTTATTGCACACTATAAAACACTCACAGGAGTCCCAAACCCAGTAGCAGCATCCCAACCCGTCTGAGCTGGGAACCCATCTGTACCGCATCCAAGAGTCGCTCCCAACGTCACATCTGTGAACCCCTCGTAACCAACAGCATACAGCCATGGATTCAAAAAGCCTAAGGGTGATTTCCCTGCAGCTATTAGAGCATCATTTACCAAGGAAATGACTGCAGCCGCAGTCGGTGATGATGCACTAGTACCATCAAGGAGATAATTCACCCCATCCCAAACGGTAATAAAACGTTGACCTTGTGCTGCAATATCAGGGTAGCCGCGACCGCTCTTATTGTAGAGCCCAGGATAGGCATATGAACTGTTCAGACTCTTGATATAGGCTGAAACAATAGCATCTTGGTATGAGGGTCGTGAGAAGTAGTTGCTGAAGCCTCCACCGCTGGTAAATCCATTCGAGGTATCATAGGCGACGACCTCAGGAGAAAAGTCCTTTGTTGCACCGACAACTGTTACATACGGACATGAAGCCGGGAAAGATGGTATAAAGGTTGAGGTGTTTTTGCCGTCATTGCTGATGCATGTACCATCACTACCAACACCACTTTTAACAGGTTAGCTAGACATAAGCAAGTCAAGAATGAAGCTCATACCTGTCGCCGGAAGAAAATAAAAGGCTCACACCACGTGCGCCAAGCTGTGCAAATGAATTGCAGACAGTCTTGGCATACGAGTAAGGGACAGTTTGCTCGTCATCACCATATGATGTTGAGATTGTCTGAGGAATGATCGTTTGTGCTAAAACGTACTGCAACCACACAGCATAAGGTTCATTTGTATCGGTGGGGGTATTCTCGTCAGGTGTGAATGGTGGACTGGTACCGGTGGTATATGCGATGAGAGGTGTTGGGTAATCGATACCGAGAATCGTCTCGGCGTCAAGGTTGCCCTCAAGATCTTTGCCGTCTGCATTCTGTTCTGCGGTATTGGGGGTCTGTTGATCATCACCTCCTGCAATAACGTCAACAGTAAAGTTGTAGGCTGCTGATACCGCTTCCGGCCGGTACTGCTCTAGGAAGATCTTGACATCGGAGCGATTATTGGATTCACCAAGATAATCTGTCAATCCAACCTTGTTCTGACCTGGAGCTTGTGGTGTATAATCAATCGTGCCGTAAAGAGTCCGTAAACATAAAGGTGTGATACCCGCGACGTCGCAGACTTCAGCAACAGTCTGTCCTGACTTGTCGTCTTGTGCCAGCTGGGAGGGTACAGATTTTAGGAGCCCATTCTTCGAAACAGGCTTCAGTGTCTTCTTCTGTGGCTTGGCGCGGAAAAAAGAGTTTGTAGGCTGGACAGTCTCAATGTGCTCGTGTAAATGCGCAGGAAGAGACCACTCTGGCGCACGAACAATATAACCACCATCCTCGTGCTCAAAAACTGAGTATTTCGTGTCCAAAAGATTCTCAATGGAACTAACAGGAAGTGCGACATTAATCCAATCCTTTGCAGGACTGTAATTTACCTTGGTGAGTTCCACTCCATTCTCCTCAAGCCAGTCATGAACAAGCTTCAGGGCTTCATCTGTGGGCTTGACAAGCTCGTCAACCTCCTTAGAAGTCAGGTGGTGACCGTAACGCTCATGGTATGGGTTGGAAACTGTCCGCCGACCAAAAAATAACGTTAGTACATCTCAAGTCCATACAAAGAAATTATTGGACTCAATGGCATCTAGCCAAATAGCCAGGTACGTACCCTCATTGAGATGCTTTTCAAGTTCATCAAATTGACTCTGCTTCAGAGCAATTGACAGGTTAATGACGTGATCCCCAGGTGCCGGACCAACATTTGTCCACTTCTTGGGGACATGGTGAGAGTCCTTGACCACATAAGTGGAACGTGCTGGCGTAGGCGCGCCAACAGCATTGCTAACTACGAGGCACAACGCCAATAAGACTGGACGAGTTGGAATAAAGGTCAGCATCTTGAATTGGTCCAAGCACTGGACAACGATGGCACAGATAGAAGAAGAGCGCGGAAGTAGCCCACCTTTTGTACGTTTCCTCTATACCGGGTGCTATTCACAAAGGCCAACAGAGCAGGGGTTCCTTCGGTAATGTATGTAGCTATTCCCATGTACCGGCCTTGTAAATACCGCATTGTAGGTACTGGCTGCGGATAAGTTACTGCGGTCGGTATTGCATAGGGCAGGAGGTAGGTAGGCATGGAGGTTATACCGTGCGCTTGGACTAAAGCTTGTCACCGGCAAATATTCTGATGGGCGACGTTGAACTGTGCAGTAGCTGCTTGCCGAGATAGGCAGTTAGCTGTTCACTGTCACTCGTCATGACGAATCGAATAATTGTAGGGAGGAGTCACTCGATGGCGAATCGCGATGTGGTCTGCCCTGTCGTCGACAGCGACCATGTCCTGGGTTTATGCGCTATGCTAGTCAAAGCTCAAGATAAGCAGGGGCATACAGGGGCATAGCAGCACGGCCACAGTCACATTTAATATACAAAATTATATCTTATAATTTAAAAACGCAATGGCGTTACTATGGATCTTCATGTTGCGGTTCAAAGAAGGAAGGTCGCTAGCTCTATCAAAAGACCTCCGAAACACGAGAATGGCGGCATCTTAGATGTCCGCATCTCAATAGTTGCGCGCTATGACTGTTGACAGTGGCTTGATGACAGTGGCTCGATCAAATTCACGCGATGGCGCAATTCTCTATAAGTACTGTATACTGTACAGTAGTAGCACTTCCCTTACTCTTAGTCGATATCGGTCTTTGGATTCTAACTTTTGCCTAGAATAGGAAGGTAATTACTATAGTAAGTAAGATCTCAATTTAAACCACTGTCTATTATATTCTATTTTATAGTCACACGGTCATGCATAGCCAGTATATTGCCCATCATCGGCCGAAAGGCCTGATTGTAGAAACTGGTATAGGAATCCCCGGCGGTCATCTGCCTTCTTATTCTTTCTTTATCTCCTCAAAAGGTCTCATTGATTTTGATTTTGGCACTTAGTTTGTGAGTTTCTTTGTGTATAATTTATGAGTCGCGGCCACTATTCCCGAACAGCTATCGAGGATTAGTATTTTATACGAACATATTGATTATCTTCATCTCCATCTAATCGTTTGGCAGGCTGGAACTGAATATTCGCAGGCTTATTTCCCTATCTAAATTGTTATTAGTTTTGGTATCGATATCATTGGTCGAGTATCTTCTTTGTCTATAGTTTCTGTAGACCACGCTTTATCAATCTAGCATCAGGCCAGGAGGTCAAGTTCTTTGTGTCCCAAATATCCGCCTCCAGATCCGTCAGATTCCGTCTAAAGAGTCTTCTATCAAAGATACGGGCATAACACTACAGGCATGACACCGAAAACATCCATGGCCAATAAAGAAGAGAAGGAAGCATGTGGTATATAGGTTTTGACTTTCTCCAGTTCCATAGTTCTTCATCATCGCCCACCATCAATTCTACCGCGCATATCCACACATCGACAACGTCGATTACCGAAGTAATCCACTACATTACATAATTTAAGGCTTCAGGCTGAGATTCTATAACCCAACACAACAATGCATTCCATCTTCCCCACCCCAGCCGTCGAGACCGAAGGCATTACTATGAGAGCAAACATGGTATGCTGCAAATGCGGCTCCTATACGAAGATCGGATGGATCGAGTATCCTCCCTGTGCCGTATGTGGCCACGACCAGTGCTCAAATTGCGACACTGTCGATTAAGTTTCTGCTAGATCAGATTCCAGCACGAGACCAAGGTTGGGAGCTTAGTTCCACTTCGTGATGAGCAAGCAGAGGACGGAAAGTTAGAAGGTATCTCACAGTGGCCGGAGATTGAGATTTTGATTCGAGGCTGGGCATCATGCAGGATATATGCTTATAATTATCAATCTTCTACCTCTTTGAACCATCTGTTTGTAAAGTAAAACCGCATTACGATTGTGTTCTACGCCATTCATATGTTGATCTTATCCTTGTGCTACTATCTCTTCCTCTCAATGTTGCTCGTGTAAGATTATTTGATTAAGACTTCTAGTACCGTTCTAACGACTTACCTTTGCAGCAACTGTGCATTCATTGGCCTGATACTGCATTCATTTTAATCTGCAATTTGCTATGTAGTTTATCTTGACTTATACAAGTAGGAAACACAAGTCTCCTATCGGTTGAACGACAAGTGGCATTTCACACGTGTCACAGGTCGCTAATTTTAGAGACTGGTGGCTAAGTATTTATTGCTTGCTCCAGCCTACAAGTTCACTGCCTTGAACCTCGAACCTCGAACCTCGAAACCACCACTTCTCGTTATTCGTTATTCGCAATCTGAAAAATGCCTCAACTCAACGAAGCTAGCGAACGTCTGTTGCATGCTGGGGATGAGGCTCAGAAAGGCGCAAGACGTTTCTGGAGTGGTTTCACCGACTTCGCAATCCAGGATAATGTACTCGAAGTAGCCGTCGGTCTGATGTAGGTACCTATTTCTTAGTCTTCCCCTGATCATCAACTTCTGCTACGAATACCTCAGTCGTCTTGCGGCTCAGATCCAGTCTCGTCATATTCGCCAGGACTAACATCTTTCTCAGCCTTGCTGCTGCATTCACGACGGTCGTCACATCATTCGTCTCTGAGATCCTTCTGCCTCCTCTCTCGCTACTTCCATTCATCCAGAGGAATTTTGACGAGAAGTTTGCCGTTCTAAGGAGAGGTCCACACTATGTCAAAGATAATGGATACAATACGTTGAAGCAGGCCCTTGATGACGGTGCCGTTGTAATGGCATACGGGTATGTTTTAACTAAAATGAATGGCTGGCTCAATCCTCGAACGATGCTGATCATTAGGTTGCTTGCAGAACGTTTATCAACAAAGTACTTAATTTCATTGGTATTGGTATTGCGCTTTATGCTATTGCTCGAGTGTATGAAGGGGTTTCAAGGGACTCAGTCATAAAACATACCGTCAAGTGCAAGTACTGTCGCAAGAGAATTAGTGAAAAGGTATGTACCAGAGGCTTTTAAATGTGTATGCAAATGCTAACAATCCCTTAGGCGCAACGATGTGTAAACTGCACGAGCTGGCAAGATGGCAGGGAGGACCATTCCTAAGTGTTAATCAGAGGTGGAACTCCTGACCCAGATTGAAAAGAAAAGAAAAAGCCAATGCAGTTTAAGTCGCTATGATACAACAGGTTATTCACATTTGAACCAGCTGTATTGCAAAATTGATGCTCTGCGACCTCATCAGGCTGTAAACAAGGCTGACCAGACCTGTAACAGCCTAACATGAACATGAGCGGGCGCTGACGTCATCCCGCCCTCGCGCATACTGACGCTTCCGTCCGTCGCATAATAAAAAAGTTCGGACCGTTCTGCTCGTTCACCATCACCTTCCTACTGATACATTTTCTAGGTGCCATGCCCAAATCTTGGGGCTTATTAAAGCCTATAGCAATTGGTTTGCTTTTAGTTAATGATTGTACTGCTTTACAGACCCCCCTTGGCCCTCAATCGCACACACAAGGCTACAAATTCGATCCTCTGCTCCACCTACCTGGAATCAGTCCTTACTTTGATGCTATAGGCTTTGGCCTCGACCACAATGCTCCTCTCAACTGCGAGGTGACGGCAGCGTCATATCTTGTCCGACATGCCGCAATATATGCTAATGACGAAGACTACGAAAAGTATATCGATCCCTTTCAACGGAAACTCGATTCTACGTACTCTCTGTCAGGGAAAACACGAGACGGATGGCAGGGACCTCTAGCATTCTTCAACACATGGACAACTCCAATTGACGATCCAGAACATCAACTGGAAAAGATAACACCGCAAGGGTTCGAAGATGCGAAGAAAGTCGGGAAGCATCTTCTGTCCAGATATCCAACGCTAGTTCCTACAATCAAGAAAATATACGCAGACAAAAAGTCCAGGACACAAGATACGGCTAAAGCATTTATTGAAACCTTTCCTCAAGATGTTGAGATTGTGAAGATTCGCCTGTCGAATTCCTTCCATGCTCAAGTTCCCCACAAAGCTTGCAGAGCATTTTCGAAGACTCCAGGAAACGATCAACTAGATACGTTTATATCGCATTATACGGGCCCAATTATTGCTCGACTTCAGCCCTTTTCACCAATAAAATTAGAAAAATATGATATACTGGGTTTGCAACAACTCTGTGGTTACGAGTCGGCAATTACGGGCAGGAAAAGCGATATTTGTAACGTTTTCGTAGATGATGAATGGCTCGCATATGAGTATGCTTGGGATCTCAAGTATTCTTATATGGTCGGCTATGGCAATGATCTCTCCCCATATCTAGGCATGCCTTGGCTCAACACCACATCGCAGCTCATGTCTAAATTCCATGCTCCGGCCCACTCCGGTTCTGTTATTCCGGATGACGATGGCCAACGGTTCTTCCTCAGCTTTACTCACAGGGAGGTTCCGCCTTTTATCGCTGTCGCTCTGGGTCTGTTTAACTCTTCTAATGCTCTCGAGGACGAATTCCCGACTGATCGAATCAATTGGTCCAGGTCCTGGACGATGTCTGAATTAATTCCGTTTCTCGGACATGTCGGAGTTGAGAAGCTAACATGTAATTTCTCTTCAGTCGACCAAACTAACTCCAAAGAGTATATAAGGATCATAACCAATACTGCCCCACGGCCGATTCCCAAATGCCAGGATGGCCCTGGAGCCAGCTGCAGCTTTGATAAATTTGTTGAACTTGTGCGTTTAGGCATGAAAGAGTATGGTGATTTTGATGGAATTTGTGGGAATAAACCGCATAACGATTCATCTAGCTACGAATATACCATATAGAAATAATAGAAGCATTAAGATGAGATTCAGTTTTAAGAGACCGCTGTCAGGAGTAAATCTCATTGACAGCCTCAACACACTTTGTTCTTATAATAATTCTAAAAGACTTTTATTTACTGCACCTTGTCTAAAGTGCCGGATGCGAAGTTAAGAAACCCCTTCGGGATTCTTGTGATCTCTTCGCATCGGGAATCATGCTGCCATGATTTCACGTGCAACAACTGGCCAAGCCATAATCCACCTCAGCCCGCGATAATGGGGAAGTTCTCAATCTCCGATAACGGTAGCCGCTGAGCTAACAGCCACAGTTCACCCGTGGCTGTTTCACCCGTAGCTAGCTATTAACCCAACGATTATTTGCTAACTAAACGTCCGAATATATAAACTTTGTTGTATATGTCAAGATTGAATAATTTTTTAGGGGTATATTCTTATTATTTCCAGTTGCTCAATATATTCTGGCATCTGTTTTCTCACACTGCGCCACGATGCTCGTCCTCCGTCAGCAGGATGTCGTCGCTATCCTATCAAGTCTCAGCTCAACAGAATGCAGGACTCTACTTAAATCCTTATCAGACATCCTTTCTACCTTCTCTTCCCATCCTGAAACTATCTATCAGCCTATACGTTCATCCATTACAACTTCCTTCGGACATGTCAGTTTGTTCATGCCAGCGTCAAGTACAGCCGATACGGGCATCAAGGTCGTCACCATGCCGTCTGGCTCTGCGCCAGTTGGTTCCATCAACATCTTCTCACCAACAGGAGAACTCGAGGGTGTCTTAAATGCAGCGGAAACGACTGCGTTCAGAACAGCACTGGCCAGCATGATTATTTTCTCGCGACGAGAGTGGAGCGGTCCTGGTGATATAGTTGTTTTCGGTTCGGGGAAGCAAGCAGAGTGGCATACGCGCCTTGCACTGCTCCTTGGTCCGGCAACAGGCACCATTGCTAGCGTGACTGTTGTGAACCGGAGTCGAGGCTCACTCGAGCGCTTAGATAGCGGTGCACTTTCAGATTTGCGGAAACGTTATCCAGGAGTTCATTTCTCCACGCTTGCAAAGGAAGGGAATCCAGAGTTCGAAAGGGAGCTGCAAGCTAAACTTGGAAAGAGCGTTGCAGTGTTCTGCTGCACACCGTCAACAGAGCCGTTGTTCCCTATTGAATATCTCAACCTTGAGGGCGAGCGAGAAAAGGTCTATATAAGCTTAATTGGCTCATACAAGCCGAATATGCAGGAAGTCGATAAGGCTACTGTGCTCTCTGGAAAGCTACTCTGCGTGGATTCGAAGGAGGCGTGCTTGCACGAGGCTGGGGAGTTGATTATGGGCGGCGTTACTGAAGAGCAATTAACGGAGATTGGGGACATTGTTGATTTGGAAGAAGGAGACGAAAGGATTGATGCTTTGAAGCATGAAACGGTTGTTTTCAAGTGCGTGGGAATGGGCATCATGGACGTGGTGATTGGGAAGGACGTGTTAGACATCGCCCGGCAAAGAGGATTGGGCGTTGCAATAGACAGCTTCTAAGGCTGCTCGGATCGATTCCCGCGGACTCCTTCTTCTTACTTTACGACAGAGGATAGGGGCTGGCTCAAACCCACCAGGGGCAACGTCGCATATACACAGTGTGTTGTAGTCTGGCTATGGCCAATCACGCCAATTAGGCCACACGGAAGAACCAAACCCCCGATTGGCCCCGGTCGGCCCAAAAAGTAAGCCACGGCGTCCCGCCCACATCAACCGCATCCATTCCCATCACCATCTCCAAAAAAGAAAGAAAAAAGAAAAACACGACCCCAAAGAATGCGACGTTTGCCAATATAGCTGCGCGCCGGCACGGAAACAAAAAAGCCCGGGAAAGGGACGGCGTAGGACGGACCGGGCCTTGGCGACTGCGCGCACCCTGCCGCGCGTGCACAATTTTAATGCCGAAAGACTGAAAGAGGATACGGCGCCCAGCATGCCAGCAATGCATAGCATATCTGCGAGCAAGAAGCAGGCCATGAATCGTCTTGGTGACGTCTCGGAGCCGATAGTCAGGTCATCGCGCTCCCTTTCTAAATAATGTATTCTTGGAATACCATCCTCCTACTCTCCTACTCTCCTACTCTCCTCCTCTCCTCCTATCCACCGCTCCTCCCCCCTTCTTTCCTCTTTTCTCGTCTCCTTCTCTCCTCTCCTCCTCTTCTCTCTTAGTCTCGTCTCCCTCGGTGTCTTTCAAGCCTGCCTAAGTCTCTCGAGTTAGCCCCCGACTGCACTAGATCGCAAGCCGCGATCCCCACTTGACAAGGCGCAGCTCGTTTCCCGCTAGGTTGAATCGGGTAACAGCATTCTCTAAAAGAGCGAGGGAGTCCTCTTGGACGAAGCTTTTGCTCTTTAAATATATTCTATTATATTATGTCGTTGCTATCGTTGATCTAGGATATAAGAGCACAAATGGATGAGGATCTGTCAGTTGATCTGCGAGCGGAGGAGTTTACCAAGCTCCTCTCCGCTCAGGGCTCGCCGGCTAGATCCCGTAACTCTACCGAGGATGGACCCCCGAACGGCATGTCTTCTCTACCGGCGATGCAGAAGCTCTCCTCGGTCGCTATCTTCGTTCGGGTATTGCTGCTGATAGTATATTTCTCGGTTTCCGGCATCGTGTAAGTTATCTAGCATCTCATGTGTCAACCAATTAGCTGAGATTTGTCAGCGTCGCCTTAACTCAGTATTGCGGAGTAGTCCTGTATTGGATAAACAGAGACTGTTATTATCGCTATATGGCATTTGCGAAAGAGAGCATGGGGTTACTTGTTATCAGTGTCACCCAGTGGTGGAGTCCTACTGCGATCAGAATTAGTGGTGATAAGAGCGTCGAAGGTCAAATCCGGTTGACCAAGGATGGATTAGTGGAATACGACTTCCCTAGCCGTCTTGTCATGATAGCTAACCATGTGGTATGTCTATTCTTCTCGGGTATAGAGGAAGTTGCTAAATTCTAGCCGTAGCTTTACTCTGACTGGCTCTATTTATGGTGGACGGCATACGTCAATCGGCGTAAGGCACATGGATCTATCTACATTGTGCTCAAAGAAGCAGTACGCTACATTCCCATCGTCGGGTCTGGATTGTCGCTCGCTGGATTTATTTTCATGTCGCGGAATCTGGAAAAGGATAAACCAAGACTGGCCCGTCGTATGAGTCAACTTCGGCGTCCTAGACCAGCCGGCCTTGTGCCAATGTGGCTTATGATGTTTCCCGAGGGCACGAACCTGTGCCACGAGGGCCGGACGAAGAGCTTGCAATGGGCAAAGAAGCAGGGTCTTCGAGACCTACGCCATCAACTTATTCCCCGAAGTACTGGCACGTACTTGTGCTTGAAGGCCTTGGAAGGCTCGGTGGAATTCGTATACGACTGTACTCTGGCTTATGGCGGCATACCGTGAGTCTATATATTTCCTATACATCCTATCAGAGACACGTGCACGCACTAATCCTGCTTAGTAATGGCGAATACGGACAAGATGTCTTCACCTTCAGCACCATGTACTGCCGAGGCCAATCGCCCATCGTCAACATGCATTGGCGAGCCTTCAGGGTGGCCGACATCCCACTCGAGACGCCCGAAGAGTTCGGCGAATGGATGCAGGACCAGTGGTTGAAGAAGGACGAGTTGCTGGAGGAATTCAGGCTCACGGGCCACTTCCCCTCGACGCTCCCGAATGGCGGCTATGTCGAGGGCCACATCGAACTGGGGCATTGGAAAGAGATATCGCAGGTGTTTGTAATCGCGACTGTCCTCCTGTTTGTCATATGTACCCTGCGGCTTCTCTTGCGGAACAACTAACTCTACTCATCATACTGCAATGACGCGAGGCCGTCTTCACATAATAGTTTGCAAAATAATAAGATGTATTTAGTCCCTACATTGGCCTCTCACTCTTCAAGCCCACGTGCTTCTTGGATATATCTTGTATTGCTTTTTTAAAACGCTGCTCTAGCTTTAACTAACATAGGACAATGAAGTGCGAGTACAGGTTCCTTCAAGGAGCGCGCCGTCGCCTGGCGCACTGCGCGCTGGGTAATACTTTTGAGTTTAACGGCATCAAGGTGCGTTCTTCTATGCGACCCGCTCTGTACGTGATCGGCTCCCCAACGCAAGCTATCAGAATTCTGCTTTCGGGGCTCTGTCTATGCCGTGCCGTCTCGACTCTAGTTCGCATGAACAACGCAGACTACGTCTTCTTCCAAAAAAACGACCACATCTTCCCCTTCGCCTTTGGCGAGGCGTAATTCTCTTCTTCGACATCGTTCTTGCTAACGATAGCCAAGAAGACCTGATCCAGAGTCGTGGGGCTGACGGAGTAGTGCTCTAGCCCCAGCTTGTCCTTGTGGTCTTCCAAGGCCATGATGATGTATCCCATTCCGCCCGACGTGGCCGTGTCGACGCCGCCGTTGATAGCATCTTCGTCTGTGCTTGCCGCTGTCCCCGACGCGGGTAGGCAGGATGCCGGGACGGAGAAGCGGAGTTGGCCGTGGTATGTTTTCTCTTCTATCTCCGCGCCGGGGAACCGCTCCGTCACCCAGTCTCGTAACTTTGCCATCGCTTCTAGGGTCGTGTAAGGTGCCGTATTCGTCACTAGATGAACGTGATAGCCATTTCCGTACTTGCGTCTTAGATAGTCCGTCGTTCCAAGAGCAAGCATGCGTTTCGCCATGATGCCCGCTCGATATGCGAGCGCATCTGCTTCTTCCATGCTATGCGTCGTCAGCAGGATGGCGCGACCGGCTACAACGCCAGCTAGTGTTTTCCACATGACTCTTTTGGAGGCGGCATCCATCCCTGAGCTAGGTTCGTCGAGGAGGAGGACGCTTGGGTTTCCCATTAGGGCGATGCCCAGAGAGAGCTTGCGTTTGTTGCCGCCAGATAGCTTAGAGGCCATACGGGAGGAGAAGGCTTGGAGGCCAACGGCTTGGATGACGGCGTTTACATTGTAATCAACGTCTTGTACTCCACGAACTCGAGCATAGAATTGAAGATGCTCAATGACGGTCAACTGGTCCATAGCTGTGAGAGAAGATCGGTCAGCTTTGTATGTTCTTACTAGCGAGCGGGATTGGAAGGCGCTCGTTAATACATACCATCAAACTGTGGACAAACCCCAAGTTGAGACCTCGCATGTGCCCGGCTCCTGCTAAGCAAGATATTATCAACGAAGATATTACCACCGTTTCTCGATGGCTGTATATCCCCGCGGACTAAAGATATGGTTGTTGATTTCCCAGCCCCATTGGGGCCTAGAAGAGCAAACACCTCGCCTCTCTCAATGCCAAATGTTAGGTTTTCGACTGCAGTATTTTTGCCAAAGCTCTTGGTAAGATGCAGGACCCTCAAGCCGTCACTCGGCCTTGCCGCCTTGTCTAGTTCTTCCGCTGTTTCATTATCCACTGCAGAAGTCTCAACTTCAAGTATTACCTGGCGCGAGCCTCTGATTCGAGCAATCACAGAACCTCCGTCGTACCAAAGCAGAATCCCGAAGAATACTAATATCTGGATCACGAGATATAATATCGGTGCGCCATACTGGTTGATTCCTTGTGGATGCGGGGCGAAGTCAGTACCTTCACAGGAGATTGAGAACAGATTAAGAGCTAGGAATAGCGTCCTCATAAGACTGCCCATCGGAGTTACTACTGATATCGTATAGTGTACGATCAATAGGTCGCCATCAACCTCGTTAACTGGCGCGTAAGTGAGTGTTACTAGCCACGCAATAAAATATATGAGGAAGGAGACTGCTTGGCCACCTGCAACCAAGGCAAAGGCAGCCAATTGCCCTCTGGCAAATAATGAGGCGATAAAAGACAAAAGTATGGATGCTAGTGAAAATAGTATGAGTACCGGGAATACATAGGCGATGTTGTACCATACGTTTGCTGCTATGGCGCGGAAGACAATAACGACTATGATGCTTGAAATAAGCAAGATTATGAAGTCAAACGTCAGATATGCTAGCCAAAGCGGAAGTGGTCGAACCCCATTTGAATATTCGAGGCCTCGGACATTCCGTAATCTTTCCAAGGTTGGGTATAATGCAAACAAGCCTGAGACCGCAGACATGACAAGGAGAAAGTAAACTACAAGCTGCAGTGAGTTTCCCTGCTAGAGTCAGTTATCGTAGGAAGAATACCGAATAGTCATAACTTACAGTGCCTGGGGTCCACGGCGTGTCAAAGTCGCTGTATTGTGTTACAATGCTGATATTTGTGAGTTTTGAGTTCAAGATATTCTGTGCAAATACTGCTGCAAATATGTTCAAATCCCCAACGTAGGCGAATTGTGGCGGCGAGTCATCGTCCCCAAAGAAGTATCCTGCCGGTGTTACGGTGGAGTAATTGGTCTTGATGAAGTCGTTAAATTGAGTAACCGTGTCGACTAATTGTAGCCTCTTATCCTTTGCAGCCAAGGATATTATATCATCATTCGGATATCCTTGGAAAAGATTGCTCAAGTACAACGTGGCATTCGACGTCTCAACCTGGGCTGAAGGGCCCACCAACAGACGATATGCATCCCGATTAGATATTGTCTCGTAATCACCAGTATCTGATGTCGTAGGCGTACAGCTGGGCAATGTTTGATTTCTGACAATTCTCGTAACCAGGGCGGCTGCGATGATGGGTATGAAAAAGGCAGCGATATATGGCAAGAAATTTCGTCTCAATAATGTCAATCGCTTTCTGAAGAGTACCCATGCCTGTTGAAAGAACCCGATAGGCCGCCCAGAAAGCAATTCCAACTCACTCTGCCTTTCTGTACGTATCGTTGCATCTTTCTTCTCATCCCCGGTAAGATCACTGCTACTTGGAGTGCTTGTCCCATCAATGATAGCATTGCTCTCATTACGGGTCTCTTCGGCCAGCTGTAGAAATACGTCCTCGATGGTAGGTCCAGAAAGCTGATAGTCGTTGATGCCCATGGCTTCTAGTGTCCTGACAACCAGTGCAGCTTGCGATGATGTTGCAGCCAAGTATGTCGTCTGATCAAATCCTGCGTTCCTGACCACGCCCTGTACGACAGGCAATTTTTTGAGATGGCCTGGGCCAGTAAATATGTGGATTCGATAGCCACCGCCAAGCTTGTTTTTCAGCTCAACAGATGACCCCTCTGCACGAAGTGTGCCTTTTGAAAGAATTGCAATATGATCAGCTAAGAGATCTGCTTCATCAAGGAAATGAGTAGTCATAATGATACTTCTCGAGCCCCGTTCTGCAAGCAAAATGTCCCAAATCTTACGCCGACTCAGCGGGTCCAGCCCACTAGATACCTCATCGACGCAGCAAACGGAACTCCCACCAGTTAGCATCATGCCAAGTTGAAGCTTTCGCTTCTGGCCACCGCTAAGTGTTCTAGATTGAGCGTTGGTTTTGCGATCGAGGTCAATCGCAACGATCATTTTGCTAAGAGTTTCTTTGCTCTCATACTCTCCAGAGGACTTGAGCTTATTGAAGATTCCCATATGCTCTTCAACAGTAAGTTCGTCCCAGAGCACGTTCTTCTGAGGGCATATTCCTATGCCTCCCGTGCCATTCACAATGATTGTACCACTTGTAACTGTATTCATACCAGCTATAGCATCAAGGGTTGTTGACTTTCCGCTCCCATTTGCCCCAAGGAGTACCAATATCTGGCCTTTGCAAGCTGCAAGAGATAGTTCATGGACCGCAATAACATGTTCCGGCGATCTTCGGAAGATTCGCTGGAGAAATGGTGGTGGATAGTGTTTGCTAAAGCTTTGAAGCTCAACTGTGTGTTCATTACCAGAAACCGTCTCAGAATTGACAATCTCCTTGACTACGCTCCTTCCTTTAGATGCTGTACCATGTAAATAGCATTCAACCAACATAGCAAGCACCGGATACATGAATATTTGGATAACTAGAAATATCCAGAATACAAATCCAGGTAAAGGCCAGTTGTTTGGGGCATTGTGGATAAGGTTGGTAGCCTCGCTTTGCTGTTCGTAACGTGCCATATAGACAAGAAAATAAAGATAGTTGCAAGGCACAAACAAGAAGCTCAGTATGCCTACAGCACCTGCGCTTATGTCTTTGTCAAAAGCCTGGGCAATAATGCCAAGGACTAGGGTTAGGATCGCAATTGTGATACCGCTTAGCTGAGCTTTCCTAAAGAACGTAGCACCGAGTATGGCCCAGGATGCCAAGGATAATCCCGCAAGCACATGGTACAGAATGACAATTGCCTGAGATGTATTGGCGAAAACGCCAGCACCGAGTGCAATACTGCCTACAATCCAGCCACTTACAAGTTGTTAGCCTGACTGACCGGGATATAGATCACGGGTACTTACGGAATGTAGATAATTGAGAATGAGAGATGATATGATATCATCCTTGCGACTTGTGGTTGCCACCTCTTGGTATTGGGCATCATCGCCTCGATGAGTTGAGACATACCAAGCTCCCTTTCAATCGCCATGAATCCGGCTAAGTGGTATACAATTCCTACCATTCCTATGAGAAACGCAACGCCTAGGTCCATCTGTCAGCGACTAGCATCAGCAATCCAACAGGAGGTATCAATTTTTACCTAGCACATTCAGAATGGTTTTCTGGTAAGCTTCCCGAATATCTCGATCCCGTTCAGCTTGAGTCTTGTCCGTGAAGGGATATTCCAAAATGGTGTCAGGGAGCTTGCTCTGATCTACCGTCGAGTTGATACCAGCAATCGCAAAATCAACGGCGTGTTGTAATGGTAGTATGTAGACCTCTACATCATTATTCTGACGATCCACATATATACTAGTGCCAAAATAGCCATCGGCTCGCAGGCTATAGTTCCAGCGTCCGCCGGTGCCCTCAGAAGGTGACGCATTGAAAATAACCGCGCCATAGCATTTGGTAACTCCACGCAGACTACTCCGGCACACCGTGGAAAGGTCCTCAGTGCTACTCAGACGAGTAACAGTCTTGCCGGCCTCAACAGCAATGGCTGAAACGTTATCAATGACTCTGTCAATATCACCGTCTGTGTAGCCGCTGTTAACGAAGACCAGAGTATCTCTTCCACCAGTTGAACCAGCAAGTCCTTTCGCGAGCGTCCGAACTGGACGCGCGGCTCCAATTCCATATCCAGCGGGAGAAACAAAGAGCTCACGAGCATAGCTGAGAAAGATCATGAACCCCACAGGGAGGATAAAGGCTCGGATGCACGTGGTGAACAGGTGCCGGTTGAGGGCCATCAGCATGTTTTTGCCCATCAAAACCCATATTTGCTTGAAGAGTCCCATTGTGATGATGGAGGCCCAGACAGTAGGGTGGATGAGGTTGCAGCTTAAGCCCGATGCCTCAACGTAGGATAGAGACCAGATTCCAAAACATGGACGTCACGGGCATCGCTAGATAGCTACAGATGGGACGTCGGGATCGAAGAAGACGGAAAGACAACGCCGCGCAGTCGGAAACTGGGGGGGCTGCAGCAGTAGACGTGCCTGCGCACAACGAGAGTACAGCGCGGGTGCCTGTGCGACGGCGACGGGATGATGCGCCAGGTAAAGTTCGGTGCGTCCTGACAATCGATGTCATGAGGGCATTGCAAGACGTCTTCCTTCACACAAGACTCGATCGCCTCGGAGTCTCCAAAGATGTGGCCAAACAGCAGGTACAGCAGCGAATGCAAGGACGGGATAGGTCTCGCTCGAGCAGTTCCTGGAGATCTCTTCGTCGGATTGTGTGCTCGGCGGTCGCGTGCTCCGGTCCGGGTACCGCGGGATCCCGTCAGGGGCTGGGAGGAGTTCCTGGTGGCAGAAAGGACCAAGGATCGTGGTGATCGTGACCGATCTGTCTGGATGGATATTCTCTACGCTGTCGTGACTGAACGAGTGATGAATCATGGAGGATTGACTTTGGCACGGAATCGACGGCTATCTCCCCCCCGGGCACTACGGAACAAGAGATCGGAAATATCGACTGGGGGGCCCCTGGTAGTCTCGATGCGGGTTAGATCCACCTTAACAAGGCAACTGATGGCGTGACGTTTTACCGCCGTTTCAACATTTGTACCACGTCCACTCTCCGCCAATCAGAGCTACGATAATAAGGCAATATGCAGTTTCATATTCCCTACGTTAATTATGTCAAGATTCATTGGAGCGATAGCCGTAATGTTTTGTTCATGCCCACAAATGTATCCTTGAAACTCCCCACGCGAACACCAATTTGATACATTCCAAAGACAGTGGGCTCTGTTTAAACTATATACGCATGTGCCAGCTCAGCTTAGGAGTTCTTTAATATCCTCAATCGACTGTAGCTTCCTTTCTTCGTCGCTCATCATTCCGAGTGAGCTAGCGCTAGTTCAGAGTTAGCAATCATCTCCAGAACCAGCCCTTTGAGAACTTCACCTACATAAACTTCTTTCTGTCCTGGATCTTCAGCATCCTTTCCTCTACACTCTCTTTGACGATAAACCGGTAGACTTTGACTTCGTCCGTCTGGCCCATGCGATGTACTCGATCAATAGCCTGTGCCTCGACCGCAAAACTCCACCACGGGTCCATCATGTAGACTCTCTTCGCCATGGTAAGATTCAGTCCGACACCGCCTGCTCTTAGACTGAGCAGCAGTACGGTGCCCTTCTGCGACGAAGCAAATTCTTTGAGAACTGCAGCTCGAGCTGGCTGGGCCATCGATCCATCGAGACGAAGAAATGGCATTGAGGCACGAGCAAGAGCTGGCTCGATGAGGGAAATGAACGACGTGAACTGGCTAAAGACAACAGTCTTAGTGCCAGGAAGCTCTCTTCTCAATGCTTTCAGATTACTCAAGAGTGCTTCAATTTTAGCTGACGAGTTCGAACCTAGTCGCTGCAGGCTGATTCTGGGCTTTCCCGTTGACATGTCTACTTCTTCGTGCTTGACAACCTCGAAGACATCTCGAGTGTTGATGGCCTCGCGACAGTTAAAGCAGCGAGGTACCTCACCTTTGTCAACCTGGTGAGATATGTAATCGAGAAGGCACTTCTTGCATGCTGAGTGCCAGCAGCCCGTTACAGTCTGTTCTATCATAGGCTCCTCGCTGCAGATAGGGCACTCATTATCTGCTTCATCCCGGATCTGCTCGAGGACGTGTGCTCCAAATGCGTTGGCGTCAGCTTCGTCATCTGTGGCTGCAGTGAAGCGCTCAATTAGAGATTGAAGATCCATATCATCCGCAAACCCACTAGCGGCATCTGCTGCTACGGCTGCCTCCTCCTCATCTGCCACCAGATTTTGATTGCGAGTCAAGATTGGGTGACAGCAGGATTGTCGAAGGCGTAGAATCTGGGCAAAGATGCTAGTATATGCTTTCATGACCGTTCCCGCTTCGACGTTCGCTGCGAAAGTCCGCTTGGCCCTCGTAAAGATGTGGTCATAGACTTCGCGCTCCGGCTTAGAAAGCTCAATATCGACAATATCAATGGTCTTCGGTGGCAACGGGACTAGAGCTTCTCCGGTAGGCGTCTTCATATCCTTCGTCCTTCGTAGAACAAGGGGTTCCAGAACCGTCTGCACGACATCAAGAGCGCGCATGAAGTCTTTCGACTCGAAGGGCATTGTGATAAAGGTCTTCCAGAAAGAGAAATTGCTCCACGGCTCCACCCTCAGGAAGCGTACCAGACTGAATAGATCCTCCAACCTGTTGACAATGGGCGTACCGGTCAAAACCCAGCGGTGTTCGGCGGCAATTTCGTAGCACGCCTTTGCCGTTTTCGACTGCCGATTCTTGATGTGATGAGCCTCGTCCAAAATGACACGAAAGAAGTTCAGGGAGAAGAGACCACCGTGGCCTCCTCGATCACCGTTCCGTGCTGCTACTTGGTTGAATTCTGAAAGCACAACTCCATAGCTAGTTATGACAACATTGGGTGCTGAAGCTGCATTGGCTTCGCAGCAGAGGTGCTGTAGATTTGCCGTCTTGTCGCTGCCGTAGTAGACAAAGCTCCTTAATGTTCCATCTTTTGAAGCATTCTCAGCCTCGCTCTGCCATTGGGCGAGCAATGACATGGGGGCAACTACAAGTGTTGTGCATGGTGCCCGCTCCACGGAGGACGACGTCGCCGGTAATCTAGGGAGATTATTTACAGAGACCGGTCCGGAGCCCTTCCCTTGTAATTTCAACGCTATGTCAGACTTGTGAGAGTGCACCAGACTCATCATTTCGATCGTCTTTCCCAAGCCCATCTCATCAGCCAAGATACCCCCTAAGCAATGCTGCTTCTGGACAGGAAACTCCAGTGATAATTCCCCCGAGTATGGATTGACATAGAAATTGCTCTGATCCACAACCTGCAAGACTTCCTTGTCCTCCATATCTTTTGTCGGCCATGCATATTCCTCCCATAAAGGATGCATTGATACTTCCGCGCCCTCATTCTTTTCACCCTTTTCTTTCGCCATCATCCAGTGCAGCGCTTGCTTTTGGTATGGCCGTAAATCCATCGCAAATGTATCAGCAGGTTCGGCTTCGGGGGCATCGAAATCAAACGACTGTGCTTTCCTATACAGCGTATCTAGTTGGTCCTGCTCCAGCTCCTTTCCTTCTTCAGCCTCTTCCGAAGGTGGAGATGAGCCGCCGCCTTCTGCAGCTTTCGCCTTCCTCGCCTCGTCTTTCTCACACTGCTCTGCCACCTCTGCAGCTTGCAGCAGCCCTTGGCGTTTGTGCTTTGCGGTTGTCTCGCTTATCTTTGTCGGGAGAAGGCTGACTTCTTCAAATAGCTTAACAAGCGCAATCTGACGTAAACGCAAGTCTTTCTCTTCCGAAGTCTCCTTCTCCTCAAACAACCCCGTAGTGCGATTGTCCGGTGGCTTGAAGGCTTGGTTTTCGAATGCCGTCCTGAGCAGTGAGCAACGCAGCTGTAAAAATATAGTATCGTTCGTTCGTATCCTATCGGGAGCATAGACACACGTCCCCTCAAACCTGCAAACTCGTTGATCTATAAGTGTTGAAACCCAATTTGCAGTCTCTCTAGGCAATCTCCCAACTTCGTCGCCCCTCGAATTCGTAAATCGCACAACCACATCCACTCGCCTCGCCGCAGCGCTATTTGGACGCGGTGAGGCTTGGGCGGCAAGCTTGCTCTTGCTGCCTCTCAACGCGGGCGGCTTTGGTGGCTGGATTTTCTGGCGCTCGATATGCACGGTTTCCCCATGCTTTATCAGGTTCGTGCCGCTCCTTGTCGCCCATCCTCCTACGCCAAAGGCGCCTATATATCGAGCATCGGGCATTGTATGTCGTGGGGCTGGTTTCGGACCTGGGCTTCTGGAGCTTGGCGGCTTCGGCGACCCGTTGACCGGTACAGGCTTCGCAATGGCATTAGCACTCGCAGGTCTTGCTGCTGAGACGGGAACCGTTCTCGGGGTGCTTGGAGCACCTTTCCATGACCCGTCAAAGTACATGTTCACGGCCCTCTCCATGTTATCTCCCGACGCCTCCCGGAGTAGTCTTATGGTATCAGGATCCATCTCGTCCCCAACGAAGCTCTCGAAGATCGCCTGCTCGAAGCCCCGGACCCGTGCGCTCTCTGGCCGGGCGCTCTCTGGCTTCCCATCCTCGCCGCCGTCGCCTCCGATAGCCAGCGCCGCCATCTCGGCCTTCTCGCCGTAGAACCTCGTCGCGTCGATCTCGTCCGTCTGCGCGGTTTGCCGGCTCGCGGAGGGGCCGAGCATCCCCGACTTCTCGGTGAAGAACCTGCGCTTCTTGGCCGGAGGTCCTTCCATGTCTGGGAAGCTCATGGCGGCGCGTCTGGCGTCTGCATCAACGGGGACCTTGTCGCGGGCGGACGCGAAGTCACGCCTACGCGACGCACCTCGTGTAAATTAACGTTCCGGCGACGTCCCCGGGTTTGCTCTGTTTGAACCCGCCGATAGGTCAGCAGAAGCCCCCAATCATGTATTCCGCAATGGCTGGATTGTAATCCTTCCTTCAATGTATTGCACGAGGGCAAGCACATGGCTGAAGCAATCTGCTAAGGCTTCTTCTTTCTATTCGAGATGCGCATACGCCACAACGCCTTATAGCGCGCCGGCCCCGTATCCTTCACGGATAACAGAGGCAGATGTGAGCGCGGCCAGAGCATACTGCTCCAACCTCCTACAGTAAGACAGCGAATCCTCCCAATGCCCGACGTGACCCGCTGACAGTGGCGCCCAGAAAGCACGACTCGCCCTCCTTTACCCTGCAGACCTTCGTCCCCCCCTCCGCCCGCGATGCGTACCTCGCCATCCGCGCCGTGAACGTCGAGCTCGCGCGGATCCCCGACGCCGTCTCGAGCCCCGCGGTCGGCGCGCTGCGCATGCAGTTCTGGCGCGACAACGTCGCCCGCACATTTGCCAGCGCGCCCCCGAAAGAGCCGGTGGCCATACTCCTCCACAGTGCCCTCGCCGCTCTCAAGGAGCGGCATCCAGGCTGCAGCACCGGGGTCATGAAGGGATGGCTCATGAAGGTTATCAATACCAGGGAGCAGTACATGGATAGCCGGCCTTATCCGTCGCTGGAGGCTCTGGAAAGCTACGCGGAGCATACGTATTCGACATTGATGTACCTGACGCTGGCCTTTCTGCCGCTGCATTCGTTGCCGGTCGACCACGTAGCAAGCCACATCGGGAAGGCCGCCGGGATTGCAGCCGTGCTCCGCGGCCTCCCACTGATCGCCTTCCCTCCGCCGCCGAGCCACCACTCGGGCGCCGCTGGCACGGGCGCGCCACCAGGCAGCGGGGGCCACGGTGCGGTGCTGCTGCCGCTGGACGTGATGGCCGCAGCCGGCGTCCAGGAGGAAGAGGTCCTCAGGCACGGCGCCCGCGCGCCCGGCCTGCGCGACGCCGTCTTCGCGGTGGCGACGCGCGCGAACGACCACCTCATCACGGCGCGGGAGATGCTCCGGAGCCTGCGCCTGGGCCGGGCCGCCGGGCACGACTTCGAGCACGAGGGCGAGGAGGGGCACCACTACCACCACCCGGACCCGGGCGCCGGGGGCACCGCGCGGGAGGGCGAGCTGGAGAGGGCCTTCGGGGTCCTCGTGCAGGCCGTGCCGGCCCGGCTGTGGCTGGAGCGCCTGGAGAGGGCCGACTTCGACGTCTTCGAGCCCGGGCTCAGGGCGAGGGAGTGGAGGCTGCCGTGGAAGGCCTACTGGGCACACAGCAGGAGGCAGGTCTAGTAGCCGGGATTACTGTATCTAAGGGAGGGGGGGGGGGGGGGCTACTCGCACAGGAGTCACGGCAGCGGGGTCGCGATAGTGTAGATGAGATAGATACCTCTCCGTGTACAGTGCCACAATAAATAACCCGTCTCGGGAACCATCCATCGTCCAGTCTGCGGACGCTACAATGAAGCAAGACGAGGGGGGGGTCCCGAGCTCCTCCTTCCTGAGAGCGACATGTGCTGCTCCGCCAGTCCCCTCCCCGGGGCGGGCGGTATAGCCAGCAGTCACAGGCCCCCAGCGTCGAGGTGCAGTCTCGTCCCGGCGGCCTCCTCCCCGGATGCAGACTCTCGGCATATCCGACCTCGTGGCTTGATCTTCGGACAGGGTATGTACTGTACGTGCAGCACCGCCTCGATCTCTCGCGGGTCCCATGGTTGTCTGCTGCGTCCCCGGCCCGACATGTCAACCGGCCCGTGCCGCAGAGAGGGGGGCCTGCAGCGCGGGGGAGGAAGAGAAGGCCTCGCCCGGACCCGGCCTTCATCTCCACTTCTTCGACTCCCTCTCCTTGGCCCTCCTGCTCTTCCTGCTCCTGTTGATGCCCCTCCTCTGCAACGTCTTCACCACCCATCTCCCAAAGACCTCTCGCATCAGGAACAGCATCATGCCGAACGTAACCGGCACCGCAATCGACCAGAAGTACCCCTCGCCGTGCTTCAGGCTGGAGAAGTAGTCGAGATTCATCCCGAAATAGCCGGTGATGAATGTCAGCGGGAGGAAGATGATCGTTACGACCGTGAGTTGCTTCATGGATTCGTTCTGGTAGGCCGAGACTGTGTTGAAGATCAGGTCGATCATGCCGGCTGCTGCGTTGTGCATCTGGTCGAGGGATTGCGTTATTAGGACGCAGTGGTCTTCGACGTCGCCGAGGTAGGTGTGTGTCATGGCGCTGATCTTGATGCCGGTTGTGCGGCTTAGGGATTTGTCGGGGAGCACTTCTTTTGAGATTGGTTCCGTTTTGTGGTCACGGAGGGCGGCGACGAGGCTCGCAATTGGACTGACAAAGTTTCGCATTGTTGTGATTTCCGTCGTTACGATATACAAGTCTCTAGTATGCTTGATACTTGGCTCTGTGAGCACATCAAGCTCCAGCTCGCCGATTACGTCTTGATATGCAGTAGATACCGGTATGGCGAGGTCGATAACGGCATCAATGATGGCTTGAGTAAGCATCGAGGCGTCACAGGACCGACGAAGTATGGTATCTGGAGTACTGAGCCGGTGAAGGATCGGTATCTCAATATCTTCAGCAGATGCCTCGAAAAATGAGATGACAGTATTATCTACCAATCTGTCAATAAGGCCCAACATTTCATGCTTTCCATTCTTACCTTCTGTCAAAAATATGGAGACCTGCTCGGCGCAAACCGCGAGATTCTTCTGCGTCAATGCAGAATGCTTCTCCATGAAAGCCATCCTCTCGACATTTGGCCCGCCATGATAGCGTTGAAGAGTTCTCAGCTTCTGAGTAGGAACATTAGTCGATCCTTCCGTATGTGCCACTACAAACTCATTCGTAGGGTCGTGGAGTTCTCCATCATTGTGAAGGGGTTTCTCGTTTCTCGTCTTACGATGGTTCCAACTATCAATACCAAAAAAGTCGTGTAGGGCGTTCATAAATCTTCCTCGACTTGGCCTCTCCCCTGCAGTTCTCACATTCTCGCCATCATAATCACCCTGCTCCTCGTTGTCGGAATGCAAATGTACAAGCTTTTGTAAAGTCAAGATGATGAACGTGTGATCAGAGTACCTGCTTCAGTCAGTATGTCTGCGAGCACCATCACGCTGCCTTGGTAGCTTACCAATCCGCCTTTGTTCTATTCTTCGTATTTACCATATCCTCAATGGCCAACCTATGTAACTTCTTATATTGCCCTAAAGCTTGTATGACATCCCAACTCAGCCCATTGATATTGATCCACCGACACTTGATCCACTCGGCTGTCGTCCCCTTCTTCTCCAGCCACGCGATCAAGGTCTTATTATCCATATGTCGCATCACCATATCATCTTCGCTATAGTCCACCACGGTTATATCGCAGTCTGCATGTAGTATAGGCCTCTGCTCACGCCCGCCATTGGGCTTTGAAGGGTCGAGGCCCGGCTCTTGCCCTGGGCGCCAGTTGGGTCGCGCAACGGAGGAATTGACCGCACGAAGTGATCGCGACGTACCTCCGCGCGCTTTCTTGCGCTTGAAGACAGTGGATGGGTTGATATTCGTGATGTCGGTTTCGGATTCAAAGGTGTGCCGGCTCGGGAGGGATGCTTTTGGGTCTAGAGGCATCGCGGCGGCTTCGACGTCGTAGTGGACATTACGCACAGGCGTGGAAGGCAGAGAATCTGCCGAGTCGTGGATGCTTGGCATGTTGTTGTTGTATGTGGGCAAGATGTCTAGACATGTAGTTGTTATGTGTAGGCAAGATGTCCAGGCACGCAGTTGTTGTATGTCGACAAAGCGGCCAGAAAGAGGTTGTCGAAGATGCGGAGGGAGGCTTGCGCGGCGTAGACTAGAGGCGTCCTACATCATGTTTCAGCCGTCGCATTGATGTGCTACACCCCTCGACCATATATAGCAAAGTTACAGGAGAGTTTGAAGTCCAGGTGAGTATTTGTAAAGATGAGGTACGCGTGAAATCGGAAATCTGAGGTCACAGATCATGCAGCGAATGCCAAGAGCCCAGATAGACTTCCCTGTTCTGTTCTGGGCCCATTCGACACGCTAACGATGCCAAGCTCTGCCAAGAAACGTGGGATCGTGGGTTAGCACAGGCGAAATGTCAACATCCCATCCATCCCATCCATCTCCCTAAGAAAGTCCAAGCCCAAGCCAAAGCCAAAATATATATCCACAATCCGATATCTCCAACCAATCCAGCATCGCTCAACCATCTACAAAGCCCCTAAGATCTCTCCAATCTATTCAATATTCTATCTATCCTATCTATCCTATCTATCTCTCTAAGAAAGTCCAAGCCCAAGCCAAAATATATATCTACAATCCGATATCTCCAACCAATCCAGCATCGCTCAACCATCTACAAAGCCCCTAAGATCTCTCCAATCTATTCAACAGAGGCAAAATGTCAACATCCCATCCATCTCTATAAGAAAGCCCAAGCCAAAATATATATCCACAATCCGATATCTCCAATCAATCCAGCATCGCTCGGCCGTCCACAAAGCTCCCAAAATCTCTCCAATCTATTCAATATTCTATCTATCCTATCTATCTCTCTAAGAAAGCCCAAGCCCAAGCCAAAATATATATCCACAATCCGATATCTCCAATCAATCCAGCATTATAAGACCATCTACAAAGCTTCCAAAATCTCTCTAGACTATTCAACAGAGGCAAAATATCAGTATTCTATCTATCTCTCTAAGAAAGCCCAAGCCAAAGTATATATCTATATCTATAATCCAGTATCTTCAACCAAATCCAGCATCGCTCAACCATCTACAAAGCTCCCATCCATATATTCAACATCCCTTCTATCCCATCCCAATCCATCCCATCCCATCCCATCCCATCCCATCCCATCCCATCCCATCCCATCCCATCCATCCCATCCATCTCCCTAAGAAATCCCAAGCCAAAGCACATATCCACAATCCAATATCTCCAATCAATCCAGCATTATAAGACCATCTACAAAGCCCCTAAGATCTCTCCAATCTATTCAATATTCTATCTATTGTATCTATCTCTCTAAGAAAGTCCAAGCCAAAGCCCAAGCCAAAATATATAACCACAATCCGATAACTCCAACCAAATCCAGCCATCGCTCAACCATCCACAAAGCAGGCGAAAAAGCTCTGCAGGGCTATCCGCCCAAGCCCAAAGCCAAAGCACATATCCGATATCTTCAATCTCCAACCAAATCCAGCCATCGCTCAACCAGTCCACAAAGCAGGCGAAAAAGCTCTGCAGGGCTATCCATCCATCCATCAGCGGCGCCCTTTCTCTGAACGCTCGTTCGTGCCGTGAGTGTAAATCATTGGGAGGATCCTTTCAATCATATATATACTCTCCCCTCCGCTGAACAATCCTGTAGGGCTGGATTTTACGGGATGGTGCTTCTTCAGAGGAGGCAGGATTTGGGCTCGGGTCTACGGTTTTGGCAGTGGAGGAAGGAAACAGGATGGGTTCTCTGCTTCATAGTCTATTGCATAGAGGGGTCGGGCAGGTGCTGAAGCTGCTTAGACCAATCCAGAGAGCCGGTGGACCTGAACCGGTCGTGTGCAGACGTTCTTTGGGGGTGCCCTCCCCCCCGCCCCCCAAACCCGCGAGGTCGCTTCGCTCTCGGTCGATGTTCTTTGCCTCGATGTGGGAGATATGATGGAGGGGATGTATTCCTAACCACGCTGCTCCTGCTATTCTCCAGCCCCCCTTCCACTTCCACGTCCTTGTACATTAGCCCGTTCCCATATCGTGTACAGATACAGCCCCACCTTATCCAGAAGTAGCGTGGGAAGAAGAAGAAACAATTCAAGCAATTCAAGCACTCTGATTTTCATTTATTTATATATCCAAGTTCGATCCGGGGTTGTCTTGCTTCCAAAAACCAAGCGCACACCGACGAATACGGGTATACCAAAGATAGACACATATATCTAGAAGCAAAGCCAGAAAATAGAACCAAGGGATATTTCTTTCCCCCCGAAACCTTCACAGCAGATCCAGACGAAGGAGTAGTATATCTAGAAGCAAAGACAGAAAATAGCACCAAAACCTTCACAGCAGATCCAGACGAAGGAGCAGTTTCAAGAAGGGCAGTCCCGTGGTGGTATCTGTCGCCGTTGCAGTATACAGTGCTCTGTGAAGAGCGTTGATGAAGTTACGCATTAAATTTCAGAACTCGTCCCTCGATCTTCAACAGCGTGTGGACATGGGACCCCTGGGAGGGGAAGAGAGGGAAAAATAAGCAAAAAAAGAGGAAGAGTAGGTAAGAGGAGTAAAACGGTAACGGCAGAGATAGAAAAATGAAAAGAAAAAATACGTAAAAGCAAGAGTATCGTGGAGCAGAGAGAGCAGAACCAGACCCGAAAGTAGAAGCAGACAAATATGGTCTGGACGCCTCGTCGGTCCCGAGTCCCAACTCTGCATGTCGACGCGATTTTGCAAAAAAAATAAAAAATTTGGAAGACATGATGTACAAATCCACATCAGAGACCGATGAGAGAGAGGGAAAGATGACGAAAGATGCCTGCCTGTCAAGCTTGCGACCTCACGACTCCCAAGCTCGCGAGTAGTAAGTAAGTTTGTTGTCGAAGAAAGAAAGCTCGCCTCGGGCGACCCACGCAGACCCGCATCACGTGACGCCCAGAACAAAGCGCCCCCATCGCATCCGCTCCCACTTCCCTCCCTCCCGCCCCCTCGTCCTCGTCCTCCTCTCCCAAAACAAGCGCAGCCCAGCCCAGCCCAGCCCAGCCGTCTCGTCCTCCGGAGCCCAGCTCCTACGCATCTCTGCGCCAAAGCAAAGCGACCGACCGCAGCAGGCTTTACCCACAGCAGAAAAAAAAGAGAGGAAAAGCGGCGCTACGTACGCATCGGGGACCCGGCCGGAGTGATAATGCGGCCCAGAGAGAGAGAGAGAGAGAGAGAGAGAGAGAAGAAAAGGAAAACAAAAACGGGGGGGGGGACAGCGCGCCCGCCCCACATATATATATATAAGCTAGGGCGTAACTTTTTCCCTTAGGTAATGCGGCACGTGCGGGCCGGGTCAGGAGTGCGGAAGCGGGAAGAGGGAAGAAGGGAAAGGGTAAGAGAAACTTAAAAAAAAAAAAGAGGGTACGTAGGGAAGAAGGAAGGGTAAACAGAAGGGTAAAAAAAGAGTGTAAGAAAAAAAAAGGAGCCCCAAAAAAATCCAACACAATACAACCGGTCGGACGCTTCTGGCCTCTCTGTCTGTCGCTCCCGCTCCCGCTTCCGCTTAGGGGGGGGGGGGGGGGGCGCGAGGATATGAGAAATAGAAATAGAGAAATAGAAATAGAAATAGAAATAGAGAAATAGAGAGAGAGAGAGAGAGAGAGAGGCGCTGGTTGCGTATGCATCCGCGCCGCGTCGCGGTCTTGTGTAACGTAACGTAACGTAACGTACGGATCGGGATCGGGGCTGGGGCTGTACCGTTTTACCGTACGCATCGAGCAGACAGACAGACAGGTCGACAGGTCGATAAGACGCAAAGCCCCACCTCGCCTGCGACGAAGCAGTCCCTTCCTTCCTTCCTTCCTCCCAGCCAGGCAGAAAGCGAAAGAAAAGAAAAGCGAAAGAAAAGAAAAAGCCGGCCCAGCCCAGCCCAGCGCCCACGGGAACAATAGGAGAGGAGAGAGAGGAGAGAGGGACGGCTAGCTGGCGCGATGCGATGCGATGCGATGGCGGAAGGAGATGGCGGGAGCACGCAACAGGGGGGGGGGGTTCGCGGTGATGGGATGGGGTAAATGATGAATAGAATAGAATAGGATGGCCAGGACGGACGGTCGGGAGGGAGGGGGCGCGTGCGTGCATGGGATGGCGATGGGATGGCGATGGCGACTCTGCTCCCTCCAGCTACCGTATTGCATGCCTGTTTACTATACTGTATCATAGCTATTCTATTCTCCTCTCCTCTCCTCCTCTCCTCCTCTCCTCTCCTCCTCTCCTCTCCTCCTCTCCTCCTCTGCCCACCGCCTACCGCCCCATCTACCAAACTCAGCAGCAGACTCGGACTCGGTGCCGGATCCCGGATCCCCTTCCGCCAAGCACGTCAGGAAAGAAGAGAGAGAAGAGAGAGAAGGGGGGGGGATGTGTGTGCGTGTGTGCGTGTGCGTGTGCCGCCCCAGGCCACGGTCCCTTCATACAGTACCTACCCCGCTGTGTCGGCGTGTATATACATGCATACATGCGTGCGTGCGTGCTCGCTCGCGCTGCTTCTTTGCGTTCGTCGCCGTCGCCGTCTGGGTTGGTGTTGGTGCTGGAGCTGGAGCTGGAGCTGTGACTGTGACTGTGCGCTTCCTCGCGCATGGCGATAGGAGGGGGGGGAGTGAGCCAGCGAGGCGGCCTGTTTCGTCCGTCACCGACTCTTTTGAGAGGGGGGTGGGAGAAACCATCATGGGGATGGGATGGGACGGTTATGAGTTACGAGTTACGAGTTACGTACAATGGTGGCCGACCCTGTTTTACATCGCAGACTCCGAGGAGATGCGGGATGTGGGAGGGGGGAGGGGGGATGTGCTGCTTTGCAGGTCTACTGTCTACGTGGTTGTGTGCTGGGCTTTGCTATACGTACTTGTGTATACAACAAGTGCATACTGTACATACGTACACGGACATGCCTTGCTGCTGCGCTGTAGGGAGGGTAGTGTTTTGCGGGGTCAGCGCAAGAACCCGGGTGTGGTACTCGATCGCCAACGCCAAAGACCTGCCCCGCATCTCGCCGTTGCTGATGCTCTGCTGATGCTCTGCTCTGCTCGGCTACTCTGCCCAGCTCTGCTACTCTGCTCTGCTCTGCTCTCGACGCCGTCTCAGCCCTTTCAGCCGTGTGGGTGGCCATGACTACCGGGCCGGTATTCAAGGGAGGAGGAGGAGGGGGATGTATGTGTCTATACGCAATTGCTGGGCAATGCGTTGGGGCTTGTTGACGCTTCGGTTTGGTCGACCAGCCCAATGGGAGGCCAGACAACCGACACGAGACGGGCCTGGGTCGTTCGACTTTCCACGCAGGCTGATAGATATGCTCATGTCTGGTCTGGTGTCTCGAGCTGGCTGGTCTGCTGTCTGCTGTCTGCTGTCTGCTGTCTGCTGTGCGCTGTCTGTAGCCTGTAGCCTGTAGCCTGTAGCCTGTAGCCCACTCATTGCCAGTGCTAGGGAGAGTGAGCTGGGCGGAACATCCGTTCTCGGCAGCACCCATTAGCGGCCGAGGGGGGCGGACAATGACGGCCTCCCTCACCGCCGGTACAGGAGTAGGGGAGTAGGGTACAGTACAGTACAGTACAGTACAGTACAGCACAGTACAGTACAGTCAAAGACGTCGCATGCATCGCCATTCATGGCAAGTCTAGGAGATATTTAGTAAGAGTCATTGTGCCATTTGATCCACCGCGCAGCTAATTGTAGCATCCAGTAGCCCGCAGTCCGTCGTCAGTGCTTTGCCTCGCGACCGGGGCTGCCTAAGGTGTCAAGCTTCCACCACGGCATGCCTGCATGGCTGCATGCCACCCGTTGCAGCGCCCGCCTTGGCCGCAATAGGCAGTCTGTCGCCTTAGCGCCGGCTGGCGAAGGGGCGTTGCGGGCAGGGGATTGCCTCTGTCCGGCAAGGCGGCGGCCGCGACTGAGGCCTTAGTCACCGGCTTGGAGAATTTTGCGTGCCGGCGCCGGCGCCCGGCCGAGGGGGCGCCTGTCAAGGCCGCCGCAAGGCGCTGCAAGGCGCTGCAAGGCGCGTAAGGGGAGGGATTCACGGGCGATGCGATGCGATGCGATGCGATGCAAGGCCCCGTGATGGCCCCGGTGACTGATCTGCCTGGGAGTCTGGCCGGGGACGCTGGGACGCTGGGACGCTGGGACGCTGGAATGTCAGGGACACACGCTGGGACACACGCTGTACAGTACCGTACGGTACTGCTGCGAACCCGCCGGGGACTGCCCGGGAGTCTGCACCAGCACAGCACAGCACAGCACAGCACACCTGCCAAGCACGCGCGCTTCGAGAAGTCGCGAGAAATGCTCCACGATCCCTGCGCGGCTACAGTAGAGCGTGCTATACAGTAGTACAGTGTGATCTAATCTCCAGAGCTGATCACCCGCAGTCCCAGAGGGCAGGTCAGGGGCGCCGAGGCCCGAATTAGAAGACGCTGCACCCGCCGCTCGTCGACTGCTGGCTGGCTGGCACCGGGATGGATGGAGAGAGCAGGCACGGCGAGGTCGAGACGGGGAGGAAGGAGGGGGGGCTGTAAGGGCAGAGACTCAGGCACCGCTGCCCCGTGACATGGCCGCCGACCGCGCGTGGCTCTCGCTCGCTGCTGTACAGTATGCAGGTGGGAGCTGGACAGGGACGAGGCCAGGGCCACAGGATACGTACGGAGCGCCCAGCACGCATGGCATGGCATGGCAGCAACGGCGAATGGAGCAGATGGCCCAGGCCCCAGACATGACAGCTCGCGGTCGACCCGTGACGAGCGGCCTAGCTGGCAGGGCGGACCCGAATCGAGGGCGATCGAGGGCGACGGACGTAATGCGCGTAATGCGCGCTGCGCTGCGCTGCACGCGCACATCAAGCCCTGCCTGCCCGTGCAGGGGTTGGCTGCCCCGTGGCTGCCCAGTGGCCCAGTCACCTCATCCTGCCTCGTCCTGTCGTCGTTCTGGCCACCCCCCAGGCCTGCTGCTTAGGGGCCTTGGTGGGCTCCTGCGACGCTGGCTCGCTCCACCGCCGGCCTGGGAGCGCGCAGTGGACGGCGGGCGGCGGGCAGTGGGCAGAACAGTGGGCAGGCACGCTGCACAGGCACGCTGGACAGCGGGCTACAGCGGGCTACAGCGGACTGCTACAGCGGACTTCTACACCACAGTGGACGGCCCCAGTGGACGGCCCCAGTGGACGGCCCCAGTGGACTGCCCCTGCCAGCAAGCACTGGGCGGGCGTGTTCCCGGGTACGGAGGGAGACCCTCGCTACTCCTGCTGGCCCGTCGTTGGGCCGTTTGGCGGCCGGCCGGCAGTGGCCTCGCTGAACCCCGACTCCAGGAACGTCCAGGCGTGCGTGCCTGTTCCTGCTTGACACATCAGTCACACCAGTCACACTGGTCGCATCCGCCGTTTCGCCTTGCCGCCAACCGCCCCGGCACGCTGTCCTCAGTCCTGCCACTCTGCTCTGCTACTTACTGTATGTACTGTACTGAACTCTGCTCTACTGTACTCTGCTCTACTCTACCGTTGCTGCACGGCACTTTGCTGCATCACATATCGTGCTTCCGTGCATACGCCGGTGCTGGACCGACAGCACCAGTGCCATGGGTTGCGTGCAGGCCGAGTCCCTTGTCCCGAGGGATGGGCTGACCTCATCGTGCTCGCCCACTGGGACTCCCAGATGCCCAATTTGCGAGGGAGTCCAGTCCGTCCCGTCCGTCAGCCAGTCCAGCCCGCCCAGGGGCCGCGATTATCTAGATGGCGACATGGAGCGAGGGCTGCGCAGGCCGTCGGCAGGACTGGCCGACTACCGGTGCAGCACGCTGGAGGGTGTCGTCTGGAACGGGGAGGTGAGGTGGTAGGCATGTAATGTAATGTAATGTAATGTACAGTGCGTACGGTACAGCAGGCATGGGATGTAATATGTAATCGCATCCTCAGGTGTTCCCCAACAGCGCTTCCCATCCGTGCCTCCCAAACGTCATACGGTGGTATTGTCTATTGGATCTCCGGGAGGGAGTCGCTGGGGCCGCTGGATGGCATTCATGGCAGACACAGTAGATCGTAGACACTGTAGATCGTAGACACTGTAAATAGTAGACACAGCAGACACAACAGACACATGTACAGTTACTCTACTTACAGTACTTGCTCTGCTTGCTGCACTGTACCTGCGCATATACATCCATCCTTAGCACTCCCTCAGAGACGTGCGGGTCCCGTCGCCGCGGCCTAGTCCCGTGGTGACGGGCAGAATGGAAATGGCTACGAAAGCGTCCTGCTGCTACTGTCGTGCGCTTCTTTTGACGCCATTCCTGTCCCCCCCCGCATCAGGCTGAGGGCCTGGAAAAAACTGACAAGCAAAGTTGCTGCGCTACCGCGCACTCATCCACCACTACTCTGCCCACGGCAATAAAACCATTCCACTCCCCACTCGGCCTATTCTCCCTCCCTCCTACCCAGAATCCATCTCTCGACACGGCCATTGTATATAGACTGTGCAATCTCTACTCGACATCTTCGTTGTCGCCAGCACCCGCAAGAGACGCAAGAGACGCAGAGCCGCCCGCCACACCTCCTACAAGCATCCTCTGTCGCGCACCCGTATTCACGAGCCCGATCACGAAACCTTGTCGCTATCGCACTTATCGGCAGAAAAATTCCCAGCGCGCTGGGCCACCGTCGTCACCGGCGCTTTCCGTTTTGGGCCCCCGTAACCAGCACCGCCATCCATTTACGGCCTCTCGCTGTCTGACTCTTCCACGATGCGTGTCGCTGGCTTCTTCAAGTCGCATGCCAACTCCTTCGACCTGGCTCAATCGGATCGGAAGAAGGCCGTCACGCGTCTCTCAGCTCACAGCGGTAGCCGACCACCTCTGGCCGGATCTCGTACCACTTCGTCGTCGACTTCCTCCGTCAACTCGGCCGAGGGCGTCTCCAACATGATCGAGTTCAACAAGCACCACTCTCTGAGCCTGAGCTCGCCCAAGAGCTCGTCGAGGTCTCTGCCCCAGGTGCATCATCCCGCAAAGCTGGGCGTGGAGATCGAGTCCCCGCCGCTGATGTTCTATGGCCAGCCAGCGAACAGCAGCGGGGCATTATTGTCGGGTCAGCTGAAATTGAAGATCAGGGACGAGAATATGGCGATTGAGTCCTTCACGATGAAGCTGGTCCTGGATGTCAAGATGAAGAAGCCATTCCACGCTCACTGCGCAGAGTGCAGTCGTCAATCCACAGACCTGACGACCTGGAACTTCCTGCATGGCCCTTCTAGCTTCAAGCAGGGTAAGCTGGCTCGTGCCGATTACTTCCCGTCCGATCTTTACTGACCTGTAACTTAGGTGACCATGACTTCCCATTCAGTTTCCTGCTTCCCGGCAACCTCCCTGCGTCAATGCACGGACAACTCTCCAGCATCGAATACCTCCTCGAAGCAATCATCGTCCCCAAGACTGGCGAGCCAATCACACTTACCAAGGACTTGACCGTTATGCGTGCCATATTCGGCACAGACGCACCTCGTCAGTCCATCCGCATCTTCCCGCCGACAAACCTTACCGCACACGTCGAGCTCCCGTCCGTCATTCACCCAATTGGAGAATTCAACGTCTCCTTCCGTCTCGACGGTGTGATCAAACGAAATACAGAATCCGGCACGCAAACACACTGGAAGCTGAAGCGCCTAACATGGCGTCTGGACGAAACACAAAAGGTCATTTCACCAGCTTGCCCGAAGCACGCAGCAAAGGCAGGAGCAGTAGGCGAGGAGAAGAAGGGTATTGCGCACCAAGAAGTCCGAACTCTGAATTCCGACGAACTCAAGGCAGGCTGGAAGTGTGATTACAGCAGTGGTGCTGATGGTTCCATCGAGATGGAATTCGCCTTCTCATCCCGCAGCGACGTGCACCCCTTGTGTGATGTGAAGACGGAAAGCGGAACCGAAATCTCCCACACTCTCGTCGTCGAGATGATTGTTGCAGAAGAGTTCGCACCAATCAAGAAGCCATCGCAAGCAACACCAACCGGTGCGGCAAGAGTGCTCAGGATGCACTTCAACACTATCCTAACACAAAGATCCGGGCTTGGAATTAGCTGGGACGAAGAACAGCCTCCGCTGTACGAGAACGTGCCTTCTAGCCCACCGGGATACGGCAAAGGCGACGCGGATGAATACCAGGGACAGCCGATTCCGGATTATGAGGAATTGGACAGACTACCGAACGCCTAGTCGAGCAGGACTTAATTAATTCTTTTACGTTTACTTTTACGCTCGGCTAAATGTCGATATGACTAGGAGGATATACCCCTGATGGCGCAATTCTTTTTGTCGGCGGTTACTAATCACAGAAACGGAGTTGGAAATTTATATAAGTATGGGGGGATCATGCCCCTTTGCGGCTTTCATGGCAGGGTTTTATGGGACTCCTGCTGGGCTCAGTATGGAATGGGCGTGCAGGCACAGCACGACGGTCTTGCGGGAGAGGTTTATCCTTCGGAAAAGGGAAGGCACAGAAGAGAGATGCCCTGATATCAACATCTAGGAATATATTATAATATGGGGAACTTGAGAAGTTTGGAACCTGATGAAAATGCCATCACATTAATAAGATTCATGCTTGGTTTTGTGGCGTGGTGTGATTGTGAATCATATATGCTTATATTTGATGACTTTTGAAGTACGATGCTCGATGCTCAATGCTCGATGTCCACTGCTCACTGCTCACTGCTCACTGCTCACTGCTCACTGCTCATCATCTAATAACCCTTTTGCGATCCTCCGAGGCACGGGGTGCTCGCCAAAATCACGGCTCGGGCGAATCCAGGTCGCCCAGCCTCAGGATCCTCACGGCGTTCCCGCCCAGCACCATATCCGCCTCGACAGTGCCGGCGCCCAGCGCCTCCTCGATGGCGTCGACGTTGGACCGCACGCTGAGCCACTCGGCGGGGCCGTCGGGGTCCAGCGGCGGGAAGAAGGGGTGGTCTGTGCCGAAGAGCACGCGGTCGACGCCGGCGGCGCCGACGGCGGCGCGGACGCCGACGGCCGAGTAGACGACGGCGTCGAGGTAGAAGTGGCGGCGCAGCAGGGCGGCGACGGGGGCGCGGCCGGGGCCGAGGCGGCCGCGGGCGCGCAGGAAGGCGTCGTGGGCGACGCAGCTCTCGAGGCGGCCGGCGAGGAGGGGCAGGGCGCCGCCGCCGTGGGCGAGGACGAGGCGCAGGCCGGGCACGCGGGCGAGGGCCGGGGAGAGCAGGAGGCGCGCCGCGGCCAGGGCCGTCTCGAGCGGGAAGCCGAGGGCGAGCGGCAGCACGTGGCCGTGCGCGGCGGCGCGCGGCCCGTAGAGGGCGGCCGGCAGCCCGTAGTGCGGGTGCAGGAAGGCGGGCAGGCGCGCGGCGGCGAGCGCGCCGTAGACGGGGAGCAGGGCCGGGTCGTCGAGGCCGGCGCCGAGGCCGGCGGTGCCGAGGACGACGCCGCGGCAGTGCGCCAGCGAGGCGGCGTGCGCGACGGCGGCGACGACGGCGGCCGCGGGCGCCGAGAGGGGCAGGGCGGCGAAGAAGAAGAGCCGCGCGGGCTGCGCCGCGCAGAGCTCGTCCATCTCGGCGTTGGTGGAGGCGGCGGCCGCGGGCGCGGCGCCGGGCGCGAGGAAGTCGAGCCAGGGGTTGGCGAGGGAGAGGACCGAGGTGGTGATGGAGTGCGCGTCCATGAAGGCGAGCTTGGCGGCGATGGAGGTGTAGGCGGCCGTGATGGGCCGGCCGTGCGAGGTGCTTGGGCTGGAGGCTTCCGAGGGGAGGATTACTAGGGGGGGGGGGACGGGGATGTTAGCCTGGGGTCTTCTTCTTCATCATCTTCATCTTCTTCTTCTTCTTCTTCTTCTTCTTCTTCTTCTCTGCTTCTTCTTCTTCTTCTTCTTCTCTGCTTCCTCTCCTCCTCCTCCAAAACACACGCAACCACAAACACTCCCCACGTGCCCTACCTCGCAAGACGGAAGACTCGAGGGGGGGGGGGGACTCAAGAGAACAGCAGGCAGCATACCGAGTCTCAGTTCAGGATCCGGCGGGAACGAGCGGATGTACGGGATCTCGTCGCGCGACTTCAGCAGCGCAATGTACGACGGCGGGTAGATGTGCGTGTGGATATCCACGATACGCGTCTTCGCGGCCGCTCGAGGGGGGGGAGGAGCTGGTGCTGGTGCTGCTGCCATCGCTGCCGCCGGAGGAGGAGGAGGAGGAGGAGGAGGGGTCGTCATAACAGACCGCAAGCAATCTCCAGGCCGACCCAGAGAGCGAAGCTTGGGTGCAGGGGGGGGTCGATCCGATCGATCTATATCAGGGCAGATATACAGATGCAGGTCCCGACGTTCCTGGCCAGCTTCGCGGATCGACTTTCCAGATCCTCGGAGGCCGTTTTTTTTTCTCTTGGGTGGTTATGGATGGACTCGGGGATGGATCGCTGGGATGTGGTTTATAAGGACGTCGTCGGAGTGCCGCGGCCGTGGTCGTTATCGTTATCGCCGTGGCTGCTCCCCCCCCGCAGCTCGGCAATGCGTGGTTATTTATCTCTTATCTGCTATCTACGGAGCTTCCTTATCGGTATAAAAGATCCCCCGGATCGGATCGTCGAGGCCCGTGACTACCCCGCGGCTAGGCGGGTGGCTCCGAGGGCGCGGCATGCCATATCGAAACGAGTACGGGGACATGTAACGTTGAGGGCGAGAGCGGTTTTGTGCTGCTCTGGACCATCATCAACAGCTTCACGTTCGGTCTTGACACAGCGCAACCTCTCTATCTACCCCGTCTACCCCGCACGCCCGTGCACACGCCTACTGACAGACAACGAGTCCAGCGATCGATCGACATGGCAGAACAAGAAAACACCGCCGACTCCTCCGAGCGCTTCATCCCGGTAGCACCAGCCTCCTCCGTCACGTCTCCCGCCCTCCGCTAACACCAGGCGTCCAGATCATCGACTTCTCCCTCTTCCAGCACGGCGCGCCCAGCGAGCGCGCCCGGGCCGCCAGGTCCCTCCTCCGCGGCTTCCAGACCGCGGGCTTCGTCTACCTCGAGAACCACCCCGTCGGCGCCGCCGCCGTCGACCGCGCCTTCCGCGCCTCGGCCGCCTTCTTCGACCGGCCCGCGCCCGAGAAGGCCGCGCTGGCCTGGACCACGCCCGAGGCCAACCGCGGCTACAGCGCCGCCGGCCGCGAGAAGGTGTCGGCGCTGCGCGACAGGGCCGACGTCGCGAGGCTGAAGTCCCAGGCCCCGGACCTCAAGGAGAGCTTCGAGATCGGCCGCGAGGGCGAGCCGGGCCTGCCCAACCGCTGGCCGGCCGGCGACGACGCGGCCGAGCCCTTCCGGCGCACCATGCTGGCCTTCTTCGACAGCTGCAAGGGCCTGCACGTCGAGGTCATGCGCGCCATCGCCGTGGCCATGGGCCTCGACGAGGCCTTCTTCGACCCCTATACCGACGCCGGCGACAACACGCTGCGCCTGCTGCACTACCCCGGCGTGCCGAGATCCGTCTTCGAGAGCAACAGGCTGCAGGTGCGCGCGGGCGAGCACACGGACTACGGCTCCATCACGCTGCTGTTCCAGGATGATAGGGGCGGCCTGCAGGTCCAGGGCCCCGACGGCACGTTTGTAGACGCGCTGCCCATCCCCGGGACCGTCGTGGTCAACGCGGGCGACCTGCTGGCGAGGTGGTCGAACGACACCATCAAGAGTACGAACCACCGGGTTGTGGAACCCCCCGTGCGGGTCGAGGAGGGCGACTATCCACCCAGGTATTCCATGGCGTATTTCTGCAATCCCAACTTCGAGAGCTTTATCGAGGCCATTCCGGGCACGTATGGCAGGGAGGAGGAGAAGAAGTACGAGGGTATCAAGAGCGGGGACTATTTGGTCCAGAGGTTGGCTGTTACTTATTGAGAACTTGAAAGGGTGGTCAGACGTGGTTGGTATTGGTCACTACAGACGAATAAAACCTTTACTTTTGAAGCTTTGTCCCATTCCTTTCTCTAAGAGTCGCCCTCAAATCGTGACTCTATTTATGGCAGTGGGGGGATGATCTTGCCCAGGGGGGTGTGCTTGGCGACCAACCCCACAATGCTAGGAATTGGAGATCCAACGCTGTATCCAGCGCTTATTTGATACGAGACGCCGTAACGTAAAGAGAAACTGAACCAGACAATCGTCCAAAGGTAACCTAAGGTTCTGGTAAAGCCTAAGACAATCAATGCGTCAGTACATTCAGACAGCGTCGAGAAAGCTTGTGGGAGTCCTACTGTTCTCTGCTATTCCGAGTCGTTTGCCCAGGTAGATGACAAAATCCTCGAGTGTGATCGCGACGGCTTGAATGACAAAGAACAATAACTGCCATCTGGTTTCCTTCCAAGAGACATGAGGGATATTGAGAGCTCCAATGTGGTGCACAAGTCCAGACATGAAAAAGGCAAGATAGAGTTGAGAATATCGCGAAAGCAGACTCCCTTTCCGGATCTTCACAAAACGCGTCAGGGTATCCCAGGGAAGATTTAGAGGCTACGTGACGTCAGCATTGGGAGTTAGAAGGCCGAGTCCCATCACCAACCCTTCTCAGCATCTGATGCCAGAAGCGGCCCCAGAATCTCCTCACGGTATAGGCCTCTCGCGCCTCTCCCATCAGCGGAGGCCACATCTGCGGGGAGTGTATCCCGACAGCTGTGAAGACGATTGCGAAGAGGGTGTATTGCATGTCTAGCCCAAAATAGCCACCAAAGCCTTGTAGCCAGCCGAATAAAACCTGCTTCGTTATTGTGTCGTTGAGAAGGGGCGGTCGATTTGTAGGCTGGGCATAGGGGGTGAAAAGTGTATAATAGATGATAGAGTCGACGCAGATGTAGCAGAAGCTGAACCACAACAATCTATTGGTTATGAAATGCCTAGCAAACCCCCACCGAGTCAGAGTTGCGCCACTGGTGCAGAGGCAGATGACGGGAAGTGGTAGATTGGATAGCGTTCCTGAGATGCAAGAAGAAAGACGTGACTTGGCACTGCTGCGACTTACCACTTCGAGGAACCCAGCGGCGCTCCATCAGGGACATTCTTGACCTTCCAATTCCAGCCGATTCCTCGAGTCGTCGTCCATAAGCTCAATCCCCACAACGTCTTTCTCCACCACGCGTCTGGTGCCGTGCCCCTCTCCTGCAGATCTACCACCATCTCCTCTTTCTCAGCCATAGTCTGCGTTGCCTTCTCGCCATCCAAGTCGCCTGGTCCTCCCACCTTGTTCACGTCTACCTTCCACGCATCTCTCTCAGCACTATGCAGTACCGTCCAGTCAATCCATTTCAGCAACAGGATCGCACTATTCAAGCCCAACAGCGCATCTTTGAAGGACTCGCCAGCGGAATATTTGGGGAGCTGAAGCGCCAGTGAAGCCAGTACGGGGAGTGTTGCAAAGACGCGGAGCTTGCCAGGTGGAAGCAACAGAGAGCTTACATAGACGACTATTTCGAGAGGCAGAAACCAAGCACGCTCCGCTACTGGGCGGTCGACGGTTGGCTTCAGGGTAAGGCTCATGATTGAGGTCTGGGGTAGTTTAATTGTAGAGAAAGAACGAAGGGATTACGAGAATGGCTGGAGGGGAGGTGAGAGAGCTTATAAGGCTCGTAAGCATATGCCAGGATCGGGACGATGCGTCCCATTGTTACACCTGGCCCACTGGGGCTGCACAACAAGTGCATGACCTGCATCTGCTCCTAATCTACAATTGTGTGTAGATTTAAGGATGCAGGTGTGCAGTCTGGGTAATCCGCGACTGGCTGTATGTAAGGTCCAGACGTCCTGGCAATGTAGCTTACATAGGGGTTGCTGATCGGGAATCCGAATACGAGGTGTGGCTTAAGCACACCGTAACCTAACGGAGCACTATTTTTTGGTGCTAGATAAGTATAATGCAGTCCTACGGCACCTGTACTGCACATACATTACTCTGCAGAATACAGGATTCCTTAAAGTTACTTCAGATCCTCGCCTCTGTATTCGTATTATCGTCGCAAATAGATATGAGCTACAAGATGATCGAAAATATCCATCAGTGATTGCTAGCCGACTTATATCCTGTTATATACGATCTTATAGCTAGGAATGGCCGTGTTACTTCTTAACCTCTGTCAGAAAACTCACCCTAGCCATATCGAGCTTTTGAGGGCATAGACTGTATTACCAGAAGATGAACCCAGATGATGATAGCCAATTTTTTACAGGAGACCTATATCAGAACCAACTCAACCAAATAATCCCTGTAGAAGACTAAATAAATACTCAAAGCAATATAGAAGTACCATCACCGGTAGCTACGACCCGTAAACAAATAAATCCTTTCGTTTATAAATAGCAGAGGATTAGATCACATAGTTGGGGCTTCATCCTCGCATATTATAGATCACCAATGCCAGACCTTGTCAATCGCTTAGTGTGGTGAATATAACTAAGAAATGAGCCAGAGAACTAAAAGCCAAATTGCAAATGCTAAGTATTCAGTAGCTTATCAAAGAAATCTCAATCCGATCAGAAGAGATGGTATTTCCCTGGAGCACTGCTTCACCAAATCATTTCCTAGAGCGCATTCATGGCATCAATTCACCCAGCATATCCCACCCAACTGTAGACCATACTGCCTCTATAAAACCATTCACAGGATCTAGGCAAACTTGTGGAAATTCGTTCGTCCACTCCTCCTCTATAGGCTCGGGCATTTTCAGCGCTTTCAGGAAGGTTTCGCCATCGTCACCAAACACGCCTTTTAGTAAGGTCTCCTGCAAACGCCGCCTGGCCCTCTTCAAAAGCGTCCCATGCCCCGTTTTGTCTGAGGCCTGTTTGCCTGCTAATATATTGACAATAGTTTGTGAGTCCTGGTTTCTCCTATTTATTGCCTGCTCCAACACCCATGCCAGATACTGACCTTCTCGCTTCACCAGCAGTTCTTTGCTTGGATCAGAAGTACGCTCCTCGGTGATGGAGATTCGTCCAGGTAATTCCGATAGTGCCAATGGATCTTCAAAAACAGCTTCGCTGACCAGTCGTCCCATTCGGTCTAGCAGGCCGGCTAGAAGACCTTCTAGAACCTCAATGTGTGGTGCTTGTGTTTCGTCAAAACCTGAGCATATCAGAATGTTAACAAGTAGAAGAGAAATCTGCTTTGCTACCATATCACATCCACTACTATCAAGGCTGTAGATACTGTTTCGAGTGCGAAGGTTAAGTCGCGAAAGTCTAGTGACACCCGACTCAGATTCAATTGATCTGCGGCAAAGTTCGTGGACATGCTTGAGTGTAATGTCAAAGAAGTGTACAAGTCCGTAAACTACTTGGCCCTTGCAGCGACGTCCTGTTATATCCCTACACAAGTGGGTGAGACCTTCCAGACAAAGGTTGAAAACGGCAGCAACAGCAGCAAACGCACGGTGGAGTCTTCGAGTAATATTTATATTGCCATCTTCTACCGGAGCTTTTATGCCTTGACATACACTGTTGACCACGGCTTCCATATATGATATAGATGATTGAATGGCGGATATTAATGTGCTGCTGGAGACTTTGATATCTTGAATGAGTTGTTGGAGCACTTGAGAATGTTTGAGTAGTGGAAGATCTATAAATGTGGAGTCAGCAGTTTGTTGAGCTATCCCATATCGTAACTAACAAACAACTTCGTCTGACACCGGCAGATTATCTGGTATGGTACCATATTGCGGGCTCGTCGCTTCAGCTATTCTCTCGTGTTGAAATAGGGATGCTTTGCGCTTGCGAGCTGGGCCCATAGTATCCACAGAGTGCTCAATGTCAAGATTTCCTGGACTCTCTCTCCCACGTTGAAGGTGGCCTACACGTTTCTCCAATTGATAAATTTTCCCTTCCAATGCGTTCTTCTCCAGATGAAGATTAGAGCACTGGTCCTTCCAAAACTCAGCAGAATCAACATAGCGTTGTTCACCATCTTTAGGGGCCCTTCCCAGCTTTATATGATTTCGCAACTGAAGGCAATAATCTACCAAGGTTAGCGAGATTAGCATATAGACAGCTCTTTATTATACCTCTTGTTGAAATATTCGATGGCTTGGATTTCTGTATACTGAGCGCCAATGCTAGTTGACTTTGGGTAAACTGGGCGTCTTTTGGGTGTCCAGGAGGCTGCACTGGTGTGGTTGCAATGATTACTGGTGAAGCGTGCAAAGTCTGAGCACCTCTTTCTGCTGCTATAGCTTGCCTTGACTTCCGAATTAAAGGCACACTTGATACCACAGCTGCTTTGCGAGGTGCCATTCTTTGAATGCTGGACCAAAATCACAATACAGGTTTGAGGTTGATGCTTTGAGCTAAGTAGGTAGTCAAAATAGCCTCAGGCTTCCCTATCAAAAGCATTAGGCATGTGACACAGTGAATAATTTCCAGACGTCCATTGCGGGAGACTTTTCGAACGGCAGGATTTTCTTGAGATTCTGCGTTCTGCCACAAGCCAGATAGCCGAGTTCAAACGGCCACAAAAAAAGAGAGATGAAATTGTTCAAAATAGCAAAAGAAACCATCATAGAGTAGTACTCGGTGTACCACTCTAGGAAAGAAACTACTAACCGGGGCTCGCGGTTGGTGTATTGTCGTAAATGCCCCGGCGTTGGTTCTCTTTTTTAATGGAATGGGGGCATTAGATCCGCGTTGGCGTGTTGTCGTGTTGAAGTAAATGCCCCCTCCATAAGCCGGGTGAAGAGCGGCCTTTTCTGGGATGACCAGTGTTCGGCTTTACCGCTCTACCACCCGGCTTGTTGGAATAAAAATTGCTTATTTGGATATATAAAGGGCCTGTGGGCAGTGCAAGGTGAATATGAAATGTCGGTAACTCTTCGAAACTACGCTCCCATGAGGAAAAAGACATATACGAGTCAAACTGCAAAAGTGGTCTTCGCTATTCGAAACTCTGTAATACAGGGAAATAGCTGTTTACATTATATGAATATGCAAAAATTGTATCGAAGCCCCAATGGATTCTAATTCTTCAAAACAGGAAGCCTAGTGCAAGCCTGATCCTCTTTGTTCAAGACAGAGAACAAATATAGAATTATATTCTCCCGACACTTTCGAGTATGAGGCTCATTTTCATTTCAACCAATCTATTAGGCATTTAATGGGAGCAAACAAATGTTACAGGCTCAAAACGGAAGTTTGTAGGTCTTTGTGATTTCAAATTTGTAAAATTAAATACTGAAGATCCAAAACAAAAAGACGAAATTATAATATCTAGTAACGTTAAGTAATTGTTGATTAATTATGTAATAAAATCAAAACATGGCTCTCTCTGGCAAAAAAGTCAAAATAGTTTGCCATGCTTTTCATAACAGAGATCTATATAGTCTGTACGGTTATAACAGTTAATGAATAGAATGCTACTGTTAGAGGCAAATATATTTTCAATCCTTTTGGAACACTGACTGTACGGAAGCTGAGATGAAGCTGAGTTTTAGCTATATAACTTTTTAGGCTATAGTAAAAAAAGTATGCTCAACCAAAACACTAGCTATTAATAATAATGGAAATAGTATACAATACCTTGGGACATATTACCAGTTCGTTGGGACGAGATACCTCGCTCATTTAATGTCGTCGTCTTGAACGGCTAAAACAGGCACTTGTAATTTGTACGATGCGCTAGCGCGTATGTGATGGCGGTGGCAGAAAAGCATAAGGTAGCAACAAATGTTTAGACGACCGCCTCCGTAGTACCTTGTTTGACTACGTCGGCGATCACCCACAGCAGACATGGCTAAAGATGATCTCATGGAGCATGCGGCGAGCAATGTCGATTTCTACGAACTCCTCGGCGTAGAATTTGAGACCTCCGAGTCCGATATTCGACGCGCATACCGAAAGACCGCGCTGAAGTACCATCCAGATAAGTTAGGGAAAGACTTTGATCCTGAGAAGTTCCATCTTCTGCAGATTGCCAATGATGTCTTGAGCGACCCTAGCGCAAAGGCCGCCTATGATAATGCGCGTAATGCCAGACTTCAGAAACAAAGGCAGAATGAACTGTTTGAGGGTAAGAGGCGGCAGATGAAGGAGGAACTGGAGGCAAGAGAGCGAGGAGGTGTGAGTGCAGCCTCAAGCGGAGTTAAAAGACCAAGGCCGGAAGACGAAATGGAGCAGGAAATTAGAAGGCTGGCAGAGGAAGGGAAAAGGAGAAGGAAGGAAATGGAGGAAAAGATTCGAGCACAAGGCGGCACGTCACCTATGACCCCGCAGCCTGCGCCAGTGCCAGTGCCACCCAAAGCAGATCAACCACCGCCCTCCGAAAAGCTACAAACAGCTGCCGAAGAAGCAGAAGAAGAGGATGAGGTTGCAAGGTTAGAGCGGAGAATAAGAGAGGCAGAAGAAGCCAAGGCAAGGCGGAAGGCAGAGAAGAAGGCTCGAAAGAGTGGTGTCTTTGTGCCAGTAGACTCTCCCGCACCAGCAGCCAGGGCAAAGTCACCAGAGAAAATCCGGACACAAGATACATCAACACCTCTCAAGCGTCCCGACTTGGCAGGGATAAAAGCCGACGGGAACGAACGGTCCCTAGCATCTCCAAAGTTCTCATTTTCACCGAGAACTTCAAGCTCAAGCAGCAATGAGTTTTCTGCCACAATGGCACGTTTGAAAGCGGCTGAGAAGCAACGGCTGGAGGATGAAATAAGGCGACAGGAGGCCGAGACCCCGTTGTAAACCCCAGCTTTACTTTACCTTTGATACCGTGTGGGATTAGCACTGGCGTTTAGGATCTGTTTATACCCAATATACCTTCGGAAAGAAGCGGCGAAATCAGAATCAATCATGCATCTTTAATACCATAATTATACATCGTAACTATTTTGTAGGGTGCCAAGATGGCACAAATGCCTTGACCTTGACCAATTTGGAGGTTCCATCTTCCTCTTCCCATTCAAACTTGAATTCGTCCCCCTCTTTGTAACCGCCACCCTCGCCCTGGACTGTTGCATTTGTCATTATTTCTAGTCTACAGAGCCCCAGCCCAATATTTCCTACTCCAGCCAACCATTTTCCTGCACTGCGCCCTCTCTTCTCTACCCTGCCTATACTCGTCTCTTGAGGTGGAAGGTCAATTTCGTAGTCAGGTTTGTACTCCAGTTTTTTAGGTGCCTCCTCATCCTTCGCATAGAGCACGACAGGCAGTATTCTTTTCCTTACTACCCCGGTATGGTGCGTTCGAATCGTTAATTCCTGGCCGACATAGCACCCCTTCCTATAGTCAATCCCACCCATATAATCAATATTACTCTCTTGTGGTAATGCAGTCTCTCTCAATATCTCGCTCTGCCCTTCCGCGACACCCTTCAAATATCTTCGCACGGTATATGCACTCTCGTCTGTCTCCTCAACACCGTCCCCAACCTCTGGCTTCTTCCCAGCAGGCAGTATCAATCGTCTTCCCATCCCAGGCGCCCGCGAATCCACACACCCAATCTCTCCAGTCCGCGCCTCCGAGACGATTGTATGCGCCGTCCAAGCGTTGCCGTCGCACTTGCCATCCTTCCAGACACTCCAGACCGCAATCTCACTAGGGTCTAGCAGGCGGGCTTCAAACTTCGCGCGCAGTTTATATCGCTTGATATGCTTGAACAACCTCTCAGCCTCATTGGCATCGACTTCGATCATCCAGCCCTCGCCCTCCTTCTCACCCGGGTTCGGATACAGGAACACATCGTTCAGTACCCTGCCAGTAGCATTTAGGAACGCGCAATAGAAGCCTGTGGTGCGCTTCCCCGCGGATAGAGAAATGTTTGCAGTGAGAACGCCTTGGAGATATTTTGCTGCATCGGGGCCACTTAAGGAGATCAAGCGCCGCGAAGGGAGCGATGTGAATCCAGAGGCTGGAGGTAGTGGGGGGTTCTGATTGGATGGGGCCGAGTAGAGGCGTCTGGTGGAAGAGCTCACAGCGGTTGAGAGGGAGGGTGCATTTCGGCGGGAAAGGCAGGAGCGGCAGGTATAGGATTCTGGTGCAGACGCCGCCCGGGAGAGGAACCCAAGCAATGAAGCTGTTATTTTCATAATGTTGTTACTGTATAGGCGAAGTTTAGACTGGCATGGGCAATTGAAAGGCGTGTGGACGAATTTACAAGGTTATCCAGAGCGGAGCTTGCCGAATGATGAAATTATCTACAGACCAGGTGTACAGGCACAGGCACGAGATATACTTTATCTGTTATTCATGAAATAATTATTCAATTATCAATTGCCATGATAGTGGCAAAATATCTACGATTTCGATTTCAATTATATTTGTTATACATCACGTTAAAAAGACTCCGTCTGTTATCAATAATTCCATTTCTGTCATGATACGATAGACCATGGATACTAGCCGATGACATGTAGTTAACCGCGTTCCAACACCCCCATCCTTCAAAGAACGCCAATCTGAGCAGAATTGGGACCTTGCATACAACTTGCTTAAGATCAATAGAATTTATACATTGCATGCTAATGGCCGTTGCTTTTGGCGACTGCATCCAAATAGCTCAGAAGGAAGCCTTTGTCAGCTGGCGATATTGGAGTTTGACTTCCATGAGGCGACGATTGGTTAGATATCCTGTCACCTCCTACTGATGCGAGACTGCCAACCCTTGAACTAGACTCCCGCGCTCGTTCTGGAGTCTGAGGGTGTTTAGTTTGATCAGATGGCGAGGCCAATGCGGCAGATTGACCTTTTCCAAACAGTGACAAAAGTGTCTGCTTCTGTTCTTGAGGCTGGCTACTACGACGATCAAGTGTCGGCTGGGTAGGAACACGCGGAAGTGCCACAGGAGGAGGAGCCGTCGGCTCTGTAGGCATCGGCAAGACTTGTTGTGGGCGCCTTAGGATCTGGGGTTGGAATGGCTTTGGAGCTTGGGATGTTCGCTCGTCCTGAACTGGAACCTTTTTAGGAGTCTTTGTCGTAGGAATATGGTTCCTTTGATTAGAACGATCTGGGGTCAAGCTATGTCTATTGCGCAGGAGGACTGGATCTTCTGTGGTTGCGTCTTTTGCAGCTTTCTGAGATGGACGTGTCAGGATGGAAGCAGGCCTAAAGGGCAAGGCCTCGCTATATGCTGGCTCATGGGATTGAGCATTTCCATTGGGAATCTTGGTGGTAGTGATTGAAGGGTCGCTTGATAGCAGAAGATTCGTCCTACCGGTCGATGAGGCCAGGGTCTTGCTTTGATTATAAAATGCTGAAGGTATGGTTGAAGAGCTGTTTTGTTTGGGTGAAGATTCAGGTTCAACCGTTTTAGAAACTGGGGATTTAAACATGCTGAGAAGCGATGATCGGTGCTCTTCGCTTGTAGTTGGCTTTGTAGAAAGGACTCGGGCTGCATGTGGATAAGTGACGTTGGAGTCGATTGCAGGAATCTCTGCTTGATTGGCTCTCTGGACTTTCGGTCTTTCAGATGGAAGTTCATGCAATGCCACAGAAGGTGGGGCAATAGCTTGTGCAAATCTGCGTAGTGGCAATTCGCTAGGCGTGTCTTCGCCTGACGTTGCCTGGTCTCGACTCTTGAAGGCATTAAGCAGTGCAAGTGAGTGACTTGTCAGTTGAGAACTCTGTTTTACAACAGGAGAGATGGCCGGCGCGTGAATATCTGGAAATCTCGGTGCTGGGAGAGAAATAGGTTGCAATGGATTTGGTCTTGGTTGTTCCAAAACTGCCCGTGGTAGCAGAGGGCCATGCACCTGACCGCTTGTGAAAAGTGATTTTTGCACTTGAGGTGGTAGTGGTTGAGGATGTTGAAGTTGCGATGGAAACGGTTGACGAAGGTTTTCTGACGAGCCTGGAAAATGATTGCCCTGAGTGTGGTTTTGCTGGAGTAAGTGCTGATTCATAGGATGATATGGATTCTGCTGCTGATATCCTTGGAAAGGGTATTGGTTACTTGGAGATTGTAGGGGGTACGTCGGTGGTGGGGGGAGGCCTGAGAAGTCGTGTGGCCGAGGTCCATGATGGTGGGGTGTTTTTGGAGCAGGGGCGCTCGTAAAAGTAAGATCCAGGGGGGTGTGCGGTGGGGGCTCTACTCGCGTTGTGGTTTGAGTAGCATTCTGGGATTTGCCTTGTAGTAAAGCGAGTAAAGCTTCTCCGCTGGATTTAGATCCTTGGGATTGCACGGCACTAACAGCCTCGAATTGTATGCCTTGTGTCGGCGGCTGAATCTTTAGCAAACGGTGAAGCGCAGCTGTTGCTCCTTCCATAGTACCAATTCCAGGTGCTTGATCTGTCTCCGATCCTGGTACTGGCTTGTCCAATGACGAGTTACGTCTCGCTACAAACGATTCTTCTTCAGTCTGCACATCGTCGGTATAATTTGCTGTGATGTACTGGTTACTTGTAGCACGTTGGGCGTCCTTCTTCTTTTGCAGTATAACCCACTTCTTTAGAGGCTGAAGGAAAGGAGCAACCATATAGAACTTATTAGCGTTGACTGTAGCATTATCGCCATCATGGCCATGTTGGTGGCCCTTCTTCCTGAATGCGGGAAGCTCGGAAAGTCGATACCATTGGATTTTGCTGATCTCTTTACGCGTTCGTGGCTCGAAGTGTGTTTCCATAGGAATGTCCCTAAACACATAAAGCCTCATATGCTGCTCACGCATGGTCATTTCGATATATTTCACCTCCTCATTTACCGGGACCAGACCAGCTGCCTTGATATCAAATCCTGTCTCCTCGTAGACCTCTCGAACTGCACAATCGAGATCATCCTCATCTTTGTTAATTTTGCCTCTCGGAAAACTCCAATTAGCACCTTTCTTCCAACCCTTCACAAGCACCACCGAGTCCATCTCTTCGTTGAGCATGATGGCACCTCTCACTGGAACACGGGTTTTGTAGGACAGGAACTCTTCAAAGGCCTGCATGTGATTATCATGTGAAAATGCTGATAGCAACGGGCAGTGCTGAAAGATCCGTAGGCAAAAGCTGCGGAGAACCATGGACGGAAGTGAAGGATCGAGTGGTCGTATAAAGTCCTCGTAGAACCATTGTGCTTCTTCGACTTGAAAACATATTCGTGCAACGGAGGAGAGATCTTCCTCCGGTAGATTTATTATGAACCGTACACATAGGTCATCCAGCCCTGGTTGAGAAAAATTATGTTAGCTGTCGGCGCAAAAGTATGACTGTCTATCGCCGTTGCAGGGGGAAGACAGTCCCTCATCGTATCCTGGAGGCATATAGTTGATTCAAAAATACTCACAGTCTTCTAACTGCATTCTTGTTTCTGACATCATGCCTTCGCGTTGTTAGCATATCCACGACTCAGATAGCCTCGACGAATGGGTGTCCGACGGACGTGGAGCTTGCGGAAGACAGCTTCACGAGAGCGCAGGACCTGCTGTTTTTTGAGGAAAATGGCGGAATGTAAACGCCGTGCCTATAATGCTTCAAGCGAGGGTTCTGGTAAAAGCACTCGAGGGAGGTAAGGTACCTAGGTAGGTATGTAGCTGGGAGCTTCTGTGGAAGATGGCTAAGGCGAAGTAAGGTATTGAACAGCCGTTTTGAGCCCGCAAGTTGCGCGCGAACGTAGTTGGCGCTGTGGCTGAGTAAGTGTGGCTGAGCTACCCGCTGGGCATTAGTGGCTGGTTTCTGAAGAGCAATGACGACAAAACGGCCAGGGGCGGCGTGCGTGCCTACAGCAAGAATATGCATAGCACACGGAATCAGGAATAATCTCAAACATCAAACCATGAAACCTGAGACGAAACAACTGTCAATTACTGGCATATAAATAGCCAAGGAGCCCCTTCGATCCTTTACCATCTACCAAATTCAAGCTCCTAGAAAGGGATATTGTTCGCGGCTGCTAGGCCTCCAAAATAGAAACGAGCGTCTCGCGAAACAAAGCTCCAATAAACATCAGCCTATCGAGGGAACCCTTACGCCTCAAATATACCTTCCTACAGTCTGTTACGAAGGTATAAATTAGTCAACATAACTCAAAGCGGGTTCACTCCATCAACTAATTGTTGGAAATACCGCGACTATGACTTCTATAATCACAAAGTACATTGGCAAGAGAATACTGGGAGAGTCGGTGAAGAATAACTTTGGCACAGAGGTAAGCCTAGACATCTTCTTCTGTTGATCAAAGCTTAAGAACTTGATCGCGATACTCAATATATATATCATTAGCTAACATCTCATAAGGATCCGTATTTTGAACAAGTTCCAGCCACACGATTAGATGGTCGCCCTTCATCGAAGACGAAGAAGCGTCGCAAGGCTCTGCCTGCAGGCCTTTCCGAGCACGATGGCAAGATTCTTACAAAGGTCAAGAGGCGGGCATATCGCCTTGATATGAGCTTGTTTAATTGCTGCGGGATCAGATTTGGATGGAGCAGTGTTATTGGCATAGTCCCTGGGTACGTAAATTCTATCATAGATCGCGATATTCTTTGCTGACAATACAGTATTGGCGATGTTCTTGATGCTCTTATGGCAGTCATGGTCCTGCGGACCTGTCAACAGGTTGAGGGTGGCCTTCCCGCCTCAGTGAAGTCTAAGATGATGTTCAATATCGTCCTTGATTTTGGAATCGGCCTTGTTCCTTTCCTTGGCGATATCGCAGATGCTCTCTTTCGCGCCAATACCAGAAACGCTGTCGAACTCGAAAAATATCTCCGTACAAAAGGTGCTATGAATCTCAAAGCACAAGGCCAATCCTTGCCTGCAGTTGATCCTAGTGATCCCGACGAATATGATCAGAACTTGAGAGCAGAGCGAGGTCCTCCTCCCGGATATACTCCCGCTACTTCTTCAAGAGAAGGTGGGCACCAGCAGGGCGAACATCCAGAGCCAGCACATTCCCCAAAAACCAAAGTCCCGGAAGAAAAGCGAGAAGGCTGGTTCAGCGGATTTGGATGGAAGAAAAAGACGGAAGATATAGAGGTCGGTAATTTACGACGACGCGAAGATGATGCTTTACCTACTCTTCCTACTGAAACGCCTCAGCGAAATAGATCCACCTTACAGAAGCCTCATCCTGGATACTGAGATGATCATGGCTGTAGATTATAGTTGTGGGGCTTTTGGCGATGCCACTTTTTTTATCTGCGGTTGTTTCTTTAGAAATGTTGCTCAGCGAGGCGTTCATCAACGACAGTCAGTCGAGAAAGCGATCAGATACCACAATGAAATAATCGCATGTTCTACTTTTAAACATACATCCCAGCAATCTCTACGGATGACTCGTAAACCTGTTGCTTACCAATGGATCTGTAAAATTGGCCTACTGTAAATAGCACTTAGGTATTTTAGCTGTGTTGATTTGACCAACTTTGGTAGTAGCATTATTGTCGGGAAATGGTGTCAAGACCGGAGCATACCTTAGGCAGTTTGGCACCCTGGCAACACAGTAATTATCAGATCATGACCAGGACCACAAAGCACAACCTATTCAGGGATTGCAAGCTCGATTCCACTTTTGATACAAGGCCATTTGCGAAATTGAACGCACACTTAAAAAACGAATCAAGCAACCTTCAAGAATGCACCGTGTTGCGACTTTTATATCGCGGCAACAGCATTGATTGAATTTTCCGAAGTTGGTACAAAGATACCACTGCGTCTTATGAACCTCCTGTGGAAATTTCAGAAAATCAGAACGTCGTGTCGTGTTGCTACTTTGCAGTTAACAACATGTTTGTTTACCTTTGGCAACCAACTGTCGGCCGGCTGCTTTCATATGTACTATGGGGTGATCTCCGGACATCCTCAGCAGGTCTCAGGTATCAAAGCAAAGCCAAGCACAAGGTACTAAGGTACTCGAATACGAGTACGCGCTCAGTGTGCGGGAAAAGAAGGCAAAAGTCCATGTTTTCAGGCTCCAGCCATCTCATGCAAAGCCCTTGCATGCGCTAAGTCGCGGTTCACGTCGCGTCCTTACGTATGACTTTAGCTCGCACGTGACTACGCGGACGAAAACAATTATCTTAAGTACCTCGCCCTCGACGCGTCTTTCGCTCCTTCACGCTCACCACTAGTAAACACAATTCTTCTTTCTGACTCTCGGCCCTTTAAGAAACATCTCGTACATATAACCAACTGTAGACTCCAATAGCAAAACACAATGTCGGCTCAATTTACTCCATCAAAGAAGGTATGACGTCCCTTGCCACTGCCTCTCGACCCGTGAATACATTTTAACAATGCATTACCTAGGCTGCCTCTGCCATTGAAAACCTCACGGTGGAATCACCGGTGAAGAAGCTCAACCTGGGCGGTAAAGAGAACCTGCCTTACGGCGTTGATGCATCCAATGTCACCGACGTCGAAATCAAGAAGTCCGCCGTCACCGAGGACAAGTTAGCTCTCATTGCTCCGACACTTAGACCAGAGGAGGCCGATGAGCCGTTACTCCAAGCAAACCCCCACAGATTCGTCCTATTCCCCATAAAGTACCATGAGGTATGATGCTATTCGTCGCGTTGTCGCGTCGACAACGCGTCACGCGTAAAGTGGCATCGACGCTAATATTAGTTATAGATCTGGCAGATGTACAAGAAGGCTGAGGCATCCTTCTGGACTGCTGAGGAGATTGATTTGTCAAAGGACCTCCACGACTGGAACAACAAACTCAACGATGACGAGCGCTTCTTCATTTCTCACGTTCTCGCTTTCTTCGCCGCGTCTGACGGAATTGTCAACGAGAATCTTCTCGAGCGCTTCAGCGCTGAAGTTCAGATTCCCGAGGCACGATGCTTTTATGGTTTCCAGATCATGATTGAAAACATACACTCCGAAACCTATTCTCTCCTTATCGACACATACGTTAGAGAACTAGCACAGCGAACATACTTGTTCAACGCGATTGAGACTAGTAAGTCGTGCTTGTTGCAATTACTGAAAACTTCTTACTTACACATCAATTACAGTTCCTTGCATCAAGAAGAAGGCCGATTGGGCTTGTCGATGGATTGCAGACAAAGAATCTACCTTTGCGCAACGCCTGATAGCCTTCGCTGCTGTTGAGGGTATCTTCTTCAGCGGTTCTTTTGCATCCATCTTCTGGCTAAAGAAACGTGGTCTAATGCCCGGTCTTACATTCTCCAACGAACTTATTTCCCGTGATGAGGGTCTCCACACGGATTTTGCCTGCCTCTTATTCTCTCATCTGAACCACCGCCCAAGCAAGCAAGCCGTCCAAGACGTTATCACCGAGGCTGTCGAGATTGAGCAGGAATTCCTGACCGAGGCTCTTCCGTGTGCACTTCTCGGCATGAACGCCAACCTCATGAAACAATACATTGAGTTTGTTGCTGATAGGCTCCTCCTTGCTCTTGGAAATGAAAGATATTACAAATCCACCAACCCCTTCGACTTCATGGAGAACATTTCCCTTGCTGGTAAGACCAACTTCTTTGAGAAGCGTGTTGGTGACTACCAAAAGGCCGGCGTCCTCGGCAGTACACAAAAGAAGCACGAAGATACAGATGCCCAGACCGAGGCTAAGGCAGAGAATGGTGGCGAATTCAACTTTGATGAAGATTTCTAGATGTATCATTGCCCTATTTCCTCGGCTTCCTTGTTCTTTGTCTTTTATCACAATTGTACCGGTTGCGTGCACTCTTTTCATTCTGGGATACCTTGCAACAGAGAACGAACCTAGGCACATCATGCGTGGTTCATGCTGGCATATTCATTTCATTCGTGGCGTTTGGGAGTACTTTGCTACTGGAGGATGGTTGCTGGGGTTGGACAAAGTTAACATAGATAAAGTAAATACTTTGTATAACGAGCATCAATATATTAGGATATAAACATTTAGTCACCTGTCATTGGTTTCTTCATGCGAAAAGGACAAATATGCGATATTATGCTACCACCAAACGCCGATCTGGTGCCCAACTCTAGCTATAACAAGGACGGGGCTCCAAATCTAAACTACAGTGCAACATCTTTCATTTCTTTCCCTTTTTCTTGCCCTTTCTTCCTCCTTGCCCTGTGCCAGTCTGTCCGGTCTTCACAGCTGCTGTCTCGGGAATACCCGTTGCCACACCTGACAGCACGTTAGACTCAACAGGCGCGTCCACCGAGTCCTCCATTAACTCAGGTAGCCCTGCCATTGTCCTCCCTAATCTCGAAAGCGACGAGATCAACCGCCCTGCCTCAGCTGCTTTATCGGTAGAGAATTTCAGCGTCGTGCCCGATTGCGGATCAAATGCCTTCAGCGTCAGAATTGCGCGCGTCGTGGATGCTGGTGGGGCTGGTGTGGGGGCCGACTCTGTTGGTTCAGACTTCGATCTGCGTGGATTCTTGCTAGTCGTGGAAGAAGGCTTTATAGTATATTTTGTAGTTATGCGCGTCTAGTAAGTACGTATGTTAGCTACGCGGAAGTGGAGTATAATTCGAGGAGGATCTGGCAAGAAACGTACAGTTGTAGGCCGTGCTTGTAGGAGAAGGGCTGATTCCGTGAGCCATTCTTGGGCAGTGGGAAGGTAGGGCATTGCGAGGACCCGTAGCAACTGGTCTCGGAGAACTGAGAGTATGGAAAGGGTGACAATTTAGGTATGTGGGTTCAGGCGGTGGTGTTCACTTTGATAGTCATTTAGGTATTTTAGATCATAGCCTAAAGTTATGTGGGCAAGGCCCGCGGTAGGACAGTGGGGAATTTAAGGTGCGGCTCTTCAACTAGCTTCAATAATCGTTAACAACACAATTTTAGGGAGAAGTTCAAGAGCTCACGTGAGTAGACAAGGAGCGATAAAGGGATAATTATGGGAGATGAAAATGATAACAATGGCCTTGCGGATCTAGGCCGACTAGAAATGCTGAGCATTAAGGCTAGTAGTGAACGCATTGTGACGGATATGCTCCAGCGCTGCCGTGTTCTTTTGGATGAACTTGAGGAATTTCAAGAATACCTTATACAGCAGAAGAAAGATGGTGGTATTGAACTGAGACACTTTAAGAATGGTGTAAAGACTGAATACAAATCACTTGAAAGGGTTTGTTGTCATATATAGACGTACAAGCATTGAGAGCAAAGCTAACTTACTCTGCCAGTTGTCGAACGCAGATCCTACAGCTCCACGTACAGCACATTCGTTGAGATCATCCAATTTTCCTTTCTATGCCGCAGTGTGGAATGCTGCGAAGGGCTGTACTGGCATTATTGCTTTAGAGAAACGCTTTAATTGGATCCCCGAACAGTCTGTGGAGCCCCTTGACGGTGCTAAACATGCAGCTGGGCAGCAGCATCGGTTCTTCAATGCTTTAGTTGACATTGTTGCTCAAGATGGTGCTGAATGGATCAAAGTAGCAACTCTGACAGAGAAACGGCTTCTGTTCGATATGGCAAAAGCCGGTTGGGTTGAGGATTGGTCGAGCGATGAAGATTACGAAAACGACAGCCAAGGAGAGGGAGAGGATGACGAATCAGAGGGCCTCATGAAGCAGGCCAAGGCACTAATTAAAGCTTCCAAAGCTACACGCGTCCGCTACCGCCATCCTGTTGTCCGTATAGTTCTTACCAAGATCACACGTGGGAATGTAAAGGAGGTCAACGATCTAATCAAGCAAATCGAGTCTCTGGGTATCTTAGTCCAGACAGCAGAAGACCTTCAAGTTGCTCCACCCATATCCACCGTGTTGAATCGAATGACTGTGGATCCGTTTGCTTCATTTTCAGAGATTATCAATGTCGACTGCACAATTCTTCTGGCCTTTGCCAGTGATCTCTCGTTCAGTAGTGTTGACCCTGAAGACTGGCATCATCGAGCTATTATCAGGCAGATTGAGATGGAGAAACAAGACGAACTTCTCCCTAGAAGTCTTTGGCCAGCATGCGATTCTAGGAGACTGGTGTGTACTCGCGATGCTGCGACGAGGATGCGTGAGATTGTGGATCTAATTGGCACCGAGTCAGAAAAGCAACGCATGAAGTATCTTATGGAGTCTCAAGAAGATAACAGTATGTCAAGAGAACAACGAATCGAAGCTTTCCAGAAATATTCTGCGTACAAAGTTCCCTTGGGTTGGAGCCTGCCAATTGTTGTGGTCGACGCAGATCTCCCCTCGATCAAAAAACAATTGCCTCGCATTTCTGATAAAATTATCCCACATTTGTCCGCGATCAACCAGTCAGTATTTCTCTATGGCTGGGCCAGTGGTATAACCACAATTAGCAGCAATCGCACTGTCGCAAAGGAAATAGAAGCTGTGATCGAGGCAAATCGTTTGGATGAGGATGATGAAGGACCAGACATTTGGCTCTCTCCAACATCGAGATCGCTTGTTGGAAAGGAGAAGACTCGGAGGAATTAGGAAACTAGCCAAAGCATGCAAATTTCGGAGGCAAGAGCAACACTTTATATGCTACTACCACCTGCGGAGGTATAAGCCTTCCTTCCTCTTCTATTCCGAGACTAGATAACAAGCTTTACGCTTTGTATCTTCTACAATCACTGCCGACACATTATAACCTATCGACTTAATGTCGAGGTTGTAGGAAAGAATAATTCTCCATCCCCTGACCATCTTGGTGTGAAACTATATATTTTTGAGATTATTGATGAGAGGTAGTGAAGTGTTTATTTCTCCTGAGGAGATTCATCTTTTCTAGCTTAGTTGTGTAATGAGTGTGGCTAGATGCTCGAATTTGCTCAGGCTGCATAACAGAGTGTAGGTAGCGTGCGCCCTGAAATCGCCGCTTAGAACCATATGCTACTTCTCACTTCTCACCTCAACGCATCACTTGGACTTCATCTCAAATTTCTCTTTCCATCTCACCAAACATCACACAATACAACACATCGCAGTGCACATCACTTCGCAACAGTTTAAATACTCGAGCAGTTGTTACAGTTCCAATATATACATTTTCGATTCATCTCTCGAATCACTTTTTATAACTTTCACTACCATCCTCTGCCGTCACGATGGAAAATTCATCTCTGCAGCTCGACAACAGCGACCTGGATCAGTTCTTTTCAGATACTATCCAGGATGAGCAGGTACCTACATCCTACGAAGTACCTATCGGGCACAACCCTGATGGTCTTGCTGGGCTTTTTGGTCTCGACCTCGATCAGGCCTTGGCTGGCCACCGCCAACCAATGGCAAAGAAAGCCATTCAAACCCCAAAGCGAAAGGTATTTCAGAAAATCCGTTAAATTATTCTAGTTATCGAATACTAACGAAAGTTGTCCAGAGATCCGATGAGTCTCTTCACAGCCCAGAACATCGTGATCTTGAAGATTTGTCCGGTGATCAGGAACTAGCAGTTCCAAATCTCGAGCACAAGGTACCTCGAACCCCACAGGTGCAAGATTTTTCGGTCATCATGTACTGACGATAGTTAATTTACAGGGCAAACGGGCCCGGCTCGATCCAGATAGCCATCTCGCAGAGATACTGGTTCGAGAGATTCGTGAGGGGGCTCCAAGCCCAGTACATGTCGGCCAGCCAAATGCCTCGTATCATGTCCAACGTGGGAGCCCAGGGCTTATTACCCAGCAGCACCAGGTTCCTACACAGCGACAGGTTCCTACGCAGCACCAGGTTACTGAGCAGCTCGGGGCTCCTCAGCAATCCCGGCCTTTTCAGCAGCACCCGGTTCCTAATCAACCGCAGGCCTTTCTGCAATCCTTATCTCCTGAACAGCTTCGCCTTTTTCGTCAGGCCATAAGTCCTGACCAGCCTCAGGTCCCTCACCAGCGGTCACCGGCTCTTCAGCAGGGCCACGCCCCTTACCAGAGATCGCCAGCTGTTCAGCAGGGTCAAATCCCTTACCAGCGGTCACCGGCTGTTCAGCAGGGACATCCCCCTTACCAGCAGTCACTGTCTGTTCAGCAGGGACATCCCCCTTACCAGCAGTCACTGTCTTTTCAGCAGGGTCAAATCCCCTACCAGCAGTCTCCGGCTCTTCAGCAGGGCCAAGTTCCTTATCACATGTCACCGGCTCTTGGGTGGCCTCAGGTTCCCTACCAGCAATCAATGCTATCTCAATCCCCAACCAATATGTATACCGGCGAGCCAGCTCAGCAGATACGGTCAGGCCCCGTTGTCCAGCAGCGGCTAGCTCAGCAGCAATATCCGGAGACAGCATACCCCAGCCCACCAGTTTCCTTATATTCATCACCTCAACAGCAGATGACTTTTCCAGCTGTCCAGCAGATTCAAGTTCCAAACAACCAGACCATTATTGAGCAATTCACCCACCACCATGAGGCCGCCTATCTCCGAGGAATGTCGCAGCTGGCACATAACGCAACACCTCCGGCCATGCCTACCCCAGCCCTGGTCCCCTTAAATGCCGGCAACCTCAATGTTCAGCATCCCTGGGCATCTGACATGACTACGGCCATACAATCCGGGGCATACGATTCTGCCTTTTTTGACTATTGCGCTCACAATGAGGAGCTTGTCGATATGAATGCCCAGACATACACTGCCCCTCAGTAATGGAGGCTCAGTGAACAAATTACGGAAGACATATGGTGGAATGAAGAGTACAAATGACATGTTCATGGATTGAAGTCGACAGTTTTGAGATTGGTAAATTTGGACTTCTGCATTGGTTTTCTGAGTATTTTCTTTTCTTTCGATATCGCAATGTCAGCCATTCCCATTTCGTGGGATGGACATACGCTGGTTAGATACAGGATCCTAGATCTTTTGATTCTTTCTTGTCTCTCTTATGCGTTGGTTATGGCGTGCTATTCTTTGTGTTCTTATGTTTCCAGACAACAGTAGCGGCATTTTAGACCGGCTCGAAATGAAAATTCCAACCACGCCATGGCATCATCACCTTCGGCATTTAATTATGTGATAGTAGTATGAACCTCTGATGTTAATGTAAACTGCTTGAATTATTGCCAAACCCTAGGATTCTTCTAAAATGACAATGATTTCTGTTATCTATTCTCCTTTTCCAACCAACTTTTTACCCTCACTCGGGTCATCAACTTCATCATCTGACCATTTGTCCCCATCTTCACCCACTGCAAAGATTGTCTCCCCATCCAATGAGTCTCGTGGTAAATCCCGAGTAGTACTGGAATCAGGATTCGTGGCTGGCTTTGCCACTGCCTTACTAGGGGGATCATATCGCGGTCCTTCCTGGCCTGGCTCTGTTCTGTCCCCTCGCCCCTCCTCTTCATCATCTGACTCACCGGCACCAAAATCAGAAATCTCAAAGCCTTCATCATCTTGTGCGAGCTATGTCAAATGTTAGTAAAATACTGCACACTTCACATTAGATAGGCTTACCTCATCACTCATAGCAAATCTGCGATTATTAGCAGTTGGCAGCCACATGTAGCAAATAAACGCTACATCTGCAAGGTAAACTAGGTTCAGCCACCCATCTAAGATGAACCACCTTGTCTGCCAATTGTTTGGCACGAAGTCTGGATCATTCACTCCAGCAAAGGTAAAGCTATTGAAAAAGAAGAACCCAAAGATTACCAGGATACTTATAAGTATGCAGTACCACAGCTTTCGATACATTCCAGCCTTGACAGTCTGTTTCCGTTCCATGAGATCTCTCATCGTGAAGCTAAGTGAGTTCAACGTCCACACATAGAACGCTGTTAATGTGCCAGCAAGGGGGAGAATGACGAATAGAACGAGGGGACCTAGGAGTTGATTAGATATTTAGGAGAAGTATTAATAGACAGTAATTCCATACCTGCACTATCTGGTGTAATCATTAAGCTTGCAATTGAATAGATCAATCCAAAGACAAAATGTGCGGCAGCCAGCCAACGTACGTAGACCATCGTCTTGCCAAGACTAGGTTTAACTACTCCGTAGCCCATGCACACGATCAGTAGTAAAAAGAAGGAAAATGAGTTTCGCGCAGCATTAAGAACTGCAACGACAATCATTAACGCTTTTGATCCAGCATTGGCGCCGTTTCGATTTTGGTAGTCTGTCTTATCAGCGCATGCGATCAAGAAATCATAGTGGTACGAACCGTAAAATCCCCATGTCATTAACATCTCGACAATAAGGAATAATACAATGGCTGTAATATAGTTCTGCACAGGAACTGGGTTGTCTTGTCAGTTTCCACATCCCGTTGGCTTGGAGCATGCTAAACTCACGAATATCATGTCGGTGTTGAGCATAGAAGAAAGCCCAAAATCTGGGAGGACATTAGTTTTGGTGCTGATCAAGCAAAGATATCTTGCACTTACGCGGCTAGAACGGCGTATACTATCGTCAGCCCACCGTAAAATGGGAGTTTCGCAATCTGTGCAGCTGGTAGCTCGCCATAAGCATTACGAAACTCTACAATCGCTGTGTACTCGTTTGCACTGTAGCCATATGTGCCAACACAGTAATATCCGGTCTTTTTGATCTGATAGTGGACTGCAGGTGGGTCATTGAGGTGTATGGCTTGAGTCTCGATGTAGAGCTTCGATGTCTCCGTGACATTAGGAGACAAAATAAACTCCCCAATCTCTGTACTATTACAGAAGTTGTTGTTGACATTCTCCTGATCGCAGATGAACTCTTTCTAAGGTAAATATCAGTCTAAATTCCAGGCATATAGACGTCACAGACATACTAGCAGCGAATCTGGCGTTGGATAGATGCCAATAAGCTCCTCATCGCCCCATTCGAAGATTATCAGACTGACTATAGGATCATCCGTCGTTTCCTTATCAGCTTTTACGAATTTTGTGAGTATAAAAGGTTCGACGGGTCCACCCCAAGCTTTCCGGCTGTACATGCCCGCGCATCGCTGTCTGTTCTCGTCTTTCTGATCCTAGAACTGGTGTTAACTTGGGAAGTAGATATGGATTATGAGGTCTCACCAATCGGACTTCCACAGCATTGACTGTCCAAACCGACAGCCCCAGAAGGAAGATGGCAAATAGCGAGCTCCTCATATTTGCCGCAGCCTCGCGGGCTATTGATTGCAATTCAGCGCGTCTCCAAGGTTTTCCAAGAGTTCTGGATGCTTTACGTCATATAAAACAAGAAGTGACAGTAAGAAGCTGTTGCGGAGGTTCCGAAGGGTAATACAAGTCTACAACATTAAATGGGCATTGGATGAGCTCGTTGTCCCGAGATACAAGCACCGCGCCAAATAAGCAACGTTGTCGCAATCCCCATCCTCGCTCGGAAATAGCCGTGTCAGCAAACCATCAAGTTGGCGCAACTTTAAAATTTAGCCTACCGTTGCGAAGTTATGATCACCATCATACAACGTCGTAGGTCACAACATGGTGCTAGGAAAAGATACCGGAGATTCCGAGGATCTGTCTCCGTCCCTCTGCCAGAGATGCAACATCTTAGAGGCAAGACTCAAAATTCGAGCTGACCAAGTCTGCGAGTATGTTTTCTTCCACGAGATGTTTTGTGTTCTTAGCTGACCTCTACAAGGAAATGCTTCACCCATTATGTGACTACAAAGGCGATTAAACGTATAGAAACATACAGAGCCCGCGGGTCTACTATGAAGACACCGAAGAAACTTTTACTCCCCATCTCCTTCGGGCCATGTTCTACCTCCCTTCTCTACATCTTGGACAACCAGCTGCAGGCCCAGTTTAATCGAATGGGAAGGACTTCATATGAGCTTATTGTGACACATATCGATGATGATTTTGAAGATTCTACGGCATTGGAGAGATCTTCTAGGTTGCTAGAAAACATAAAGAGCAGATTCTCGAAGCACACCTACGTGAATGCCAGCCTCACGGACGCTGTGGATCTCCCAAGCATTAACTGGACAACCTTGGGCCTGAACCATCCTGGAGCAAGTGATCAGTCTCCTTTAAACAAAGATAAGCTGCAAGATATCCTGAAGTCAGTATCTTCAGCTACATCGAGGGTTGATATTGCCTCTACCCTGTTAAGCCGCCTTCTAGTAGACATCGCGAGGAAGAATAGCTGCGAAAGCATTCTTTTCGGTGATTCCACTACTCGCCTTGCTGAGAAGACACTCGTGGAGACTGCTAAAGGGCGGGGTTTCTCCCTTCCATGGCAGGTCTCGGACGGTATGTCGCCATTTGGCGTCAATTTCCACTATCCACTACGAGATCTTCTGAAGAATGAACTCGTGACTTTCTCATCTCTAACATCACCTCCGCTCACTGATCTTATCATCCTTCAAAGTTCCCCCACTCAACTCTCAGCATCCTCTAAGTCAACAACGATTGATGATCTTATGGCACAGTACTTCGAGTCTGTGGAGGAGAACTACCCTTCTATTGTAGCGAACGTCGTCCGCACTTCAAGTAAGCTTAAAGCCCCAGTTTCTGGAGATGGCACAACGGCTTGCGGACTCTGCGGACTTCCAGTTGCCGAAGGTACAGATGGGATAAATAACTGGGGAGGTGATCAAAACTTTGATGCCCGGCCGACAAGTCACGAGGGTCAAAACCACGAAATTCTTTGCTATGGATGCTCAAGGTCTATCAATGGATGAACGCCTACGTAGCAGGAGCTAAAGTTCCGCGACCAGAATATCCTATACAATTACCACCAAAGCCCAAAACACTTTTCCGCCCCGTGTACGGATCTAGCTTCTATAAAACAGTACTATATACAGTATCGGGCAAAGCCAAGCGCCGGGCAGAGCCGCGTAACGCGCAGGTAGAAGCATAAAGCTTTAGATTGCAGTTCCTGGCAAGATCTTCTTCTCTAACTTGCGCATAAGCTTATTCGTTTGCTCTGCAAAACTGAGAGTCAAAATAGTATGAGGTAGGATCCTGGCCAGATGTGGCAGGTATCCTTTGTAGATAGCCAAAAAACCTTCTGTCCGGATAGTTTTGCCTAAACAGTCAAATACACCATTGTATAAATTACCGTTCTGGTTATACATCCGTGACATGATAGTATCTAGTGATGATGTTAGAAATCTGAGTTGTAACATCGTCGTTGATAACCTACCTGGTGGGTGCATTACGCAACAAACGACAAAGCCACTAGCTGTGCTACTTGCCAAGTGCAAAGCTGGGCCTTCTTCCATGCCTAGATGCTTCACGAGTCTCCTTTTAGCGAAGAAATATGTAGGTAATTGTACTGAGCTGCCAAAGCCAGTTCTGACCATCGCTGCTCCCACTCCTCTATATAGCCCCTTGACACCCTCGGCCTTGAAGATCTGGCCCATACCATCCACTGCGTTCTTGTAGGTATGCTGCGTTCCGACCGGTGCAAATGGAGAGAAGCTCTGTAATCTCGTCTTCACGAGAAAGAAAGGACTGCCAGCTGCCGCACCCAAGATCCCTGATGTTGCGCCCGAAAAGATATTCACAGGCAGAGACTGAACCTTGGAGTCATTGTAGAGCGCAGAAGCTATGCCGGAACGTAAAGGCTCGTAGAATCCTAGTCGGCAGCCGTTAAGGATCATCTGGTAGACGTACGCAGCGCCAATGCCACGGTAGATGCCGCCAAGGCCCTCATTGCGGACGATGACAGAAACACCATGGATCGGTCCCTTGTATAATTTCGGCTGATGACTCTTGTCCTGAAGCTCGCCCTGCAGTTGCATGCTATGCGCCGGGAATTAGCAAAGGATATGGTCCGCAGAGCCTGGATGGATCTCACCGAATCTTTACGGTCTCGAATGGATGTGTTGCTGTCACTGCACCACAAGCAGCAATGCCTCCAGCAATGAATGCGCTGTGATGTTGTTAGCTCAATAACTCGGCGCAAAACAGCTTTGACTCACCCCAGAGTGGTCGACATGTTATTTCCCCTTCCGGAGCCCTACAGGAGGGGTTTTATATATGTTTTGATATTGCGAAGCCAGCTCGAAACTGTTCGTGTTGGAGGAGCTTTACCGGGTTTGTGGTATATGCTGACAAGCCTTCCGCCGCACAGTCAGGGAGCCCTTACTGTCAGTCTTAGTAGTCCACCTTACTGTAACTTATATAGGCAAACAGCGCGACCACCTGATATTTCTTTTCTAGGGGACCTGTCGCTGCCGCCATTAGCAAGTCTAGCAGCCAACCATACCTGCGGATCTTGAGTCCGCACCGCCGGCTTCGGAATGACCTTGCAGGTGCAGACAGACGCTTAAATTTCTCGCAGCCTCAGGTTTGGGAAGGCTGCGCGACAGGGCGCTGCCTCGCGAACAACCTAAGTGAATATTCATTGCAAAACCCAAAGGTTCGCCCCCCGCAATGGTTTGGTAGAAGGATTTTCACTGAGGCCTGTATCCTCTCAACTTTGCGCACGAGTGATCTTCTTGATATCCTCAACTTCACAATGTCTGTCTCCACTCCTATGGCGCTAGATTCCCCGCGCGCTTCTACGAATGGCCTAAGCAGACAAATCAATGGCCCATCTTCTACTGCCAGGGTCGCTGATGTTATTAATGCCTATCGGCCTACCAAAGTAAGGCTTCTTATTGACCTAAATGGTTCTTCACTAACCTCTGTAGCTATTTCGCAGGACGGAGGACAAGGACCAAGCGGCTTCGATCCTCTCTCTCGACTTTGATGACCCGGGCGACCTTCTGATGACATCCGAGTCAGACGAGTCAATTCAGATATACAATGTGAAGGAGGGGAAACACTTCAAAACCTGCCTCAGCAAGAAGTATGGCGTCAAGCTTGCCAAGTTCACCCATACCTCGTCCTGTATCATATACGCAAGTACGAAAGAGAATGGTGAGTTTGACCCTCGAATATCTACATTGCACACGCTAAGTGAATCATTTCCTCAAAGACATCATCAGATATCTTTCCACACATGACAATTCCTTCATTCGATATTTCAAAGGCCATGAGAAGGCCGTTACATGCCTTGCGATGAATCCAGGAGCAGATACTTTCCTCTCTTGCAGTGAAGATAACACTGTACGGCTATGGGATGCACTGTCACAGAATTCCGTCGGGAAGCTATTCCTCCAGTCTCCGTATCTCGCAGCTTTTGACCCATCCGCCAATGTCATCGCGATCGCGTCTCCTGCAGCCCAGACGGTCCTTCTCTATGACTTCCGCAACTTCGACAAGGAGCCATTCGCGACATTTGACATGCTGCAGCACTCTCACCAACTTGATCCGGGCTCTGTCAGCTGGGGTTGGAACAAGCTAGAGTTCTCCAACGATGGAAAGTCCCTCCTTGTGGGGACAACAGGCCACGGTCATTTCCTCCTTGACGCCTTTGACGGAGGTCTGAAGGGGTTTCTACACCGAAAGGCAGGCGGAACCGGACGCTCCGCTCCAGGACAGCACAAGATGAACCCCACTCAGCCGACGGAGGAGCTCCTGGAGAGTAGTGGTGACTGCTGTTTCTCCCCGGATGGCAGGTTCGTGTTGAGCGGTGCTCGACGGGAGAATGTGCTCGTGTGGGATACGTTGATACCAGCTGCGGACAAAAAGTTGATACCGATCCGCGAGCTGGAACACAAGACCCAGGCGTCCGTGCTCGCCTTCAACCCGCGGTACAACCTATTCGCGTCGGCTGATAAAGAGGTTGTACTGTGGGTGCCAGATCCGAACGCCACGTAAACGGATACGGAAAAGGCGTTCGGTGAAGAGTTTCGCAGGGGCACGCGGCATCTACGGCGGGGACAGGATTGGCCAAAAATCGGTTGCATTGCAAGGGCGTTCGGGGGCCAGTTGACGGAGTCTCTTTCTCTCCCCACCTCGGGCTAGATTCCAGTAGGACGCGTTGTGCATGACTGGGCGATGACGAGTGCTTAGTCTAAATACCCATTTACTCTCTAACCTACCGCGAAACAAACACCAAAGTTGTTTCTCTCTCTCCCCCAATTGCTAAGATGCGACTATGTGTATGTGTATATGGAAATAAGCCCTCATCCTGTAGATTTTTTTGGCGAGTGGTCCTGAAGCAGTGCCGCACGCACGGGTAGCTACCTACCTTGCCTGAAGTGCTCGAGTTGAAAATCTCAGGTTGTGTCGTGATGGGGATCTGCTTATTGGTCTGTCTGTCTTTTCTAGGTTTCTAGGTTTCTAGGTTTCTAGGTTTCTAGGTTTCTAGGTTTCTAGGTTTCTAGGTTTCTAGGTTTCTATCTATCTATCTATCTACCAACCCAAGAGAGCGTCCCGGGGCACCTCCTCTCCCTATCGCCTAAGCAGGCCGGTCCTCTAGACCCCTCCCAGGGCTCGGATCGGGCCCGTCTTCTCGACGCGCCGGGATAGGGCTGGCTGTCGTCGTACCGCTGCGCCTGCGTCTGTGCCGTGTGGTGTGTAGCGGTAGGCGGTCGGAAGCCTGGGGTTCGCGAGGCTGGCCGGCCTGGCCTGACGGGGGGCGGGCGTGCTCGTCACTGTTGGGGGGCGAGTGGGTACGATACCGACGGTCGGGCCGGGTCATGCGTTTTTTTTTACTGGGCTGCCTGCTGCTGCTGCGGGATGGGTAGGATGGGTAGGATGGGTGGGGAGGGTCGGTGGATCTCTGCGGGCTGCGGGCTGCGGCTTCTCTCTGTAGGGGATGCGGCTGTTGGGATGGCTACTGCTCTGCATAGGTTACCGCTTCGTAGGCTACTACATCGCACAGGTTACCGCTTTGCGCCTGCGTATATGTCTTCCCGCAGGTATACGGGAGGCGAGAGACGACGCTGCTCGCACTCCTCGCGAGTGCTGACAGCGAGGGTGTGCACGGGAGGACCTGGGGGGTGGGGATAGGGCACGGGCACGGACCCGGATCCGCTGTGTCCCCGCAGCGTGTGTGGCTCGTGCGCTCCCCTGCTCTGCCTTCTGCGTCTAGCCTTGTTGGGATAGCAGTGCGACGGGCCAATGAGGCTGTCGTGCGGCTTGGGATGCCTACGGTGCTCTGCGCGGGGCTTGTAGGGCGGACTGGACTGACGGGGCAGCAGAGGGGCATCAGAGATCCATCTTCCCAGAGATCCATCTTCCCAGAGATCCATCTCCCCAACTCGCCCGCCCGAACCTCCACGGCTTGCTGTACAGCGCACAGAGAGGAGGAGGAGGCGGCGGCGGCAACAATCCCTGGCGTACGCGCGCGGCTCGGTCGCTCCCCTCTGTCTGCTCGTGCGATATCATCCCAGACCCGGTGTTCCTGGGTGGTTTTTCGTGCGAGGATTAGGCCCGGGCCTGGCATCGTGTGCGCCTAAACGCCCGGGGGCAGCCCTGGCAGGTCCCTTAAGCTTTTCGCCGGCGTAGGGTAGGGCCGCGCCAGGCTACGGGGGCCGTCCCTTGGCTGCAGTGCAGGATCAGGACAGCCACCTGCTTACCTGCCTAGGTGGGTGGCCCCAGGCAGGTAGGTGTCTGAGGGAGGTAGGGAGGTAGGTATATAAGGTCTGTCGGTCGCTGCTGCAGACCCTCTGTCTTCCCTAGAATGTGATCGAGGCGACCTTGTCTGCCATACCTTGCTTTGTTTTCTTCTTCTTTCTCTTCTTCTTCATCTTCATCTCTGACGCCTTCACGGCTTATAGCTCGCAGCTTATAGCTCACAGCTCACAGCTCGTATCCTCATATCCTCACGTCCTGACATCCTCGCGTCCTCGCACTATCACACAGCAAGTCTTCGTTTGCAGACGCTGGCTTACATACAGACAACTTCTCTCCTTCTCAGCAGCAAACCCTAAATATACAGTTATAGTACTTTACCCACATTCACATCTCTCGTCGGGTATCCATCATGGGTAAGATCACTTACCGCGGCGGCGTTTCCATTGCCGAGATCATCCTCTACGTGCCAGCCTTTGCCGTCGCCGTCCTGCTGTGTGTTCGTCATGGCTTTGGGAAAAGCTCCGGCTGGCTCTATCTCGCCGTCTTCGCCCTGATACGTATCATCGGCTCGTGTTTCCAGCTTGCCACGATCGACCACCCCGACAGTGTCTCCCTCTACACGGGCGAGTCCATCCTGCAGAACATTGGTCTCTCCCCCCTCGAGCTCGTCGGGCTTGGCCTTCTGAGCCGCGTGATTAGCAGTATCAACTTGACTAAACGAACGCTTATCCAGCCTAGAATCCTCCGCTTGGTGCAGACGGTTCTCTTGGTCGGTTTTATTCTCGGCATTGTTGGCGGTATCAATGCCAGCGACACTTTCAGCAATACTGGTGTTTACGTTCCACAACCACTCAGCAAGGCCAGCGTTGCGCTGTTCATCGTTGTTTACGTCGCGATGCTTGTTTCGACCGCCCTTACAGCAGTCCACGTCTCCCACGCGGAACCTGGCGAGAAGCGCCTTCTTTTCGCCATCGCGGCATCCCTACCATTCATCCTTGTCCGCTTGATATACTCTGCCATTAGTACCTTTGCCAACCCCAAGTCTTTCAACACGCTCACGGGCAACACTACCATCTTGCTATGCATGGCCATTCTCATGGAACTTATTGCAGTTTTCATTTTCGAAGCTGTCGGCGTTACGCTCAAAAGGCGTGCACCGGTGGTCCCATTAGCAGTTGGTGACTCGAACACGTCTACAGGATCCAAGCTGCAAGGTCAGTCGCAGACCAGCAACGGCTATCGTGACGATGGTAGTGGTCGTAGAGGCCGTAGAAGTCGTGCAGGAAATGGCGGCAGCACCTTGGCAAATATCGGACGACGGACGATCATTGGACGCATCTATACGTCACTGACCGAGGGTGGCGATTCCGACGTCGAGATGGGATATCGGGCAGGTGGCAGAAGAGGATGAAGAGATTCTCAGATGGATGAGGCAGCATCTCTGCCGTTTCGAACAGCGGGAATGATGAAGAAATATAGAAGCATCCACACAGCGATGGAGTTTGTCGGGTTTTCTTTGTTCTATCGAGATGACGATCTCATGTACAGTACAGCCAGTATAGACCACATTTATGTTCTCCATATCTTAGTTATAATACCTCGAGTTTCTCAGCTTTATGAAATAAAAAAAAGCTACTCGCTCTCACGCATCAAGTACCGAGATATCTAGTGTCCTCAAGCGCGGCCCAATCTTTATAAACCCTCTTCGGTGTCTGTATATAGATAGGCTAGGCATTCGTATAGACGGCTACAGAGGATGAGAGAGAGAGAGAGAGAGAGAGAGAGTTCTTTGAAATGTGGGTGCGGGGGTCATATCTTCTCTTTCCGGTAACATGTCGCCGGGTGTCGCTAGATGTGTATATAAAAGTAGTAAGTTGATGAAGACATGAAGACAAGCACGAGACGCTGAAACGGGGGTCGGGTCTGGAAGTCGGGGCGGGGCTAGAGCGGGGCTGGAGTAGGGGTAGGAGTAGGGATAGGAGTAGGAGTAGGAGTGATGATGTGCTGGGTGGTGGATGCCGATATGCCGATATGCTGGTATGAGAGATGGAGATGGGGGAGAGATGGGGGAGGAAGAGGGGCGGAGAGGAGAGGAGAGGAAGATGTTGCCTCGAATACTGATAATGGTGCGATACGAAAGAGAGAGAGAGAGAGGAAGGAAGGAAGAAAAAAAGAAAGATAGGAAGAAAGGTATGGCCTCTGCCTCTGCCTCTGCCTCTGCCTGTGCCACTGCCCCCGCCCCCATTTCCATTCCCACACATGGATACACACACACGCGCGCGCGCACAAAATCATATAGCGCCCCACGCCTTATCGACCGGCAGCACGACGCCATTAATCATCCTCGCCTCGTCGGACGCCAGGAACAGGATGGCGTTGGCGACATCGCTGCCCTCGACGTCGGGGGCCGTCTGCGGCGGCACGTGCAGCGCGATGACGGCTCTGTTGGGGCGGCGCGGGGGGGTCAGCACTGCGGGCTGGGGTGGGGAGGGGTGGGGAGGGTGGGAAGGGGAGGGTGGACTTACTCGAGGGTCTCGTAGGCGACGGGATCAAAGTTCTCTTGGTGGATGGAGTTGGAGATGGAGGTGTGCACGCCTGTGTTGGCGGTGTTAGTGGGTATGGATGGGATGGGATGGTGAGGGGGGTTGGGGGTCGTGCCTCCGGGAGATACGGCGTTGCATCTTATGCCCTCCTTTTTAAATCTCCAGGCTGTGTGTTTCGTTACGCCGAGCTATAAAGACACAATCAGTCCAGGTTTCTTTTCTTCTTCCCTTCTTTCTCTCTTTCCTTCTCCCCTTCTTTCCTTCTTTCTGTCTTTCTCTCTCTCTCTCTCTCTTTCTTTCTTCCCTTCTTTCATCTCCTGTCTGCCCTCTCCATCCCTCCCAATTCCCAAACGACCTAGCCAAAGAAGAAGAAACTCACCAGAGCATGCTTGCTAGCCGTATACGACAAGCCGGACGCAGCACCGCTCAGGCTCGCCCTACCGCACACGTTGATGATGGACCCGCTCTTGCGGGCCTTCATGAACGGCAGTACGGCCCGCATGAGCCGCGTCGGGACGGTCAGGTTGACGGCAATCACGCGGTCGTATTCGGCATCCGTAAAGGTATCGGCGGCGGCAAAGCCGTCCATGATGCCCGCGACGTTGGCGAGGACGTCGATGCGTTCGCTGCCTCTCTAGTCATTATTTGGGGGCGGCGATGAAAAGAAAAAAAGGGGGGGGGTCAAGCAGGGGGGAGAGATGGGAGTGATATATTGGCGGAGGCTAGAAAAATCACTCGGGCTGTCTTAAGAGATGACGGGACGGAAATCGTCGGGGGCTTGACATTAATTGCCATACTTCCCCCTCCCGAATAATCGGGGTAAAGAAAAGAAGCGGAGAAAAATGATCCAACTCCGCTCACCCTTCTTCTTCCCCCTCCCCTCACCCAACACCAAGACTGGCGGATCTCACGTGATGACGAAATAAAAAGAAAGAGATCCCCGCGCAAGACTCACCCGAACTCGGCGATGGAGATCCTGACAGCTTCGTCGCACTCGCCATCCTTCGTCAGGTCGCCCCTGTGGAAATGGAACTTGCCCTGGTACAGGCCTCCGGCGACCCGGTCCAGGATCTTGTAGTCGAAGTCCGTAATGTCGACGCCGAGGACCTGGTACTGGTGCGCCAGGAACTGCAGCGTCGTGGCCAGCCCGATGCCGCTCGAGCAGCCCGTCACGATGGCCACTCGGCCGTATCCTGCGAGGTCGATCATCTTCCTTCCTTTCTTTCCTCCTTTCTCTCTTTCTTGCTTTCTCCTCTTCTTCTCTTCTCGTTCTCTTCCCTCCTTCCTCTTTCCTTTCCCCTTTCCTCCTACTAATCGTGGGCCTCTGGAGACCTAGACGGGAGCAGGGCAGAGCAGAGCAGAGCGCGGCTCTCGCGCAACAGACTTTGAGATTGGAGGATCAGCTTCCTCTAGCGCGCAGACGAGGGGCGGCACGGGGTGCAGGACAAAGCAGGCGCGACAAAGACGACGGAGTTCGCGGTGCGACGGCGAAAGAGAGTCGATGTAGCAGGAATGGTCGAGAAGCTGGACATGGAGATTCGGTATATGCTCTATATCCCCTTCCCGCCGGCCCTTCCCGCCGCACCGCCTCAGTCGTATGATGGCACGCATCTCCCCGTGACCCCGTCTTTCTCGTGATCGCGGCCCGTTGTCAGCCGCCCCCGCTGGATTGGTGCGTTGCTTCTGGGGGGAAGCCGAACCTGGCTGTTATCTTATCGTCGCCACCGTCGTGTGTGGTGGTACAGACGTGCTGCGGCGTGCGGGGAGGCGTCTGGGATTGGCTGGCGGGGGCAGGGATGGAGATGCAGCGTGGCCAATCAGAATGCTCGGCTGCTTATGCGGGGTCTACGGGGTATATCGCCGAGTTCGACGACGAATGTACGGGCAACCAGGTCGCTTATCCCAAGACTCCTGGCATGCTGTGCATCTAAGTAGTCTGTATTCATGACTTGGAGCTTGCTGAGCTGGTGACGTCTACAGGCGAGACATCACAGTTGCATAATTTCATAAAAGCCATGCATTATAATAGGTATCATTGCTGCCACGGGTATCTACAACGCATTCCGTTCCATGTCTCTTTCCTTCAAAACCCAGATCCATATCCGCTTCCATCTAACGGAGGATAATTATCCATAGTCATGTAATCAAGCAAGTCAATACCCCCTACATTTACCCCCTCGGCAGTCTGAGTGATAGGCTGATCCGGGTTCTGGAAGAAAGCAGCTCCCGCTGGAAGATACCAGAGATCCGCAGCGCCGGCCCAGTCTCCTGGACCTGTAAATTCTTGGTCTGGGATATCATACATACCGGTCGTGCCGCTCTGATAAGGCGTATTCGCATAGAAAGCGCCATGTCCAAGATCGAAGGGTGTAGCCGAGACACCAGAATTATGGTCTACTGGGCATATCATTAGCATGCTGTGCTGTAATACGAGAAATCCATAACGCCTACCTTGGTTACTTGGCTCCTGAAAGCCCGTGTTGGAGTCCCAAGCTTGCCGAGGGCCCCTCGGATCTACTCTACTCTGTTGCTCAGGAGCCGGTTCCTGGCGAGGCCGAGGACTCTGCCTGGGACCACCAGTATTTTTTGGTCCGGGAGCCGGAGCATGCATGAAACGATTACGCAGGCGAGATGTCAAGGTCTCGAGGAGGTCTGCAAAACGGATACCAAGGTGGACGTCGTCAACGACGCAGTAACGGAGGGCACTAACAGCCTTGTCCATCAAGCCAATACTAACTTCGACATCATGTTTCGATGCGCCCAACGCAAAGGTCTTCAGTAGGAACATTGCTCCACTGATGATTCTAAAGTAGGTCCTGACAGGGGCGTGCTTCAAGTAACCGCCTGGCAAGAGACCTTCAACTACTGTTCGAAGCAAGTTACGACTCCCGTCCACGACTTCCTTGACATATTCCTGATCAGCGGCACCAAAACCACCCAGTCGAGCCAGTGGAAGCTTTCCATAGTAGTTCTGTGTTTCTGGCGACATTGCCGTAGTATTTCCTGGAACGGTTCCACTTTGGGTGGTACCCGGGTAAACTGCGTTATTGGTAGATCGTTCAACAACTGCCTGTAATGATAATGAGTTGACGTATATACGAACGTACTCAAATTCTATCGTTAATATGTGCTTCATATACGGAGGAAGACGATATCCTTCAAACGTCTGCTTCCAATTATTCAGCATGGGTTGGAAATCCTTTAGTAGCTCAATATATTTTCCTGTCTGAATGATGTCTGTCGTATGCTTCCGAGAACGAAAAAGTCGATCGTTGCCAGAGCGCATTGCGTTTGTTATACCGGCCCAGCAGTGGATGATCTGGTCATCCAGCTCTAGGTCAGGGATGTAATTGAAAGCATTAGACATAGTTGTACTAGTGCCGGGAGTGTTGCCATCTATCGACGTAGTTCTCCTACGTGGTTCGAGCCCTTCGAAAGACGATCGTAAGTGTTCTGGAACCATGTTTGTCCAGCCAAGACGGCCAGCCAATTGTGTAACATAGATAAGTAAAAGCTTCTTTATCCTGGAGGCACGTAGCCGATATGCTTCATCTTCATATTCGGGTCGGGTTATATCACCACCAGCCGCCTGCAACTCCTCGATATGGTCAAACACGCCTAGCTCATAGGACAAGCCCATGGCAGTACTGAGTAGCATCCAACACATTCGATCGCTTCTCCAAGCTGGCTCAAGCCAACTATCAATTCGCTTACCGCCGATGCCGCCACTTGATTGCTTATTACTGCCATCTTCATCAGTACTGGCATTATCTAATCCCTCATAGGGCGGAAGCATTAGCTCGTCGGTGGCATCAGCAGGAGGAAAATGTAAAGCACGCGGATGCCACTCCGTCAAAATCATCAGACTTTCTACTGTTCCCAAAGTCCTCAAACTGCCTTTGCGTAGTCCTCGCCATGGGGCTGTACTGGAACTTTGTTCTCCCTCCATGGTACCTGATCCACAAAATCCACCTCCGAAGGCTTCTTGACCCCAAAAGCAGCGTTCTATCATACCGCGAAGATATGTCCATAGCTGTTCATGGATTGCATTTGATCTACAGTGACCGCCTGGACCTGGTCTCCGACGATAACGGCTAGATATTGTCAGAAGAGTGACGGTAAGAATTGGTTCTTCACTCAGCAGGGTTCGGTGTGTCCCAGGGTTCCTGAAAGTTGGTGGTGAGATGGGTGTCAATGGAGAGAGATATGCATAGTAGCTAAACGTATTAGCAAAGCACAGTATGATTTAGGATATGCATACTAATCAATATAGTCAATAGCTTCAGCGGCAGTAAACCAGCCAGCACGTACGAAACGAAACCGCGACCAAGCGCTGCAAGCGTCTTTATATCCTGCGTCATTTATCCGATTTATATGCTCGGTGCTATCAGCACCCTCTGTAGATAGTGCTGGATCAATCCTGATATCTCGGCGCACTTCGGGGGGTCCCATCCGTTTTGGTTGGAAGGATTGACTGTCGTTTGTCCGCGAAGGTACTCGACGTTGCATATGAGGGCTAGCATTGCCATTGACCGTATCCTGTAGTTGTATACTGCTGCTTCTCGCCCGCTTATGTCCAGGACTATGAGCCATGTTAGGAAATGCAATGCTATCAGTTCAACGGGTTGCAGCGGCTTAACTAGACGTACCTATCAGTCGCGGCCTTGTAGAGCAAGTCCAGGGCATCGTGGGGTCCGTAAACTTGTTGGCGCATAACATTTTGAGCTTCCGGGTTCTCGAATCGGATGTCTGAATCGTCTACGCTTCTATCGTCTTGCTGCGACAATTCTGAGGACGGGTGGGGTCTCCGTAAAGGTTGTGCTCTTCCAATATGTCCGCCCTAAGAACTCTTCAGTAATTGACAACGGTTACAGCCCGGGATATAATTACAGGTGTTAAGGGTGGGGCAGGATCAATGTACGACAACATGGACGGCGCTGGAGGCGCGGGCAATACTCCTGCGGATGGCTGCTGTAGAAAAGTTGGCCGGTCAGAGCCAGTCTCGCTGAGAAGTCTCTTTCTCCCATTTCGAGCAACGTAGTCATCGTCAAACTCATATCCATCTGCTGAGCCTTCTCCTCCATCTGGTAGCTTCCGCTTCCTTCTCGTGGCAGAGAAATAGCATTCTTTGCTCTCGCGTCGACATCGAACACAAGGTGGGTCGCCTGGATTGTCAACACTCCCGAGATCACACTTTACTTTGCGTCGGCGGCAGGGTATACAGGCTTGATACACCCTCTTATGTTGTGGAGTGCCCGTCTGGTCGGTAACTGACCCATTGGAACTTCCGGGAGGCTGCAGTGGGTATTGTGAGGTTGTTGCAGACATCTCGAGCTAAGTCGCGGATGACCGAGCTCCTGCGCTTTGTATCGGCTGCTGTTAGAAACAAGACTGGGGGAGCGGAGCAGCTGGATTTGATGGATTCCAAACACAGCACCAACGGGCATCACTGCCCAAACCGAAACGTGACTCTATACGTTAGTTGTGCTGTCGTGTCTCAGCAAAACTAGCTTTGTATGAGATTGAAGAAGGCTCTTCCGCATTAGTTTACGTGCGGCGGTTTCGTTATCGCGAACGCATATTTCAGCCGGCGAGGCTGCTATTATTACCTTCCACCGCATTTCTTTTCTTCTTTGGAAATTAGTCGCACCAGTCACGAATCTCTAAACTTGCAGAAAGGAGGTTTTCATACTATTAATTAAGTTCGAGGAATATTCATATACTGCCTCTTTCCTATTGGGCCATAACGATTTATAGATTTGAGAAGTATCGAGGTGTCGCGATACTCGACTGGGTTTGCCATGCCACTATATCGATTTATCGCTCGCAGGTCATTAGTAGTTCTATGGTACACGACATTATAATTCCCGTGGATGACTATCTTTGACTTCGAACTCCATGCGCCATGCGCTATGCTTTACCAAGCATCAAAATTACCAAAGCTGCCTGACTTGACCTTTTTCTTAACAGGCTCTTCTATAGCCTCATCCTGCCATCCACCCACATTATCACTGTCTCTAGCTACCCCGCTACCAACCGTGGCAGCTTTCAGATATTTTCCAACACTCCCGGCTTGCTCAGTCTGTACGACTGAACCGTCTCCCCTCACTCTCTTACCTGTCCAGGTTGTCTTGTCATCCTCAGTTCCTCCTTGTCTCATGATCTCGGCCTTTTCCTTTTCCGTCTCATCCTTTTCCCGCTTTTGCTTCTGAAACTCCTCAAATGGATCAACGAAAACAACAACATCTTCCATGATGATGTCATCGATTGGTCGATCAGAACCATCGACTGGGATATTTTCTAACTTTGACAGTACATCGAGCCCGCCAACGACGCGCGCAAAGATAGTGTGCTTCCGATCAAGATGCTTTGCAGGTCGGTAGATGATGAAGAATTGACTGGAATTGGTGTTTTTGCCTTTATTTGCCATGCTCATTATGCCTCTCGTATCATGAGTTAAAGGCCCGTCGAACTCGTCGTTGAAATTCTTGCCCCAGATGCTGGTTCCGCCTTTCCCAGTGCCTGTTGGATCTCCGCCTTGAATCATGAAATTGCGTATATTTCTGTGGAAAGCCACGCCCTTGTAATATCCCTTCTTCGCCAGTTGCACGAAGTTCCATACAGCCCTCGGTGCGGTTTCTGTCTGCAGTTCGATATTCAAGGCGCCGAAGTTGGTTTCAATGCGTGCATAGCCCTTGATCTTCACCCTCTTTGGTCTCAACATATACTCCTCGTCAGTTAGCAATGCACGCTCTCCACTTGTTTCGGGTGTCAATCCGGTACTTGTAAAACTTGCTGCAGCCTTGCCGGTAGTATATTGCGCCGCATTGTATGCCATCTTCTTCTCTGAATGCATGGTCGGTTTGGCCGTGCTTCCGCTACCTGTCTTCGACAAGGCCTTAGCCCTATTGACATCTCCACCAGCTTCCCGTTCCCTCCGAGCCTTTTCAACAGCTTCTTTCGCTCTCAACACTTTATCACCTACTCTCCCCAAAGCATCAATATTTACGCTCCCTTTCTTTCTCTCTTCCTCTTGTTCCTTGTTAAGAACAGACTCGCCATCCTTCAAAAACTTGAACTTCGACAAGTCTCTACTTTCGATATTCTGTGGATCCTGCAGAGTAATTATATCTGCACGTCCAAATTCCCGATCATCTACCAAGTCCGTCCACATCTTAGCCTTGATATTTAGTCGTTCCACTGTTTCCCAGGCAAATACATTCGCTTCACTACCATGTCTTATGGCCACAATGTGTGTGTTGTCTGTAAAAACTTTGAATGTAACAGGATCAACCATTTCGCCTTGCCCATTACCTGAGCTTCTGCTGCCATCGTTGGCATCGATATCACCATTGCGCGAGAAGTTGAGTTTGATCAGATCTTTCTCTTTCAGCGGCTTGCCTGTTACTGGGTTCGTGGAGTGCTTTTGGAGCCACTGGCTAATCACCTCGACATCAAATATCGTACCATCGGCCGTACAAACAGGGTGCTCAAAGGGTTGGAGACTAGCGGCGCAGAAGTTGAATGGTAGTCGTTTGAATGATGAGCCATTAGGGCCTTTTGCTGAGACGTTCGAGCCAGCGCTTGCTGAGTATGCATCTGAAGAGGACCACTCTGAATGAGTGATCTCGAAGAAGGTCAGTATGGTGAAGCGCGGATGAACTTAAATGAGAAACCCATTTGCGCTAGGGAGGGATTGTAAACAGGACGTACGTAAAGTTTGTCGGTTCCTATAACGCAAAGACATAGTCAGTTATATTTATAGCACATGCGAATTTTAGTGCGACTCACCTTTTCCCATCTCTGCGCTGGTAAAAGGAAGTCTTTCCGAGTTTTGAAGGAGATCAACAAAAAGTGATGGTTTCAGGAGGAGAAAGCCGAACGAAGATCTTATCTAATCTACCAAGCGTTCAAGTAGAGTATCAGGCTAGACCCAAGCAGGTGTTTCTACGTAGTTTCCCCAAAAGTACCTATCGCACCTTTCAGTCCTTAGAACCACTGAAGCCAGGCAGGAATTATCTTTGCTTAGCCTCCTACTATACTAAAACACACTGGGGGGCATAGAAGTATGTCAGGCTTGTTTAGTAGAGGAAGTTGGCTCTTCTAAATTCATTTGCCATTTAACTGAAGCTGCATGCGAATAAAGGATCCCAGTAAGGAAATTAAAATTGATCTACGCCAACCTTTCTCGTTAAAGATGCTCATTTGGAATCCAAATACAAATCTGAATTTTGAACTTAATTTTTGTAATGTACTGTACAGATTATACCGGCAAGCAAGCATTCTCTTATTCTAATATAACCCTAATAGTATTTCCATTTGGGTTCCCATATAGTTTACGATGATGGGCTCGAGTCAAAGCCAGAGTAAACACCATATAATGCATTTCCATCCACCTTAACGCCTTCATATGAGCAAAGCCTAATCAACGCCTTTTTGAAACCTCATGCCAACCACCCAAGTGCCCTCAAACTCCACTCCTCTCCTCATCCTTGTACCTGCTTTCTTCCAGACTTGATTGGCGATTCCAATATCTGCAACGAATAGCTCCCATGAGCTACCATCCTTGACACCTTCGCCCGAGCTCATAGCTTCCAAAAGGCCCTTCTTGGGCGCTCCCATAGCTACGACAAACTTCGGTATGATGTACAGTGGATTGCCATCAATGATTGAAACCTTGCCTGAGCTTGGATCAATACCGGTAGGTAAATCAATGGCAAGCACATTCGCCTTGCTTCGATTTGCCCATTCGATCAGTTCATAGGCTGTTGCCTGATCCCCAGTCCTGAGCTCTTCAAATGATACCGTTAATCCAAGAAGGCCGTCGATTATAAGGGGTACAGGCACCTCCAAGGTCTTTATATAATTCATGAGCTCAACCTTAGTAAAGACCTTCCCGCCAAAGCTACGAAAGACCCTCAACTGCTTGCGTAGACCCTCTAGGAGTTCTGGCTCCCGTTCCAAGCCAAGAACACAGACGACAATATTCACACCATGGTTCCTCAAATGTCGGCCAGCCGCCACGGCTCTTTGCCCATTCTTATTGTTTCCTGCATAGACCACCACGTACGGAAGAACATTGTTATTATCCTGTGTCAAGCGGCGACCTCCGGTGTTCAACGCCGAGAGCGCAACCTCTGCAATACCTCTGGCTGCATTCTCAGTCATCATGTCTTCTGTTAGACCAAGTTCGCTGTTGGCAATGTTTTCAAGATTCAACATCTGCAGAGCGCTTGCAACTTCGCAGCGTCTATTTGCCGGGACAAGATAGAAAGCAGACTTCGAAGAATTACTAGTTGCTTTCGCTACGGATTGGGCGTGAGCAAGCTGTAAAGAACGTGTAGAACTGTCTTGTCTTTGGATCGGCTTTCTTAGTTTCGACTCCGCTCTTCTTGAATTTCGCCCGCTACCAGACCCCTTTTGGCTAATGATACCTTTCTCGTCGCTATCTCCTGCTTCACTGTTCCATGGCTCTTTCTCCTCTAATGAATCAAGCACATTCTCAGTGTGGTGGAGGTTTTTCCCGGATGAAGTTCCTGGTTTATACTTTGGCAGGCGATTATGGCCAACCAGACGATCCCCATCGGCCGTCATATCCTTAGCTCTGAAATCTTCGAAAATGTTCCTCTTATCGAATTTCGACAGGTTACTTTGAAAATCGAAGTCTCCCATATCCTGCACATCTGTAGCATCCTCAGTAGCCCAACCATTGTTATAATCCTTTTCGGTACGTCGGGAACGGGAGCCTTGCTTTAACGTGGCAAATGGTTGAAAGGGTGGAGCAGGCTCAAGTAGAGGAGTTTGGCGCCATCCTTTGGCACGGTTAGTGTTAGTGACTGGCGTCGCAGCCGGTAGGGGCTCATCGACTGGTGCAAGATCTGAGGCTTGTTTGGCTGCTTTGCGCCGATTTCGCCTAGGAGCTCTTCTACTTCTTTTTGCAATATTGATAGGATGTTCAGCATCGCTCCCATTTCCAATGGCATCAAGTTCCCTATTAGAAAGATCTAGTGTTTCCATAGGATCAACCAGTATTGCGGCGGGTACAGTATCCTCCTTGGGAATATGAATCGAGGCGGCTGATGGTTTACGCGAGTCGCTTAGACTCGATGTTGCTTTGTAGTAACCTGGAAGTTCTGCTTCAGATGGGAGGCATCTGCTCATACTGACGATAGCAGGATCCTCGAAGGTTCTTGCCCTTGAGGGCATAGGGATGGCTGCCGGTATCCGGAGGGGTTCTGGGTTCAAATTTTCATTGGAAGCCTCTACCAAGTCTCTAATATCGCTCGCATTTATCGTAATCTCGGTGATCCTCTTACTATTTCCAAGGCACAATACTACGAGAGCGTAGTGTCAGTTATATTTCATTTATGGGAACGAAGGGGGTTCAGGGTGCAGATGAGTTATCGTAAAGAGGGAGGTAACATACCATCTCGAAGAGTTAACGATTGGCCGGCGACTACGCTGGAGACTGTACCTCGAAGCTGAGCATCTGGTGGAGAGTTGAGGGTCACCAGCATGGTGAGGCCCATGAAATGGTCAGACATGCTGGGCAAAATTGACACCGCAAAGGGAAGGATATTAATCGAAGTTATAAATCTGGGAAGAATAATGGTTCAAGGTCCAACGCGACCAGTACCAGAGTGATCAGAAGGCCATTTTCGTCGCAACAACAATTTTCAATCCTTATGTGTTGCTGTCGAAGGAAAGGTATAATTTCTGTGGATCGCACTTGGCGAGTCGCGAATACAGTACAGTAGACGGTCGCGTGGGGCTCAAGGACCCCTGCAACCATTTCTGTCGCTCGGCGGTATCAAATCGAGCCGAGGACACCAAATATATTATATCAGTAGATGATTCAGCTAATAGTAATAGTATTGTTTATTTCAAACCCTGTAAAATCGTCGGAAAATATCTATAAGACTTAAGAGTCACCTCTACTGAGTTCTAAAACCTCCACAACCCAGTGAAATATGTTTGTCGCAATATAATAGTCGTATTGCAATCAGAGCACAGTCCTTAGAGCTGCTGCTGCTCGGCCACTTTGCAGGGTATATATAGAGAGATTTAAAGACACTGAAAAGCCATTTTCCTAACTCTGCAATTAGTATCATTTAATACTATAGGGGCTGTGAACAACCGCTCAGCACATCCGCCGTACTGATCTATCTAAAAGCCATGCCATGCTTGAGGTTCTTGTTTCACTACATACAATCAATAGTGCCTGCTTGATTCATGCACGTGCTCCTGCCAAAGTGCAAAACTAGACGTCCCTCATTTATCTATAAGCAGCGGCCATTGCTTCTTCATCATCATCAAATTCGAAGGCACCAGGACGGCCCATTATTCCCTCTATGAAATCATTTTCATGATCCTTTGCTTTCTTCATGACCGATTCTGCTACTTTCGGGTGTCTTAGGGCATCATTGACACTGCAAAGACTATTGTAAAACTCTCCGACCCTAGGATGTGCCATCACTGCCTTTTTGTTGAAGTTTAGAACACATAATCCATCTTGACAGGTCGCACGACTCAAGGCAACGTATGCTTGTCCATTTTCGAATACTTTTTTCAGATCAACCTTAACCATCTCAAGAGTTTGACCTTGGGCTTTGTGAATTGAAAGAGCCCATGCGAGAATCAGTGGTAATTGTCGTCGTTGTGCTTGCACCTCGCCATTAGGCAGCTCGACTTTCCAGTCCTCAGGCTGGCAGAGAAGATCTCGGGAGGTTCCATCTGCTAAAGGAAATCTTACTAGGGGGTATTCCTTTGCTGTGTCAGCTATGAGATCTTTGTTGGCCATATTCTTTAATTTGATATTAAAACTGTTGTCCATATCGTCACCGTCGATGGAATCCACGTCAATCAGACCAGGATCACGGTCATAGATGGCGAAATTCCTCTCATTCATGAAAGCGACAACTCTTCCAAGGGATCCATTGACAAGATTGTCGTCGATGTTTTTTATGAGCATAACCTGGGCGCCCTTCTTCAGCTCAATCATCGGAGGTGCCATGCAGTTAGCGAGTAACCGGTCTCGTTGCGCAACTTCCCTAACAGTACCAGAGTCCTCGGCCTTATAGAAATAGCTCTTCCCTTGCAAGCTTCGCATCTTTAGTGAATTGGAGTTGTCAACTTCATTACGAGTAGGGAAGCTAGATTTGTGTAAGTGGGATCCTTTAAGAAATATCGGTAAGAATACATACAGCTCCGTTGCTTCTAGAGCATCTTCATTCTTGATCGGTCTTTCGAGTCTCCTAAAAGCTTTCACTGTCTCGTCACTTATTTCTCCCACTCTCATTTCGTTCAACATATTTGCAAACACTAGGTTATATCAGAAATAGTACAATTAGTAAAAGCATGGAGCAGACAAACCAGGGTCACGTTGTCTGAACACTTGTGTCAACCCGATAGTATGGTGGATTGTAGTCGACCAAGTGCCAGCGTCAAAGGCAAACTTGACATTCTTACTCTTTCCATAGTCTGGCACAGGAGGTAGCTGGAAGAAATCACCAGTGATGACTAGTTGTATGCCGCCAAATGGTCTGCCATTCTTTTTCAAATGCCTCGCGATGCCTTCTAGCTTATCAAACAGATCTCCATCGACCATAGAAATCTCATCGATGATAAGTATTTTAGTCCGTAGCCAGCGGTTTTTAGCTTTCGCGTTGCGTGATATTTTCTTTACAAGCTCAGGAACCTCTTCCTTACCTAGTCCGATTCCACCGAAGCTGTGCAATGTTACACCACCAATATTACATGCAGCTAGGCCAGTGGACGCAGTGACAGCAACTCGATCCGGCTCTCTGGCGTGTATTCTACGTAACTCCGAGATGATAGACTTCATCAACACCGACTTACCAGTACCCGCAGAGCCAGTGAAAAAGACACTCTTTTTCTTGTTGGTGACTAGATTCATGACATTTTTCTGCTCCTCGCTGAGGAATATCGGGGCAGTCCGCAATTTACTACTAGTCTTGGCAGCACAGTGTGCGTCGTCAAGAGACATTTCCTTATTCTTAGCTACCTTTCTCTGCAGAGTTTTGAATGCCTTTTGTTGGTCTTTGATGGCGCTGCGCGTGGTTTCCCAGGGCAGTGACTTGTTCTTGGGCAACGGTGTGAAGCTAGTCCCCTGTTTATTTGCTACTACGCCAGGTCCATCAAGGCACGCACTGTCAATGTGACCCCCACCGCATTTCGAGCATTGGGCAGCTAAGTTGGTACATTCCGATCGTATATGACCTGATTTCCCGCATTTGAAGCATTGCTCTGACACAAAGCTCGATGATAAATCCTGAGTCTCTTGTTCTGCTTTCTGACGTTGTTCCGCTTCACGTTGTAACCATGGCACAGTTCTTCTCTTTGCTGGCCGAGGATTGGCATCTACGGAAGGCTCAGACGAGATAGGAGGAGCAGCAGGGTTGGCGGGCTGTTCATGCTGCTGTTGGAACCTAGCTCCAGGTGGGGTACGCTTGTGTGATAAAGGTGACGATGACCATGTCTGCGCGCTACTTGGTGGCGCTCCTAAGTGGGGTGTAGAAGGAGCTTTCAACGATATGTGAGATGTGAGCATCTGTGAGGGATTTGTAGAAACATTGTGGAGGGGTTGTCTGGGGGCGCTCATCGGTGGTAATGCTGTAGGATATTCAATATCAAGGTCCAAATCGGAATCATCCTCGAAGTCGTTAGGATCAAACTCAAATAGGCTATCCGTTATCGCACTGTCTTTCACGGTAGGATTGGGCTCGGCAGTAAGATCGATAGTATTGGAGGTTTCCTGGAAAGAGCCTGGTCGGCTCAATACTGCTGCAAGTCCGGTAATCTCTGTAGACGGTCTCTTCCGCCCATTTGTTCCGATATTTGCAAATGCTGGTTTCACCGGGCCTGACGACCGAGGATAGCCGGTTTGAGTAGTCATGGTCGTGTTCGTGACGTTCGTAAAGGCACCAATGGACTTTTGTGATGGTTGTCGACTGCTTTTCAGCATATCTTCAATGGTAGCTGGAGAACTAGAAGGGGCATGTGATATAGCCCTCTCCTTCCTCTGAGGAGGCTTATGCTGTTGAATTGCTTTATGGAGCATTGCGTCTGCTATAGAAGCGTAGGTGGATGACTGGGTGCTTGCTGCATTGGTGAGGGATAACAATGCAGGTGAACGCGCCTTCCGGCAACTCGCGAGCACAGGACGGAATGCTGTGGAGAACGCCGAAAAGAGTCTCAAGCCAGGCGGCATGCAATCGAGAGTCAAGATACACTTGACAGCAACTCAAATGCTTTCTCGATTTTGTTGTGCGAAGCGTCGTCGATGGGTTGTCATTTTTGAAAGGTTTCTTTAAAGTACTTTGGTTCGCGTAGTGCTTGCTTATCGTTCCCGACGCGTTGATAGCGCGACCACCGTAAAGGGCCAAAAGGTAGTGCAGGGATACTACAGCACATGCACGTGACAGGTCCTCTAACGGGTTGACCATGGAAACAAATAGCACTAGATAGCTGGCCTATTTAATGAAGGATCTCCGTCTTGCATCATCTCACGCCGGACAATGATGCAATTAGAAAGAAATATTGGGTTAGTTTCCTATAGATACTTCATGCAATCTAAGATTAATAGTAGTCATAGAATAGCTGTCATAATTACCACCATGTCTCCTACAATGCTGCAACTATATAGCTACCCGCCGCTTCATTATGTGAACAAAGATCCAAGCCGACCAATTGACGACACGATATAAACTGGGTAGTCGCTATAGTGAATTCGTAGACTCATGACAAGGAGAGGGAACAGGACGACCGCAATCAATGCCAATAGAACCGAGAGTTAACAATATCCTAGAAAATGAACACTTTTGTTGGCGAGACTTCACCCGCCGGACGATAGGAGAATTGCCGTATGGCACTAGTAATTTAAAGAGAATGCTATCATAGAAATACTAAGCAAATTTCACCTGTTGACCTATCCAACCGAGTGAGAGAGCCGAGAGCAAGCAGAGCGGAAATTTGGACGCAGTATATGCCTGCCACCGCAAACCAATATCTCGCACATCTTTCCCATAATCGCTGGCTTCAATACACAACACTAACTCGAGAACATCGACCTCCTAATATGACAGGAAGGTAGGACTCTAGCCCTGGTAGCCGCCAAAGCCATTGCCGAAACCTTGGGAAGCTGACGCACTCCATTGCGTGCTCGGAGTCTGCTGCCCACGACCGTAACCTCCGGCACTTGGAGGGCCTCCATATCCCATTGGTTGACCTGCATACCCGACCGGGGATTGCTGAGGACCTCCATAACCACCTTGCTGGGCACCGTATTGGCCTGGCGACTGCTGGTTAGCCATCGGTCCGGCTGATTGAGGTCCTGGTTGTTGAGGCATACCACCATATTGAGGAAAATAAGCGGATGGCGTTCCTGGATATCCAGGCGTTTGACCACTCTGAGGGCTGTAACCTGGCTGAGAGCCATCGAATCCTGCTTGAGTGGGTGCTTTGTCTTTACCCCACTAGAAAATAATTAGAGCTGTTATAACCAAGGTTGACGATGCACTTACACTACACTTCAATGGGCGACCATTGACGTTATAGCCGCTTAATTGGCAAATTGCCATAGCTGCATTCTCGTGAGTATCCATCTTGACAAACGCAAAGCCGCGGTCAGCTTGGAAGCGAGTTTCGACCACGTAGCCGAAATTCTGGAACAGAGGAACAAGATCATTCTGGGTCGTATAAGGCGTAAGATTGCCGACATAACAAGTTGTCTGCCATTGCGGGGTTTGTTGAACAATCATATCATAACTCTGAACGCCGTGTGTTGGGAAGTGGTGGTGGCCGAAGGGGGTTGTCGGTGTCATGCCCATCGCTGTCATCGCCTGTTGCTGAGAGATCGATGGCTGACCCTTTTGATTCGCCCAGTTACAGCGAATAGCACGAGACCCAAGCCACTCTCCATCCATAGAGCTGAGCGCTTTTTCGGCATCTTGGCGTTCCCGGAATGCAACGAACCCATAACCACGTGAGCGGCCTGTCTTCATATCCCACATTACACGAGCCTCCGAGACGGAGCCAAATGCCGAGAAAGCTTGAAGCAGAACCTCATCGTTGACCTCATTTGAAAGATCTCCCACGAAGATGTGGAAATGATTAGAAGTGTCCTCTTTGTTAGAGGTGTTCGACTGATACGCCCAGTTGACGCGGATTTCCTATGAGATGTTAGCATCATTTGGCTAGATTCATCTGGGAGTTACACATACAGCTTGATGAACTCGTCTACCATTCAGGGTCTGCATTGCGCGCTCGGCTGCTCCTGGATCATCATATTCAACAAAGCCGTAATTGAATCCCTTCGACTGAAACTATACCGCGATTAGCATGCTGGAAATATACAGAACTGAATGGAATGAAGGGCAGTGTCGCTGAATTGCAAGTAATCTGGGACCAACAAGAGTTCGCATGAAAAGCATGGGCTAGGGAGTGCGTGCATGCTGGAATTCTCGAGGATTTGACACTGATAGATTTGATACTGACAGCACCTACATTCTTGTCAGGAATGATTTTGACGTTTTGAACATGACCAGTAGTCTCAAAAATTTGACGAAGCACATCTTCTGTAACCCGAGGATCGAGGCCTCCCACATACAGAGCACGCTTGTTTGGCTCAGGCGCTGCTCGTCGCACAAAGCCTCCTGCGCCATCTGGAGACATATCACTTCCAGGGCCTCCAGGCAGAGGAGAGGTAATAGCGGTAGGAATCGGATTTGTGTTCTGGGGAATGATTACGGGAGGAAGAGGCGGGGGTGGCATATGAGGGTTGACCTGGCCATTCTGGCCATTCTCGTAGCCCGGCGCACCCGCAGAAGACGGAGGCGGTGGTAGCTGCGAACCTAACGGAGGGGGGCCGTTGTCAGACATCGTGAAGTGAGACTGAAGCAGCCTGTTCCGCAGAGAGACAGAAAAGATTTGCGATATGCGAAAGACAAGGTCGAAAGAAGAATCAATCGACTATGTGAAATTGCTATAAGAGCCGAAAAAGTCGGACACGTGGAGAGTGGTAAAGCTGTGCTTTACGGACCGGGATGATATAGCGAAGAGTATTGGGAATCGAGCGATATGAACCACGCTTGAAGACTCGAAAGAATCGACTGAAACTGTTCGGGAAAAGCTTCGATTGAAGGTCAAAGTCGAAATGGAGAACTGCTTGAGGGAGACTGTGCGGCTACGGAGGACAAGAAGCGGTGGCTTGTCGGAAACAACTCGAACTGGACAAGGCGCGATGATTGCGATTGCTTCCTCAAAGAGATGAGAAAGTAAGACGATGACGAGGACGACGAGGACGACGATGGAACGGAAGAAAAGAACCACGAAAGAGACGAGAGACGACGAGAGGAAGAGAGAAGGACACTACTCGGATCTCAAAGGCCTGTTGAGTGTATGAAGGAGGATGGAACCGCGGGAGAGGAGATCGAAAGATGGAGCACAATTAGTAGGCGCAGAGGTGCCCTATTAGCGTGATTCTTCAACGAAGCGAAAAGAGGCTAGCGGGCACTGCGCAGCGGACCTCAATTGACGGATGCTGACGGATATTGTGCGAGATACTTGATGTGCATGGCAATTGAGGCATTCTTTGGCGGTGGTGGTCGACGGGCGCACAGGAGAAGGCCAGAGTCCTGGTGCAGGGCGAAGCAGCAACGAGCCGCGATGCTTGCGCGGTTCAGTCCTTACGTACCGCCGACAAACATAGACGAAGCTACCCTAGGAACCTACCTAGGCTATTGCCTACCTGACACGGCGTAGCACAAGGCGATTGCCCAGCAGTCGTTCGTTGCCTGACGAGGCTGTTATTTGCGCGCACGCCGACCGACCCTCAGCTGCACAATCAAATCAACTGCAGCGCGTAGGGATGCGGGCGTTGTTCTGTGCGGGAGACTCTGCAATTGTCCTATTTCCACATCGCGAATTTGCTCCCACTGGCGCATTTTGCCTGATCCGACCGATCCTCTAGCTAGCTCATTCACCTCACTTCAGCCTCAACGTTGATACCATACTAGAACTCTGTGGCCTTCAATCCTCATCAGGATAAGCGCAACCGTCAATGGTCGCTTCACGGAGGGTTGCCGCCCCTAGCTCTGCATTGCTCAAGAGCTGATCGTCGACTCCACCATTTTGGCGCCGTCCCCGACTTCTCCAACAACAACAACCGCCGGTGCGCTTCACTCGAGCATTGCAAGGCCAAACACCGTCTCAATGGTACAATTCGCACCACTTTCATCCCATCCCATCCCTTGCCATGTCTCAACAACCCTCTCCAGAACTGTCCCAGTTCCCTCGTCAGAAACAACAGCAACCCCTGGATGCACTACAAGGCATGGTCAATGCTGTTGTAAGTGGACACTACATCTAATCCCGTATTTCAAAGCTGATCGTAACCCTGTAGCTGATAGAGACCGGTAAAGCGCTTCGCTCTGCGAATGAGAAGGGATTGAAGACACTTGGTTATGACAACCAAAGATTACAAGCCTTTATTCCAAGTGCTATTGACAAATTCAACTTAGCTCTCGACGAGCTTGAAATCGACATTGTTGGTTCACGACCATTTTATTTTTTTAATACCAAACTAACTCGGGATAGGTGCGTGCAAAAGCCGTGTTAGATCGAGATCTTCGAGAATTACGAGCACGAAAGTACGAGCTAGAGAATCCGACTGTCCAGCAAGTGGAAGGCAGTCCAGATGCTACTGAGCCACTAGAAATGGTAGAGCAAGCTTCCCTGGTAGAGCAAGCTTCCGTACAACCTATGGAGGCACTAGGATCTCCGCAGCTGGTAGAAGCAATTGAGCATCCCAAAGGAGAGGATAACAATGCACAAATGGACATCACAACTACGGCCAGTATCGAGTCTCCATCAATGAAAGCCGATAATACACCAAATATTCAGGAGACACCTATTCAAGCACAACATGAACCGCCCCCAATAGAGTCGCTCCAGAACTCGAAGCAAGCGTTGAAACTTATCAAAAATCAAGCATTAAAACATGTTAGCAACGCTGATCAAGCTGTAGACACTGATGCCAGAAAAGACCTTGCTATTGGAACGCCAGATGCCGCACCATTAGCAATTGCAGAAGTCCTTGGTACAGATTCTCTACAGAATACGAGTTTTGAGTCTATGTTTGATATAGGTGATGCAAACGACGGGCCTGAAATGGATTTTGATTTCGACTTTACAGTCGATGGAAGTGGGAATCAAAACGACGACTTCGGCAACACTGACGGAGACTTGGATTTATCTAGTTTCGGTAACCAGGCCAACAACAACGATGATGTAACTTCTATGCTTCAAGGATTGGAAAACTTCGATGATACCAGCGGTGGTGGTGATCTCACCATGCTTGATATAGCAACTAACGCGAACAGTAATGGTGGAGAACAAGCTATCCCCGGCACGGACGACTATGGTATGAGTGGAGCCGATCTAGATATTGCGATGGGTATAGGGGCAAATGAGTCAACTTTTGACGACTTGCTAGATAGCATAGGCGGCGATGATAGAACCGGTGGGGACATGATGGATCATGGCGAGTTCGACGATGCTTACTTTAGCTTAGATAAAACAGATGGATGATTTGTCTATGTTTCGTGATTAATATAGCATGGAGTTAGGATAAGGATCTAGAAACAAGATAACTAGACAGATTTAAGGATACATAATCGAAAGATTTGAATTTCATGTGCTCATAATGGAAGAATTTACCTAATCTTGAAGTTGTTTCAATATCTATGCCGATGTCAACCTTGTCATTTCAAATGACAGATCCTTCTCTATTTTTATGCAGGTAATGAACAAAATCCTTACATCATTTCTTCGCAAGGGAATCAGGCTATTATAAAAGCTCTCAGAGGCCCAAAGTCTCCTAATCCACGATCCTAATTGTTGTATCCACACTCCAAAGCTATGGCTAGCTCGATCACCAGACAGACGCCAAGCGAGAGGTCCAGCATATCGCAAAGTCAAGTTCTAACAGAGGTCACGTGTTACGCCCTCTACTCACTCACCAGCAAGACATATATATATGCCAATAAGCGATCCCCCTCTCAAGTCCTAACAGGAGTGCTGGCTCAGTTGGAATTCGGATCCCGATCCCAAATCCCGACAACTGTGAGATTCATCAGTCCCTCCTGCACACGCAGGCAGGGGACTGGTAGGCTTGGAAACTCGGTCCGTCCGGTTTCAGTTGTCTCTGCTCCAGCAGGCAGGTTCGATTTTTTTTTGCTATTTTTGGGGGGTCGACTTCTTGAGATGGGTTTTTGAAAAGGAGAGTTCCTTCTATTTCTGCGTTGGCGATGCCTTTTTATTTTTCGTTCATATACCAAAGTGAAGCGAAGTATATATATTAAACATAGAGGAATATGTTTTGAAGTTTACTGTGCTTTTTTTTCATGCAAAATAGTTTTATTTCATTTGTTGCGTATGAATTGAAATTCCCAAGTAGATGACTGGAGTAAGGAGAGTTACTCTCCATGGTTTGGAAGCATGGAGGCCTCATGGGCTATGATGCACAGACGCAGCGATGGGTTGATGACTTTTCAAGAACTTGATGGATAGTCGATGTTTAATGTGCATAAATAATAGAAGCGCACCCTTAACCACATTTCGAAGTGTAAGATCGTTGATTAATTATTATTCACGTAGCTAAAATGCCCTCATATTTCGGATATGGTAGCAGGTAGCAGGTAACTGTAATGTGAAGGAATTGATGCTTAAAGCTCGGAGTTTATAGAGCTTGAGGCCATGCAATGCTGTCGCTGGCTGTCATCATTCCTTTACCAACCATGTTTTGGGGCAGCATGTCAAGCCGTCCTCTTCCACAACTCTTTCAAACGGGTCACTCCTGCTACAGTTCCGAGTACGCCCACCCAGAAATCCTCTACAACTCCCTGCTCCAAACTCCAGTGCACAGTTAATGGCGCATACGCCAAATTGGCTATTAGGTCTCTCTTCCACGCTTTCTCTTGTAACAGATGATTCTCGCCCTTGGCCACGGCACTACCTTCAACATCCTTTCCTTCTATCTTGGCCGTTTCCACACTCTTATTCCGTGCCTCCCTTACTGCTCTTTCATGCCCCAACCGCCAAAACTCTAGTCCTACGTGTGCAGCCCAGAACCGTGAACTCCATAGCCACGCACTTGTCTGTTTCTCGGCCGACCAACCCCATATATTTTTACTCGCCAAATATGCTCTGTTCTCAAGGTATTGATATAGGACGTTGACCACCACTTGCGCCCATGCGATCCGCCTTACAGTTATGTCCGTGGGCGGGTTATCGATGAGCGACTTCCCCCACCTCCAAATACCGAGGAGACCCCAGAGGCGCACGAATGTCCGAAAGTCGCTGATGAGATCAGAGAGTGCTTTGAGAGATTGTGACGCCCGCAGAAGACGCGGTGTAGGGAGAGCAGAGGTATCTATTAGAATAGCTGTATTTTCTGGCAGCTCATTTGCGGCAGATATGAGCTGTCGTACTGTTGCATGCAAACGGCGTATTGAGATGGAGGAGAGCACCTTGCTAGTAGCAAGTGACGAATAGCGGAGGGTGAGAAGGAGTGTGTCGGTGCCGGCAGGAGTCGAGAGAATGCGGTTGAGGTGGGATATGGTATTGTCGGTCTTTTTCAGGTAGAGAGGTAGCCATGAGCACAGCGCTTCAACCGATGGTGTGGGTGAGGGCGAAGATGGGGATGGCGAAGGGATTGGCATTGATTTATCTAGAGAACTATCTGGAGTCGCGAGACCTTGAATCTCGGACATCTTGATGGCTTCTCAATAGATCTGTTAAGCTACTCCCGAGCCTTTGAATAACGTGAACAAATGCGCAAACAAAGATGGCGGTTGTCCAGTTTCTTAAATTTGAGGCTTGCAAAAATCCCACGGTTCAAAGGGTCAATTAAGAACGGCATGTGTTGGTGTTGCCGGTATCGCGATAAACAACGACGAGCCGAGGCGGTCGCCCCCACTCATGCATTCTATAGTACTACACTCCGTACGAGTGAGTAAGGTACAGTAGCTAAAAAAAAAATTGTGAGCACATGTTGGAAACTGGCAGTGTCTTGATCAATGTGAAGTGATTTTCTTAATCAAAAGAACTTATAAACTCTCGAAACGTATATACAACGACAGGCTAAACGCAAATCGCATATCTCATTTGGCAAGCAAACACAAAGAGATCAAAGTAGTAGGTAGCCCTCGCCACGACCGCGAAGGGGTTTAGCTGTATATATGGGTGCTTGGGCATCATTAAACCACCATGCCTGACGGTCTTGTATATCTCAGAAGCGTTAGCTATACCACCTAAAGTCCAAGTAATCCGGATATATCGCGTTATCTAATCTCATCAAAGCCATCAGTAAGGTGGGTTTCCACCACCTAGTCCACCTAACCCCCCAGGTCCGATTGACGGGCCACTGCTGGGTCCAGGATAGTCCTCCGGCCTATTGTTACCATAGTGCTTCTTTCTCAAAGCAGCAAGGCGCTTCTTCTTCGTGGAAGAGTTGATATATAAACCGATTGTAAATCCAACAAGGTTGAAGAAGGGCACCCATGTCTGCGGCGGAAGGAACTGCTGGGCAAAAGCAAGAGCAAGAGGTGATGTCACCCAGCTAACCTTCATGACAGGCATAAAACCAGCCTTCCATGTCGCGTGGACTTGGTGAATTGTGCGTGCGCCTGCAATTATTGCCATGGAGACCAAGTACACGGTGTTTTGAATTGGTGCAACCTATTAGAATTTGTCAGCTGCATCTCTGAACTGGTATATAGCAAAGGACGTACGAGCAGGTTACTGAACAGGATCTGGAGGATCTTAGCCTTCAAGCTGGTTCTACCAGCAAACACCTTCTGAAGTATGCTAATCAAGAAGTGCCCGAGAGGTGCACTGATGAACGCGCCATATACCGCCATCTTCGGCACTCTTGCCGTGAAGTAGTGGCCATTCCGATTACGGTCTTTCGCAATCCACGAGGCAAGAAATTCCTGGAGACCCGACAAGGTTCCAGATGTGAGCATCTTAGTTCGCAAAGGATTCTTCTGGAGGTGCTCGAGGTAGACCTGGACACCGCATGTCAGCGACACATTTACCCCAGCTTGAAATCTGAGCAACCACCCACAGACAAATATCCCTTCGTCCCTATATTGCCTTTGCCTCCAGTCAACGCAGTTCCAATTTCCTCGGCAATTGGGTGTGTCCCTCTGCGTATCGTGCTTATTTCTTGCCCTCTGCGTATAATGCTTAGGTCTTGAGCGCCAGCTGCACTACCCGTCCGCTGGATCGTATCCTTCTCGAATTTGACCGACATCTTGAGCGCCGCGCAATGATCGAAGTGCTGTCCTAGACCAAAGGTTAGCAATAAACCTGATGTGCGCGCGCCTGCAAATTATGATACATAATCGCCGAGTTCCTCATATCTCCGCATGGAGGCCGAGGCTTTAAAGCTGGAGCTTTCTCCGCATTCTGGATACCGGTACCCTTTTCCGAGGAATGAAGAAGTGGAATGTGCTAATTGATTCGACTGACCTTATGTGATCGACGCCTTTGTGCCACAGCAGTCTTGCCCGTTATATGAAGCGCGTCAATAATGCTCTCTGAAAGTGAAGTTCAGTGCTTCGGCTGGGATACGATCACGATCTGGTTGTTGTGACAGAAAGCGGAGTTTATGTGGACTAGGATACCTAGTGCAAGCGATGCTATCAGCGAATAACAACAACGGTACCGGCGTGGATGGGTAACCAGGGCCCTTGGGTGGTAACAACACAGCAACAGCAACATCAACATCAACACCAATAACACGATTGAATCTCAATGAGATCAATGGTATTCCAATAGTATTGGAATCCCCGAAAAGGCGATAAGTATTCATCGTGGACTTTGATCTTTTTAAAACGTTGGTGGTCGAATCAGCAACACCACGGATGCCAAGCGGTTGCCAATACCACCTTCCCATATACTATTGTTTGCAAGGCATAACCTCTGTGTAAGATATTGAAACGCAAAATCTCAAGGCTTTATCAGAGAGTTAGCTGTCAATTTGTATTCTGCGAATATAGATTGAGAGGCTTCAGTGTGCATCTTAGTTGCTGTGAACATTGAGCTACCCGGTAGACGCAGAACAGCTCTGTTAAAGTAAACATTGATAATTCTCCTTAAAGTTGCAATTCTCAAGCGAATGCAAAGTTATAAAGTTCCTATCGTACTCTTTTTTGCCTTTGATGAAACCTAAAGGAGTATACAGAAGTGGATAGCGAAAAGCTATTGTGCACTTAGCAAAACACAACTTCCTCTAAATAAATGAGAGAAGTACTTATGAGTTATCAGGGGGAGCTTTCGAGCCAAATCTATTGCCTCACTGAACAACCTAGAAAGGATCATAAAAGCCTCCCGCCTATTATCGGCGAGAGGTTGCTATTCAATCATAGTCTATGCCTCACAGTGTACCGTTCCTTTTATCAAATCCTTCTTATATATCAAATTATTCCATATTGCTACGAGTGTAGCCAATAAGCAGTGCTAGTTTTAAAGTTAAAGCTTGTTGGTGTACTTCTCTTGCTTAGAGTCGAAGTCTATCGCTCTTTTTTCAATTCCGAGAGGGTGCTTGCTGCGGCCATAGTAAAGGCCCAACCTTCTTCAACACCGAGATATCTTTCACCGACCCCTTGCTCTACTTTGAAAATTTCTTCTCTTTCTCGTCAAAGTTGAGGAGACCATAGTAGATAGTGTAGCCGGTCGGGGTCTAATTATAGATCACACTCATAAGCAGGCGTGGTAACCCTTTCAAAGCACGCAGCTCGTTTGCTAGATAGTATTTTAGTCAAATGGAGTAAAGTTTAAGAGAAAGAATACTAGGAAGCGTACGGCTAAAATGTACAGATTGATTTATAACCTAATCTTAGTCTTTGTCCTGTACTCGTAGCAGACATCTTCTTTACTTGTATTCTCTTTCGCTCACTTTTCTTTTACTGTAACCGTGGGTGAGGAATATTCAGAATTCAAATGTGGTTGAAGCCTGGTCACAAGTTACCGAATATTTATTCTGTGAGCAACGCATGAAATCTTGAGTTAAATACACACCTGGTGCCGCAACCAGACCGCAGCACTCGGTTCATAAACACTTTACTTGTCACCAACTCTGAAGAGTCGAATTGCCCGTAAACGGCTGCCAACAATTGTCGACCGCGAACTTCATCAGATGGCTTCTCCTTCAGAATCATATGCTGCCTCATCGCATTCCAGTTCCATTTCGAACCAACCACCTGCAACTCCCGTCCACTTCATACCTCCAAGCACGACTAGGAATGGACAGTGTACCCACCTGACGATGACTCGGCTCTACTCTGAAGAATGGCGATGTGCTCTCTGTCTTCGGCCTGGCTCAATGGGCTGGGTTTATCGATGCACGCAAGATCGTGAGCTTCTACTTGAGGATGACTTGGAGCAAAATTATATGAGGGTAATGAAGGCTATTCCTGTAATCTCACTTTTGAAGTTTTACTAAGCATTGATACAGGATTACCTTGATGGACTGCCTCCCATGGTCAATCCGTCTCCAAAGAAGAGAAGCCCTGCTGCGAGATCTTCTAGCCATCTATCATTCTTTGACGAGATCAATGACGAGGATCTTAAAACCTATTCCTCGGACCAGATCGATACTATTCTCAAGCAGAGGTCTCATGTAAGTTTATTCTGATCAAAACGTCTTGCTCGAATACCATCCTTTCCTATGTAAATGTTCATACGCTCATTTTACGCATAGGTCCTAGACGTTGCAAATCAAGCCAACTTCACAGTTTCTTATGAAAACTTGCAACTGGACCTACCTACACCCGGAAGCAGCACGTCTCTCTTCCCCTGTTTCTCACCTACACCAACACGATCCAACAATAGGCGGAAGCCGTGGCTACCAAAGAAAGAGTGTCAATTCAAATGTTGCCACTTTTGTCGTCCCACTTCTATTGATCGGAGCTTTCTTAGCCTTAACAGCATTGCCAACGAAGATTTGCCACTCACTGCTGCAACGGGTTTCGGATTTCATCTGCTAGGCCAACGCCCGGTAGCTCTTGTCAAGCATGCTCGCAACTTAGGATTACGGCCCAACCCTCCATCTAGGCTGGTAAGCACTTGTTTATATTGGTGACCTTGTGCTAATTGAATAAGACTCCTAGACAAGATTGGCAAGAGCACCATCGACGTGCAAATATGACTCCTTCACCTGACACTCCAGACCTTACTGTTGCAGTACCTGCCATCGAAGCTAGTCCTTTCAATGATGAACAAAATGCCGACACTACGTTTGGACAACCATCAAACGCCTATGATTCTACAGCAATGACGAGAAGTCTCAATGTGGAAGCTAGTCGATCTATCGGTCTTGGAATTGATTATACACCAACGAGGGAGAGCCGGTTGAGAAATGTGTTCATAAGTACTCGACGCCAAGAATCGAGTGACAGCAGCTTGGCCGATGATTCATCATTTAGATCTGAGATTAGGCCAGCATTGATACCACCCAATAGTACTAAACATTTGATGGAAGTATTTCCAGAAAAGAAAATAGAAAACGAAGTTGCACAAAAGGGCCAGACTCGAAGAAGGTAAAGCTTAAGATTACCTTTTCCCTACCCAAGCGTCCAATAAGCCTTGAGGACGTTTTAGATCATTCACAAGTAATCACTAGAGCAAGAACTAACAGCTGAACCTATAGTGACAATTCTCTCCTCACTAATCTGGATCTTCAGAACCTCATCAATCTCGACACATTCCATGAAAAAGGTGACCTCGGACTTGTTGTTGATCCGGATGAAGCAATTGCACCATGCACTCCTTTGGTTTTGATTCCCCTGGGGGCGACTAATGAGGACCTCATGACATTCACGCCGCCGAAATCGATTCTACTAACGCCTACGCTAATGGAAGATGAAGAGCAACAGGGTCACCACTTTGGATCCGAGCCTCTTCAAGTCTTGAATGGGGTTGCTGTCACTGAGGAAGCTGTTGAGCTCCATGCCGCAGACGTTCTGATGCAGAATTCAGTGGCGTATTGATCGTCCCTACCTAATACCGACAACTATGTTGGGGTTATAATGCTTTGCCTAAAGCTTTTCTTATCCCACATTCCAGCACCATTTTGTGTATGTACGAGTAAGGCTTGCTATCTTATTACTGCTTGTTAAGGAGTCGATTTCTTGCGTCTGATTGCACATAGCACTGCTCTGGTCCTCTGGATATGAGCTTACGGATGGTATTACCTCCGCTTGTGCAGAATAGATAGATTTCAGTAAATGGCTTGCATGTCCTGCGAGAGTAGCAACCATACATTTCAAGATAAGTTATTGAGAAAAAAAATCCTTTTATAAAATGCAGCTATAATTCTCGTAGTCTACATCAAGATCCCTGAACACCTTATCCCATGTTTTATCTCTTCAAATTCTTCCCCTTCTCGCCCTCTCCCATCCCCTTCCCTCTACCCGCCACAAGCAGGCCCTTTCTCTCCCTTACGCCATCCACATATCTCTTGGCCACATTCTCCTTATCGGCCAGCTCACCCAGATCCTCCATCTCCTCCTCCGTCCGCGGCACCCAGTACGGATCCTCATCTAGAATCTCAAAGCCTTCAAATTTCAGCTGGGGCGAGGCAAGCCCGGCAGTACGTTTGCGCATCTCGTCGCTGAACCCGAATGATTGTGCCACAGGTAGTAGAGAGAGAATTGTGTAGAATGGCGTGCCTTCTTTTAATGCTTCGGAAAGAATACGTCCCCGACGACGAGTCAGGACATCATAGACGCGGCCTAGAACTTCAGCTATGGTGGAAAACCGTAGTTAGCAGGCTTGTTTGAGGAGAGCTAAGGATACGGAAGCGCTTACTGCTTGCTTGAATCTCACACGAATACATCGCAAGGAGGAGTCGCGGGCTCCAGTCAAGGAAACCTTGATGAATACTCTTCTGGACCGTCTTGATGACCTCACCTGTGAGTCTACCGAGCCTATCGCGAGCCGAAGACTCTTCATCTGTGGAAGCGTTTACGATAACGTTCTCTAGGAAGACAGCAATACCCTGAACAGGCTCGCTGCACATGGGGCCTTGCGCTGTAGCGAGCTGGAAAGCATAGCTGATCTTGTCTGCGAAGTCTCTAGGTTGGAGAGTCTCGCCCACAGTCGATTGATGAGTTTCTTCATCGGTTGTAGATCGAAGACTGCATTCAGTAAGTAAGCATATCAGACGAAGCGGGTGGGAGAAGAAAGCCTACAAGTGACTGCAAATACTATCAGTAGTATTGTCTATTAGAAGATTAGGCCCTGTCCGCCTGGGTGCAAACGCTGTGATCTTCTCAACAGCACCATTCCAGATATCACGCTCTCCTTTAACGCTCTCAAAGGTACTTTGTAGTTGCTTCTTAAAGTCTTCAAGCGAAAGCACTCCACCTGTAATAAGCTCCGCAGACTCGTCGATCTCTTCCTGTTCAGTTGTATCATCTATCACGTTGGCAGCATCGGCATAATTGCCACCCTCTTTGGCCTTTCGGTCTGAATACAGTCTCTTAATGGCACCGGAATTCTTGCTCAGAAATGTCGTGACCTCTGCTGGCAACGGCAGTATCCGTAATCTTATCGTTACTTGCTTGGAATTCGTCACACCAATAACGGTGCCTCTGCCTAGTTCCTTATTCGCCGGCGGTCTCATCTCTTCTGGACCTGCTCTTACAATGCTTTCCCGATATGGCACGATGGGTTCACCGGCCTGGATCTCGCATCTTGCGAATCGTTCTTTCAAATCTGTAAGGCACCGCTCAAGATGAAGCTCACCGGCTGTGAGTAAAACATGCTCTCCACTTGAAAATTGCTCATATTCTGCACATGGATCGCTTTGCACAAGCAACTTCAACCCATTGACCATTTTATCCAGGTCCGCAGGGTTTACTGGCTCAAGAGCTACACGAACAATTGGCTGTGAGCCCATATTGACACCAGCAAGATTGACACTGCCTTCCAGTTGACTACAGAGGGTCCCTGATTTGAGGATGTGTCCTTCTAAGCCACCAATGCCAAAGACGACGCCAGCAGGAACCGAAGTGAGAGGCTCCAGACCACGGCCCATGAGCAAGTATAGGGCGGTAACTGTAACTTTTTGCGGTTCTGGGCTGCTATGCGGGTGTGCAGGTGAAAATTTAGGAGGCAAGACGTAGAGACTATCGCCCACAGATAGCGTCCCGGAGTATATGCGTGCAAATCCAATGAGGTGCTCAGGATCAGGCTTCTTCTCGGGTTCATCGGTGGGATCTTCTAAACTGGCGCTGTTGAGAGCGTTTGTGGCACCATCTAGAGTGTCAGTTGCTCCTCCTTCTGCGAGTGCTTGGGCCTTTGCAATCTCTGCTCGCTTCCGACGGCCCATCTCCCTGGCTTCGTCGGGGGTGAGAGTACCACCAGCTCTTCTCCTATTCTCTGGCAACTCGCTCTCAGGAATCGAGACCATCTTGCTTACATATGCAACGACAGGGTCTGATTTGGACGATTTAAAGTTCACCATTGCATCCCGTACTGCTGGGTCGACATAATCAAAACCTGGCGAGCTATCGATGAGTGCTGGTACTCTCGCTGCTTGGGCAATAGGTGGCGAAGGTAACGATTCAACAACTGATACCAGTAGGGCTGTAGATAGTGGCAACCAGGCTGAAAACAAGGCAGTAAGGATAGCCCGGGGGTCTCTTGAGCGTGTTATATGCGGTGGAAGGCTGATGTTTAGAGACTTGGTAATCTTTTCCGTCATTGCTGGATCACTATAAGAGCGCAGGTTAGAAAGGAGTTCCATTGAAATTGTATTAATTTTCATAAGTACAACAAGATAAGAAGAAGATAGAAAATCCACGCACCCCTTCCCTTTATCTCCCCCTGATGTAGCTTGGTATACTGCCCATATCTGATCTAGTACGAGCTGGACAAACATTGGCTTTAAGTTTCGGCCCCTGAGATGCTTTTGTCCAAGGACCTTTTTGGTTTTCGGGTCTAGATAGAAGTCTCCCCATAACACTTTCTCCATGGCGGATCTTTTTATTCCGAGCTTTTTCTCATATAAACTGGCGAATTGTCTCACAGTAAAGGCCCATCCATCTACAGCACTACTGAAGATAACGTTGTTCTTTTCCGGGGCGAAGTAAAGATCTTCATCATCCTTTTCCTCAAATTCTGCTTGAATGATGCTCTCTGTATCATCTGCTAGTGGTCCGGTACCAGTAGCAGCGTGTCTCTCAGCACGCTCTTGTTCTTTTGCGGCAGCGGCAGCGACTCTCTCGTCCACTCTTTCTCTCCAGTTCAGATCCTCTTCCATGCGCTCTCCCTGAAAGAAACTTCCAAGTACAGCATTTACCTGTTCAAGTAATTTGCTGAGGTGTATATATGCCTCACCAGGACTCATCTTGAGCTCTGTAATTAGTCTGTCCATTTTATTGATTACCAGTAAAGGCTTCATATGTTCAATCCACGCCTGGCGTAAGACGGTCACTGTCTGACTGCAAACACCTTCTACTGCGTCAACAAGCACTACTGCACCATCGCACAACCTCGAAGCTGTAGAAACTTCACTGCTGAAATCGATATGACCTGGCGAGTCTATCAAGTTTATCAGGTATTCGTTCTGTTCTGGTGCAGCGTCTGGCGCGGAACGTCGCAACATGGAGAAGTATAGAGAGATTGCGGAAGACTCCATGGTAATGCCTCGAAGCTGTTCATCGGGGCGGGAATCAAGGTATCGAATCTTTCCTGCGAGTTTAGGAGATATGATGCCGTTGGTGGCAATAAGTGCGTCGGTGAGAGACGTTTTACCATGATCCTAAGCAATATGTCAGTACAACATAATCTGCCCAAGATGAAGAGAATACCCACAACGTGTGCCAGTATGCAAATCTGGTTGAGCGTGTCAGTTCAAATCCCGAGTCCCATCATCTTTCTTTCTACTGCGACTTACATTTCTCACGCCGCTGGCATTGTGCTGCAAACTGACTAGTTTTTCTGGATTGACGACAACCATCTTGACTGGAAGTCTAATGCTACGACACTAGAGAACAAAAGAAGGCAGAAGAAGACGTGCCGTGGAGCACGGAGTTTAGAATATGAAGTTGAAATTTCAACCATCATGCTCAAAGAACATCCTGCCGACGCGATTGCGATGCGATTGCGATGCCACTTCACAGAGCCCCACCAAGCCACCGCCTCAGGCACCGGCTAGAGCGTGATACAGCCTCCAGCCACAACACAGCACGTGCAGAGCCAAGGCACGGCGTGTCTGATATGAAATTTCAGTGCATTCTTGATATGCCCCGCAGGCTGCAGTGGACACTGGACGCTGGACGCTGCAGGGCGTGTGCACGCATGAAAATGGACGGCAGATGAGAAAGCCTAACATCGGCCAGCATGCTATTTCCAGGCGTCGCAGCGGCGTCTCAGGGATGCTGAGCACCATTTGGAACGCCAGATTTCCCCGGATATTAGTTGGGATTAGCACCCAGTGCACTCCAGTGGTACCTTAGCGATCCGTTGGCTGCTGGCTACCCAGTTTGGCCGCTATCCACCGCGCCCCTACTTCTAAATCGTCCAGTTTCACACGTCGAGTCTCAACAGGCAATTAATGGTCGTGCTAATCTCCCGCATTGCCGTCCAGTCGACCGAGCGCCGGTATATATGGAAATGCCATCGTCCAAGATGATCTTGCAGTCCTGACAGTTCGCATTCTCAGACTCTGCGGCCGTTGGGAACTAGGTGACTCGTTCCACTGCAACTGCCGTACCTATCTAAGACCTGCCGATATTGTTGTCACGTTCAGCCGCCACATCTCGCATCTCGAAAGGTCTGGTTGCTCAGCTATATTGTAGCAGGCAACACGAGAGGCGCCGGCACTCGATACCGCCATGGCCCAAGTCCAAAGCGCGGCGGTGGCCTCGCCGTCCTACCCCAGGGCAATACCAGGGCGAATGGATAGCATCCAAATACTTCCTCCCACCTCCATTTCCTTGCCTCCGCCGTCTTCTTCAACCAAGACACGACATGGACATCTGAATTTAGATACATTCTCGCCTGTCAATCAGAATGGCAGCTTTGAGTTCGATCGCGTTCTCAAGAGCGGCTATGTGGAGAAGAGGACTCGTAAGACGAGGGTAGAACTTTGCTAGGTCCACAGCAAACTTCGAGCTGAGCTGACATATCTTCTAGACTTGGAAACCCATCTATCTTGTCCTCAGACCAAACTTTCTCTCTATCTACAAGGACCAAAACGAAACCAAGCTTCGCCAGAAGATTCACCTTTCCGACCTTACAGCCGTCGCGTTGCTCAAAGACCCCAAGCAGAAGCGGCAGAACGTTTTCGGCCTCTTTACCTCTGCCCGAACTTACCATCTCGAAGCTCTGTCAAAGAAGGATGCTGAGGAGTGGGTCGAGCTTATTAGACAGGAGGCTCGTATTGAAGAAGAAGAAGAGGAAATATTCATGGCAAGTCCAGGCGGAAATGTGGCTAGCTCCTACAACGGATTCGAGGACGAAATGTATAGATTGAGAGTGGAAAGACAACTACAAGATGAGCGACTTGGGTCAAGCTCGCCGGAGCCTAGTGATGCGCAGCCTCGTGTATCAACATCAAAAAGAGCTTCTTTGAGTACACCCCGGCGGCCGTCACACACAGTTGAATATTCAGGGAATGAGCTTGCATCACACTCTGATATGTCCGATGCAGAACCTTACCGAGCACTAGGTGCTTCTACAGGTTCTATGCCCGAAGAGCCAGTGGCAGCCAGACCACTAGGCGCCAGTCGGCCAATGCTTTCTGGGCGTAATATTAGTCAGTTGAGCGGCTTCACTATTGAACAAGATCCCGAAAGAGTAGTTTGGCAAGGACATCTTCTCTTCCTAAAATCCCAGCGGGGCGTTAAACAGTGGAAGAATCTCTGGGCAGTTCTCCGACCCAAGAATTTGGCATTATACAAGGACGAAGCCGAATATTCACCGTCCCTCATAATTTCTCTTCCATCCATCATCAACGTAGTTGAGATTGACCCCATTAGTCGAACAAAGGCCCATTGTATGCAGGTCATCACGGAAGAAAAGAGCTTCCGCTTCTGCGCACCTAATGAGGAGACTTTGGACAATAGTCTCGGCGCATTCAAAAGTTTGTTGGCTAGGAGAAAGGAAAACGAAGGGCCGCGGGCTCCTGGGCTACGGTGATCGCCGTGATGGTCCAATGGCATTCATGCAAAGATGCATACGGATGTACACAGAAGATGCTGGCTTACCTGGTGAAGATCCGGCACAAGCATGCTGTTTATAACGCGTTACGAGTATATGTAATTTAATTAATATGACGATATGACTGGTCCGGGGTTTCGATTAGTCCTGATACCCCACATCACTTGCAATTCGTTGACTGTACACCTTCGACGACGCCTGGAAAAAGCAAGCCCGCATTGTTATACGTGAAGCTCTGTTCTATGTCATACTCCTCTACTTTGCCAAGCTATACGCTAATACGGTTATAATAAGTGTATTAGAGACTTGAAGTTTTCTTTCTCACCTGTCTGTCTCATCTTAGAAAATAGGATCCTTCCATCACGTTAATAGCTCTATCTCTTATATCTGAGGAGGATACTGCTTCATTGAAGGAAGTGAGAGCGGTGATGATGATTACTGCTCTGGAAGTCTCGTTGATAATTCATGTCAGTTGGCTAATGTAGGTAGCAGGTATCTCTTACTACTTTATATGATTAAAGGAACAGAATACTTCGGAAACTCGCTATTCAACTACCCCACTGGCTTCTCAGGTCACATACTCAAAGATAAAGTCCTTCTCGAAAAGTTTATCATTCCCGAGATTTTAATCTATGATACCTAATCATCAGCTTCAGCAACGCCATTGGAGCATGTCGCTTGGCCAACTTTTAACAGCTGCCAGTTCTATCTATACAGCCCACTCTCCCCTATCTCGGGAAACGGTTCGTCCGTCCACATCATGGGCCCACCATCCAAGACGCCAGAACCGGTTAATGTTTGATAGGTGATTATCAAACCATCCTTGTACTTCCGCACTTCGCTGTAGCTGTGGTAGAAATGTTACACGGACCAGGAATTCGGAACGAATATGCTTCTGTCCGTAAACTTGTTCCCCTTTCCACGAAATATACCATGTCCCACCTCGGGTATAGCTTGACGAAGACGGCTTCAACAGTAGACTTTCCTGTATCGCTGCATCGTGTACAAGAGCATTACCGCCTATCCTCTTGCCCATACCTAGCGAACTAAGCCCTGGTCGTTCCGCTCTGCCGTCGGCAATAATCAAACTAGAGGAACTCCACGACCTCGTATCGAATAACGGTGAGACGTTGCGGTCTGTTGACGGCTAAAAGGCGAAGCTGCTGAGCTGCCCGCAACGACAGCAAAACACCGATTTAACTCCGATTATAGCATCTTAATGCCAGTGGTAGAGCTCAGCATTAAAGAATGTAAACTTGCTGTTTAATAATATGAATATGGTGGTGGTGGCCCCTCCTTCTGACCCTGTATCCATTGACGAGGACGGTCCTTATGCGCGAAAAAATCCTCCGGCTCGCCATATTTTCCTGGATACTCGATGACCCAGCCCGTAGAGAGTGTCGTCCATACACGTCTCAAAAATCCGAACATGGTGATGATGTTGGCGAAAGTGATAATGGTGTACTCCAGTAGAAGGAAGTTACGTAGTATATCGTTCACGCGCGTTTCTTGGAGAAAGTAAGCAACTCGGAATGTGAATCGTACACAGGTGTAAAGAACATGAGAGAGAAAAAACTCCCATCATGGGAAAAACCCTTTTGATTTATACTTCCTAATATCAATTCGCCCCCCGTCTCTCGGAGCTTCCACGACAGGTGACTCCCGATAAAAACCCGCCCGCATCCCGAACACTTCCGCACCCGCTGCCGAGTTAAGTCCATAATTGAGCACGTGACACCGCGTCGCCCCAACGCGTCGACCTTGCAATGCAGCTTCGAGGTGCTCGACTATCAAGCAAGCTCGAGGCCATTCATTCGCAAAGACGCCGCGAGACCGACTCATATTAACTTCCGAAGGATTCCCGAGACTCGCATCACATCATGGCCGAAGCAGTTTCGACTCCGCGCATCAACGCGTCGTACCTGGACTCCTTCACGAACCAGACCGTGCGACTGGTGGGCAAGGTCGTGCAGTTGAGGGGCGAGCAAGCGACGATTGATGCTGGAGGAAACGTTACTGCGCATCTGGCTAGGGTACGCGGCTCTGTATTCCTGCTGTCCTGTCTACCGCCATTTCCTTGACCGCTTTGCTGTTGAACAAATCTGCCAGCTTCAGATGGTTCTCGAGTCATGTGACTGTAACCCAGTTGTCTGTTTCGCCAGCAGCAAGCGCTTTTACTATGCAGATTCTCCGATTTGTGTATAAGGGTTACTGACGCCTGTTACAGGATTCACACCTGACTGTTGGAAATGCCATTGAGATTGTGGGGAAAGTAAACCAAGACCTCTCTATCAAAGTCCTACAGGCCACAGATATGGGCTCTAACTTAGGTATATTTACTTGTTCTCGTACTATTTCATTGTTTGCTAATCTTGGCCAGACTTTGCTTCTGTCAATGCAGTTGTGGACGCCACGCACCGGTACAAAGAGATATTTTATGGCAGCGAGGCATGACTAGGTTCTGCAGCGGAAAGGTTGACTTTTGGTATGCGAGAGCCAAGTATGGATGAAGCAGGACGATGGAGGATGGTTATGAAGGGATGATCAATTAGGGATGGGTCTTTCGGACTTGTGTAGCTACGTCAAATGATGAAAAATGCATGGGATCCTATAATAGATAAGGCACAATGCCCGCCATAAGTATGGTATTTGATTCTCTTTTGATCCTTAATCTGTGATAAGATCGAATGCTACGCTATGCAATGGGTAACCACCCAAACGCCCGTCCTAATATGCATGATGAACGCTGGCAATGAGTATAACGTCGCTTGAATCCAGACATAAATAATCCAACACCGCTCAATGCATCGCAACACAATAATATAAACAAATTGCCACCATTGTTCAAGGGCCGGTCAAGCATTTAAACGTGGCCGCTACACTGTGCCTCCTCAATTTCACCATCTCTTGCAGCCTCTATTTTGACTGGCGTCATATCATCATTTCTCGTAATGCTCATTTCAAACGTTGCGTGGCCATTGGAATCGACCATTAAGCTTGATTCAAACCCTTGGATCGTGTTCTCATCCATCGGAAAGTCGCTCCACATTGAAGTGTCCATGCCTTCAAAGCCTTGCATTCCCATCGGGTCCTCATAGAGGTTAAATAGCCTCGGTGGGCTACTTGGCATTGGGACATCGGTAGAGAAGAAATCATGGTTAGAATGAAATCCTGAAAGATGAAAGTTAAGTGCATCACTATGCATACCAGTTGTTGAATGGCCCAAGTCTGGTAAGTTGGAAAGGTCCAAATCAAGATCCAGATGTCGAGAAGGGGAATGGGTCCCCACAGGAGAATGGTTGACTGTGTCGTTATCCACAGCCCCACTCATGAGGCTGTTCATGCGGGCTGTAAATGGGGTCTCGAAGATGCCTTGGTGGTTCCGTGGGCTTCGGCGTACAGCTGATGTGCTCGGTGTCTTACTTGGTGTGCGCTGGGGCAGCATGTTGCCCCTATCGCTAGATCTTCCAGACCTAGACTTTGCAGATCTAGACTGGCTTCGCGTGATTGGACGATGGCTGGGTGTAGGACGAGTCGGCGTTTTGAATGGGTTGTTTGGCATTGACTTCTGCACAGGAGTTGTAGGACGAGAGGGTCGAGCCAATTCTTCCTCAAATAGTTTCATCAAATCGTCATCTCCCTCATCGAACAGTGTAATCGGAGGGCAGTTCTCCTTGTTAGGGGATTCAAAAGCCTGATTCTTCCGTTGGGTCGGACTTAAAAAGGTAGTAGCAGGTTGAGCAATGTTAACTTCAACGTCTCCTAGAACTTTTGGGATCCCGTCTTTCCTCGGAGATGGGAACAAGAGTCTGCGCGTCGGACCTAACTCATCCTCAAGTTCGATTGGACTGTGTTGACTGCCAATCCATCTGGCTGGACTTGATTGAATAGCACGTCTTAAAGCAGCAGAGGCTGTATCCGATGTCATAGTGTTTTGTTTCGCTGGTCGTACACTAGATGCACGGGGTCGCTGGGATGTATATGTTTCCAGTTGGTAGGTGACAGGCGGTGCTGTCTGGTATTTCTGTTGTTCTGGAGGCTCACTCGGCGATCCTCGATCCATGGTTCCATCCATGGGCGCAGGAGCATCTGATTGGAAATATGCTTCCGATGTGGCTATAGGATAACCACTTGCCTGCACCTTCTTTGACTTGGATGTTCGTTCCCGCCTTTTCTTGTCGGAAGGCCTCTTTTCGGCAGGCTGGCTTTGTTCCTTCTCGTCTTTCTGCCATTTGTATTCAGGACGCTGCGACTTAAACTTAGATAACCAGATCCCACAAGCTACTTTGGTTAGTAATGTATATATGCGATATGGGATGGCTAACTTACGATTGCATAATAAAATCTCTGCAAAGGAATCCCTATCTTCCTCCGTTGACAGAGACTTTTTGATCAGCCTGTGTGAGATCGGTTTGCCAGTGGCATCTTTCTCCAATATATCAATCGCAGTAACCCTCCCTGGCTGATCAGAATATTCGTGGTATCCAGGGTCACCTTTGCATTCTTGAGCCCATGCTCTACGCCATGTTGGAGTTTCAATAGCACCACAGTTACTGCAGAATGGAGGCATTTCTCCTTTCGCGATAGCAGCTTCTAAGCGCAGCCGAATATTATTCTTCTTTGCTTGCGTAGCCCGGTTTGAAGTGGTCGCACCAATCTCATAATTGGCGGAAGTGGGAGCATCTGTAGTCGGATGTGGAGCATCGGACCAAGTTTGCGATCGGTGAAGGCTGGTGGGGGGCAGAAGAGGATCACTTGCAGCAACTGTCGGAAGTGTGAGAGATCCAACCGAAGCTGTGCGACTCATAAGTCTTGAAGCTTGTCGAGGTACCGGAGCAATTTGAGTTGTAGTTTCCCGGATTGCGGCCTGGTGTTGTTCGGATTCAAGGAGAGGGCTTGCCTGACACTGCACAGGGCATGGTGGAGTGTTGGTACCAATAGCAGGCGGTGGCATTGCCAACGCTGGCTCTGGAAGAAGAGAAGGTTGTGGTACTGTCATATTCCGCGATGTCGGTCGAGGAATGCTCTGGGCGTCGTCAGACATGACGGAGTTCGCACGCATCGTGGAAGCTCGAGGGGCCCTTGGCTTCGTTTCTGCCTTCTGTTTTAATTCTGGTCTTAAAAGCATCTTTGTTGGCAGTAACTCTACTGGGCCTGGAGTGACTTCTTCAATGGCAAAGCCGTGGTGGATCTCTGGTTGAGGGGCGGGGCGATATGGTCGACGGCGGTTATATTTGGCTGCAATAGTCACATCCTCTTCATCCACAGGGCGTAGTTCGTCATCGTCTTCGAATAATTCGCTAACATCTCCACTCATGAAACCCGAGTCTGTTCTGGGCATCTGAGGTAGGACAGGGCTTGATGGAATCGGTGGACTCGACTGTGGAAACGTTCCAGTTCTCAAGACAGGAGGAGAGGAACCAATTTCTTGTGGTGAGCCTGGTGGGCTATCGTTCCTCTCTGGAGAGGTCATTGCAGATTCTATTGACATCCGAACTTGATCTTGTGAATATTGGCTATCATCTTGCGGATAAGGCGAATTATATTGCCGCTGCGTATTCATAAACTGAGATGTAATAGAGTCACGACGAAGAAAGCTTTGAGAAGGCGCACGTGACAGCGATCGGGCTGGCATTTCTGGCACTGGTGTTGGCGCTCTTGGCGTTTCCTGCAGATGGCTTCCAGCACCAGCACCAGCCGCAGGAGCGACGGCTATAGGTCGGAACATTCGGAGAGATCCAGCAGTACTCGCAGTCACTCGGAGCGAGTCCGATACAGAGCCAAAAGACGATTTGCTATTCCAGTCAGTTTTTGTGATCTTCGCCCTCTTTTTTGCTGGACCTTCATCTCCATCGGTCCCTTCTTCATATCCAGATGTATTACCACCGCTGGCGGCAGGTTTCGCACGGCGTTTGTATGGTCTCTTAACAGAAGCTCGTGATGATGGTCGTGACGGCTTTTGTGTCTGCGCTGTCTTCCTTGCCCCAGGGGTCGACGCTCGACTTTCACTGATAGCAGACTCATTGCTTGCAGGATTGCTGAATGGATCCACAGAATTCTGCTGTTGAAGACTTGGACTCAGAAGTTGATTGACGACTTCCATGCTTACTCCATTTCTTTGAGATGTGGCATTTGCAGTCGGGGCATTGATTTTGTTGGCTAACTGAGCAATGTTCGGATTCGATTGGAGGAATGTGTACCACTCATTATAATCGAAGCCTGTCGTCGGCATGACCTTGCTCAATTCTCTATACTTCTCCATATTACTAACATATTCGCTTTGCAAAACCGTAGGCACTGGGACCAATCGAAGTTTTACTTCAAGGGTCTCAGCTACGCCATTTGAGAAGAGTGCTTGTATGTTTTTGCAAACGCGTCCAGTGATTAGTTGTCGCGACTGGTGAGCAGGAGCGTCAGGTGTTGGTGATGCTGCTGCTAGAGCCCATGACAGCATCCCTTGACCCACGAGAGGTGTGTCGTACTCTGAATAATCGTAAGCGTACACGGTGTAGTCCTGGCCCAACTTTGCAACGAGTTCCGGGGAGCATTGGACGATGGCTTGTATGCAGGTCTTCAATTCGATAACACCAATCGAAGTGGTCTCATCCATGGCAACTGTCTGTATTTGTAGAACGTGGGGCCATCGTGCCAGGCAGTTGGTTTTATTTTGATCATCGAAGGTGTAGAGGACTTTCACTGAAGACAGAGCTCGTGTTAGTATGGCTATAATATGGAAAATGTCTTAGAAGTAGTATACGCACGCCTCATAGGCTTCACAGCTACACCAACATCCTCGCTGTCTTTATTACCCTCTCCAGCATTTTGTGTCATCGGAGTTGGGTAATTAGCCCCTCCAAGAGCTCTACCTGGCGAAGACATTGCGAGCCTGTCTTGGCTGCAATTCCAGGCTTCAAGGTCATGTATAAGTCGTGAAGCTTCACCATATATATGACAGCAAGTGGGGTTTGTGTTGAGGTATTATAGATCGTGGAATGTTGTCGTGCAACAATCCTTGTGGCTAGTCGTGCTATGCACAGATGGAGCGTTATCGACGCGTTGGAATCCTTGTGCTTTACCGAGAGGAAGACGAAGTTTTAAAATTTAATTAAACAACCAAGACACGAAGACCGTATAGTGAGTGTCTGTGAATCTTAAGGTGAGGTTGGCATTAATTGGTAAAGGATAAGTACTCTTGAGTTGAATCACGTATCTTGAATCGAGTTCTGTACCTGTGTTGGATATCGGGACGCGTTGTACTAGCAGGGATATAAAATACTAGCCTTGCTTGGTAGCCTTTCCTTTCAAGGGCATATCGTCCGCCGTAGCAGCCCGAAACTGCCGTTGAGATGTTCAGAGGGACAGGCAGCGCAATCCAGCATCAGGAGACGCATTCCTGATGGAAATAATCAGCGGATATTGTGAGACCTTTATATATTCGGCAAATTTGATGCTGTGAGTATCTGCGCTAACGTCAAGCATGACTCAGATTGGCCCTTTCAGGCTGCGCAGGCTCCAGTCTATCACAGATCACATGACCATCCCTTTCATTTCCTTCAACATATTTCCGAGTTCTTTTCTCGTAGTGGTACTTTGCCTCAGCATATTGATGCCTGAGACTGATGAATATATATAACGCCTTTCGGTACGCAAGAATTAGACTGTCATGACATACCACACGTATCATACAACCAGCACATACGCACAACCCCTTACCACTAGTCAATCCAGACTGCCTTGCCATCCTCCCTTGTCGTTTTTCTAGCGACAATCTCGTCAACCACTTCCTTAATCCCCTGCTTTCCAAGTCTGGACTCGACAAAGTAATTTACCACACCCTTTGGAGTCTTCTCACCCTTTCCCACTACTCTCTTAACCTCATCTTCGGTGGGCAAGCTGAAACGAGCATGTGGATAACGGCGGTAGTCGCGGTCTGATAATAACTTCAACTTACGTTGACCTTCAACCTGGAAGAACGGGTCGGCGATATTGTCTTCTGGTTTGATGTCCTCCAAGGATGCTGGGTTCCACTTTGCTGCTTCGCGTTGCTCTCCTGGAGCAGGCTTTCTGATAAGAAGGGCAGTGACGCCCTCTGTGAAATCGGGGTGGCGCATAAACTTCCCAGCTATCTGGTGCTCGCGCTCAAAAGTCTCCTTGATAGACCAATCTCGTCCAAGACGCATCTGCCGCAAGGCGACGTATACACTTGTCGGTGATCGCTGATGCAGTGTTTTCAGGGTTTCTCCAGCCCATGCTTGGGTTTCTCCAGTCTCTGATTCGAGAGCTTTGATGATATCTGGAACACTGTCGTGGCTGAAACAGCGGTCAATGGCCTTTCGCAAGTTACCGCCAAGGTGGATTGGCTCATCATGTGGAAGACCGGTACAAAACTCCTCAATCGTTGAATCAATGAGCTCCAGGCGAGTGTTGAGATTATCATAATCCTTGAACCGTAGCTCCGCCAATCGAGATTCGAGTGCCGGTAAAGATGTAGAGTGAAGATAATGTGTAGCAATGCCAGCGTAGAACGCATTAACGCCCTTGAGTCTCTCACTCGTAAGAGCAAGGTATGTTCCGGTAGCTCCATTCATCCGTGGTAGGAAGAAAGATGCCCCGACGTCTGGGAAAAAACCAATAGTAGTCTCTGGCATAGCGAAGACAGTTCTCTCAGTGGCTATTCTGAAGGGAGCATGTACACTCAATCCAACTCCTCCACCCATTGTGATTCCATCCATAAATGCGACCACTGGCTTTTGTAGCGTTGCAATGAGGTGGTCGAGCGTGTATTCAAGTGCAAAGTAATCCGACGATTGCTGCTGGCCTTCAGGACCCTCCGTGTTCTGTTTCGCAAGAGCTGCAACATCTCCCCCGGCGCAGAAGGCCTTTGGTCCGGATCCCTTTATGACAATAACGTTTGCCATATCCGACTTTGTCCATTCTTGCAGCCGCGGTGCAATCTTTCGGATCATGGAGCCATTTAATGAGTGGAGCTTCTTGGGTCGATTGAGTTCGATTGTCCGTAGACCATATAATTTATTGAAAAGTACATCTTCTGGCTCATCTTCCGGTAGTTCTCTGAATATTTCAGGTTCATTGGCTTGCGTAGCCATCTTCATTGCGGGTTAGCCAAGATATCGTACGTAGCATGAGGAGACAACCTAACCTGTGCCTTTCCAGCAAATGCAGAATGCATCACCTTAGACCTTAGAGGCATTCTCGCATGGGAGACACAGCTAAACGCCGCTCCTGCTCTACTACAAAACGGCCGCGCAAACATTAAGAAAACAATGCTATGATGAAACGATGAACAATTGGACTTCCCGGGTATCTCTTTATAAAAGTTGTGGACTGCCGCGGCAGTCGGGTCACCGTAGCCAGCGCGCTAGTGTGTGATCGCATCCGATATCTGATCTGAACTTCGCGACAGCGAGAAAATCTTGAACGCCATTCACAGCCCTCCAAGAACTTCATCATGGCTGACGCAAAGATTCAGTAAGTTTAATAGTCCCGACTGATGTACCAAAAGCTAACAGTTTGACAGAGAACTGCTCGCGAAGCCACGCAACGACCTCACGTGCGTCTTTCACCCTTCATTTGCTCTGCTCTCGCCTTTCCAGCCAGCCTCAAATCAATCCTGGGAACCTTGAGTCCCAGTGTTTATGTCATAGAAAGCTAACCTTTTCTCAGTGAGTACGAAATCGCAGCGCTTGAGCAGCACGAATTCACTAGCGGACCCCTCTCAATCCTCCAAACCGCCGTTCGATCCCACGCACAAGTCTTGATCTCGTGTCGCAACAACCGAAAGCTGCTTGCGAGAGTTAAGGCATTTGATAGACATTGCAATATGGTGCTGGAGAATGTCAAAGAGATGTGGACGGAAACGCCAAGGCTGGCGGGAGGAAAGAAGGGAAGGCCAGTGAACAAGGATCGGTTTATCAGCAAGATGTGAGTGGAAAGCCTCTGCAACGATATAATGATATTGGGTTGAATGTTAGGGTTATGGACACGACATTTGTTAGAATGAAATCATTAAAGACGATATGCTAATACTTTTATCACGCAGGTTCTTGAGGGGTGACTCGGTCATTCTCGTTTTGCTCAGCTGAGCTTTCAATGTCTTCATGCTTTACTACGGATGGATCACGGCAGTCTATAGGGTGGCACGGTTCGATCATAAGATTTCTAGGTTTTGACAAAGGGGCGTTGAAAAACTCGCTAAATACTAAAATTACTATACAAGATTATTCAAAGTTCCCATTGAATTTAGTGAACCCATCCTCGTGCTGAACACATAGTTTCAGCCTCAAATTATTTTATCCTCTTGTCGAACCCATAGTTTCAGTCTCAAACTAACTCATAATCGGAATCCACAGGTTTGCCATTCGATGGAGTGGTTGACTTCACACCAGCAAGGCCCAGCAGGAATTCGCTCAGGCCCCAAGCTCCTGGGTCAGGAACTTCTTCAAATCCAGAACCACCAACGTAAACAGCCCTGCCTAAACTAGCTTGCATGCCTTTCGTGCCTGCTGCAGCCTTCCTTGACGCTTCCGCGGCCTGCACAAGATCACCTGTGCTGTCGAGTGTCTCAACAAATGGGTATAAAGCATCTATTATAGTTCGGTCTCCAGGCCTCGCAGGGGTATATTTCGATAAAGAGATGCATGCTTGCTTCAAAGCTGCTGCCCAGACTTTCGGTGTAGCTTCTCCAGCTGGTTGCTTACGCATAGCGTGCGCTAACGAATTTAGGAAGATTGCATGTAACGCTCCTGATGTGCCATCCATATTTTTTTCAACAACAGGCACTATTCTCCTAAGATCACGTACTGCATCGCCATACAATTCGTTGACGGCCGACATCTCATCGAGGATAGCTTCTGCACCTCTCTTGAGGCCGATACCACAATCGCCGTCGCCGACAATAGTGTCATATCTAGTAATATCTGGCTCGGCTGCAATGATGCGCAGTAGTCCTGCTTTCAGTGCCAGGTAGGCGGCTCTAGGATCGATTTTCAGCCCGCTAGGTTTAACCTCAGTATCAACCACCACTGAGTCATCTCTCACCCGACTCGATTTTGCTTCCCACGTCTCTTTTCTAATTGGTGCAGACCATCCTGCTCCCTCGCTAGGGGCATCGAGCAGCTGCAGCATGCTTGGGCCTCCCAGATTCGTGTTGACCACATTGAGAATAGTGATGCTGAATCCAAGGCCATTCAGACTTGTCATGTATGTTCCTGCCAAGATCCGAACAGGCTTGATGTTGTAGTTCTTCTCAAGCTGATCAACAACTTCTGTCGTAATTCCACCCAGCTCTAGAACACTAACACCACCGAGGTTATTGATGAGGAGGACCACCTCGTTTGAGTTGACGTTCAAAAATGCCCTATCTTTATCCTCCGAATCCAGCAACTGCTTCAGCATCCTTCCAACCAAATCTGGGAGATTGACGACAGCTCGTCCAGATCCTGACTCGTTGTGAATTCCCATTCCGATTTCAACCTCCCCATGGGCCAATGACTCTTTGCTATTTGGGTCCGGTAGTGCTCTTCCAGGAACATGGACATGAGCCAAACTTGCTCCAACACTGACGAGATTGTCGGCCGTCAGCTGGGCGACTTTTGCTACATCCACCAGACTGTATCCCTGGGCCGCCATTGCTCCAGCAACCTTCAATACCAGCACCGTTCCTGCAATACCTCTTCTTCCGACCTTCCCTGCCTTAGCTCTTCCTACACCAACATCGTCGCCCACAACAACCATCTCAGCTTCCAAGCCTGCTGCTTTCGCCTTCTCAACCGCCAGCCCGAAATTCAGTACATCGCCGGTGTAGTTCATGACTGTAACCAAGACGCCTTTTCGAGTATCGACTCGAGACATGACACCTTTGAGAACCTGCTTTGCGGCAGGAGACGCAAATATTGTGCCTGCGACTGATGCGGCGAGCAGGCCAGAGCCGACAAATGCGCCAAAGGAAGGCTCATGGCCAGAGCCTCCACCGGAGATGACGGAGACCTGGGGTGGCGCATCGGTAGGCCGCAGGTATAGGATTCTATTCTCAGCATCCAGGGCAACAGAGGGGTTTGTCAAGGTGATTGAGCGAAGTGCATCGTTGACCAGCTCGGTCGGATCGTTGAAAAAGTGCCTGGTAGACATGATGGATGTGATAGTGATACCAACCGCATCTGTAGGGAGTAGAAGAGACGAAGAGAGAGATAGCAAACAGGAGGGTTTGAGGGGTCCTGTATAAGGGAGTATTTAAATAGGTAGGTAGGGTCGTTCAGGTAGGTAAGGCAGCTCCGAGGAGGGGGAGAAGATACCGGACTTTAACCGGAATTCAAGCAGCAGGAGGGTTAGCCGGATGGTAGCTGAGTAGTAGATGGGTGGTGTATATCCGGTCATCGACATGCACGGCTGTCATTGGCCGGTGCGAGGCGGGGCGATGTGGGGTTGCCAGCCAAGGCCCTGCACAGGTCCCCGGATCATCGCACTTGCGCAGCTTATCGACTGCGAAGAGCCCATCGAGCCATCGCGCGCGTCCAATTCGCACTGCACGAGCGATTCCAGGCGCAGGCAAGCAATCACGTGTGCCCGAGGGGGCCCGGAATCACACCTTTGATCACGGTATTTCGGATAAAGAAAGGCGACTTATCCGGCTCGGGTGTAGCTGTTCCAGCGTTCGCGACGTCCCGCCTGCTCGTGACGGCACGCATGACCGCCTACGCGGGGCCTCCCACGCAAACTAATCACTCACGTCCTAGGTAGGTGATGGCTAACCGCCCACTAACTGCAGCGCCACTTGCCAGAGGGTCGAGTTAGGCTGCTGGATGGGAGAGTTTCCGCATGGAGGAGTTAGAAGCGCTGGCTGTCTCAATCGGGATTTGATGGCATGATCTTCTCGCAACAGCATTCCGGCCGGTGACCTGTGCACGTGCACGTGCGGGAGCAGCCTCAACCCCGCACTAGCACCCAACGCAGCTTAGCTCTGCCGCGCCAGAACCAAATCTCCATTTTCGATCGTCGACCTCAAAATCATAATTGCACTACCTTCGCGGACAAATCTCGGCCACTCAGCTCGAGCCATTCTGCAATGCCTTCACACACAATCGCAATTCCTGGGCAAGACCTGGGACCAGGCAGCACCTTGCTGGCTGGCCCCGGGACGCACATCTACAACTCACACATCTACTCCTCCCTCGCCGGCCCTTTATTGACCTTACAACCTCCCAAGCCCGTGGGGCCGCAGAAGCGACTCACAAAAATCACTCCTCAAGCGCCCAGTCCTCTGCCTACAGCATCCGTTACGCGGTCGGTAGGCGCAGATCAACCGAACGTGCAGGCGAAGGAGGTCTTGCCAGAGGTTGGAAGCACGGTGCTATGCAAAGTTACTAGAATCACCCCGAGGCAAGCACAAGTTGCGATTCTGGTCGTGGGTGAGACAGTACTGGATGGAGAGTGGCAAGGCTTGATCCGAGTCCAGGATGTCAGGGCCACGGAGAAGGATCGCGTGAAGATATTTGAGAGCTTCAGGCCTGGTGATGTTGTTCGAGCGACGGTGGTAGGCATCTACTTTCTTCAGGCAGTCTCGCATATAAAACTTCCTACTTTTCTGCTTAATCTTTGCGCCGATGGCTGGAGGCAGGAGATGCACATCGGATCAGATCACAGAATCTATATATGAGAGTATCTGACTAATGACTTCTCGCACAGATATCTCTAGGAGACCAGTCGAACTACTATCTATCAACTGCATCCAACAACCTCGGGGTTATTATGGCAACGAGCGAAGCAGGGAACACCATGTATCCCGTCAGTTGGAAGGAGTATCGGGATCCCGAGACTGGGCTGAGCGAGAGTCGGAAGGTCGCCAAGCCCTTTTGAAGATGGCGTGGAGAAAAAGAGACACGGCATGAATTAAGAAGGAGAGAGGGATTTAAAGCATAGCGCAGGCGTTTGGGATAGATATACCATTGTGGTATTCTCGCAAAGCATCGGTATCTAGATAGTCCTGTTACCATCCTCTTGGGATGGCCGGCCTGCTTATCTCGACATGAGTCAAGACAGGACAGAGTAGAGTTCTTAAATATCAGCACAGGTACACCAACTAAAACACCAGATGGACGTAAGGAATGCGTAAATCAAAAGCTCATCTTATGGCTGGATTGAAAATGCAGATGGCAAACACCAGTTCTGGCGGAAGTATATCATACCTATTGCTGCCTACAGTATCTTCCTATCCCGAACCGTGAACACCATGCAGTCCGTGAATGCACTCCCCAGTCCAGTCCCTGGTCCAGTCCCCCGCACTGCACTACTCTACTCTACTCTACACTACACTACACTACACTACACTACACCACACTACACCACACTACACCACACCACACCATACCAACGCAGAGAGGGCATGCCCAAGAGACAGGGCCGAGAAAGAAGCCCGCAGTAAAATAGGCCTGTCTGCTCTTGGCGGGGTTCGCAAGCAGCTCCTTCTCTCTCCTCTCCTCTCTCCTCTCTGCCCTCTTCCCCTCTTCCCTTCCCCTCTTCCCAGCTCTTCGCAAGGCTGCGACTCTGCCTGTCCGGCAGGTGACTGAAGGGCCGGCCGCTGGGAGTGGGGTAGGTGCATGGGCGCAACCAAACAGGGCGTTCCTGCCTGGACCGGCCTCGCCTCTCTGCCTGAAACCAAACTCGGAGCGCCGCCAGTAATTGTGACGGAGGCCGCTCCGGTAAACGGCCGACGCCTTGCGCACCTCCCTTCCCCTCTTCTCTCTCTCTCTCTCTCTCTCCCTCCTCCCGGCGCCCCCCAACGGCCGCGCCAGCCTGGGACCCACCCCTCGCTGCTTTTGCCGCGTCGCCGTCGCTGCTGAAACGGCTGCCGCGGCCCGGTTGGTATCCATCGCAGCAGCGCAGCAGCACCGCAGCACCATGGCCAGTTCTAGACCTCGACCTCAGCGTGTCCTCGGTCCGCGGGCGTGCCACCAAGCTGCAGTCGGTGGCCACGGCTGGCTTGGCGAGTGGGGATGCGGGCGCTGGGCGCTGGGCGGCGTGGTGCTTTAGGAGGGGGGGAGGTGAGGTTAAGGTCGCCAAGGCAGGTTGGCGGTAGGACGGGAACCGGGACTGGGCTTCTCTCGAGTGGCGCTGGAGAGGCAGATGTTGGGAGCGGTGCACGGGCTGGTGCTGTGCTGGGGGAGTTGGGTGCAGGCACGGCAGGCTGACGGACGGCCAGATAGGCGGCTGGCAGCGTGGCAAAGAATGCGTGGACACTACTGAGCAATGGCTCCTCATATCTACAGTGCTGTAGGGGCGGGTTCCGCGCTTGGCCTTGCTTACAGTGCCAGTGCCAGTGCCGCTGAGAAAAAAGACATCGCAGCATCACCTTGCCAAGACGGAAGTCCTGGGGGAGATCGCTCCGGCTGCGTGGTGCCCCGTGATGCGATTCCCATCCAGCCCAGTACGGTAGTACAGCACAGCACAGCACAGCCATGAGGGAGTCTGCAGTAGAGAGATGAAGATCCGGCCGCCCATCTTCCAGCAGGGACCCTAGCCTGCACATGTGCGTGACGGACTGGATCTGCAAGCTCACAGCTGCCATACAGTTTACAGTTTACAGTATACAGTATACACAGAACACACGAGCTTGCATGCTTGCTTGCTATGTTAGAGGCGTCATGGCTTAGCCTGCCTTGCTTATACGGTGCGCACCGTGCTAGAGGATATAGAGTGGTAGTGTACGGCAGTATCAGCAAAGCTCCGAACACACTCATCGGGTTCTCTGCCTCTCGACGAAACAGGTGGCGTTTGCAGCCTTGTACAGTACAGTGCAGTGCAGTGCTGGAGAGAAGTCTCCCGTATGGTATCTGGCCACCAACGACTCCCCCACTTACTTCTCCTCGCGGAGCCATCCACAGAGAGGTGGCGTGTCTGTTTAACCGCACATGTGCCAGGTGGTGGAGAGGTCTGTTCGCTAGAATCGCCTATTACTACTGTATAGCGTACTATGTTCCTATAACTGCCCCAGGGAACAAAGATACTCCACGACGGCCGGAGGGCAACCGAAGTTTAGCTTGGATTTAGAGTTCGCCAGCCGCTTCCCCGCCGAGCTAGGTGCCACCTGCGCCATGTCTTAGGACTCGCTTTTGGCAGCTGCCATTCTGCGTCGTTTTGCATATTGCAATAGAGATCAACGGGGAGGCTGTATCAAATTCGTGGTATGTACGAGCTTGTAATCCCGAGGGTTCTATATCCCTCTCGTCTCTACGGCGTCGATCCTGCTGCGCTTACTGTAGATCCTTCAAATAAGGCAAAATAGGCAAAAGACCCTACACAACTACTGACGCCGGGAAGCACGCAAAGCGATCGTCTAATGAGGAAATTAGGAACTGATCTGCGTAATAGATAGGGTCGATCGAGGTGATGATCCGTTCGATGCCGAAATAGGTCTCCTTGTGAAACTGGAAGTCCGAAATGGCAAGAAGCCGTCAGGCATGGCACTATCTGAGAACCCTTTGAGAAGCAGGGGCATTCTTCACATGGAATAGAAGTATGGAAATGAAAGATACACCTCGCCCCAACTCGAGGGGTTGAAGGAAATGGTCGTAGGAAAAAGGATGGTAAGCGTAAAGTGAAAAGGCTTCTACACTCGAACCTTCAGACTTGTTTAACCAGAGCACCGTTACCGCGCATTACCCCGTAGCTTGAGCGTAGCGTTGAAATGCATACTGGTACCGGTATCCAAGCATTCGCAAGAAAGTACCAAGAAGCCATGTAGATATCTGATACGGCAGGTGTATTCGACTCTACGTCATCGTACGCAGTTCGTACCAAGTCGCTCCTAAAATATGGGCTTTGGATTTCTGAAGAATGCCATCCTGGTTGCTACTTAGATCGATCTATTATCAGTGCCAAGAAACGAGAGCTGATGTGGCGCAAACACAGGGTCGGAAGTCCCTCCGTGAGAGAACCCCCTTTGTTAACGCATCTGAAGACCCTTAAGACAAATTCTGTAGAAGCCGTTGATGCCTTATCAAAATGGCTGTCTAGAGTTGGCATCAAGAGGGACAGTACCAAGACGAGCGTCAGTCCCTTTAGAGCAGTGCTTGCGAAGATCGTACACCGGTTTTACAGTGCTGTACCGATGTGAGTATTGCAATTCTGGTGATAGATCTTCGTCCGACCTAGACGAACCTAAACCGGTAGGGAATAAGAGATGGGGATTCGCAATAACGCTCGACAGATCACCATAACTTACCTACAGCTCGAGATCCATCTTAGCCAAGAGCTTCACGTTTGCGTTTTCGCCAACAGAATGGAATTTAAGGATTCAGCCCTGTTCTACCAGATTTCTAAAGGGAGTGGTGTCGAAGTCGGCCAGTAGAGAGCATTGTAAGCTTGCCAGAGTCTATAATCTGTTAGGCGCGCAACTGTCGGTCCAGACCCTCGGGTGCTGTAGCCAGCGAGCTTTGGAGATCTGAGACATTCATTCAGCTACGAGTATGTGTCGAGTGGCCTATGGAGGAGAGATATTGTTGGGTGAGGGGTCAACCCTGGATATACTGTATTTCTGTTTCGATCGAAGGGGTCTCGATCTTCAACCCGGATTTATCTAATGGAAAATAGCATGCAGGCTCCGAGTGGCTGGTTAGTGCGACCTTATCGATACGGAGCATCAAATCCTTTACAGTCCAGTTACAGTAATACTTATACGCGAGGAACCTGTCGCTCCGGAGCAAATGCTCCGCAAGACCTGTCGCTAAGCGGAGCAGGCCTCCCCCTCCCCACGTCTAGCAGCTTGAGAATGCCATGGTTGCATATAAATGGTAAAAGGTCAAACCGCTGGGTTTCGATTTGCTTCTGTGCGGAATACTGTTCTTGTACGGAGGCGTGTGGCGTAACTTTTTGCAACCCAGGGTGGCCCTGTAACAAGGTTGGCTCTGGACATGGTACGGCATATACATGGATACGCTGAAGCTCTCAAGCTTCTGCGGCGTATTTAGTGGAATCTTATCCACTAATCTCGAAGTATTTCAGTGTTTATGAGGTGCTGGCGTGCTAAAGTGCTAAAGTGCACTCCAGAGTACGTTTGCATGCGTACGTACGCTGATAAATACCTGTTTTTCTATCAAGCCATAGCTTTTGGCGTGGCATTAGAACAGCAAGTACGGTACTGCACTTACTGTAGGTCGCAAGACTTCCGGCAGGGAGGGTACCTCCTATCAGTGCCCCTGTAGGTGGGTACTACAGTACGTACTGTACTGGACTCTATGTCCGGAGGAGGGCTGCATTGATTCCATGAATTCGGGGGAAGTACCAAAGTATCTTCGTACCTTGTGTCTCGTCTGTTCGCTAAGTTTGCTAAACATTTCGGTGCTGGACAATGCACATGGCAATCTGCATTTCCCATCTCCGGCAATCTTGCATGCCTCGCAGGTTTCGAGAGAGCTTCGATCCCACCGGGAGTAGCAAACTGTATGTGTTGAAATTCAGCGTTGGGACTTGGACGAAAGCTTCTGCAACTAAAGCATTCCATCCATTAAAACGTCTGATTGCGCAAGAAAGAATGCATTGCAGATTTAGGGTCTAATATCTGTTTACAACGATAGCTCAGCTACCGTAAAGAGGAAAGTGGGTGAGGGGCTTACAAGCAAACCTTGGTTTATACGTCTTTAAACTTTCCGGAAGAATCGACAGAGGCATTCCTCATCAAGATTCAGTTGCTGCAATCAAGCAGCCAACAGCTCTCGGCCGGCTCGGCTTCGACAGCATGTCCTTTTGTTCCTTAGAAGACGCTCACGACCTTCAGGACCCTCAAATGTGGCATCATAATCTGCTGCTGCTGTCCTAGAAAGGTGGTGAGGACAGGGACTGAGGGCAAACGCGTACCGAGTTTCCGTTGAGTCATCCGCCATTCCGTGCGGTGGTGTAGAGGTGAGTGGCCGCTCAAATCAGGGAGACGAAACTCACAGGCAGAGGGGGGTGGATTTTGTTGATTCTGTGGAAACTGGCGCACTGGCGCATTGCACTGCCAAGGGCAGGGATTCTATGCATCCATGCCGGGGATTTTTGCCTGCTTTGCAGAGGCTGCTGCAATATGCCGAACCCAAGAGCAGCTCGGTGGCCAAGCACTGGCACTACTGGTCTGTATATTGTGCAGAGTACATGTGCAGCACAGCAATTGAAAGAGACCCGGGCAGCTGCGGCGTAGTCGAAAGTACCAAGCACGCAAAGTATACTCCGTAGTGCAGAGGATAGAGGATAGAGGACAGAGAATAGAGGACAGAGAATAGAGGACTATAGGACAGAGGCCGGCGCGCCACGATGTTAGAGATCGGCTGCATAGGCCTCGCCTCATAGGCTTCATCGGCTTCCAAGGGCTTCCAAGGGCTTCCAAGGCTCCTGCTTGGCTTCTGAAGCACCGTTCCTCGCTCACTGTTGCGCTCCCGTGGCTCAGTGGCTCAGTGGCTGGCTAGGTACGGAATACATGATAGATCTTACACCCACAGCACACGAGGTACCTACCCGTAGGTACCTTGGCCAGCAGAGCCTAGCAGAACCTAGCAGAGCAGAGCAGAGCCTAGCAGAGCCTGCCTTGACTGCCCGGCCTGCCTTGCCTCGCCTCGCACAGAGGGCTTCGGCGGCGTCAGCGGTGCCTTCGCACGCCAGACGCCCCAGCAGCGCCCGTGAGGCCCTAGCAGCTGGGCGCGGGACCTTGCTCGCGTTACGAGTTACGGGTTCGGATAGCGGTGCTGCAACAGCGGATGCGAGCCTAAAGGTTACATGAGTCGCTAGTAGCGGCCGGCGCCATTCTGGTCTTCCACCCTTCCCGTTCCCCGGTATGTGCGGACTTATATATGACGATCGGGCTATCTAGACTGCCGAGACTACTGTGTATGGTTCGCCCGTCAAATGCCTCCGCCCTCTTCACCACCAGTACTGTCCATGTGTACGGGACATCTGTACTGCGCATCTACACACGTACCTCTGTGATGGGCTGTTGCATGGTGGGCCTACGGGTGCTCTGTTCAGGCTAGAGTACCTGGGAGCGCGGTGGCCCAGCTCTAAGATCGAGGTGGAACTGCTCCGTTCCTCGCCCAAAGCCTAGAAGTAGGTAGTTCCTCGTTGAGTCGTGGGCAAGACCTGCGTAGCCGCATCCACACATTCCTCGCTGCCCACTGCTGTGCCGTCATCCTTGGATGCCGTGAGATAGCACAGTCGAGAAGAACAGCGCGTTTGTTGCAGTGCTGTTGCCTCCGCAGCCCGTCCCAGACCCCAAACACCACTTCGTTGATGGGAGGACGCGGAGCTGCAGACGTATCATTGCGGGCCTGCTGGACGGTAGTTGTCCCTTCGGATTCTTCACGGCGGTGACAGGCATCTCAAGCAAGCTGCTTTTAGAAGATACTTTAGTGCTTAACCTTTCCAATCCCCGATTGCCTTGCATATGCGAATTGAGAAAACAAACTTACCACACCTACCTCTCTTTCCCATCTTCCCCTCATCGCCCGCCGCGCCACTTTGCCCCAACACAACAACACAGCATAGCATCCCCAACTTTGGACTTGGTGTCAAGTCTGGTCAGGAGCTACCATCAGGCATAGATACAATCATCTTAGTTGGACGTTTTGGTCGTCAATCAAGCATTTAAGAAAGCAAAGTTGGCCGCCGAGCTCCGAATTCAACGGGCCAGAACTCCGGTAGCCTGCACTGCATACTTACTGCATACATGTAAGCTGCTCTCTTGATGGAACCCAATATTTCTGCAAAAAATACCTCATATGTGAAGAGCATGGCATTCTAACTCTCCACACATGTCAGACACTCGACTTCGAGCTCTAAAGGTCTAGGCATTGTCAAAGGCGCCTTCATCTCGCTTTCGTGAAACGACTTCTACATTCCAGCCACCCAACGATTAATTTTCACAGCCTCTGTACCTTAAAACGCACTGCTCCTTCTCAGCTCATTCCCATATGTGCCTTGGCTAAAACGGATGCTTGAAAACTGGGCCTTGCTGCCATCATTCGCCAACAAGTCTGGGCCATAGTCATCCTCTTGTCTCAACCTCCAACTGTGCCTCATTCTCTTTACTCAAGAAACAACAAACGCTGTGAGTTTGTCTGCATTATCCGATTGATTTGCTATCGATGTATTGACTTGGTTGCTCAGACAATCGCGGCAATGGACGACAAGCTATCATTGTCGCCTTTCATGACCGGCCATTTCGCGGCAGATCATGATTCTGATAATGATGTGCTTCAATATTCCGATGGATTTTCCAGCTACCCCGATCCTGAGCCATATTCTGCTGTAGTGCCACTTAGTCATCAATTTCGTCCGCAGACGATAGCTGAATCATTTGATGCTCAGCTAGTGCAGTCTTCAGATATCTCACATTCATCTTATGACGATCTTAGCCGGTTCTTTTCAGACAGCTACGATCCGCAGATAGACAATTCACCAGGTACTGTTGCTCTAAAGAACCCCAACTTGTATGCATCTAGCCAGGCTAGTCATATGCAGCCAAACTCATCCTATCTGGGCTCGCTCCTTGGCCAGAATGTTTCTGCTACTCCTTTCATAGACCAATGGTCATATTCTCCACAGGTTGGGAGTCCTCTTACTGTTGTCACAGCCAACCTGATCAGGGATGATATCAGAAAAACCGCTCTTCATCATGGTCAAATTACCCCCGGAGACTCTCCTGCCTCGCCAGCCAAATCTCCCCGTCCTTCCACCGGTATACAGACCAAAATCCAGCCCTCCAATCACATACGCGAGAGCACGTCTACTCCAACTATCGACAACGTTGATAAGGCTACGGTTAAGAAGGCCAGGAAGCCACGTAAATCTACCAAGAAGAAGCCCACACCAGAAGAGGAGGCGCGCAAGCGTGAGATATTTCTAAAGAGGAACCGCGAGGCGGCACACAAATGTCGCATTAAGAAGAAAACCCTGAACGAGGGAATTGTGGAGAAGGCTAAGCGCCTTGATCTCGACAATGCCATAAAGGGGCTGCAGGTGGAGAAATTGAAGCGAGATATAGAAGACTTAAAAGCATTACTGCTACCTCATTACCGAGAATGTAACGACCCCAAGCTTATATCGTATATTGATGCAACCATCTCGCAACCATCTGAGTGGTCGACAAGGGACCTCGCGGAGATGGAGCAAAGCTCGTACTTGAATTCTAACTCCGATGATGTCATTAGCTTCGCAGGTTCGTCTCGACACATAGACGACTTCGGAGGCTCTATATTAAGTCGGCGTCTATTGAACCATGATTCTCCTAACTCTACTTCAATGAGTCGAAAATCTTCGAGTCACAGTGCTAGTGATTCGACACATACTTTATCGCCACCCAGCCTCGCGGACAGCTCAGACGCTCATGTTAAGCAGACGATAACATGACCGTTAAAAGTGATGGCAAGAAAAGTGATGGCAAGAAAAGGGATGGCAAGAAAAGGGATGGCAAGAATAGTGATGGCAAGATCTGAGATCAAGCACCATCTGCTGTGTTATTATTAACCATCTATCGCTTGGACGATTGTTCATGGTTTGCTTCGGAAGGTATTGAGGAAGGGTGAAATGAAGGGAGGATCAAGTACATAACAAGGAACTTAAAACGAAACGCAACGCATACACGGTGGATTGATGGCGTGTATATGTCGGCACATTGGTGTGTTTATTGAACGGTGTCAAATGTATCATGGGGATAGGGCGTATAAGCGTACAGGCGTACAGGCGTATAGGCGTACAGGCGTACACCGCCATACCCAAATGTAATTTATATTTCTTTCCGAAGACCAAACCGTAGGCGACGAAAAGGAAGCGACAGCCGAGAAGCCCTTTGCTGTGCACTAGACTAGTAACATATCTGGGCTTCAACTATTATATTAGTATCATACACAAAATCAGAGTATCCATGATTTTATCGTCATCTGAATCAATACAGAGTTATCGTAACGCAAAGTAGTTGCTGGCAAAGCCGCCAGAAAGGTCATACTCGCGATGTAGGAATTCTTGGCTTTTCCCTACATGTGGTGAGGCCGTGGTGTTTTATCGAGTCACCAATCCACGAGTTTCAGGAAGTGAGGTGACCGGCGATCTGACGACACCCGATCACAAAGCAGGCTTCAACTCGAACATGAAACATCAAGAGCCGAAGCAAAACCCAAAAAAAAAAAAATCTTGATTCAGACAGGAGGAACGACTTCTCCAAAGGGTGCAGGAGCACGAGTGAATAAATACATCTAAAACCCACCAGGAGACAGCCCGCTTCCCATATCCCTCACGCAAAGCCGGGACGAGTACGGTACAAAACACCTGCAGCAGCCAAGAAAAGAAAAAAGGCCTGACGTCGCGATGATTTAATCGTGCGGAAGGGGAAGGGTGGTTTGACGGCGCAGGGGTGACTGGTGATCGGGTGGAGCGGGTAGGTATCTGAGATTGGGGCTGGGGATGAGATCCGGCTCCGTATGGTGTGGTGTTGTTGTGTGTGTGTTGTGGTCTTCGGGGGGAGAGGGCCCGTGCCCGCGGTTGGGTGAGGTGGGTGAGCTGCGTTACGTCGGATGTTTCTGGTTCTGGGACCCCCGGTGGAGGGGAGGGGCGGGTATGGAGGATAGACGGGGGCGCGTGAGTTGCTGCTTATTATTTATATGTAACCTAGCTTCCTAGCTAGCTAGAGTACAGATGATCTAGGCGGAAGCTACAGAGGGAGAATACTACGAGAATGAGGGTATGCGGGCTTTGGAAGCCGTCACGTGATGGTATATCCCATCCAGAAGGGGGGGTCTCGAAGGTGATATCATACTGTAGACTCTCGTCATTTGTGGTTTGTCGCTACCGAGAAACGGGACGGGCTTGTTAGTGAAATGATAGCACGGTCGTCCAGGTCTCGGGACCTGACGAAATAGGGAGAGCATTTTCCCTATCCCGAGCAAGGATATGAGGGTATTCCCTCTTACACGTCTGTGATAAAGCGCGCGCCAAGCGTAGTCGAGGAGTCGTACGTGGGTAGCTGACGATATTCACATCGGGGTCGGGGGCAAGCCACTCGAGTAGCTTTAAGATCTTCGCAATTCCGCCCCCGGGTCTCCTTCCAGCAAGATCGATTGGTACAGCGAACAGTTAAGCCGCGATAGGAAATTCAGAGACGCTCCGAGCTTTGGTAACGTAAGTGGCTTACTCCGCCCGTTCCTTGAAAGAAGCTCAGGCGTCCTTTCCTCCGATCCTTCTTCGACATCTTTGACCACGCTCTTGAAAGCCATTGTAACAAATGCCATAGGTCTACACTAGTATCGATGCACGGAACGGCCGGTGAACGTTAACGAGTTTGACTGGAACCTGGCCTAAAAGAGGCTAAAAGCTCTCAATCGACATAAAACCCAATTGAGAAAAGATGGACGATTGAGCTAGAACAAAGTTATCACAACAGTTGAAATATACTTCTCATATGACAATGATTAAATTTAATTATGTCTATGCCGCAGTTCCCGTCCCAGCAGAGGCTACGGTTTTAGCAAGATCGCTCTGATGTTCCCTCAAAATAGTGTCCAGCGCTGTCTTCTCGATGATGACTCTTCCCAGTTCTAGCAGGTCCTTCACATCAACTTGTCGCTCTAATCGAACTCTTCCATCTTCTTCGGCGTGGTCTAACGCCCAGAATAAATTCTTCCTATGGCTTGCAGTGATCACTAGTGACCTGCCATCTTCATTGCCCCATCGATTATGCTGGAAAATCTTCTTGACGAAGCTTGACTTCGCATAGTCAATTTCCATGCCATCCTCACAAACTATGAGCTCTCCTTTGCGATAGCGATAGCTCAGGGCAGTTCTCCATGCCAAGTCGTACATTTTGCGCGGCAATTGGGTAGCAAAGTCCCTTGGATGTGGGCCAAAACTCTTTCCACCACCAGACAACATGGGCGATTGCCGAGTGCCTAGACGGGCCATACCGGTGCCTTTCTGTGGGCGGACTTTGCGATGACTTCCGTGCACCTCGAAGCGGGTTTTAGTGTTGGCAGTTCCTTGCCGCGTAGCGTCACCCTCAAATATTACAGCACGGTGTAGAATATCCCTTCGTAGTGGTAGATGCAAGTAGTTTGCAGGGTATGATTCAAATCGAAGTGGTTCCATAGTTGGGAATCGATAGATAGTTGTGAGAACTTCGGAGGCTAGGTCTCGTTAGTCATGACAATGAGTGAACAAATCAGCAGACATACATAAAGGCAGTGTCGCATCTGCAGGAGAAGGGATGAATTCTTGTTCTGAATTTCGAGATAGCCCGGATGACGGCTGTGTCGCTGTCGCCATCGAACGTGATAATCGAGGTGCCAGGCACTGCTACGGACTCTATTAGCATTCTCCAGCCACATTCAGGGTCGAATTAAGCAGACTGACTATCAGAGGATCTCTTGATGGACCAATTGATGCCCGCATAGTCCTCAGACTCAATGAGAATCCTTTTGAGGCCATATTTGTTGTGTTGGGGGAAATTTAATGCTTGTTGTAAGGAGATGGAAGTTAACTTTGCGGCTCTCTAATTTCTGAACGCCGACGCGAACACCGATAATTTCGAACCGGGATGTAGACTAAAACGTTCACAACACAATGTCTGGCTGCAAAATAGCTGCAAAGCCCCTTTCGAGGTGTCTGCAATATACTCAGACATCATGTTATTCTCAAAATGCTCTTCGAAGCTTTTCAACTAGCTGCAGAGGTCGTAATGAAGCTTCAGTCGATAATTCCCCCCGTACCCCAGCTTTCGACCCAGCGACAGTCACCTCACCGAAGGGCGAAAGATCATTGATGCGAAGCGGAATTATCCCAATTGGATCAAGACGTCGTCGCGCTGCGTTGAAGTCGTCAGACAATCTTCCTTTCGAGCAATTACCATATCAATGTTTTCAAGAAGCTCGCAAAGTACTACAAGCGGACCGGGAGGAGAAGCTGAAAGCAATTGAGACGGAGAGAGCCCGTATAAATCGGCTCACTGAACAGGATGTATCAACCATATCTGGCGGTGAACAGCAGAAGCAGACTCGTTTAGACAGCATGAGAAGGCATCTGGAGCATCTCAAGATTTTGGCGGACATCAACGATCCCCTGATCAAGAAGCGATTTGAAGATGGCGAGGGTATGTACAGCTCTGTCAGATTATTCAGCACTATAACTAATGGTTTTTACAGGAGATATGAGCAAGCCCATCTATCGATACCTAGCAGACAAGAAATGGCGATCCTACCAGCGCCTAATTATCACCCAACGTGTCAGCCAACTGAATATTGTTCCAGACGTTCTATCCCATTTCGAACCTACTGCCGATGTACGCTTAGCATTCAGTAGACGAAATGTGCAACCTGGGGAGTTTATTGACTCCAGAGTGAGCGAGATACCTGCACGTTTGAAAGTACAAGTGTTTGACAAGGGAGAGAGGCTTGTTACGGTTGTGGTTGTCGATTCAGATGTCCCTGTTATTGAGAAGGACAGCTTTACATCGAGATGCCATTATTTGGCTACCAATGTATCTGTTTCGCCCACCGAGACATCCCTTCCACTTTCCAAGGTGTCTAAAGAGACGCAACTAGTCCTTCCGTGGTTACCACCATTCGCCCAAAAAGGATCACCATATCATCGTTTGTCAGTATTCGTGCTCCAACAGCAGTCAGGACAGATATTTGATGCATCGATGTTAAAAGAGAAGATTATACGTGACGGATTTAGCCTAAGGAGTTTCGTTGACAAGCATCGCCTCCAGCCAATTGGCATCAACATCTTTAGAAGTATATGGGATGAAGGCACAGCAGATGTCATGCAAAGAGCAGGCATTGAGGGTGCAAATGTGGAGTTCAAGCGTAAGAGGATTGCTGCTCTTAAGCCAAAACAGAAGGCTAGAGGATGGGAGGCAAGGCATGCAAGTGATAAGTACAAGTCACTCCGAAGATGATTGCAATCACGTAGTCGTGTGCATCAATGTATCATAATGTATCACTGTATCCTAGGAAATCATGTATCCTTGTATTCGATTGTCCTTCTCATTGCGCGTGATCTTCCAGATTCTCCATGTTCACTCTCCATCACACCCAGCTTTTTGTGGAAGATACGCTTATTCATGCAGTCCATTCTCTCGAGATTCCTTCAATTTAACCTTTCATGCAGCACAGCCAGTATTCCGAAGTGCTCTTTTTGCCTGACAGGAACTTCGATTCGACATTACTGATGCTCATGGAACTACTTGCCACAGACTTCGCCCAATGGTACCGACGATGGTGTAGTGGGCTAGCTTATCCCGCAGCCTTCTCTTTCCGGGGGCGAAGACCACAAGCTTGACCTTTGGAATAGTATCGAAAACCTCCTTAGAAGCCACTAACCATTTGATACATGGGGCATATACGCCGGGAGTATTAAGTAAGCCGTTGATCAACCTTAACGACGTCCGGCTAAATTTAGGGAGCTCCCTGTGTCTCAACCCTGCAGCTGTGATGTGCTTTGCCACGGGGTGGAATTTGATCGCAGTGTACTCCTCCAACTGTCCAAAGGGCATTCGATAAGTTCGAGAGGAAGGATCTTGTCCGGGCCAGTCATACTGCCAGATCAACTCGACTCCAACAGCCAAACGTTTGACCTTGCCCAGGCTGACAGCGTCAGATGTATCTCGAAAGACCAAATGCTTCTCATTCAGGTTGTCGCCAAGGTAGAGCGTGTCAGTACTGAAGTTGAACGGGATGATGGCGCGCTTTCCAGGAGAAGCAAACGAGAGCGGGTGGGTCTTCATCGCAGCTTTACGTGACTCGTGGCAGACACGGTGATTGACGATCTGATCAGCGACGAACTCGCCGTTCCTCTCCTTGACCTCGACGATGCGTGGCCCGGGAAGGTTCAAGGCCCAGATCTTGAGTCGGATCTCAGGGGGCAGCTGAGAGAAGCATTCGAACACGGCGGCAGGGTCGGACGCCTCGTGCGGAGTCGGAATCGCCTCATCGCGGAGAGAGATTTCTATCACCAGGCTTGTGAATCCCCTCGCCGTGCCCTCGAAGGGGTCAGAGGGCTCAGAGGGCTCAGGAGGATCCATGGCTGCACAGACGCTAGAAAGAAGCTGGTTGATGGTTGATGTGCGGTTGTGGTTGCGTCCTGAGCGAGAGCGTGCTCTTCCTCCTGCTCTGGCTCGGCCAGGAAATATTCCTGATGAGTGAGGGTCTCGGGCAGGATGCCCTCTGGAGGGGATTGGTTGACTCACTGCCGGAGCCTGTTGCTCGGCCGATGTCATAGGAGACAGGGGCGGCTATCTGAAGTACTGGCTTGCGCTTCTCAGTCTGCTCCCGCACGAGACAGGTCGGCACGGCGATCCTCCCCCCCTCCCCCCAAGAATGGACTCTGGGCGCCGAGCTGGGTTGATCGATGCGAGGGGAGAAGTGGGAAGTCCTTGCCTGGTGAAAGGCCAGAGTAGAAGAGCTGCTGGGCGGTCATGGAGGGGGGGTCTGTATCAGAACAGGCGTAAGGCAGTAGCAGAGATGTGTCAATAATAGAAGCAGAAGGCCAATATAGCAGTATCCCATTTACAGGCAGCACGACGGCGACGAGACCGTGTGATAGATCTTGTTTAGACTCACATTGCAGCACCATGGCCGTCAAAACTTCCTGTCACGGGCTTATTCACGGGTCTATCAGGGGAAATATGGCAATGGCAGACTGAGGAAATCGTCCGTACCTGAGATTTCCATTTTTATCACCAGTAATAGGGGGGAGAAAGCTGTGGTGATATGTGACTCTTGTTGCAGTATCTATATACATGCCTCTCGTAGTCAAGCCATTGACTATTACAGTAGCAAGCAGATATCATCCTACCCGCCCAACGCCAAACAATGCAATTCACACTGATGCCCAACGCCAAACAATGCAATTTACACTGGTGCCCAGCTTCTGGAACTATAAGATCATCTCTTTGCGCCCGCTCTCCTAGCTTTCCCAGGTCTCGACTTCGCCGCGCCACCAGGGCTTCTTCCCTTCATCTTCTTTGACGAAAATCCCTTAAGATCGCCGGTGCTCATAGCATCTCCACTCTTAGCGAAGCGCTTCTTGCCTCCAAACCCATACTTTTCGTCCTTCTTGTTGCGCTTGTTTGGACCTCCTTTCTCGCGGCGGTCACGGCGAGAATCAGGCTTAGAAGCATCTTCGAGTGCAACATCAAAGATATCAGCTTCCGTCGCTTCTGTGGGAGCGTCGGCACCTTGGCGTTCTGTTTGGTTATGTTAGCATTGTTCTGGTTTTAACAAGTAATGATATGGCATGGGAGTGAATGCTTACTTCTCTTCAAGGTCTTGATTTTCTCCATGGTCTGTGTCTTCTCCTTCTGTCTCTCCTGCAACTTGGCAACTTGGACCTGCTTGCCAAACTTCTTCAAATCTCTCTGCTTCCTCGCCTCAGCCGAAGCTTTCTTTCCAGCCGCAGCATCTATCAGCTTGGCCTTGATCTTCGCCATATGTTCATCCGCCTTGACCATCTCTGCAAAGTAATCTGTTGGTCTTGAGAATGGAGCGCCCTCGGCCTTTAATAACATCCGTCCCTCTTTAACGGCGGATAATGACTGCGCATAGAATGCGAGCTCGCGATTGAGATCGTCAGAGACATCGGTAATAATAACAGGCTCTGAGGTAGTAATTGATTGATGATCGCAGAATGTGAGGGTTTTGAGTGGAAGTGCAATACGTTTTAGAGCCGTAGTGAGAGCGGTGGTGTTGTTGATTGTTAGGCGCTGGTGAGGAATCATATCTTCTTTCTCTTCGTCATCGAGGTCCTCGAGGTCTGACATTGGTATATCCTCGTCATCGTCATCCTCACTGGCATCCTCTTCCATGCGACTGTAGTCTTCGACGCCGCTTGAGCTGTCGGTATCGCTATCATTTATCGCTGAAAAATCAATCTACATGAAATTAGTCCCGACTCCGTAGTTCCTCAGAGAGGAAGGGCATACCTGAGTTGGGGCATCATCCCCACTTTCTTCCTTCTCTGCACTCACCCCTCCCATCTCGGTATCGTCCTCCTCTTCCACATCCAGCCACTCTTCTGTAGGCTTATTCTTCTGCTCTTTCCTCGACTTCTTAGCCATCTTCTTCTGATGTTGCTTCTTGAAGTCGACCTGCTTCTCGGCGACCAAAGCCATCTTCAGCTTGCTTTTAGTGACCATCTTGAATATTTAATCGTGTTAAAAATTTCTTGACAGAATTACTGATATTCTGCACGGACGACATAAAAAAAGTTCCCCGTTTATGCGTCGCCGTCCCTAGCGGGTTAGTGCAAATCCTTAGCGAGCGAGAGAATGATGCAAGCCTGAGGCTTGAATTATAAGGCTTGAATTCTCATAATTGAATCCCGTTTATATGTTAAGGAAGTAGCTCGTAATAGTAAGAATGATAAAAATAAGAAGAGGAGAGGGGCGCTCAAGGTAGTAGTGGTAGTGATGATGAAAAGAAGAAGAGAAAGAGAGAGAGAACTTTACTTAGTATCTAAAGAGAGAGCTTAGACTTAAATTCTCTTGCTAAGAAATTGTATTATATAATTTTCGAAATGTCATTCCCTTATTTTACTATGTTATATCAGAAAGGCATTATTATCTCATACTATAACATAGCAAGATATATATCTCGAACAGGCACAAATTCTGTTGCTAATAACTCACGACCCACTAGTGCATATAAACGGAGTTAAAGACAATTATAGCCTAGCGACTTTTCGATGCTAGTGAATCAACTTTTCTGGGAGCTAGTGGCTGGATTGGGCTCACCGCATTCGTAAAGATCACGTGTTGGTCCTTACTACCTTAAATATAACCATAATCTTACGTACTCTCAATTGATTATAAGGACAGTCAGAAATATATTAAAAGTTAATAAATAATCTATAACTAAAGAGTCTATATTCTATTAAAACTATCCATTCTAAATGGATTGCTGTAGTGGATAGGATCATATGAATATAATGCTGATGATGAAACCGAATTTGAGAGCGGTTTCTAATAAATTAGCAAGTAGGAAATAAATGGGCAATTATCGTATCCAGTATTGTTTATTATTAGGTCTTGAGTATTACTGATTCCCGATCCAGCATGCTACGCATAACAGCATCAAGCACACGATTTATCACTTGGGCAGAAGTATTGATACGTCCGTATGTTATTAATAAGCATACATACACCAGCCCACCCAGACCCTTTCTGTCTACCTATTTGACCGCGGCTCTTGTCACCATACCCTCCATCTCATCCATCCTCTCAAGCCAAAATATCAAAAGTGCTCCCTTTCGAACAGCAACAAAATAAGCCAAGCTGCAATCCATCCATGCTGTGATGCTAAATAATAAAATATGGATGAACCTGCCTGTCTATTCGGCCTAGCTTGTTAAAAACCTAATAAAGTGAGGAACCATGAACATAAAGCTTTCGGCGATTTAATCCGATATATGTAGGGTGAAGAAAGGTCCTTAAACCTGCCATAGGTAGAACGTGATCTGTGTGGGTGTGTAGGTGTGCGCCGAACAAAGGAGATTCGTATTGGCGATTCTTTATATAAATCACCAGTATTTCGTTTGCGATGTTTTGTATGTCCAATGTTAATACTCAACTCGACTTGAGAGGTATTATAAAGCAGACGCCATGCAATGAACGTAAATGAGTCGCTTATGGACATTATGATGCGATAACTCCGGCGCGTGACTTATATCTTCGTGCTGTGTGGTTTCGTTTCCCTTCGAAGTATCAACTAGTGTTGTTTGCTGCTACACACCAGTGGCGATGATACACCCATGCGCTCTTCTGACACTCCTTACTGCAGTACTTCGTGCGCCGACATCTCCGACACTTCGCAAATTGTCGAGTAAACTCCTCCCACTTACCACATTGATAGTAAGCGCACTGCCTGATGCCACCTTTCGTGTCATCTTTTCGGCATAGATTACGCATAACCACGCCAGCCCAGTACTGCATATCCTGGCTGTGATGACGGACAGTGAATTTTTCGACCAGAGGGAAGATATTGAAGTCATCTGGGAGGAGGTACTCCTCCTCAAACTCCTCTTGAAGTGGCGACTGAGCTCTAGAAGAATCTTCCTGATCTAATAGATGCAACTCATTACCAATCTTGAGCTTCGGCACTAGGTGAGATTTCTGAAAATAGGACCGCAGATTGCAATACTTTGATACATATGCCAAGAGCTGAAGGGACATTAAGACGTCCTCATCACGAGGCATCGCCGCTAGTACTTGGGCATTTGCTGGGCTAGGACGGTCGAGAAGGTAGCGGGGAATGGTGGCATTCATAATGGCCGGAGAATTGTTAGTCATTGCTGTTGTTTGAGCAGGCGACAGGCCCATAGCTGGGCCTGTCGGGGTTGTGGCATCATTGATCGTACTGCCGTCAAGAACAGAGCGGTGTGTAATATTAAATGTCCCTGCATCTTGTGCTTCAGAAACAGTGGGAGTGGTAAGGCCTAGTGGTGTTTCGACAGCTGTGAGCATGCTGTCCCCTTCATCCATGTTGATGTCCTGAATTCCAACAGTCGACTGAATATCGGGCCCGTTTCCTTCTGTAATATCAGGATCTCCTGATTCATCAGAGACCATGCTATCACCATTCGGATCTTCTGATTCACCGACCGTGGATGTCAGATGTCGAATAGAAGGTCTCCGCCTGGTGCGGCCTGCTGGATTAACCATAGATGCTGGTCTCACAGTAGGGGAGTGGAGTTGAGTTGGAGGAAGAGGAGTTGTTGGAGATTCGGGTTGGGATGTCAGGCCACCCTGGAAGCCTGGTACCATAGAGGGAAGCCTGTCAATATCCCTTACAGGTCTGAGGTTGAATCCATCAGCAGTATCCATAGAAGGGACTGCGGTGGCTAGAGGTTGTATTGGGTGTCGAGATGGGGCCAAGAAGTTAGGTCGTGTTTCTTGGGCCCTGTGGTGGTGGTGATGGCGATGAACCGAGAAAGTCGTCCGCTCAGGGGGTGATGTAACAGCAAACTGCAATGCAGTGGGGGTGGCCTCAGCGGCAGCCACATCGGCGGAGCCAGGAGCGTCTAGCAAGGACGTGGCAGGTATTTCGATCGATGGTGGTGCTGCTTGTCGTCTGAATGTGCGATGTTCGGCATCAACTCGAGCGGAACGGTTAGTAAAAGATGGGCCCTTGTGAGCACCTCTGCTACCATATCTGCCACTATTGGCCTGTCCCTGCTCTAATTGAGCCTTGACCTTGGCCTCCTCAGCTTTCTCGCGACATTTATCGATAACCTTGATATAGTTGTCAAGGATTGTCGCGATGACCGGCACCATATCTGCTTCTACCACCCTTGTTCTAACTGGCTCCGAGCCACGGACACCGATGTTAACAACACATTGGAAAGCCAAGTTCCATTTCCACATGTCCATCATGTCCTTACTACGACCGGCCTTGAGGAGGCAGACCAGTCTCTCAACACCACCATCGACAGTTAGAATATCTCTGATGCGTGCAGAGGAAGTCGTGAGGTATGCGAGATGATTGAGCGAGTTGATTAGTGGGAGTGTAGATGTGCAATCGAGTGCTCGTCGATCGTACAGAGCGGTCGTGATGCCCACGGATGCCTTATTGACATTGGGGATACTGAAGTTGACTTCTCTCATGTTGTAGGTTTGGCACAACTATGCTCGCGTGATCAAGAAAAAACTTTTCAATCAGCCAGGCGAGCAGTCTCCTAATCCTGATTGCCTGTGAATAGCAAGCTGCGTCTGCTTGCCGGAACTCGAGATACAGTGAAGGGTATCCGCGGGTGCTTCGATGTTTGTGATTGCTGAAAGATATAACGGGGAAATGATCCGGATCGTAGGGTCGAGACGACTAGGCTATAACATTTATAGGGAAACGATCTCGACGACTCGGTCGTGGAGCTTGAAAGTAGATGGCTCGCAAGAGCGACTCGATGAATCGATGGATTCAAATCGATGGGAACGAAGGAGAGCTACGCTGGTTGGACTTCGCGCGAGGAGTGGCTGGCGAACCCGCGTCCGAACTCCTGAAACGAATCGAACAGACCTGGCAAGGAAGCCTTCGAGATGGGCTATGCGGACTCAAGGACCGGGATGAGGAAGCCTCGAGTATATTCCAGATGTTCGTGGTGCTGCTGTCGAAGTAGTCCAGCTTCTAAGGAGTGCTGCTCGATGGAAGCGGGCCTGCAGCGGAAACGGCCGTGCTTTGATTACAGCGAAATTACGAGTCGCAGGCGCGCGGTCACAAGAATGTGCACTATGCGTAGTCCGATAATGGACCGAAACACGCAGAGAAGATGGTGATGAAGAAGCCGTCCGTTGTCGCGGTGAAGGACGACGAGAGGGAGGAAATTGGTGAAGGGAGTTGGCAGCGCCACTACTGCAGCGGCGAAGATGCCCAGAACGGAGTGCAGATTGAGAGAAGCGCACCTCGACTCGCTTGAGCGGTTTTGGAGAGGTCGGAAAACACAGTGGAGCACTCGACGATCTGCTGGGCCGCAATCAATGCGCATGGGATGATGATGATGATGATGATGATGATCGAACACCTGGACAATTGAGCAATGGAGTAATTGGATGGTGATGCTGGATCGGCCATTCAGTGGGTGGCGGCGGATCGGTGATGGGACTACAGAGCAGTGGCACAGCGATTGCCCGTCAGTTCATGAGGCGACTGATTGATTGCATGTCCAGATGCTGAATAATGAATGCCCGGTTTGCCCATTGCCCATTGCCCATTGCCCATTGCCCATTGCACGAACCCTATCGTGTCGTATCTGTCGTATCGTACAGAGACGACCGCAGCCGAGACAGACTCGAACAGACCAGTGCGGCATGAGCACAACCCCTTTCCAGGAGCACCTCGCTCACCACCTGTCACGCGCGCCGCAGATGTGCAGTACAGTCTAGAGTACAGTATAGAGTACAGTATAGAGCATCTAGTAGATACTCGAGCAGGCCACGCCAAGCAAGCCGGGACTCTGGAACTACGGTACTCGCTGTACAGTAACGTAGCAGCTGGAGCTGTGCGTTTCACATGGGGCGCACCGGCACGGCAGTGCGCGAGCCTTGTCTGCGCCATATACTTTCTTACTTACTCACTTACTTACTGTAGTGGTGGTGGTTAGAGGTGTGCGCTGTGCGCTGGACTGACAGCACTCCGTCGCTCGCCCCTAGCTTCCCGCTGCAGCGCAGAACAGGTGCAGCAGAGCGAGCGGGATGGCGTCAACCGCCAAACTCTCTGCCAGCAGGGCCTCCACTGGCTGGATATTAGGCGCTGGGACCCCAACACACCCGCCGCCGTCCTGGCCCGCCTGCTGCCAAACTGCAGCGGGCTCGGCCCGTCTCGTGCGTCGACTCCCGAACGAGTGCTTAAGTTATACAACACCAACACCAACACCAACACCAACACCGTGCCTCGTCCTGCCCAGACGTTGTTTGCCGCGACGCGCGCGCGAGCCCCGACCGCTAGATCCATCTGATGGACTCGACCCGGGCCTCCGACCCTTGCTTGGCTTGGGCCTACTGGAGCCGAGGCGAACCCCTGAAAGCTGGGAGAGAGGCATGCCGAATTCCTAGGCGTGGCAGGCAAGCAGGCAGGCAAGCAAGCAAGAAGACCTGCTCTAGGAGCTGCACTCGCCCTTGAGACACGAACTATATCGCCACAGCCCAACTGCCTCTCCGCAAGCTGCTCGACCCTGCACACGGGCCGCGGCCTGGCTGCTAATTTGTACTACTGTCTAGAATGGCCGTCTAAAACAGGAGCTGTATCGGCCCTTCGGCATGCTTATGCGATCTCACGATGCATGACCCGCTAAGCTTTGTCTCCGTGGCGTCTGCGAAATGCTTAAGAGACCCTGAATGCCTGGCTGCGTGGTCGCTCCTGTAATAATACGTAGCTATAAGCCTAACCGGCACGTGACACCTGCCTAGGAAACTACCTGGTAGGAGGTGCCGATACAGTAATGCTTACTTTAGATCCTCGGTGTGAAATGGAGGTTGGGGGTGTCTGCTCTCGGTCCGACGCAGCATACGTAGAATACGAGAAAGGGATGTATTGGCGATTGATTCACACCAAGTTAAACAACTATATATAATACCATATCCAATCCCAGAAAGAATGCGCTAGATAATACAAATACAGTACAGTACAGCATTCGATTTTTACAACGCAGGCAGATTCTCCCGACATATTGGGCACTGCAGTCTGAATCTCATCCAGCCCTCTAGGCAGACACTATGAAAGACATGGCGACAAGGGGTCACCATATATAACCTCCTAGCGAGCATGCCGGCCATACCTCCTCCACCAGCTGCCGAAACGCCTCCTCCATCAGCTTGGGACGGTACCACTGGGACCTCGAGCACGTTCATACATATCGCGCAGTCAACGGTCCTTGTATGACTGTCCGACTTCTTCCTGCTATCCTCGCCTGTCTTAACTCTCTCCAGTGATGGTGAGCCAGGAGCCTGTACAAGTCCGATCGGCATCCCACCACCTTCAACATCGTCCTCTCTGAGTATTGGATGATAGTCCCAAGCTTCTGGTAACCAGCCTTTGGGCAGCCCGAATCTTGGGCCAAGTACCTCCTGCGCCGCAAGTACCCATATCTGGATCCACAGCCAACCAGCCAACACAGCCATACTCAGTTCACCCGTCTCGGCAAAGAGGACATTGTCCCTTTTTAGGTAGAAGTATGCAAAAGGAGAGATCCTAAGTATACTCTGACCAAGCACGAATTTCCACAGGAGTGCTTTGCGACAATTCCGTATGACATTGCGGTAAATTTGTGGAACCCAGAACGAAAGATAGACGAATGCAATCGAGTTAATGTAGGCAGTCCGAAGGAAAGGAGGCCAGTAGATCGAGTTAACGGTAAGAAAAAAGAAGCACATCAGTGCCATCATAGCTTGTCCGTAAGAAGCAGCAAGATCAGAATTGGTGCGATTACTAGCGGCAGTAGGTCGTTGGGTAGCAAGCGGAGCCGGACCAGCAGCAGCGTTCACTTCTGCAATTTCAGCATCAATGTCTTGATCTGAGGGGATAATGATAGGCACCTCTGTCGGCGGAGCCGGTCGAGGAGCTGTAGCGGGCAACGGCAAACTACCAGCACTAGCAGCTGTTACGGCTGGAGCAGTGGGATGGGGCGTTGGCTGTATTGACTGAGCAGCCTGTACACGCTCCCGCTCTCGGCGTTCGGGCTCTTGAACGCTATTGATTTCCGCCACAAATCGGAATCCCATTCCTACTCCGAGTGATACAGCAAATGCAGCAAGGATAGCAGCTGGAAATATTGCTGGTGCCGAGATCGCAAGGAGCAATAAGCCAATGAATAGAAGAACATCGGCTATTACCATGAATCCAATCGTGTAGAGACTGATTCGGCTAATAGTTGATGGAGTAGAAGCTTCTTTCATCTGCAATCGAACAAGCAGGACCTGCCCTAGTAGAGTGGCCGCCCAAAGGAGAGACCAATGCTTGACTCGCTGCACAAAAACTTCCTCCTTGTATCCTTGTAAGTGCAGGCCCTCTGCTGGGACAAATGAGGGTGGTCCCTTTGACTCTAGAACAAATCCGCAATCGGGAGAGAAGGCGACCAGCGACATGCTTAGAGGTGGAGCTTGAGGTATAGGAGCACCAGTTGGATATCTAAGTTCCGACTCGATGCCCTTAACCTGTGATAAAATATCTTCCTTGGAATTGCTTTGGAGGGTTGTTCGAATTTCCTCCTGCTTGAATGGATAGACCTGGACGTATACAATATACTCGCAATGAGGAACCGGCATTGTGCTGTCTGCTGACCAAGGATCACTCAGATCGACCCATATTGCTTTCTCCTTCTTGTCCAGTACAGCACCCAGCGTTCTGTTCAACACCTTCTGACTGCTCTGAAAGTCTTCCTTGCTCGTTGTTAAATGAGGAAGCCCAAATATTCCAGAGAACTTGTCACTTGTAGTGGTCATAACAAGCGTTCCTCGCCGTGGCCAATGTACACCGTGCAGTTTCATCTCCCACCCATCTCCCATGCTGCTTTCGTCTTGGACTGTAAGCGTAGCGGTGACCTCTCTTACAAATCCCAAAGCAGTTTCATCCTCTTCTAACCCAGGATCGTCAGATCTATCTTCATCCCTCTCCTCAATATTCATCATTACTTTTCCACCGGGCCCAGTTATATTCCGACTCCACTCTCCGAATGCCCAGTTGACGTCCGGTGCGATAGCCGTAAGGTTCAACCTCTCTTTTGGAGCTCCAAAATCTCCTTTCGATCCATTAAAGGTGCCATGATGTTTCACCCACTTCCCGTGCACGATCCCTGTTACGTTTCCATAGACCGCCAGTGCATCATCACTATGTGAACCTGTACCCTTTATCGCTTCCTCCTTGAATTCTGCAAACCTATCCTTCACACCACGAAATTTATCCCACGCATATCCATCATCTTCTCTGAAGCCTGTAAGATTTAACCACCTGCCGGTCCCCATCCCCAAGTCTGTCTCATCGGTATCCCTAGGCTTAAAGTCTTCCCAATGCGTAGCGTTCAAGACGTCGAGGGAGTGCCGCTGCCGCGCCATTTTATCCCTAAAGATTTCCCGCGGACTCGGCATCCCAGGTACTCCACCTGCGGTGTTGCCATTGGGGCTCGAACCGTAGAAGTACAACAACATCATCAAGATGAAGACTAGGGAGCGGCCAGCGCTGGGATCCGGCTGGATGAGCCTCCCTTGTTGAGCATCCATTTTTACTTATCGAAGGCTGTTGCCCGTGAGATGTGGAAGCTATCGAAGGACCATGACGGTTGTGTATTGAAATACGTCCATGAAAGTGTGTTGGAGGGGATGGCTCGCGTGATAGTGATGTCGGCAAGGCTTCGGCTCGCGACTGGCTCAGCCGAGCCTCGTATCTATCCATAGCACTGTCTCGCCAATCAACTCTTGAACTAGAACTGTAAATCATCCATAGATCGAATCCTCCTCACAATTGCCTTTGCACCGCAGCTATGCCATCGACATCCGCAGATGGATCGCCGGATCCGCGGCCTATGTCTGTGGTGTGCACTCTCTTTGACCTCAACCCGACGCGTATGTACTTGTATACTGATTTACTATTTAGGGCGTGGATGATGCTCCAGCAGAACTCTCTGCAGTCGTTGACGAGCTGCTCACTTCACTCTCCAGCAAGTTCACCGGCATATCTAATGAGATCTTCGCAAAAAGTTAGTACTTCGCTCAACCTACCATGATACAAAATCATTTACTAATAGAGTATCCATAGTGGACGAGATGTCCAGACGACTAGACAACCTCGAAGCTACATTGCAGGTTAATGCGGATAATAAGGGAAGCCCGGCAAAATCTTAGCATGAAGACGCAAAGAGGATAGAAACCGTAGCGATGGAGTTAGGAGTCAATAGCCAGTACAGCGAATACGGATTGAAGGTACACAATTCAATTTATATCTAATCGATTTTTTACTTTTGCCAATAATCTGCTGCGGAGCCAAGAGATACCAATCCCGTTGCCCAAAGATTTCAACCTATCTATTTATAGCTCTGCATGGACAGCCTTCTCCACGAATCTTCTCAAGATGTTTGTTTTACTTGTGAACTCGTCCAATTTCGCTGGTGCCAAACCACCCTTCTTGATCAAACCGTTTAATCGGGCAAGTTCCCTAGTAACATATGTGTCACTCTTGCTAAGTCTGTCGAAAACTCTCACGTAATATTCCGCATACTTGTACTGTGCAGTGTCCTTGAGGTCTTGAGCGGCCTTAGTCGCCTCAGCAGCAACCTCAGCGATGCTTGCGCCGCCCGTGAATCTGGCAACGAAGCTGTCCAGGGCCTCAATAGTTCCAGCCTTGGCATCAAGCCCACCTCCAACAGTTCTGTGAGTACCAGCCTTCTCGTTCAAAAATTCGACAAGATCCTTCTCTGTACGTCCGCCACTATAGAGTTCTGGGGTTGTCGAGCCCTTGGGGAAGAATTTTATGGTCGGGTATGAGCTCACGCCTTGGTCTTTGGCTGTGGCCTTCGAATTATCTGCCTCTGCGTCAACCTTTGCGACTAGGACATCAGATTCGGATGCAAAATCGCTGGCAACAGTTTCCCAGACAGGAGCAAGCGTTTTGCAGTCTGTAGCACATAGTCAGCATCTAGTTTAATGAATACACAAACAGTAAAGCTCACGTCCACACCATGGAGCAGTAAACGCCACAATAACATCTTTGTCACCACCTATTTGCTCTTTGAACGTCTTGTCGTTGAGATATTCAACAGAACTTGGCGCGGCTGCCTTCCCCTTTGGCTTTACGCCCGTCTTCTCTGTGATAAACTTTGTCAAGCTCTCCAAATCTCGTCCTCCACTGTAGTCTTCTGGCGTATCACTCTTTCCATCAAAGAACTTGATGGTGGGGAACCCCTGAACGCCAAATCTCTTTCCCAATTCCTTCTCAGCATCAGCGTCGACTTTGGCGATAGAGACCTTTTTGGCGGCAAACTCGAAACTAGAAGCTAGTTCCTCGTAGACGGGAGCGAGCTTCTTGCAATGTCCGCACCATGGCGCGAAGAACTCGACAAGAGCTGGCTTGCCGGACTTCAGGACGACCTCGTCGAAATTGCTCGGAATCAAATCTAGCACTGCGGACTTGGCCGCTACAACAGCTGTCAAACCAGCGAACACGAAACTCTTTAGAAGAACCATCGTGCGCAGATGATTGGTATGGAGCTTTGAGTCAAATTTCAAAATATGGGAGATGCAATCAATGCTGAAAGGGAAGGGTTTGGAGGTCTTTATTTGAATTGATTTCTAATCTAGCACTGAAAGATGACAGATTCGCGGTTGCGTCCTTAGATCCCTGGTGGCGTTAAGGGCCACTACCGTATCTTAGCGCCCAGTTCAACCGACCTAAAAACAGACCAGCTGCAGTCTAAGCCGAGTCGAGTCAGTCACAGTCTGGCCGGCATCAACTTTCTATCAAGTGGCGTCAGGAAATACCGACGGTACTTCCATATGTAATCAATTATAATTATGTAGTTAAACATGTTGTTATTGTGTGCATTCGCAATGGCTCTTCACATTAGAAGAGTTACTGTTGTCACTATGCTATAAACTTTTGCCGTGCTATAGTACACGCGCAGACTGCCTTGCCTGCTAGTTTCAAAAGTCCATGCCTTCTCAACGCCGGTATGCAAGTAACGTAAACAATGATAGCTATTGCACATTAAAGCAAAGCAAGCTACCAGAGCGTTCAATGAGCTGCTCAGAAGTTCTTTTTTAGCGCCGCTCAGCTAAGTACTTGCTCGCTCCTTCCCAAACAGCTTGTTCTGAAATCTCAGCCCCGAGAGTTTTAACACCAGAATAAAGCCCGTCGAAGAAGCCAAACGCAATATCTAGGTCTCCAAGGTAGTCTTCAGCGTGAGCAATTGGATACTTCTTGTATCTTTCCTTCTCTAGCTTAAGGGCTTCGGGTGAAGTAGGAGGGGTGTGTTGATCATCGAGGTATGTTTTAACCGCAATTCCTAGTGCAATGTTGGAATCTGTGAGGAATGGGAGGCTAGAAAAAGTTAACTTCAATATTCACACAAGGTTAGGAATCACAAACCTTAAGCCGAGCTTCACCCAGTCGGTACGATCCTTCCGCTCAGCATGAGCATGGAGAAACATGGAGGCGATGACAGTCTCAACTAGATCCCTATCACTCTTACGAACCGCAGATATGATAGATTGGAAAGCTAGAAGGTTCTTGCTGAGAGGACCCGTGTAACCGATCGCACCATGACGAAGTTGGAGAAGGCAAGCGGAGCGGGCGATGAGCAAACAATATATATTCTGCTGATCCGTACCTAGTGCAGGGCCACCGATCCATTCAGTGTGTCGATTAAGAGTATTGAGCTGATCGAGCCGAAGAAGTTCAAACGCAAGGAGAGCAGCTTGATCGAGTTTCTTGGTTGGATCAAGCGACTTGATAGCCGTCAACAGAGCCTTTCCCCAGGTGGTGAGCTTATGGTAATCATTGATATAGCCTCTCAAATGAAGGAATCGCCATAGAGTGTTCACCAAGATCTCCTCGGTTGTCTGGATACCTCCAGGCTTGGATGATTTAGTGATTGTAGACTGTGCAAACTTCTCATCTTCAAGGGACACAAGCGCAAATGCCAGCGATCCAGGAACTGCGGATGTGCCGTCTTCTCGGGTTTCATACAAAGCCTTAGACACATTCCAAGTGGCGGCTTGAAGCGCTGGAGGAGGCTGAACGCCTTGATGATTCATCACCACCTTTGTGGTGTTGTCGAACCAGAAACGTACGGTGACATTCTTGTGCTGGAAAGCACGATGCATTCGGGAAGTGTATAGAGCGATAGTCTGCTCTTGGATCGGTACAAGCTGCTGGGTAACAAGACGCCGGTACTCCTCTGAGTCACCGCCATCCAGTGGTGGAAAGACCAACATCTCTAGCGATGCGAGCCAATTCAAAACTCTAGGTCCGATGGTAGCCTTATTCAAGTAATGGTACATCTCATCAGGAAGTCTCAATCCAATGTATTCATGGTTATCTCCTGTAAGACTGTCATAGACATTCGTAGACATTTTGCCATCGTCGGTCAGGATGACGCTGTGCTTGATCGCTAGCTTTGCCTTTCCATATTTGTCTTGCCAGTCGGGCTCGAACTTTTGAATAGCCTCACTCCAGGTTTCGCAGAGAGTTGTAATGCTTTTACCCGCTGTTCGGAACATGTTGATAGCATCTGTGATTGTGTATGGCTGCTTTGGAACAATCGTACTATCCTTCAGAGCAGGAAATGCTGGTAGAAAAGATGTGCCAGTCATCAAAAGAGAATCGATAAATGTATCTTCGCTGACTTTTAGTGTTTTGAGCAAATGACTCTTCACAACGCCTTGCACAGTCCCGCCCTCGAAGTCTACTTTGGTAATGATGGATTCGTCAATCTTATAAAGAAGTAGTTCAAGCGGTCCCATGACACCGTCAACGCCCCCAGGCTCAAGGGTGTTTAAGTATGCTAGCTGAAAGGTTATGAGCATTATCGCTCAAACTTTAAAGGTACAAGTGAACTTACCTGAGCACAAGCACTATGGGGAGCAACCACAAAGTCCAGTCCACGACTAAACAGAATCTGCTGGAAGAAACGATAGAACTCATCTGCCTTGAATACGCCTGAGGGACTGTTAGTCTGCCTTGGCACTAATATTGCAAGGAGAATGACATACCAGAGTTCCCGAAAGCAGTGACCGCCTGGTCGGCTTGATTGCTGTTGTAAGGCTGCCATGCCTCCTCATGCTTTACTGCAGCCTCCTTTGCGTGCCTAAGGGCCAAGTCCTCTTTACCAACGATAGATTGTCCATTGAAAACAAACAGTGGGGTGATCTTGTGTGTCTTCCATTGGTCCAAGTCGGCTTCTATGTGACTCTTTAGAGCAAGAGGGAGGCCACCAATGGCATAGAGGAGTGGTTCCTTTGAGCGTGGACTGTCGAGGAAGCGCTGGAGATAGTACGTAGCCTCCACACCAATAAGGGCGCCTGCGAGGTTTTTGATATTCTCATTGCTTAGGTATGTTAGCATGTAATGTATATCACGAAGAGGAGTTGGCCTACAAAGTCTGAGATGTAAAATAGTCATCACCACTGGGATCTACGGAAAGACACCAGTTAGCACATGGGGTCGCAACATACAAACGAGTAGGATCAGGCGAGGGTTGTCGAGCAACAGGAAGTTGACCGGTAGCGAGTTGGTCCACAGGAGGCTGCTCCATAAGACTGTCTACTGTAGAAAGATCACACTCGCCAGCAGCGCAGAGATGAGAAGGCCCGGCATCACGCATCTCACCCTAGCGGGGAAAATGCTGTAACTGATGGATAGTGCAGATTGAAAGTGAGGCATCACTCGGGCGTGGAGATGAGGCGAGATGGCGGCAGCAGATGGCAGGAGAACGGGGTGACTTACGAGGCATGTTTGCACCTGCACTATATATCGCGGCCGAGCCAGAATCAGGAGTAAAAGGTCCTGACGAAGAGGAGCTGCTATCCTGGAGAATGGCTGGGGGGAATCGAGCCCACTGTGGAGAGCTCGAGTCTATCTCCGATCCGAACTCTATGGCGCGAGAGGGGACTTGTCGCTCGTCTCCAAGCTGCGCGATATCCAAGGCCTGGAGTAAACGGATCGCGCCTTCAATTCGAGCCTGGGTAGAACTGGAAGTCGAGGTTTGGAACGGCGTTGTCATCTACCATCCGGAGAAACAATATTAGACGGCAATCGCCGGGGCACGGTCCACATCTGAGGGCAGCCAGGGTTTCTCACCTTAGTGTCCAATGGGTTTTAGCTCCCGCAGTGACAGGAATGTCCGTCGGGCCTTCGTTCCTCCCACGTGATGGAGATGTTATCGTGAACTCCGTTATCAGAGGGTCGGAGATATGCGTATCGGGGTTCCCCGTTTCGGGCAACGAAGTGAAGTTGGATATCTTTGAGTCTTTGCCGTTGTTGACTCCCACAAATTTATTTATGCGCAAAATGGCGATCTCGACGACTAAGCATGCGTCCAGCATCCCCGTTATTGACATTTCAGGAACAGGCCCTGAGTCTCGCATTGCCGAGGAGCTTGTTAATGCTGCTGCTACCCACGGCTTCGTCTACATCAAGAACCTAGGGAAAGAAATATCTGTCCAAGCCATTGATAATGCCTTCGATATTGTATGGCTTAGTAACCATTCTTACTTTTCTACATAATCCTTTACTAACCTGAATCCTCTCAGTCTAAGAAGTTCTTTGCCTCACCTGTAGAGGAGAAGGAGGCTTGCAGTATTCAGGAGAATGTGGGTGAATATTCTGGCTAGCATGAACCTTTTGTGCTGACGAACAACTCTGGTAGAATAGGGGATGGTCCGGCATGCATACAGAAACCTTAGATGCAAAGAACCAACGAGTAAGCCATCATATTAGTAGTGGAGTTAATTATGACTGACTGAACGCTGCGTTAAGGTTGGAGATTTCAAAGAGTATGTCCTTGGTAGCCTGTCTAAGTACAGACCTCCTTATTCTAACCCCTCTTAGAGCTTTTAATTTGGGCGAGTTTGAATTGGGGAAGGCCCAACAACCTCTCCCGCCGTCTATACTGTCTCACGAGGCCGATATGTCAGCATTCTCTGACAGCTGCCACAATATGTGCCTGAAGATTCTCACGTTGTTTGGCCTCGGCCTCGAGATTGATCCATCGAAGGGTGGTAGCACCTGGTTCTCGGACCGTCACTCCCGATCTCTCGGCTCTTCTGGTTGTACACTGCGTCTGCTCCACTATCCCTCTGTTCCTGAAGGAGCAGACTACAACCCGGAAGTTGACATTCGGGCTGGCGCACATAGCGATTATGGTTCAATTACGTTGCTATTCCAACGGCCTGGCCAGCCGGGCCTAGAGGTTCTTGATGCCCAAGGATCATGGACCCCTGTACCGGTCACACCACCAGGAACGGAGAGTGACCCTTCTCCTCCAGTATTGGTAAATATTGGAGATTTATTGAGCTATTGGACTAATGGAGTTTTGAAGAGTACTGTACATAGAGTTATTTTCCCGAAGGATGCTAAGAGAGGCGGCGAAGATAGGTATAGCATAGCCTTCTTCTGTCATCCAGCGCATGAAACTGTCCTGGAAGCCGTTCCTAGTGAGGTGATAGCTGCGAAGGCGGTCGAGACGGCTGAAGATGACGATAGAAGGGTGAAGGTTAAGGTTCCGACAGCTCTGGAACATTTACAAGAGAGACTGAAGGCTACTTACTTGTCGCTGTATTAGGTTAGAATGACTCTAGAAGTCATTTTATCAACAGTTCTGGGAATAGTGGAATGCCAGTTGTATGCTTAGTTGTATTGTACAATGCTAGTCTCTAAGGGCCATTTCGTCAAAAAAGGTGTAGCCACAGTTCGTCTTGATTCATGATAGCCATCCCGATTTTCATCTTCAGATAACGCCTAATTTACAATAACCATAGCCGACCCACCAACTCCTCGCTAGGTGAAAGCAATTAAGTCCCATTTAATTATATTATAGCACCATTTGTCTCTTTATTCGAGGCGGTACCGCACGGCCACCAATCTCTTTTTGCTCTGCAAGACGCGCAGCTTCACCTAGACTTCTCAGCTTCTCTAGAAGATTGCTAGTGATGTTAGCAATATATTTAAAATACATTGGCCAGGTAACTTACCTTATTGGCAAATGCGGTCGACTTTCCTGTCTAACGAGATTTTCCCTGGCCGCAATCTCATCCGCATGCTCCAGGAAATGGGTATGAACCTTTGCTTTCCCTTCTGGCCCATCCGCAGCATCAATGCTGTGCTCACAACCTTCCCTGTGGCATGTCCACAGACCGTTGGGGCCTTGTGGGGAAGTAGATAGTAAAGGCTCTGAAACTAGCTCTAGCTTCATGTTTTCTTCTTCCGTTTCTTCATCAACGATGTCTTGGGGTGCCATGGGACGTACTCGGTCGTCACTAAGATGAGTTACATGAGCTTCGGTGGTTTCTGCACTATCGAATGAATGTGATTTCTTTTGTCTCTTTCTTGACCGGCTCTCAAGCATGTCAACATCGCTCGATGAAAGGCTGGCTCGGCGTCGAGCCAAGGGTCGTCCGGCTAGGCGCAACCCTGCCTCCTTTCCTGATCGACTTGGCCCTCGACGCCCGTTACGCGTAGGCGGCATGTTTGTGAGACTTTCAGCCTCAGAAGATGATGCAGATCCTGAGCTCCTGTCATGACTGAATACATCGGAATCACTCCCTGATACCAACTGAGAATCCTCTAAAGCTGAGAGTGACGGCTTTACTGGATTCGAATACTTGTTCTTTGCTTTGGAGGCCTTCTTGTGAAGTGTCTCTGATGGTGGGTTTGATTCGCCGGCAGAAGGTGCGCCATAACGCTCACTCGCTGAAAGTCGCCATAGCCGCCGCGACTCGCGAGCAGAGATAGCACTTAGGCGGCCGCCAATCTCAGAGCTGTCAACACTACGTTTGCGTGGTACTAGGATAGTGCTCGTCGCTTCTATCTGAGTTTTATCTTCGGTCTTCTTTGGCTTGTTAATAGAGTTTTCGAGCCTTTGGTATATTGGACTAGCTGCCCATTCGTCTCCAAGTCCAGCAAGTATTGCCTTCGCTTGCAGCTGAACAATCTCATATGCTAGTTCTTCGTTCCTAATATCGAAGAATTCGTGCATAATTCGACAGAGCCGTCTCATGCTAATATTTTGACGACGCAAACGTCCAGACGTATGTAGCTCTTTCATCATCTGTAGGATGGCGTATGCCGTGTTTTGCTGTGTCTTCGAGACTTCTAGAGGAACAACGTTCGGAAGGCTAGAGGAAGCTTTTGAAATGCGTTGTGTTTTGGTATCGATCATCATTCCCGATTGCTTTTGTGTCATTTTCTTGCCGTCGACTTCTCCCGAATAGCGATCATAGATATCCTGGAAGATGAGTAAAAAAACAAACATATTGGAGCAGGACTACTTACAGGAAATTCCTTAATCAGCCACTTGTAGAACAATGTACCACTCCAACGTATAGGTTCACCAGCTTTGCGCATTTGAGAGATGAGAAAGACTGCATGGTCTGCGCAACGCTGGCTGACTTGATCTCGTGTGAGGGATTCTCCACTTTGTTCCGCGTACTAGGACAACTCATTAATTATCCCGAATCGTGGTGTAGCCCTCATTGCATACCTGGTCAAATACCTGGCTGACGTCTAAGGACTTCTGAGTCTTTGCTGTCTTCTTTGAGGTCTTGAAGTTTTCATAAAGATCTGTCACAAAATAATAGAGCTCCACACCCTCTGCCATCTTATTAAAGACCCTCTGATACTTTGCAGCTGGCCGAATTTCAAACCAGCCAGCCTTTCCACTCGCCCATATCGTGACAGGGCCAATTCCCATCGAGAAGCCTCGAACGTTCTTAACCTCAACCTGGTAGCCTTTCCAATCGCGAATTAAACCTGCGAATAATGTTAATCCTACCAAATGAATGCTGCACAGAGACTCCACTTACGAAGATGGCGGAACTCTGCGTCAACCTCAAGTAAGCCTCGAACCGTGAAAGGGCCATCCAATTCAGCATTCAATAAATTGACAGGAGTCTTGTTATCCATGCCGTAGACCACGGCTTCTTTAAGAACAAAGCATGGCCAATCGTCAGAGCTTAACTCTTTCGAAGCTGGCTGAAGAACATCTTCTTCACTCAAGCATTTCAGCAGCCTTGTACGGATATCTGCAGCTTCCTCATCACTAGAAATTGTGATGGCTTTGCGCCCTGCCATTGTGGCTCGAATACGACCGTGTGGGCTTTGACATGAGAGGTTCGTGTCAGGAAGTTTCGTATCAGGAAGGTTCGCTGCTTGGTATTGACCTTGTCCAGCGTCGAGAATTACCTATACTAAATCCTGACCCCGCAGGTAGAATAGCACTGTGCATCGCATCGCGTCTGCGACCCACCGACGCGATGGAGATGACATATACGGCCTGAGGCCGAACAAACAAGGACGCTAAGATAAGATAGCACTCTGTTGGTCTCGTGAAGTTTCACGAAGAATTGAACGCTACGATCTCAATTAAATTTTTAAAAAGAAGACGAATGTCCGTCACCCACTTCTGGAGAATGACAACAGGAAAGGTTGTTGAAGGAGTCTTTGGTATGTTTACCTAACTTCCTTCACCTGAACCATTGTTGATGAATAACAAATAGCTCTAAACAAACCTACCGGAATCAGCTCGGCGCAAGCTCTTCGCGACTTACAGCACCATTTCAACCCCTCTGCACTTTTCGCGCCATGGATCTCAACCGAACAGTCAATACGAGACAGAGAAGCACACAATCAACGGAAGCGTAGAAAGGACAAGCAGATTCGCGTGAAGATTGGCCATGGAGGAACCCTCGACCCTTTAGCGACAGGGGTGTTGATCGCAGGAGTTGGCAAAGGCACGAAAGTGCTGCAGACATTCCTTGAATGTACCAAAACTTATGAGGCAATTATAATCTTTGGTGCCTCTACCGATAGCTACGATCGTGTGGGCAAGATCCTTAAGCGCGCCCCGTACCAGCACATTACGAAGGAGATGGTAGAGAAGGCATTGACCCAGTTCAGAGGAAAGATCATGCAACTGCCACCTCTATACTCAGCGTTGAAGATGAATGGAAAGCCGCTGTATGAATACGCCCGAGAAGGAAAGGAAATCCCAAGAGCGATCGAAAAGAGAGCCGTGGAGGTCCAAGAACTTGAGTTATTGGAATGGATGGAGGGAGGCACCCACAACCATAAGTTGCCAACTGAGGAAGCCGGAGAGCCCGAGAAACAAGTTGCAGAGAAACTTTGGCAGAATGAAAAGGCACAAGATGCTGGCAAAGATGATGGAACGGAAGACAGCTTAGCTACGAAGAAACGGAAATTGGAAGACGAGCAGGATAAATTGGTAATTGAGCCGCCGACGTCGAAGAGAAAGGGCTCGATATCAGAACCAGGAGCGACGGTGCACGGAGAACCACAGCCACCAACTGCCGCGAGTACTGATACAAATCCGAAGAGCGAAGCCGACATAGAAGCTGTTGGACCGCCAGCAGCTAAGCTTCGTATGACTGTGACATCTGGATTCTATGTTAGATCACTTTGCCATGATCTTGGAGAGGCAGTTGGCTCCCAAGCTATTATGGCTGAGCTGATTAGAACAAGACAAGGCCAGTTCGAATTGGGGAAGAACGTGCTCGAATACACCGAGCTTGCAAAGGGCGAAAAGATCTGGGGCCCGCAGGTAGAAGCGATGCTTGACGACTGGTCAGCAAATTACAAGCCATTTGCTGGTTCGGCTGTAAAACAAAATGTGCCTGTGGTGGAAGATGCGAAGAAGTTATGAGGATGCTTATCATGCCTGAATATGTAAAATTACTTCGCTGCCGACCTGTACAGAAGTTGAAGATAAAACACGCTCTTTATTATAAGTTCATGCTTTTAAGAACTCGATAATGACACAAAATGACAGAATTATAATTTTGCCTTATGAATAAAAGTTATTAGCTCTGTAGAGACCGTAGGGATAATAGGGAACCTCAAGAAAAAGCACTCTCAGTGGCACACTATATTAAAAAGTCATCCACGAGAAGTAAGTTTGTAATGTAATCAAGGATATCTAGGAAACTAGGCTGGGCTAGAAATCAAATCTAGATGTAGCACACTAGCATTGACACGAGCTCACATGGCAGTCTCCGCAACTGTATTTAGAGTATCAAAGTCGTCTATGTTTTCTCTTTTCATAAAAAGAACTAAATATGAGAAAAGTGAGTTGAGCCCATGAGTCTTATTTAGAGAAATAGTTGATGCTCTAGGAATTGTGCTGGTACTGTACACAAATAAATGGAGCCGGGGTCTAGCGCAACACACGCGGAGGTTGAGACTCGCGACCAAATCAGTGCGTTCGAAATTTAGCTGACAAGCGGAATCTTAAAGCCTGAATCCCCCGACACTCTGCCGATTTATTTAGCCTGCTTATCTAATGATAATCGTTCGATTCATGATCATCACCAGCTCTCACATAGCCAGCGAAGAATCGTTCCATTTCGTTAGCAAGATACATCAATGGCTTCGCTTTTGCCATCGCTGCGTAGAGCAGCTCCGAGGCTTTCTCGAGACTTCTTCATATGCCATCGATGCATCAGTCAATCGCGAAGTGCACTACCGCAAATATCGAGAGCAGTTGGAAAGTCACCATTGCAGAGCATTCGCTTTAACAGTACGTCACCAATATTACGAACTACGAATAATGCAGCATTTGCCAATGGAGCTGCCTCGCCATTAGCATCGCTCAGTGAAACTATAAGTATCGAAAAGCCAATTCCAAGCAGCTCGTCGTTTCCGGATGTCAGTTCGAAGTCCGTGGCGTATTTTCTCCTTGCAAGTGCAGCGAGTGTCTTCGGAATCGTCGTCTTTGGCGGTCTTACAAGATTGACAGAGTCGGGGTATGATTCCCTCTTCCTTCCATGAGATTTCAACTGACATATCTTCAAGATTGAGCATCACAGAATGGAGGCCAGTAACAGGCTCTATCCCACCTCTCTCAGACGCAGACTGGAATTCCGAATTCGAGAAATATAGAGCGTCGCCCGAATACAAGCTCCTAAACCCTCATATGGACGTTCACGAGTTTAAGAAGATATACTATATGGAGTGGACACATCGGTTATGGGGTCGGTTTGTGGGACTATCCTTCGTTATTCCTGCTATATATTTTGTAGCACGCCGAAGAGCCTCTGCGAACATGTCGCTCCGAATCCTCGGAATAGCTGGCTTGATAGGTCTGCAAGGTGTGATTGGTTGGTGGATGGTGAAGTCTGGCCTGAAAGATGACCTCTTTGCGCCTGGAAGCCATCCTAGAGTGTCGCAGTATAGACTCACAACACATCTTGGGGCAGCATTCGTATGCTACACCGCCATGGTCTGGAACGGTCTCTCTATCCTCCGTGACATCCGGCTTGTTTCTAACCCAGCTCGTGGACAAGAGCAACTCCTAAACCTTAAATCACCTGCCCTGTCAGTATTCCGCAAGAACGTCGCCGGTCTAGCGATTCTCGTATTTATAACAGCCATGTCCGGTGGTCTTGTCGCTGGTCTCGATGCTGGACTGATCTACAACGAATTTCCAATGATGGGGAAAGGGTTTGCCCCACCCAAGAGCGAGTTATGGGACAAATTCTACTCTCGAAGGGAGGACGGTAGCGACATATGGTGGCGAAATATGCTCGAAAACCCAAGCACGGTTCAACTTGACCATCGCATCCTAGCGGAAATTACCTTCGCTGCTGTCATGGCCCTGTGGGCATATTCTCGATACTCGCCAAAGGTCGCTGCGATGCTGCCCAAAGCAGCCAGCAAAGCCACACTAAGCCTCGCATATCTGGTCTCGCTACAAGCTGCCCTGGGAATCGGCACCCTGTACTTCTTCGTGCCGGTTTACCTGGCAGCAACCCACCAGGCGGGCAGCTTGGCGCTGTTGACCGGCGTCTGGGTCCTGGGCAGCCGTGTCTGGGTCCCGAAGCGCACTATGAGACTCGTGCAGAGCAGACTGGCGAAGGATATCAGCATGGGATATGTGGCACCCATCAAGCCGCTCAGTCAGCGGGTGCAGAGTAGCGTGTACCAATCTGCCGTGAAGAGCGGACCGGTTCTTTCTTCGTCTTGAAGACGATTGTTTATAAATGCTATTTTATCTTGTACAAACTCTGTATGGTTATTATACGGCCGGTAGAAGAGCCGGCGTCTTCATTATTGTAAGCATTTTGGATGGGTTGAAAGGTCATTCGTCAGCTGGAGGTGGCTAAGAGCGTAATATTAGCTGCTTCGTGTTATAGTGTAGAATCGCCGGGCAAATTTACGTGTACTCGAGAACAGAAGGTTTCACAATCTCAACTCTGTTAATTACTATTTTTCAAGTTCAGCAATCGTTGAACTACAGTATTCGCTCTCGGTTATTTCTAATCTAGTGCAATAGCATGAAGTCCTGCAAAAGCACGCATGGTATTATCGCACTAAGCATATCGTGAACCTCGTTCAATCTATTTGTGTGCTAGCGAGTAAGTTAGCAAACCTTCGTTTCGAGTAGAATGGGAAACTTACGAATGCCCTCCTCGGCCTGTGGTTGAATACCAACCTCCTCAGCAGCTAGCTTGTCCTTGCCCTTTGACGTATCCTCCTTCATGAAGGGGAAGGCAAGCACCTCCTTGATGCTGTACTTATCCGTTAAGAACATCACCAGGCGATCAATACCCATACCCCAGCCTCCAGTTGGCGGTAGACCAAATTCCAAGCTCTGGCAGAAGTTCTCATCGATCATCTGCGCCTCGTCGTCACCTTGGTCCTTCTGTCTCGCCTGCTCCTCGAATCGTAATCTTTGGTCGAAGGGGTCGTTCAACTCCGTATAGGCGTTGACGATTTCCTTCTTGCAGACAAAAGCCTCGAAACGCTCGCAGAGACCGGGCAGGTCGCGATGGTACTTGGCCAGTGGCGACATCATCTGTGGGTGACCGGTGATAAACGTGGGGTTGATGCATGTCTCCTCGATGAATTCGCCGACAAGTTTGTCTAGCATGCGGGCATTGGTGAGGGGTGGTGAGCAGTCAACCTTCATCTTCTTGAGGACCTTGCGGAGGAAATCGTTGGTCTCCTGGGTATGTAGCTCGGTTCCGGGAGGGAATTTCTCGCCAGTAGCTTCCTCAAGAGCGGGAATCATCTCAACTCGTCGCCAAGGTGCTTGCCAGTTGACCTCGTACTCTTCGCCATGTTGAGTGTGGTACTTAGTAACATATCCACCAGTCACGTGCTTGACGAGGCCAGACACGAGCTCTTCGGTCATATCCATAAGGTCATAGACATCGGCATAAGCCATATAGAACTCGAGCGTGGTGAATTCGGGGTTGTGAGTAAGGTCAATACCCTCGTTTCGGAATTGACGACCCATTTCATACACACGATCAAGACCTCCAACTACCAGCATCTTCAAGTATAATTCTGGAGCTACACGCATGAACATGTCCATGTTCAAATCGTTGTGGTGAGTGACGAACGGCTTGGCGGTGGCACCGCCAGCTATGGGGTTCATCATAGGAGTTTCAACCTCGACGAAATCTCTTTCATCAAAGTACTTGCGGATAAAGGTAACCATCTTGGACCGAGTGATGAAAACATTTCGAGTAGCCTCGTTCATGATCAGATCAAGATAGCGCTTTCTGTGCCTCTGTTCTTGGTCCTTGAAACCATAGTATTCATCTGGAAGCTGGTGCAGACAAGGGGTGAGAAGCTTGACCTCCGTTGCAAAGATGGACAGTTCCCCCTCCTCTCCCTTCTCAATCTTGCTCTTTGGTGCAGTCCGGCCAGGATACCCGACTATGCCGATGATATCTCCACGACGCAGGTGCTCGTGCTGTTGTGCAAAAGGCACCCCACCCTCAGTAGCCTCTTGAGCCTGGCACATAACTTGCATCTTGATGCCGTTAGACCTTATGTCGTAGAAGACAAGCTTGGGGCCTGACGCGCGCTTGTTGTAGATTCTACCTCCCACTCTGATCTCGACATCCTTGCGGTGCTCGCCAGACTTAAGGGAATCGTACTTCTCGACGAAATCTTTGAGGTTATTGTTAACCTGGAACTTGTGTGGGTACGGAGCCGGGTCGCGAGTCTGTCGTAGCTTGTTGATGGCGCGGGATCGAATTTCGAAGTATTGCTATAGCCGGCCATTAGTGCCCGATAAAAATTTATATGGGAGAGACATGGCCTTACATTGGGGTTGAGCTCCTTCTCATCTGCTTCAGCATTCGACTTCTTAACAGCGACAGGCTTAGGTGGTGCTGCAGCAGCCTTCTTCTTCTTCTCCTCCTCCTTCATACGCTGCTTCTGGCGCTTCTTGAGTTCTGACTTGGAAACCTTTTCACCGGTAACCTCGTCGAGATGTAGGTTTCCGACTTGCTCCTCCAAGGGAGCCACAGGTGCAGAGTCCGCCATGATTGTCAGAGAGCGATCTTGTAGAAGTGCTCTTGCAGCGGGGTTGAGGGGCAGTTCTTGTATGATTCTTCTGCTCGCGATTTTGCTATAATTCTGGTTGGTGGGGCATGACTCAAGCTAGTGCGTTTTGGCTTATCTGTGCAATCGGCCATGGAAAGAGCTATGAGGTGAGGTAGACGTATAAAGTCAAAATATATGCAGAAAGTTTACAGCTACTGTGTCTGAGCGTATATTACCTGTGAGCAAGGCGATCCCCTCGCTGTGATCACCAAGGTGCCATGCCATATCGAATATCGAATAAATGCGGGCTCTGGCCATTCATAGCAAGTCACGTGATGACTGAAGCTTCAGGACTGGAGGATTATATAGAGGGTCAGAGGTGAAGGAAAATAAGCTGATAGTGAAAGATAAATCACTTTGATATGACCCGGTAACTCTAATCCCTTCAATATGAGGCGCTTTGAAATGTTTCTTGTCTTTTTCATCTTTTCCATCTTTTTCGCTGCTGTAAAAAAGATTTCGTTCACGGTTGGCATTGTATCAATTGAAGCCGACAGATTCTTCTAGTAATTAAAAAGATGAGGGCCAACAGCCACGCCATCAAAAATGCCATGGTGGCCTTACTAGACCTTCCTGCACTTATAATTGCTTCCGTTGCGTAGCAGGTTAGATAACCCTAGAGACTTGAGATCTGAGATCCGTAACCAGTCCGCAGGCTGTGTCCTCGTTTTCAAGGCTCACAGGGCATAATGCATAATTGGACATACATTTCCAGGCATCGGAGGACGGAGGCCGGGGGCCGCTCGTCGGCTCATCCAGAACCAATCAATCCCCGTCGTCCGCACCGAACTCCAACCAGGTGCCGCGCTGGGCAGTCACGTGCCCAAATGGTACTGACAGTTTCCTCTGTATATGTAGGTTGTCGATGGCACAGTGAGGCACGTGATTCAGGAACTTCCATCTCCTCCCACAGCCAACCAAATCAATGTGAGATTCCAAACACAGCTAGCTCCTCGCCAACCCCGCCTCCAAAGCCCAATCCAGCCAACATCACCATCGCCTACCCTCGCCAAACACCAAACAAATGCCCAAAAATATATAAAAGAGAAGCAAAAAAGGCCAAAAAAAGAGGTCGCGGGGCTCGAACCCGGACAGTGATCAACGCCCAGCCTCCCATACGTAAATATGGACTTCTGCCTACGCCAGCTGCCCGCTTGACTGGACGGCTCGAACCCCATAGCACCCATGCATAAGGGTCAGGAACAAGAGCTTGCGGGAGTCGAACCCTATTGACCACTCCACCAGGTTAAACGTTTTAGCGAGTTGTGCACTTTTGGCTTATTGGCATCTATATACATCTGACCTTGCCGCGCGGCTACTTGCTTGGGACTAGCTTCCCATCACATCACTGCCATTATCATCTTCCCCTCGCCGTCGCCTCGCCACCAGCCCTCGCATGCCAGAACCGCTTTGCTGTTAACTGTATATTCTTTCAGGGCGAGGCCTCTTGCTAACCTCTACTTTCAATCTAACGGTGCAGCAACATTTATCTATCTGATTTTCTGGAAATACAACCCGAGTCTGATAACTGAGTTTCCTAGCACCACACCCTCAGGTCCAAGCAGCCTAGTTGATATCTGTATCCTGATCTTCCCACCGAAGCTCCAATCTCCGCAACACAACATCTGCAAGCACGCGCGGTCTATGCCAAACCCGAGATCCGCCCATCGGAACGTCCGCAGACCGACGTGACGTCGTCGTCGCGGGAGGACTATCATGAAGCATCTCGCTTAGCGGACTTTAATCCAGGCCGCGAAGTCCGAACAATGGGTGCGGACACCGAAGGATCGCGACGAGAGATAAAAAGCGGGCAGAACTCCGTATAAGAAGTTGGTCGAGTTCCTGATTCTTCTCCTCCTGGTTCTTCTTCTGATTAACCGTTAAACATAGCCAGATTAGCTGCAATCTACACATCCGCCATGTCAGCCTCAGTCCCCATCAGCCAAATCCTCGGCATCACAACCGCCGTCTTCCTGTCGGGTACGTACAGTCCCATCCCCCGCAATCCCCCCCGCCGCAGCCACTCCCGCCCCGCTAACCCGCCGCCACCCCAGGCATCAACGCCGGCATCTCCATCCTGACCGTCCCGCTCCTCCTCGCCAGCCCCACCGCGCAGCTCCTGCAGCACTGGCAGCTCCTCTACCACCGCGGCAAGATCCTCGGTCCCTGCCTCGGCGCATTGGCCGCCGTAAACCTCGCCTACGCCGCGTCCGCGCTGAGGGCGTCGCCGCAGTGCCCGCTCTACGCTGCCGCTGCCGCTTCGTCTGTCGCGATTGTGCCGTTTACCTGGGCGTTTATGCAGCCGACAAATAGGCGGCTGTTGCGCGCGGCGGGAGCGGCTGAGAAGGTCCTGACCGAGAGGGACGAGGCCGTGCGCTTGCTGACGAGGTGGGGGAGGCTTAACCTTGCGAGGGCCCTTCTGCCGCTTGCCGCTGGCGTGCTGGGGCTGTATGCTGTTTTGTATTGAGGACTTGGATTCGTGGCGGCCTGGGGGTCTGTGGTGCTGGGTGGAGGAGTTATCTTGATACATAGCTCTTCTCCATTTAAGTCATAGGGGCAGGACAAGATGATTATGCGTCTCTCGATGGAATGGATACCCTAACCAATAGGGAAATGTGACGGGCGTTACTGCAAAGTGAAAGGCTCCTTAATGGGCTGTTCGATTATATTAGAGTTAAAAAGCAAACATGATAGGTTTTATCTTTAATAGGGTCAAGACTATTATTCGCGAGACTACACTTCCTCAAGCTTGGTACCGTGATCCCTCGTCATATCCAGCCAATAGCAATAGGAACTGCACCAAAATGGAATAGAGAAACTGCTCCAGGTCGTCATGGGCGAGTTGAAAAGTCCGCATGAGCTCATCCAGCCTTGATCCCAGGCTGTACTTGCACGATGTCTCGCAGCCGGAACTTTGTGTAGAAGCCCAGCTGCTTGACAAACCACGCGTTATGCAACTTCCACTCCCTGTTTGGGTCTTCGAGCCGCACCTGAGCCGCCGCTCTCGTCAGCATGCTACCCAGGCAGAGCGCGCGCAAGGAGGGAATGGGATGGTCAGCTCACCTCGAACCTCCGCAGCACCGTCGGCACCAGCTTATAAATCTCCAGCAAGCTAATGTTCTTCCCAATGCATGTCCTGCTGCCCATTCCGAAATGGAGCATCACGCCGTTCATCTCCTTGATCCTCTTCTTCTCCCCACCTTCGTCTTTACTGGAGTCCGGCAGCCACCGCTCCGGCCTGAAGGCGTCCACGTCCGCACCGAAGATCTCGGGCCGTCGATGAATCACCCATGCTGAGCATCCAACAATCGTGCCGCCCTTGATATGATGCCCTGCAATTTCTGCGCCTTGCCTCGGTACAACTCGTTCCAGTGGCAGTCCCGCCGCAGGGTGTAGCCGGAATGCTTCCTTGACGCAAGCGTCCAGGTACGGCAATTTCTGGCTTTCGGCCCACGTGACCATGCCGGTGGTGTTGTCTGAGAAACCTCCCGAGCGCGAAGTGTCGTCGAGTTCTTTCAGGAGCGTTTCTAGAGTGGTGGGATTTTTGAGGAGATAGTAGAAGACGGCGGAGAGAGAGATCGCAGTTGTTTCGGAGCCGGCCAGTGCCATCGACACCGCCATCGTAAGAACATTCTGCTGGGACATGAACTCTGGTCGGTCTTCGCGGGCTTGGATGAATTTGGAGAGGAGGTCGGGCTGCCTGACTACTTTGGATTCGGTGGTAGGCAATGGAGATTTGTAAGATGATTCCCCGTTGGGGTAGCGCTCGGCCATGCGGTCTTTTGCAAACCGAGCGGCCGGGAAGGTGGAATCAAGCAGTTTGTATCGCGATGCGAGTAAATAGAGAAGATTCTTCCGTAATAAGAGGTCAAGGAAGGGGATTTGCCCAACCTAATATCGTGAGTACTGGGCCACGAAGAGAATATGAAAATATGATGTGACATACAGGTGCAACATAACTGAATAGCTTCCCGAGGTAAGCAACAATTCCATCGATATCTCTGTTCTCTTCTAGAAAGCCATGCCGCTTTGAATACGTCATCTCGCCGATGACATCGAAAGCATAAAATTGCAACCAAGTCGAGAAATCGCAGGCATTATCTGTTTCTGCATACAATTCACTAGTTCGAGAGAGGAAGAGCTCAGTGGTTGAGTCTACGAATGGCTCGTATTGTACCAAAGTAGACATGCTGAATGCACTATTCACGGAACGTCTCAAATTGGCATGAAACGACTCGTCGGTAGAGCTGAACAGAGATGGTAGTCGGTGCCCATTCGCCACAGACTGCTGAACAGGGTAGAAGTCGGACTGTCAAACATGAGTACTTGTGATACAAAAGCTTCTGACCCATTTTGGAGGCCATGGTTGAATATCATTTCATACCTTTATATACCCTTTATTGAGACCGTAAATGGCCTTCAAAGCCTTAGGGTCCGCAAATGACAATACATTTGGCCCTAGTCGAACCACATCTCCATGCTTAGCATGAAGTTTCAAATGTGTAACCTCTGGTCTTCGTTTCCACACATCGACAAACCGCCACCAATCCGTCAGGGACGCCAAAAAAGGCCCAGGGTATCTGTTCAAGCCGCGCTTGAAACGATTGTTCAGCAGGTAGGCTAGCAGTGCTACAGCTATTACAGCTGGCCAATTCTCCCGAAGGAGTAGATAATAAGATTCTGCTAGCATGCTGAATAGAATATAATATATGAATCGAAAAAAGGCAAACTCAGAAAAATACTTACGAAGAGGAGTGAGTGTATCGACTATATATGAGGAGCATTAGCGAGAACCTGGAGAAGGCTTCCCCGCTCTGAACCGGAAGACGGCATAGCCATAATAAGACAGAGTAGAAAGACACGACGGCACAAGCTTGTCCTCGGCAGGCGCCAGCGAGGCGTAATGCTTCTCGTGCATCTCTCAACACGACAGTATCGCCAAACCGTACGAAAACCGCCAACACCCTCCGCTGTTGGGGGATCAAAAGCAACTACCGACAGCTGCTGTTCAGCTCAGACACAGACAGAACGGGACGGGGACTGGAGCAAGACAGGAGGAGAAATCGGTCGGTGCTGATAGGCTGCCCGATGAGCACGGCAGTTTCGGTCGGTATTTGAAGGCAGCGGCAGGAATCACCTTGGCTCTGTAGCTCTGGTGAAGGAGGCCAGAGGCGGGAAAAAGGAGGGTACCGCCATTGGCAGATGGGTAGAGACGAGGACGAGAGCCGGCCGGCCAGGAGATTCTGCTTGCTGGAGCCGTGCCCCGCAATTGCGGCTGTAGCAGGGGCGGGTGTTTTGGAAATCCCCAGTGCCCTCCCGGGACGTCCAGCTGGGCTGCACAGGGCTTGGATGTGCAGATGGACGACTCGGACTCCGCAATCTGTGGAGTTGTGTGGTGTCGAGGGAGGCATAATTCGGCAAATGACTTTGGAACAGTTGCCGATGCCTTTCACGTGACGAATTCTCACCAGACAGAGTAAAAATGGATGGACTGGCATGAATAGGCGTCGAGCGATCTATATCTATATCCGGGATCTATATAATCTTCACGAGTCCCTGCATTTGTAGGCTTTACTACTTCGCCGCGAAACGTCCTCCAAACCCCCATCCTATCTGATTTGCCACTCTGATCTCGACCCCCAATTCCTCTGCCCAACACCACACAAGCCCAGGATTCTTTTGGAACATACGTCCGACGATTGCAAGATCCAGACCTTCCTTCAGCAGCTCGTTTGCTAATTTGCCGGTGGTAATGACTCCAACCGTTCCCACGGCCAATTTATCGCCAACAGCCTCCTTGATTTCCTTTGCAAATGGGGCCTGACATGCTGGTCCGGGTATGATCCTTTGTGCTGGGTGGCTACCGCAAGAACTGACATCAAGGAGGTCAACGCCATGCTCGGGAAGGATGCCGGCCAGCTTCACACTGTCTCTCACCGTCCAGCTTTCTCCTTCGTACCCGTCGTGCTCCAAACAGTCCGTTGCACTCAATCGCAGGAAAAGAGGCATATCATCTGGGATATGTCTCCTCGTTAGATCGGTAATCTCCAATGTAAGACGTATGCGATTCTCAAAAGAGCCTCCGTACTGGTCGGTGCGTTTGTTAGATACCGGGGAGAGGAAGCTATGCAGTAGGTAGCCGTGTGCGTTGTGAATCTCAATAACATCAACGCCGGCCTTGAGAGCTCGCTTCGTAGCTTCTACCCAGGCCAATTTCAGCTCCTCAATATCTGCAAGAGTCATTTCTTTCGGACTGGCGTAGTCGCTGCTGTACGGAACTGTAGATGGCCCCTTGACATTGTCCGGCCAGCCGCCAACCTGATAAATTTGTGAGCACTAGTTACTCTATACAATAGAAAGGTTGGCACAGCATAGGAACGAGGATCTGCTGCTTACGTCTCTTGTTGCAACGACACCTTTGCCAAGCCAAGGAGCCACAGTACTCGCCTTTCTTCCAGCGTGTGCTAGCTGAATACCAATCTTCTGGTTTTGGCTATGAGCGAATTCTACAACCTTACTCAGAGGCTCAATTTGACTATCCTTCCACAGGCCACTATCTTCGGGGGTAATCCTACCCTCTGGGCGCACCGCTGTTGCTTCAATCATGGTCAGTCCCGGGCCCCTCGTAAAAATCCCTCCTAGATGCGCCAGGTGCCATGGCGTAAGATGCCCATCCTCGGCACTGTATTGGCACAATGGTGACAACATGATACGATTCTGGAATGTGCAGCCGCGGAGGGTAAGCGGCTTGAACAGCTTGGGTATAGGAGTGCCATTGGGCTGTGGATCAATAGCTGTTCCACTGGGAGGAATCTGAGCAGGCGTGAAGTAGGGGGTCTAGATTATTAGCGATTGCTAAAAGTCAGCTGCTATATATACTTACATCTGGAGCTGGCTTGTTAGGAATGCCAGGATGACTGCCCTCTTCACCATGCTGTGCTGGGACGCTGTGATGAGAAGACATCGCAATAATAGTAGTTACTGGTTAACTGGGAAATTTACAATTACTACAAGTTAAACTTTGATGCAGGGTGCTGTCTTTATATCGTGCAGGGCACTTGCAATATAATCACGCGTCAACTTGAACGTCACTGTTTTGACTAATCGATGATGTCATATCATAGTACACCCCGAAGGATCCTTAAAAGCAGAATGCTCTTGATTGTCCGCAAATTTTTTACGAATTTTAATAATCGCAAGCTGTCACTATATGTATTGTTAAGAGAGTTCTGTATGTCGTTAAATACCTTCATGGACATAAGTGTAGCTGCTTATCAGATCTGTATGTATGTTGCTGAGCACATCTTAACCCGCTTCTAGGTAGAAGGCAGGCTTTAATTCTCTCTATTCATGTAACTAACTGTACAAATTTCAATAACAAGTAAAACAAGCTCAGTCGATTAGAGGATTATCTACTCGAAGTATGTAACGCTAACTCGGCGATCAGCCAAGGTTAGAACTAAGGAATAAACACCCCTATTCCTTTTTACTCCTAAAACCAAGTCCAGGGATCCTACTCCTCAATGCTAGACTAGAACAAACCACACTGATACTACTCGCCGCCATAGCTAAACTCGCCCAGACCGGATCCAACCTGATATGGCTTCCATTGCTCACAATTGGATACAGCACACCCGCAGCAATCGGCAATGCAAGCATATTATAAACCAACGCCCATCCGAAATTCAGCTTGATCCGATTGAATACTAGCTTGCTCAGATCTAGTAGCGTGATTAGACTCTCCAAATCCGACCTCACGAGTACAAACTCCGCCGATGAAATCGCAATGTCCGAACCAGAACCGATAGCGATACCGACGTCGGCAGTTGTGAGTGCAGGTGAGTCGTTGATTCCATCGCCGACCATAGCCACGAGGGCACGCTGTTGAGTAAGCTCTACGCCACGAAAATTGTGGGCTTTGAGAGAGCGTTGAAGATCGCGTATTTTCTCCGACTTCTCACTGGGAAGCACACCGGCAATAACGTTGGAAGACGGAATCCCGACTTGTTCGCCAATAGCGCGAGCAGTAGCTGGATTGTCCCCAGAGAGCATCCAAACCGCCGTTCCGCGTGCTTGGAGAGCTTTGATTACTGCGGGAGCTTCCGGACGGATTGGATCAGAGATTGCGAAAATGGTTGTGAGCCGCCAAGGGGCTGCAGGCTCCAATACTTTACTTGCAGCAAGACCGATAGACTTCCCTTGAGACTTCCAGCTGTTGAGCATTGAGATTGTCTCGTCCTTGATATCTACATTGTGCTGTGACATCATAGTCTCGTTTCCAACAATGAGCTGTGTCTTTTCTTTGCCAGATAGGAAGAAACCGATCATTCCATTTCCAGGTATCTCCTCGATACTTTGAGCTTCTGATTGCCCCACTTGACGTGCCTTGCAAAAAGAGACAATAGCCTTTGCAACTGGATGGCTGCTGCTCTCTTCAAGCTTTCGTATCCGTGACAGAACACTATTCTCATCTTCAACTGTGCGCCCATCGTGAGACAGTATTACTTCGTAATCCGTGACCACAGGCTCGCCTCCTATTGTTAGTGTACCAGTTTTGTCAAATACGATGCAATCCAGCCTACTCGCTTTCTCAAACGCCTCACCACCACCCTTTACCAGAATACCATGTTGAGCAGCCAGGCCTCCGCCGACAAAAAGAGCCGTAGGTGCTGCTAAGGCGAGACCACATGGGCAAGCCACCACGAAAACAGCAATGGCAAACTGTAAGGACCATACCACCCATCCGCCCGAGTCGACATCGAGATACTCTGCTGGGAGTGCTCCCGATTGCCCTAAGCTCAACCAGATAATCCAGGTAAGAACAGCGATAAATGTGACGGCAGGAACGAAGTAGCTGGTAAGAGTATCTGCGATCTTTTCGATCGGGGCGCGTCGGGTTTGTCCTTCACGAACAGCTTTGACAATCTGATCAAGCATTGATGTTCCCGCAGCGCCCGTAATCCTGATTAATATCGGGGAGCCATTATTGACAGTGCCAGAGTACACTACGTCGTTGATAGCCTTCTTGACGGGCTTTGATTCACCCGTGAGACTGGACTCATCAAAAACTGTATCTCCTTCGATGATAGTTCCATCACAGGGCGGAGAAGCTCCATGTAAAACTCTGACTGTATCCCCTAACTCAAGAAGATCGACATTGACGTACTTTGTCTCACAACCGTCGCCACTTAGCAGGAGCGCGTCAGTTGGCCGGAGCTTGCCAAGCATAGTAACTGCATCTCCTGTCCTTGACTTACTATAAGCCTCGATAAGTCGCCCAACCAGCAAGAACAAGGTCAAGAAAACAACCGAATCAAAATAGAAAGAGTTGTTATTAGCCATTGTTGGCTGGTTAACGCCATCGGCGATCAACTGAGCCACGGAGGAAACGTATGCAATAGATGTCCCAAGCGACATGAGCATGTTCATGCTTCCAAAACGATAGAAGCGTTGTAAAATTGGCGTCTTGCTACTTCGCCTCCATAATGTCCTCATTTCCTTAATCGCTCGTCGATGGAACACGTCGGCAGCGAGGAAATATACTGGTGTAGCCATTATGAATAGAGCCCACTGTGCTCTACTGACTCCGGTAGTCCATGATTCTAGAAGATATCGCCGTGCCGCGTTCTCTGATCCTACTAGACTCATAAATACAATGCCTATGATGAAAGTTGGAATCGCGACCAGTACCGTGAGGGCTAGACGAATTAACAGACGATGGCGTTCTCGATCATGAAGCATCCGTGAGCGCTCTTCCAAAGTAGGTGGGTGGTATATGGATATTTCAAACTTTGGATCAACGGCGGATAACGCTGCTATAATATGTCTGATTGTGAAATATGGGGCCTCTGGCACGTAGCTAAGCCGTAATATCGGATTTTCGAGGCCAGGAGCGGCCTCAACAAGGACTGATTCGCCGAAGCTATCAAGGCTATTGACGAGCCGACCAGAACAATGACCACAAAACATCCCATCCACTCTTATCTCAACAGTCCTACGCAAGGTTGGAACTGTAGCTTGGTTTATGTCGACGAGAGTATCTAGTGTAGCATCGTACCCGATATCTTCGATTGCTTCTAAAATACTACCGATATGGTCTTTCCCCTGAAATTCTACAGTACCGCTATTCGCCAGGAGATTGATTGCCACTTTATTTATCCAGTCTTTCTTTTTAAGTTCCTCTGTGATGGTATTCGAGCATGAGGCACATGTCATACCTCCTATAGCGAAACTCGCCCGCCACTCATCCTGACAGGCTTCTGGATGGTCGATAATAACAAACGGACCCGTGTGAGTTTTCTCTGATTTTTCTATAGAAGAAAGACTCTTTCGGAACTCATTTTCGGAGGTTTGTCGAGATAAGGCGGGCTGATTTGGGAACGAGGGCTGTGGAGACTGCTTGTGCTCGGCAGTTCGAAGTTCTTCTTGACACAAGGGACAATCCCTAAGATGTCTTTCGTTCATCTTTTCAAGATTTTGAAGTTTCTTGCCCTTCGGTCTCAAGATACGTCCCTTTGCGGTCTGACCGAAGTAGTCGTCCAAAGTACCATGATCAGGATCATGAGATGTTTTGGGCGTGTCCCGTGCTATACCATCCTTTGTGACGCTACAAACCTCAAAGCCAGCGTCTTCTAGTGCCTCTTGAATGTTAGAAGCATTCAAAGATGGTGAATGTCTGACGGTAACCCAGGATGTAACGATCGAAGCAGATACAGATATCGGCCGCGGTTGAAGGGCGAAGAGCGTATTTTCGATGTTAGAGACACAAGATGGACAATGAAGATTGGATAGTAGAAATGAGGTGGCGATGATGTTATTTACCGGCGTTCTCGCCGCTCTAGAAGCCTCCATGATGTTTATGTTGATCCTCCAGGACTCCAAGATTTAGACTTTCAGTTGACTCGTAAACTTAGAGTTGGGAAATGTAAACAAACGCACAGAAAAATAAGAAGGAGGGACAGAGTAGAGGAGAGTGCCACATATATCTGGACACCCATATAAACTAAGCGCACTGCGGTGAGTGGAAGTTTGCATCCTGCGGAAGTTTGTATTTCAATCGTGGCGAAAGCAGCACAAACCTCGCAGTGCCTGGATTAGAACAGGGATTAAACCGCACAAAAAGCGCATGCGTGCGGGCCAATTTTAGAGCTACATCGTCGACCTTCGACAGTCTTCTGAACTTCCATAGTAACTACGGCTTATCTCTGTTTCAACAGTACAGCCATATCATGATGAGAGCTATGAAGTCTTACAACATTAGTAAACAGTGTAGAGATACCAGAGAGGTCGGGAGCATGTGGTGTTGGCGTGGATTGCGTGTCACGTGAGGACTGCCTCCACGCACGCCAACACGCTAACCTTACGGCATCTCCAGCACTAAGGGACCACTAGGAACCTTAGCTTTCATGTCACGTGGACGGAGATGCTGTGCCCACAATCAGTTTGTCCTGTAGTAGCGTAAACTTCGGACATGACATACGAACCAGCAAAAGCCCTACCCGCCGACTCCGCTGCCTCTTATGATGGAACTCAAAATGAGGTTCGGAGAAGAAGAATGCGCAGTATTCGCCTTCTGAAACCCATGGAGCATGCCCAAGTAGGTGTGGGAACAACTTCATGCCGGGTATGGACAGAGGATCCCTTGATTCCAAACAACAGTTTCGGGCAAGAGGCCTTCCAACAAACTTCGCGACAGCCATCTCTCTCTCGTGGTTGTATTTCACCCCCGAGTCACGTGCTGGAAGATATCATCGACCTTTGATGCATTCCGTCGGGCCTGACCATTCACGCAATGTGCATATTATATACAGTATATCATTACGAGTCCCTAGAGTCGACGCATCCGGCCAGCTTATTCCCGCTGGGCCGTGCATTCAGGTAGGATTGGCATACGTGGTTAGTTGAGTCGGGTTCGAGGCGGCACAACATCACACCGATTGATCTGCTAGCTTACACTTATGGTTGCGAATACGACGGATGTCGCATTCCCAATATAGATAGATGCGATAGTGAATATTCAACCCCTATAACCATGTGCTAGAGGCCTTCGAGCATCTCTTTGATAAGGGACCCGGGGAGAGGTCGGATGGGACTTCTCGTTTCCGTGGCTGATGGGAAGAGGCGTTGGGGCGAAGATTATGAGGCCCGCCTGTCTGGAGGAGTAAGAATAGGAGTAGGAGGGAGCAGGAGCAGGAGTAGGAGTAGGATCCTGGAGGCGGTGACAGGGCACCCTGACGTCGATGCTCTGTAATCCTGTAAGCTGGCCCATTTGTAACGTCTCGTATACGAGATACGAGGCCAGATGCGGCTCAGCAGCGAATGCTAATCTCGGCCGGTAGTAAGCGAACCGAACACCTCTTGAAGATGCTGCTGCACTGCATTTCGACCTCGATATCACAACAACTCGCGTAACTGGATTGCGGGAAGCAGGGAGAACAACAGACGCGTCTCCTCTGAACCTTACCTGGGCATGCCAGAAGAGCCGGACGTTATCTTGTAAGCATCTGTGCCGTTGAAAACATCGGCGTATTCGCGTTTGATCTCGATACTCGATAAGATAAGGAAGGCACTACGGGTACTTACAAAGCAGTAAGCAGTAGCAGTAAGCAGTAGCAGTAAGCAGTAAGCAGTAAGCAGTAAGTACCTGCCTTACCTACCTTAGCTTCCTGATACCTGACTCCGGAGACTTGACTAGAGACCTAGCCTAGTCGGCCGGACACCATATGGGCGTGAAAGGAAAGGAAAGGCATGAAGCCAAGAAGACCTACGGAATCTCGGAATGCGGAGTGATTCCGGCGAGCAGCTAGCTTCCTACAGTAGCTCTTGTACCTGCACTGTACCAGCGACCTTGCCTGTGCGCGAGTCAGCACGGCGCAGCACCGCACGGAAAGCCGTGTCGAGAACGGGGAAGCCAGGTAGCAAGGTACCCGGGGCAGGGCTGCCAGATGGATATCCGTCGGATTTTAGTGAGCGATCCATATCCAACCGTGCCTCAGGCTGCAGGCTGCTCTCGCTCAGCACCACTGTAGTACGCCTCTCGGACCCGACGCAGGCGAATCGCCAGCGAATCGCCAGCGAGAGGATGTGCAATCGAGCACGCGCAGTCTGGGAATTGTTACAATTCTGCCACCTACTGCCGCTTCTGCCACTTCTGCCTCCGTAATCCCGCCGTTGCTCGGAATTAAAGGTTAGGCCCGTTTGCGAGCGTCCCCAGGCGCCCCCGGCCCGGGATTCCTTGCGCCCGATTGGCCCATCTTTACAGATTGGCGTTCAGGTTGCGCCCGCCCCGGCCAGGTCAAGCTGCAGCTTGTGCATTCATAAATAAAGTAGCGGGGCCTGGGCGTCAGCCTGCTTTGCTATTTCTCTGCGAATGTCCTCTCCTTCGTCTTCTCTCTCTCTCTGTCCTATTGCATCTTCCTTCGTAGCTGAGTGTTTCCGAACACCCCTCGAACTGGCCACTTCCCGAACGTTACGATGGCCTCTGTAGGCGCATGGGGTGCCCTGGCCCAGGCAAGAGGCGTGAGCACTGATCTGATGGACTACGGCGATAACATTGAGGGCAGGAGACGAGATGGAGATGACACGGCAGATAACACTCTTGTCGACGACTCTTGCTCGTCCAACGAGCGGGACCACGAGCACGACGGCGAGGTCTTGGAGCTTGCGAGAGCCTTCACCCAGACATCAGTCAAGACCCGAGAAGGTCATTACGTGAACCCATTTACCAATACTGACGACCCCACGTTGGATCCCAACTCCGACAAGTTCAATGTAAAGGCTTGGACCAAGACACTGATTGGTATTGCGTCGCGAGACCCGGAGCGCTACCCAGAACGCACGGCTGGTGTCTCGTACAGGAACCTGAATGTCCACGGATTCGGAAACCCTACAGATTACCAGAAGACATTTGGCAACTACCCACTGGAAGCCGTGGGGCTTTTCAACAAGCTGAGAGGGCGCGCTTCCCACACAAAGATCCAGATTCTTAGAGACTTCGATGGGTTGATCACAAGCGGGGAGATGTTAGTGGTTTTGGGTCGCCCTGGCAGGTAAGGCAATTTGTTGAATAACACCCGTCGCACTACTAACTTTGGCCTGCAGTGGTTGTTCGACTTTATTGAAGACAATTGCTGGAGAGACAAATGGCTTCTTCATTGGTCAAGGCTCATCTATCAACTACCAAGGTCAGTCGTCCCAGGAATCCACCCCCCCTTTACCACTACTTGAAGCCTTTGCTCACCTTAAATCGTCTCAGGTATCGATATGAATACCATGCACAAAGATTTCAGAGGAGAGTGCATCTATCAGGCCGAAGTAGATGTCCATTTCCCCCAATTGACAGTCGGACAAACTCTTTCCTTCGCCGCTGAAGCAAGAGCGCCCCGAAATCGAGTTCTAGGAGTTACCCGGCAACAATACGCCCTCCATATGCGAGATGTCGTAATGGCTACTTTTGGTCTTTCTCATACTATGAACACGAAAGTGGGCAACGATTTTATTCGTGGTGTATCTGGTGGTGAGAGAAAGCGTGTATCGATTGCCGAGGCTGCGCTGGGAGGGGCTCCACTCCAGTGCTGGGATAATAGTACGCGTGGATTGGATTCCGCAACTGCTTTGGAGTTCGTTAGGACTTTGAGGAACTCTACAAGCCTGAGTGGCTCAACTGCCATCGTCGCCATTTACCAAGCATCCCAATCCATCTACGATGTATTTGACAAAGTTGCAGTCCTGTATGAGGGTCGACAGATCTACTTTGGCAATATCCATGCCGCAAAGGACTTTTTCATCAACCTAGGATTCGAATGCCCCCCGAGACAGACAACTGGAGATTTCCTTACTTCTCTGACCAGCCCCCTCGAGCGTAGAGTCCGCCCTGGTTTTGAGAACTCTACACCAAAGACTCCCGACGAGTTCGCTGCAGTATGGCAGAAGTCAGAGGACCGTGCCAGACTGATCCGCGAAATCGAGCTTTACGAAGGCCAGTTCCCAATCGGTGGGCCCCATCTGGAAAAGTTTCAAAAGGCTCGCAAAGCTCAGCAGTCCAAGGGGCTGCGTGTCCAGTCACCTTACACCATCTCTGTGCCCATGCAAATCGAGATCTGCATGAAACGTGGTTTCCAGCGTCTTCGCGGCGACATGAGTTTACTCTTCACCGGCTTTTTTGGAAACACAATCATGGCACTCATCGTTGGCAGTGTCTTCTACAATCTCCAGAATAATACAGCAGAGCTTTATAGCAGAGGAGCTCTGCTGTTCTTTGCTATCCTGCTAAACGCCTTTGCTTCTATGTTAGAAATTCTCACACTCTTCTCCCAACGCCCAATTGTGGAGAAGCATACTAAGTATGCTTTCTATCATCCGTTCGCAGAAGCTATCGCCTCGATGATATGTAGTATGCCCGAAAAGATCGGTACGGCAATCTTCTTTAACATAACCTTATATTTCTTGACCAATCTACGAAGAGAACCAGGACCATTCTTTATATTTTTCCTGTTTTCATTCACTTGCACTTTGGCCATGTCGATGATTTTCCGGAGTATCGCGTCCTACTCTCGCACCCTGTCACAAGCTATGGCACCAGCTGCTATCTTCATTCTAGCCTTGGTTATCTACACCGGGTTTACCATCCCAATTCGTGATATGCACCCATGGTTTCGATGGTTCAACTATTTAGACCCCGTCGCGTACGCCTTCGAGGCTCTAATGGTCAATGAGTTCCACGGTACTTCTATACCTTGCTCTGTCTACGTCCCTAGTGGAGGGAGCTACGATCTCGTCGATTCGACACAGAAGATCTGCGCAGCTGTTGGAGCTTCAGCAGGCGCTGCCTTTGTCGATGGCGATACCTACCTCAAGGAGAGTTTTGGCTATGAGTACTCACATCTGTGGAGAAACTATGGCATCTTGATTGCTCTTATGGTATTCGGTCTTGCCAATTACATATTTGCCACTGAGTTTGTTTCTGCCAAGAAATCCAAAGGAGAAGTCCTACTCTTCCCTAGAGGAGCTGTCCCAAAGTTGGAATCTGTCCATGACGCAGAAGGATTATCTGATGGTCGCATTACGGTGGATGTCATCCAAGCTGAGAAGGTGGATCCTGGTGTACCGACAAATATTCAAAGACAGACAGCTATCTTCCATTGGGAGAGCGTAAACTACGATATCAAGATCAAGGGCGAGCCCCGGAAACTTCTGGATGATATTGATGGCTGGGTTAAGCCAGGAACCTTGACAGCACTCATGGGGGTTTCGGGCGCTGGCAAAACTACTCTTCTAGATGTTTTGGCTTCTCGTGTAACGATGGGAGTCGTTTCAGGGCACATGCTTGTTGACGGCCATCCGCGTAATAGTGGTTTTCAACGGAAGACCGGTTATGTTCAACAGCAAGATCTTCATCTAGGTATGACACTCACTTCTTGAAACCCACCTTCAGTTACTGACAACAGTGGGTTTTAGCTACCTCGACTGTAAGAGAGGCACTTACGTTCAGCGCCGTACTACGACAACCGGAGTCGACACCCGTTAAAGAGAAGGTTGCCTACGTCGATGAAGTTATCAAGATCTTGGAAATGGAGGCCTATGCAAATGCAGTTGTTGGTGTCCCTGGAGAAGGTCTTAATGTTGAACAGCGAAAACGTCTCACTATTGGGGTTGAGCTTGCAGCTAAGCCCGCCCTCCTTCTTTTTCTTGATGAGCCCACGTCTGGTCTGGATAGTCAAACGGCTTGGTCAATTTGTGCTCTTCTGAGAAAGCTTGCAAACAACGGCCAGGCAATTCTCTGTACTATCCATCAGCCATCAGCCATCCTCTTTCAAGAATTCGACCGCCTGCTTTTCCTCGCGAAAGGTGGTAAGACTGTATATTTCGGCGACATCGGCAAGAGCTCAAAAGTCCTGAGCAACTACTTTGAACGCAATGGCGCAAGATCATGTAGAACAGATGAGAACCCCGCAGAATGGATGCTTGATGTCATTGGCGCTGCTCCGGGATCCCATAATGATATTGACTGGCCACAAGTATGGCGCGATTCCCCGGAGAAAAAAGCTGTCAGGCAACATCTTGCAGAGTTGCAATCGACGTTATTACTGAAGCCTGCCGATCATGATCCCGAAGCCCTGAGAGAGTTTGCAGTTCCATTTAGCCAGCAAGTTGCAGCTGTAACTCGGCGTGTCTTCCAGCAATATTGGCGAACACCATCGTACCTGTACTCAAAGATCCTACTCTGTTCAGCTACTGGTCTCTTTATCGGATTCTCGTTTTGGGATTCTCCAACGTCGATGCAAGGTATTCAGAATCAACTATTTTCCATTTTCATGTTACTCACTATTTTCGGCAATCTTGTTCAACAGATCATGCCTCACTTCGTAAGACTCAGACACCACATAATTGCAAGCAACCCAGCTGACCCCATTTTCAGGTGACTCAACGTTCTCTGTACGAAGTTCGTGAACGGCCCTCAAAAACGTATTCTTGGAAAGTCTTCATGACGGCTAACATTGTTGTCGAACTACCCTGGAACTCTTTGGTCTCGGTCCTCATCTTTGTTACTTTCTACTATCCCATTGGCATGTACCGTAATGCTGCTGCCGCAGATCAACAGAATGAGCGTGGAATCCTCATGTTCCTCCTTCTCTGGAGTTTCCTCATCTTCACCTCTACTTTCACCGACATGATCATTGCCGGCATCGAAGTTGCTGAGACAGGTGGCAATATCGCCAACATCATGTTCTCGATGTGCCTAATCTTCTGCGGTGTCCTCGTTAGCCCCGATTCACTTCCAAGGTTCTGGATATTTATGTATAGAGTGTCGCCGTTTACGTACCTCGTTGACGGAATCCTTTCAGTCGGCATTGCGAACACCAAGGTCGTGTGCTCAAGTATTGAATATCTGTACGTCGATCCACCATCTGGAGAGACTTGCGGGCAATACTTCAGCGATTACATAGCTGTAGCCGGAGGTTACCTGACGAATTCAAATGCTACTTCAAGTTGCGAGTTTTGTACTGTATCGGAAACCAACACGCTTTTATTGTCATTGAGCTCAAACTATGATCACAGATGGAGGAATTTCGGATTAATGTGGGCATACATTGTGTTCAACGTCTGCGGGGCTATTTTCTTGTACTGGCTGGCTAGAGTGCCAAAGGGGACAAAAATGGAAAAGGAAGACGTCCAGAGTGGGGCGCCTGCTAAGATCCAAGAGAAGGCGATTGAGAGCCAAGAGAAATCAGCTTCGGCGTAAGAGGAGAGCTATCACCGTCGGTACATCGACGTCTCGTTTGTTTCGATAGATTTGTAATTGGTACGGTCTGGTTATATAGATCCTACTTTGTGCGAGCGTTTCATTCCGTCTGGGAGATAGAAGAGGATATCCTATTGATCATCCGGGATCTGGATATAGACCCGAAGCTATAGTATAAAATTATAGACTTGTATTTACACAATTTATAGTGGTAGGTGCAGATATGATCCTGGAGCAGCGCAAGAAGCAGAATTGGGTGAATCCGAATAGGATTAGGGGAGAAATAAATAAACCAGAACGACATGTAGAGTATTTTGGAGCAAGGCAAGTAAGGCAATTACCAGCCGACCTAGTCATGACCCATGCATATAGCAATGCGACCATGCCAATATAGCTGAGCTAGGCACCTTGCACTTTCTTGACACTGTAGCAACGGCCAGTAAGGGATCCGGGCCCGTGATAGTGAGCGTCATGTGATTTCTGACTGCGGCAATTAGCTCAGGCGCGTGGGTAGGCAAGGTAAGGGAGCTTATGACGACGACACCTGCCTGGGGCGCTTAGAGGCGCGCTGATGGGAGCGACGGAAGGCGGGGAAAGGGGGCGCGTTGCGGGGTAGGGCTGGGTGCTGGACTCGGCTGGACTCGGCTGGACTCGAGTGGACTCGAGTGGACTGGAGCTTGGATCATTCATGGGGAAGGTGATGCCTGTGTGGGGCAGCACTGGTGGCGAAGAGGCTCAAGTACTCGCATAATGTGCACCTGCCTCTTCCATTCCGCGCTCCCGGAAGAAAAGAAGGCCCGGAATGGTAGTGCTTGGGTGTATAGTGCAAGACTTGCCAACTACTTCGGTATTCTCTCTCATTCTCTCTATTACTCTACCTGTCACTCTACCTGTCACGCTGTCTATCTGTCGATCTGTCAATGTGTCAACCTGTCTTACTGCACAGTGAGTGTATAGTCCGCACTTTTTGCGTGCAGTTCGATACGATGCGATTGCACACCTTACCTACCTGGCGTCGAGCTGTTCGTTATTCAGATGCTACAAACATAAAGTGCCTATTCATGTCCATCCTGTTACTACGCCCACTAATTAACCCAATATCAAGACACCTACCGTCTTACCATACCTAGCAATTGAGATGCTGGCTGGCTGGTCTGGCCGCTTGTTCTAGTCCTGTTTGTGCTGTTACGTGCCTACGCCTGCGTCCTGGCGCAGTGCTCTTCCCTCTTTCCCTTGCTCATTCTCCTCTTCCTTTTCCTTTCCCGTCTCTTATCTGGCTTGGCTGGCAAGGCGAGGCGAGGTGAAGCAGACTTGAAGCGGAGTCGACAGAAAGCCAAGGCGAGATGACAAGAGGATTGAACGCGTGGTGGCAGGAGACTTCTAGACGTGCCTTAAAACGCTGGTAGACTTTACCTTTTTGTTCCGTGGATGTGGATGTGGATGGATGCTTTTGCCGTGTTGGCGGCAAGTGTCAGTGTCAGCGTTACTTGTCGATGTGGCTTGCTCGTCTACCTGTTATGATTATATCCTACAAGCGTAGGTCCTTGGCTACACAAGCCACCTCACTCGAGCAACACTGCTTCACTGGCCTCGACGCCTTACCCCATCTTCCACGTGCGCAAATCAATCACAGTAGTCCTGTTTGACCTAGCACGCCCCCCTCGCCCCGCATCTCCAGCCCTCCTGTCAGCTATGCGGGGATCACCTGTTCGTGAAGGGCCGACTGTCTTTGCTCACAGGGTTCCGTTGTACTTCCAATGTCCCAATACGCACAAGGGCCGATTTGCATTCTTTGGAGGCTGGATCGAGAAAGGTAGGTGGATGCGGAGTATATATGCTGAGATCCCCCCAGAATAATCTACCACTTTCTCCCCTCATCAGATTCCCCTTGGACACATTCTCGTGTGTCACCTTGATCTCCTAGATATATAATCTAGTGGACAAAGCCCTTCCTCGTTCTCCCAACTACACCAGAATATCGACGATATGGCTACACGACGAGTAGCCCTCACCGGTACGACGGATACGTCTCGTATCGAGGCACCCGTTACCCTCAAGGCTTATCTTATGTGTGCTTTTGCAGCATTCGGTGGCATCTTCTTTGGTTACGACACTGGATGGATGGGAGGTGTCTTGGCTATGCCCTACTTCATACACCTCTACACTGGTCTCCCGTACCCTGCTGAGGGCGACACCATTGCTGCTAAGGCCTTCCATCTTCCTGCTCGCGATCAGTCCTTGAGCACCTCCATTCTCTCTGCTGGTACCTTCTTTGGTGCTATCGGTGCTGGTGACCTTGCCGATTTCATTGGCCGCCGACCTACAATTATCTCCGGCTGCATCATATTCTCTGCTGGTTGCATTCTTGAGACCGCATCTACCACTCTTGTAGTCATGGTTGTTGGCCGTTTGATTGCTGGATTTGGCGTTGGATTCATCTCCGCCATTATCATTCTATACATGTCTGAGATCGCTCCCAAGAAAGTTCGTGGTGCTCTCGTCTCGGGATACCAATTCTGTATCACCATTGGTATCTTGCTTGCCAACTGCGTCGTCTATGCTACCCAGAATCGCCGCGACACTGGGTCTTACCGCATTCCAATTGCCGTTCAATTCTTATGGGCCATTATTCTCGCTATTGGTCTCTTCCTCCTTCCTGAATCGCCTCGCTATTATGTCAAGAAGGGCAGGCTCGAAGACGCGGCTAAGGCTCTTGCTTCAGTTCGTGGACAGCCAATGAATTCCGACTACATCCAGGATGAGCTTGCTGAAATTATTGCTAACCATGAATACGAGCTCCAAGTTGTCCCACAAACCACCTACTTTGGAGGATGGACCAACTGCTTCACGGGAAGCCTCGGCAATGGTGCAAGCAACGTGCGTCGAACTCTGCTTGGTATATTCCTACAGATGATGCAACAGTTGACTGGTATCAACTTTATCTTCTACTTCGGAACCGTCTTCTTCACTGCCCTCGGCACCATCTCCAACCCCTTTTTGATCAGTTTGGTTACCACTCTCGTCAATGTTTGCTCCACTCCAATTTCATTCTATATCATCGAGAGGTTCGGCCGCCGCACAATTCTCATCTTCGGTGCTTTTGGAATGATCATTGCTCAATTAATTGTTGGTGTAATTGGTGTCACGGCTGGTAAGATTGAGAACCACAATGACTCAGCTGTTCGCGTCATGATTGCTTTTATCTGCATCAATATTTCATTCTTCGCTTGCACTTGGGGTCCAGCCGCATGGGTTGTTGTTGGTGAGATCTTCCCTCTCACCATTCGTTCCCGTGGTGTCGGCCTCTCGACCGCTTCCAACTGGTTCTGGAACTGCGTAAGTTCATCGATCAACCCCATCCAATCTAACATCCACTAACTATGTTTGCAGATCATCGGTATTATTACCCCATATCTTGTCGGTACTGGTAAGGGCGATGCCAACCTTGGCGCCAAGGTCTTTTTCATGTGGGGAGGACTTTGCTGCATCTCGTTCTCCTTCGCCTACTTCTTCGTTCCAGAGACCAAGGGTCTATCCCTCGAGCAAGTCGACAAGATGTTAGAAGAGAGCACACCTCGCACATCCAACAAGTGGGTTCCACATTCCACGTTTGCTGGCGATATGCACCTTGCGGGGAAGGGAATTCAACTTGGGGGTGCCGAGCACCTTGATCATAATGCTGGTGGCGAGAAGAAATCCTGATCACGGTGTTTGTGGCAAGAATGGCGGTGCTTAAATGTATATATGAAACGACTGGTGGCGGGGAGGGCGGCGTTTAAATATATGTAAGGAATGGGAGTATAATGTTTTTGAAGAGGGGGGGGTTATAAGCGTGGCTTTGATATTATCGCTCTGCCATATATGCTAGCAGAATAGACTAGAAAAGCAAGTACTTGATATTTATTCAAACTTAATTTTGCTTGATGGGACAATTTACGCGTAAGAGACCTAGCCGCTTGATATGACATGATATGAAGTTATGAAGGTTTAGTGAGCCCTTTTACCAATCTCAAGCCTCTAAAGCGAAAGACTAGAATAATTATCCACCTATACCTACCCATACCTTACAGAATAACTAATAATAGCGAACGAGTCGTGCTTTCTCGTCCCCCGGCTAAACAATTCTCCCCGCATTATCATTTCTCCGCCCCCATCGCGGATGATCCTTCGGGTTCTCGACTTCTGTATTACCTGTCGAGTCTATCCGTGCCAAGCTTGGCGAACCAGTCCCTCATGTCGGACATTACATCTCTCGGACCCTGCTGGGCGCTCTACTGGCCTTCTGGGATATCTTGGACGAAGCTGCGCTGCTGATAAGTCTGGCTGGGCCGGATGGCTCTTGTTGTATAGAGACCTGGCAAACATGCCGGTGGCGGCAAATTCACCTCTTTCTAGGTTTCTTCACTGGATATTCTCTTTTTTTGGGGAGGGGGGGTTGGGGGGGAGGCCGTTCAGTTGTAAGATAAATATTCATTGAGATCATGTCATACGTCCTCTCCAATCCCTTCCCAGTGATCATGAAGAACCCCATTACCGCATCGTTGTTCCTCTCGGGCCTTGCACTGGCCTCTCCTGCTCTTGCTGCGAAGGCTCTCACATTTCCTATCTCCAGGAGACATGTGCCCGGCTCCTCAGTCCCTCGTCGGGGACTTGGTGGCCGAGCTACCGTTGCTGAGCCTCTTCTCAACAATATCACTCTATACCAGGCGGCTGTCACGGTTGGGACGCCGCCGCAGAAGTTTTTGCTCCAGATTGACACGGGAAGCAGCGATATCTATATCATAGACAAGAGTGCTGACCAATGTAGCTCTACTGCCGCCATTCAGTCTCTCTACTATGGCGGCTGTTCCGGAGGCGTTTGTATGTACTCTTATTCTTCCATTGATTGCATGCCTTGCTAATATATCCAGTCGACTCGTCGAAATCATCTACCTTCAAGGTCGCGGTGGCGGGTGGTTTTGACATCACGTACGGTGACGGTACTGAGAGCAGCGGAGATTATATCACGGATGACTTTGGCATCGGTGGTGCCGTTATCAAAGGCCTGGAGCTGGGCCTGGCTTATAACACGACGGCCGGAATTGGAGTCATGGGCATTGGCTATGATACTAACGAAGCCTCTCTTACCAGCGCCGACTCCATTCCGTACCCGAATTTCATGGACTCGATTCTCAGCCAGGGTTTGATCAATACTAAGGCGTACAGCCTATACCTTGATGACCTGGAATCAGCTTCGGGGTCGATCATTTTCGGTGGTGTGGATACCGATAAATTCGTGTACGTATCTCTTCGTGCTTGTAATCTTCAGGCATTGACGGCCCCAGTGGCACATTGAGATCAGTTCCCATCCTAGAGGAAGGCGAAGATTATTACGAATTCATGGTCACCCTGTCGTCCATCTCGATCACCGACCAAAACGGCACATCCAGCGCTCTGACATCCTCGACATTCGACGAGGCCTTCCTCCTAGACTCCGGAACGACCTTCTCGTTCCTCCCACCCAGCGTCACCACCGCCATCATCACGGCCCTCTCCGCCGTCGAACGACCCCCAGCAATCTACGTCGACTGCGACACCCGCCAATCCCAATCCCACGGCTTCCTGACCTTCTCGTTCGCCCCCGCCGTGTCCATCAGCGTTCCAATCTCCGAGCTGATATTCAGTCTCGACGTGCCACTCGGCGGCTTCTCCTTCTCAAACGTCTGCCAGCTCGGCGTCGTCAGAGCTAGCCAGTACAACGTCCTCGGCGACACGTTCCTGCGATCTGCATATGTCGTCTACGATCTCGCGAACAACCAGATCGGCCTCGCCCAGACGAACTTCGCGTCGACCGGCAGTAATGTTGTAGAGCTGCAGGCGGGCGATGGTGGGATCCCCGTGCTTACGGGTGCGGCGAGTAGCGTCGTCACGCAGGCCCCGCCAAGTCTGTCGAGTACGGCGAGGGGGACGGGGCCGACGGCGCTGGAAACCTCGGAAGCCGAAACCGAGGTTGGAGCTGCGACGGCGACGGCGGTGGATTTTACGACTGCTGAGAGGCCGACTCTTACGGTATCTAGTAGTGGGACGGCTACGGCGACAGGTGCAGCGACGACAGGGTCGGCGTTAGCTAGTGGTGCGGTCAGGAGGGGATGTAGCTTTAGAGTGGTTGGGCTGGTTGTTTCCGGGGTGGCTGTATTAGCTGGTGGGGGGCTGATTGTTCTGTGATAGGATTCGGAGGGGTGGGCTACTGAGTCGCTCAAGATGGCAGCGAGGGTAGTGCTTGCTATATATTGTAAAAGTGCATAGAAGGATAATCGGTGGAAGCATGGATTTATAGAATCAACATATTACAGATACGATAGGGATTGGGTACCTAATTGAATACATGTCAAAGCCTTGCGCATATATATTTATGATGCTAGGGATGATTGGTATCTACTCAACAGCGGCGTACAATAAGCCACACTTAGGATGCCAACCTCCTGTGAATGAGGTAGCTACACCAAAACACCCCCCATATTACGCCCAGAGCCATGCCTGGCTGTATCCCATGCTATAATGACCCACTCCGAAGAAATTCAATTCATGACCATTATGTTCTTAGTCCCAGCTCATCCAGCTCATTCCACCAAATGCACCAATCAGTATAATTGCTGTTAGGACTCCTGCTCCAACCTTGTCCCCGGATGTTGGTAGCGAGTTATCCTCCAAGTCAGCCGTAGTGGTGGAACTGCCAGCTCCGGCATTAACATTTCCTGAACTCGTTCCACCGGTACTATTCGTCATTGGCGGTGCCGTTTCTTTGATGATTGTTCCTAAGATCACCTCCATCGCTGCCATTTCCTGTCCAACTCCTGTTGTCCCATCCCACACGGCCTGCTGTCCATTCTCAGTCCATTTTAGTCCACAAGCTCGGCCGTTATCACCACCAGTACATTGTGCAGCGGCAGCAACGGCTGAAGTCATAAGTGCATCCTGGACAATATCATAGGTAAAGGGTGCCATCTTGGTTGTAGCAGCCATCCATCGTGAGAGGTAGGCCTTGAAAGACAACATATCAGTATCGCAAGTTACCGGCGTCTGGGTCTCACAAGATATCTCAACAAAGATACCACTGGTCGGGTCAGCGAATACTGCTATGGTAGCGTTAAGCAGGCTATTAGTGCGCTGCTTCCAGACATCTGAACCGGTCTGAAAATTTTACGTTAATGCGTATCATAGATAATGTTGGAAGACAGTACATACGAAGTTATACATGGCTGCGGCACCCAGGAGCCACATTCCAGCATTATAGGTGTATTGAACATGATTGATCTGAGTGCAGTTCAAGAGATCATCCGAGCCATCATATACGTGATAGTTGCTATCGATGAGTCCGATTGCACTGACCCAATCCCAAGTTGTCTCAGCCCAGTCTGCATAAGTTTGATTGTTAGTGTATACAGCCAACCGTGCTCCAATATTGAAGAATGCGCCGTTGGAAATCGAGTTCTTGTAATTGTATCCGTTGTTAAAGGTGAAGATTTGCCATCTCAGACCTCCACCACATGTTGTGTTGTCCCAGCGTGAAGCTTGTGTGTTAAAAACGGCCTGCGCAAGGGCCAGCCATTGCGGCTGTGATGAAGGAGGATTTGGGAAGTTCGACTCGGCGGCCGACATTGCTGCCAGACCCCAGAAACCTATAGGTTAAATAATTAGCACTTTTCCAGCCTGGGCACTCGATTCGAGAGAAATTGACGGACCTTGATCATCGTTACCCAGTGACTTTGACTGATTAGGCGGCATGTAGTTGTCGTCAGGGCCGACTTGGAAGAGCAGAGCATCTGTGACGACTTGATTGTATGATGTGTCGCCCGTCACATACCAGTAATTGATCATGGCACCCCACATGGCTCCAGCTTCCCACCAGTAATATCCTGACGGTGGTTGAGGTAGGAGACCTGGGATATTGGTTTCGCCCGACACGTTTCCAGTGTAGTAGCTCATCATGTCGAATGCAATCGTACTTGCTGTTTTTTTGACAGAGTCTAGATACAGTCAGATATTTGCCTGCTGTTCCAGGATGTCGGCGCTGCAATCTAGGAAGTAAAACGCGAACAAAATCTACGCACCTGACGATGTGAAGTCGACATCAATCGCGAGAGCGATATTGCTAACGAGCGTGACCGCGGTTGCCGCTCGTTGACAGAGTGTAGCGATCCTCATGGTGACCGTGGTTCGCTCCAGACGAAGGCCTTTACTTGCACACAAGGCTGGAACGTACGGTGAGAGAGAGAGAGAGAGAAAGAAAGAAACAATTGAAGCCGTTGACAGCAGAAAGTAGAGAGCGGACGCCGGCAGTGAATGGACGGCACAACGGGGCTGGTTGTCTTAGCGGAGCAGGCAGTGTAAACATGAAATGATGACCGCCTGGCGCATTCTCTTGTATGCTTGTACAGGTACGGAGGAAGTTGAGCAGGGCGCCAAGACTGAGCAGAATAATGAAGGGAAGGAGCAATTTCCTGGATTTCCTGGATTTTCTGGATTTTCCTGTGGCGGTTGACTGATGAAGGGACCCAGACCCAGGCGAGACGGGGTGCAGGGGCAGCGAGGGCAGGTACTGAATGTACTGTAACTTGCAGCTGGGCCCCTGGACACCGGGGGGCCGGGGGCCGGGACGGGGGCGGGAGGTTGTCCGCATTTCTTATCGTGCCCACGTCTATCGAGACTGATCAACAGCCCAACGCAGCGCTGCACTCGGCCTGGCAACAGCCCCCTTGAGGGCTCTATTCCTCGCGCAGCAGAGGAGTCTGCTCGCCGTCAACGAAAAGCCCAAGGGCTGCATCACGGCCAGACCATCTATCACAGCCCGCCAGAGACGGCATCATCATTGCCGTCTTCCAGAGGCTTGTTTTGGGCCAAGGGGTGTTGCGCAGGCTAGCCGCCAAGTCGGCCGTCCGCTCTTCCAAGCCGGGCTGTGCAATGAAAAGCTGAGACACCAAACAAGCAGTAAATCCCCAATCAAGACAAACAGATGCCCGGCCGACAATGGAAAACAAGCTGCAATGCCAGCCGCTTGCTTCACGAAGCATCCCTTCTCCAGCCCGGATCCTCAATCCAGGCCATCCATCTCCGACGAAGCACAACGAAGCACAGCGACTCCGTTCACCACCCAGTGGCCGACTATCACGTGCAGGAAATCACGCTTGAGCCACCGCTGTGCGCCAAGAATGCAGACCGAGTCAGGAGCGAAGTCGCCTGGCCAGGGCTGGGCGTGGTGGGAGATGCTGGGCCTGCAACTTTTACCATCGAGATATCATCGAGATGTCATCTCTGCGGGCCGCGGGCTACTGATGTTCATATAAAGTTGGCTGGCTCTGTCCCCACAAACTGCCCCGTATCGAGTTGCTGCTAGGAGGCCACGCGTTCCCCGTCACGTGATCCGACCCCACAGCCCGGAGTGGAAACACTCGACATTCCCCCGCGGTAATCCCGAAATGCGATGAAACCTATGGGCAATGGGCAGGTCCTGGGAGGAAAAGGAGCAAAAGGAACAAAAGATACAAAGGGCGCGTAATATCCCCGACAAGGTAGCAGATGTTCTAAATGGTTTGAAGATCTGCCGTGTTCGAGGCAGAGCTATCTCCATCTATGGTTTCTGTTCCCTCGAGTATAGACGAATTAATGGTGTAGAAGTATATATAGTAGACTGACTGTCAAGGGCTGATCTTTTTGAACCCCAAGCCCCCTCTCTGTAATCAGCTGTTCCATCTGTCTTTCTGGTATCTCAATCTCTATTGCTGATGGATTTCGTGCCATACTCCAAGTCAGGATTCCCTAGCTGTCCTAATCTACCACTCTACAAGCCTAAAAGCTACAAGCTCTCTGAACGGCGATACCACTCCTTCCAAAAGGCCACCATATGCCTACCGATCCCGTTTGCTATGGCCAGGTCTCTCGAAAGGAGCATGCAAACCTTCTGCAGCGATCAACTTCTCTATCGGATATGGCAGGAAAGAATAAAGCAGTTGAAGCCGCAGTTTCAGGGCTGGAATTTATTTGCTGCTATCTACCATTGCCAGAGTTTGGCTACAAATCTTTGTTTTGCACCGCGTACCTCAGCACAGAGGACCCTGCCTCAGCGGCTGTTGCATTTGTTGGATTCGCGGCCAGCCTGGCGACGATCGCAGGGCTTTTAGCTCAAAGCGCGGAGGCAATCAAGCATCTCTGCTATATGAAGGAAGATTACCACAAGCTCAATAAGCTTATTACGCAGCTTCAAGGTTTGTTTGATGGGGATTCACGCCTGGGCTAGTTTCAAATTTAGTGGTTATGTATTCAGCAGGACCTAGGTCATTTTTCCACGACTTTACACATCAACACAATGCAACACTGAAGACATGTAATACTGCATCTACTATGCTGTAAACGATTGCTGGTATATAATATGTGAAGTTCTCGGGGCAGTGGCTCGAGGTGTCGGTTTTACCTGGTCCTCTGGCTTTCCATGCATTTGAAATATAACTACTGGCAAAACCAAGGCGCCCATCCAAGAAGAAACAGAAAACAGAAAACAGAAAACAGAAAACAGAAAACAGAAAACAGAAGACAGAAGACAGGAGACACTCCGCTATACCGCGTCGCACTGTTTCTGTCGTCTATGAGATGGTAAAGCTAGTAAATTGATTTCATGAAGCTACTTGGAGAGAGATATACGCCAAATAAAGCAGTCGTGTAGAATAGAGCTATACAAGGCAAGACGTGCTGGTACGTATGGGATATATTTTTAGTGGCGGTAGGGGGTCGAAGCTTAGACATCTAGTCGCGTCTCGAATCATTGGCTCTGGGCTCTCCAGCAAGTGCGCCGAGGTATCGGTCATCGACTGATGTTTTTTATTTACATTTACTATTCTATCTAACTAATAATTATTTCCACCAAGTACACCCGCTCGTCTAAATATTCTTCATACAGCACGACGCCCTACAACTTCTCCACAACAGGTTCGGGCGAGGTTTTGGGGGACTGACCGTCCTCCTGACCAACACTATCAACACTTGGGAGACCCATCTGTCGAGTATCCCAGCCCTTGCTCTCGAGGTATGCTCTGAATTTTACATCTTCAGTTACGATAGTGTCCTGACCAATATGTGGTAGGAAAAAGTATGCGATGAATGCAGAGAGGATGCACAGGCTGGATGCAACCCAGAAGGGATACTGGGCACTCTTCACGGTACCTGAACCGCCGGCAGCTTCAATATACGGGAAAACCTTGGTTCCGACAAAGGCACCAATCTTTCCAATAGCTGCTGCAATACCGTAATACTGACCTCGGATACCAGTAGCAGACGTCTTGGACGCAATGAGACCGATGTTGTCACCTGGGCCGAACTCGCCCAGTGAGAGAAATATGCCGTAAACGACGGCAAAGCCGGCGACATTTCCGGCCTGGGACAGAGATGCATAACAACCGGCCATGATATATCCAACTATAGCCTGAAGAGAGACACCGATAATGAGAGCCCATCGAGGGCCAATCCAGTCGGAGAAAAAGGCTCCTAGGATAGCACCTGGAATGTAAAACAGATTGATGACGGTGTTCCAGCCAAAGGTCTGGTAGAGAGGTGCAGTGTCGCCAATGATGGTGGCAACAATCGTGGAGGAGTAGATGCCGAATGCATAGACAGAGAACTGCGATTGTTAGCTATACGTCAATTAAGCAAAAGAAAGGGAAGATACGAACATCGTAGAGGAACCAGATGGAGCCGACGACGAGAAGACGTTTCCAATAGAACTTGATGACGAGGCTGTAGGGAATTCTGGTATACTTCATCGACTCGCGCTTGAACTCCTCGGGCTCCTTGAGGTAGATTCGCATGACCAATAAGATAATCGGCGGGACGACACCGAGACCTAGGGCAGTTCTCCAAGTTGCGCGCAGATGGCTCTCTGTGAAGATGAGAACCAGAACATATGGTACAAAGGCGCCGACAACGAAACCCCAATCAATCATATTATTTGTAAACAGGACGAACCAAAGATTCCGCGTGCCCTTCTTCAGTTCGCCCGTAGCCTCGGCGGCAGCCACACTACCAGCAGGATATTCTCCTCCAATGCCAATGCCGACCAGGAAGCGGTATGCTGTAAGAGCAGCAATCATACCGTTTAGGGAGCCACCGGCACCGTACGCGCCAGCACTGAGCGCAGTGAAGATTGTCATGATAATAGTCGAGACGAGGAGGGAATTCCTTCGCGACCACTTATCGCTGGTATATCCAAAGGTAAGCTGGCCCACGACGATGCCGACGAAGGCAATGGCAGCAACGTTGCTCTCAGCCGGCGAATTGGTGTATGCGTCTTTGTAGATTATACCCAAGATAGTACCAACGGATCCGATGACCTAGTGGCTGTCAGCATGCAACATTGGCTTGCCAGCGAGTTCACGTACACTCTGGACGTAGCCTTCGGCAAAGAGACCCGAGCCGGCAGCCAGTACAGGGAAGATCCTGTGCGAGAAAGACTTTGGGACAGTGGCCAGAGGGTCATTGTCGACTTCATTTACAGGAGCTTCTTCAGCCGGAGCCGGCTCTCTGTTCAGCTTACGGAAGACGTTCATCTCGAAGGACGAAGGGACGAAGGGACGATCGAGAGAGGAGTAGTAGCGATGTTTGGAGAGGGAGATTTGGAGAGTCTAGGAGAGGAAGATAAAGACGAGGAAGAAAAAAAAAACAATGGTGGGGGGAGATCAGCGATACTTAAGCGGCTGGGAGGAGGAGAGGGACTACCTTAGGGACCTAGGTAAGGCAGGGTGCCAGAGGTAGGTCTTGAACATACAGTAGCAGTGCGGCACGCACAGCCGAAGTAGGCAAGCTAGGTAGGTGGGTAGAGAGGCTGCATTGTGCCCAGAACAGGACAGCTGGACAGCCATCTGTGGGCGTTGGGTGGGAGCTGAGGGAGTTGAGGGAGTTGTGGGCGCTGTGGGCGTTGTGGGCGCGGAGGGATCTAGAGATTTGCGTCTTCTACTGCACGGCGAGTGCCTACTGTAGCTAAGGTGGGGTAGGGACAGTACGTACAGTACCTACTACGGCTTCTGTGGCCGCTGGAACGTAATGACCTCACTGTACTGTAGGCATCTAGGTACCTACGACGGTGTGCCCACAGCACTGCAAGCGCTGGACTTAGGGACCTCAGGTAGGTACCTACAGCCCCTACGGTCCCGACCACTGCAGTAGCATGCCTTCCTCTTCCCTGCCCTCAACGAACCGACAAGGCTACATAGATAGAGCTCAACAGCTTGGCAGCTTGGCAGCTTGGCAACCCGAGATCAGGGCGAGATGGCGGACCTACAGCACCGTGCGTACGCACCGCAGTGCATGTACTGTACGCACAGTGCAGTACCTCCAGGAACCCACAGTGCCCACAGTATCTACGACCTCAACACCCCTCCAGCCCAAGAAACCAAGAACCCTCCCTACAACCAAGCTCCTCTACCCTACAAATCCCGAATGCAGCATAGCCCGGACATTTCTGCCTCGCACGCTGGCTCCAGAGCGGGCGGGTCAGAACAGGAAGCTGGCTGCAGGATCAAGCTTTGCATGGCGCCGGCTGACGCCCTGCTTTCCGCCGTTGGCACAGAGCGCTATCGACCGCTATCGACCGCTATCGAGCGCGTGCCCTGCCGGCTGGTAGATAAGGCCCGGCCACGCCACCATTGGACAGCGCGTGGCCGGCGTGCCATTGGCCGGCCTGCGTATCAGCGCGGCTGCATCCCAGTCGAGCCAGCCAGGCGAGCGGGGAGGGCATCGGCAGAGACACAATGCCCTTTCTCCCCTGCTAGCCTCATCCGATCCGCCCAGATCCCACATCCCACCCAATCAGGCGGCCGGCTGTGTGCACGCCGAGACATTGCTTCCAGGGTTGGTCTTCGGCCATCCACGGCGTCTGCAGGCGGATATAGGACAGGACGGCCAGGACAGGCCAGGACAGGCCAGGATGGGGGCCCCTGATGCTCGATATACAGTGCAGTACAGCACTACGGTCTTCAGCACAGGCACTGATAAGAAAAGCACCTGCCTTGTCCGCCTCCCCCCCCCTTGCAGTCGTCGTCTACTGTGTACATACTGTACAGTACAGTACCAGTACACCTACGCAGCAACGGAGATCGGTGACGCCGAGGGTGCCTCGGCTCCTCGCCTCTGCGCTCAGCTGCCTTGGGGGGCGGCTACAACACTGGCGAGTCTGTTATCTACAGTATCTACCTGCCGCTCTCATGCATGACGTTGCATTGTCGACAAGCGACGCCGCCGTGCGGCCTGTGGCCTGTTGGGAACGATATCCTCGGCAAGGACCCAATCAGACTGCTCTCGTGTCTACTACCTGCTCTACTGCTCTATACTACTGTACAGTACAGTACTACACTACAGTACTACACTACTATGCAGTACTACCGTGCATGACTACTGTACCGAACAATGGAACGCTGCCGCTGTGCCCACGGTGGCATCCAGTATCATGCCTAGCTGAGAGTCGCCGCTATAGCGTTCTGGCTATCCGTACTTGCGATATTGATTCCAAGCAAAGCGCGACTGGATGGACCCGTGCCCGAGTTACACCTCTTCTGCCGACCACGGTTACGTAATCCATGCCTTACGTTCCCCGTACACACTGTACTGTACTACCCCAAATGCACTAATCTACTGTATGCACGCACAGACCAAAGCCCTCGTCTCCACTCTCTCCTCGATCCCTTCTCGCCAAGGAATCTGCTCAGAGCTAGCACGTGCGGTCTTCCTTCCTCTTCCTCTTCCTCTTCCCATTCCTCTTTCTCTTCCCAACACAAAGTCCTCAACGCATCCAGCAGACCACCTCCAGAATATCTACTACATGTGCTGCGCTGGATGTGAGGGAAACTGCGGCTTATCTTTCTTTCTCTGGAGGAATGCCGTGCTCTTCTCTTTACGCAGCTTTTGCCGTCGTTGCGAGCTGCGATGCCAGAGTTTAGATTGCCGCCTTGCTGATTGGAGCTACCAGTGTTGAGTCGAGAGTAGGTGATGGTGGGAACTTGCTCGTTCTCAGCAGGTGGGATTATTTGATATCCACGTGCCTGGACGCGTGGCCTACTTCCTACTCCTGTTGGGATATGGAGTGATGACATCTTTGACACCTGCCAGAGCTTGCGATTTCAGCCTGCCCACATTGACCATGTGCAAACCAATGCTGGAACGTGCCTCTATTCGGTGTCTCGGCGTGGTTGGATTATACCGCCTTCACATGGGATTGCGCGGGCTAACGGAAGACCAATGAATATAGCTATATCTTTGCTAGTAAGAGCCATTCTTCTATATAATTTCCTTTCTCTATGTGGGTTTATTTATCACTGTACACCACCATCAAGTAAAAGTTGGCTTTAGAGCGAAGCGACCTCTCGGGGTTTGGGGATACCCCCAAGAACGTCTACCTTACCGCTATCATACGCACTATAGATCAATGCACAGAGGTATGTTCAGGCAATCCTGAAGCTAAAGTCTTGGTATCCTCCATTTTATCTGAGCAACGCCATTTAATGGGGAGTTTCCAACCATCTCATGAGCTGTCTTTATTACTCTCCATCGCTCTGTACGGGAGAATACTTCATCCCTCAACCATATCGCTGGACGTGGTATTCTTCCCATCATCTCCATCATAATCCCTGAAATTCCCACTCACAGGGTTCCGATCTATGACGAATGCGAACTTGTCTGGATTGGCCTTCACAAACTCCGGGATGTCAAGATTCCGCTCTACACGATCGAAATGCGAATTCTCACGGTCGAAGATATCCAGGCCCCATCTGACCCTATTCAGAATCTTTCCTCTATCTAGGAATTCGGGTCTGTTGTATTCGCTGTGCGAGAAAGACGTGACTTTTAGGACTAGCTCTTCGAGTGTTGGCAAGCAATAGCTGCAATGCCATGCCGCGTTATATATTTCAGCGTCAGGGAAGCCGGATCGTAGGTCTTCCGGACGGACGGTGTCGTTCCCTTCGTAGAATGTTGCTTGTGGGTATGGCCATTCGCCGGCCATGCGGTTAAGCCATTGGAAGGAATAATAGTACATACGACTTCGCAACGTCGTTGAGCGGGGAAAATCGCAGTTCCGGAGTACCTCGAGGGTATCTGGTCGAGGCAATTCGTCTACATCTGCAACGACGATAACGTCGCCGAGCTCTGCTTTTTGTGAGCCGGTTAATTGTGGAATGACTTGATCAAACATGGCATTGCGGGAGAAAATCTCGCGATCCCAAGTAAAGTTGAACTCTACTCCAGTGTCGTTCAGTGTATGTCTGATCATTTTATTGTGGTAGCCTGAGAATCGTGCCCAGTTCTCTTTGATGAAGAGGGGTTTTGGCATATCAGTGAAGGTATGATCGGCTTCCAGCATAACAAAATAGTCGACATGGCTGTACAGCTGTCCAAGACGGATCTCTAGCCAGTCAAGTTCGGTGTTGATGAGGAAGAGATCATAGATTTTTCTACGCCGGGTCCGGTTGAGATAGACATCGAATCGGCGATTCCTACAGAATGTTTCGGCTTCTTCGAGGGATAGAAACCCGAGCTCATCGAGAACAGGTTTACGGACAGGATCGGGTGGGTAGGATGCCTGCTTTAAATCGAGCCGATGGAGAGAGCGCTTTTGTTCCGGAGTTGCGAGAAAGATCAAGATTGATGTAGCCAAGGCGGCTATGATGAGGATTCTGACATGTTGTTGGGTGATCTCGAACTTTGACAGGGCAGTCTGCACTCCTAGCTTCTCCAACATTGTACGTGATAACAGGAGGTTTGCTGATAAGTAGTGAGGCCTAGAGAAACCTAACGAAACCAGACTTCGTAACGACTAGAGTGAAGTGAAATGTCAACAAGGTGGCATAACTGTTACGGGTATATATCGAACTGGTCAATACTCTAGGAGGGTAGGCTACCCTTAAGAATTTCAAGACAGCAAGGGCTTGATATCAGAGTGAATGAGACCGGTATGCTAGCATGTTAGCTACCTTGTGTTTACTGACTTGCTTCTACTCTCCATTGTGATTTCGGGGCAAGGTCTCAATATCCGATGTCGAGATAGCAACTAAGCTTCGGAGTCCGTGAAACATTTCATTAAAAAAACAAGATGCTAATCTCAATCAGGCGGCGGCACCAGCTGCTGTTTTTCTAACAAGCCAGTCAATCCGTGCCGATACTCCAAATCTGCATCTTTTCCTCAATGTCTGCTTTATCGTGGCTGGAGTAGCCCTCGTATCGTACGGCGAGATAGAATTCTCACACATTGGATTTTTATACCAATTGAGCGGCTTGTTCTGCCAAGCTATTCGCCTAATCATGGTACAGATTCTACTCCGGAAAGCCAGATAATCCAGCATCTTACAATGAGATAACACCCGCATCATTAAGATAGCGTATGGTGTTCATATTACTTCGGTCCTTTTGAGTCGATAGCACTGGGTAAGCAGATAGCGAGCATAGGTTGCATTCATTAGGAATAAGCCTCACAAACAGTGAAATAAAAGTCGTACTTCTGTATTCGACGCCATGATATCCCACACTCGTACATATATATGTATAAACACGCTAGCACTTGTCAAAATCCAAAATCCGTACATTACTCTGCATAAGAGATCGCCCTGCTCGACCGAGCAGAACGTCGTCGACCTGTATTCGAGGACTCCTCAACCCCCTTTAGTTTTGACGCACTGACCTTTACCTTCTTGCTGATATCCTTCTTCTCCTCGGCATCCATTTTGCGCTTCTTTTCGTTCGCTGTCGCTTCACTGGGGTCGTCCAGTGCCTCTTTCCCATCATCCTCATCGGCCTCCTGCTTCACCCCCGCTTTCTTCGCCTTTGCATGCGGTCCGGCCTTCGCATTCACGGGCTCGAGCTTCTTCCCATGGCCACGGTGCAGATCCTCGGTTTTGACATCTCCAGCCACAGGGCCCGTCTTCTTCTGTACGCTCGGCACCACACAGCTGGTCCTGCCACCGACGGTCAGGAAGGTGATCTGCGAGCCGTCAGGCAGCGTCGTCGAGGCGTCCTTTTTGCCCTTTCCCCAGCGGTGCTTGAAGAGCCAGTCATCGGGGAACTGGCTGGAGTCGCCGAGCGTGGAGACGGCGAGGGCGCAGATGTGCAGGAGAGAGGTGTGCAGCTGCTTCAGCTGCGCGGGGGTGAATGTGTCGCTGTACTGCTCCGGGTGGAGTCGGGCGTGGTACATTATCTCGTCGCTTTGTTGGAGGTTAGGTGTGGCTTGGGATAGATAGGAGATGGAGGTAACGAGATGGACCTACCCGACCCAGTTCCCGATACCGCTGATGTTGGCCTGGTCGAGGAGGAGAGCCTTGACAGGGACGTGTTTCCTCCCCATTAACTTATTTAACCACTCTTCAGTCAGCACGTCTTTGTCAATCACGGGATCCGGACCATTCTCCTTCAAGGGCGTCGTCTTCCTGATATCCTCGCCTGCACAATCGAGTAACCTGATGCGTGCAAAGCGTCGAGGGTCGGTGAATGCCGCTTCGACTTTGGGAGATTCCGACGTCTCGATGCTGAATTTCCAGTATTTAGGTGGCCATTCCAAAGGATCTTTGGGTTGCTCGGGCTTGTTGTAGGCTGTTTCCTCGCCGCGGATGTGGAGCCAACCTGGGGGGGTTAGCCACGTGACTTGGATGAGATTGGGAGAGGTTTTACCTGTCATGCCAAAATGCAAGACTGGATGGGGAGGAGACGACAAGATTAACCTAGAAGACAAGATTAGCAACCTTTTCGAAATCTTCGCTCTTGTAATGGCCGTCGAGACTACCATAGTGAGATTCCAGCTTACCAGAAATACTTCCCCTGTTGCCCAGCATCAAGGATCTTCTTCCCCGTCAAAGCCTTCTGGAACTCCGCCCCAGACGTCCCTACCTTCCCAAAGACATTGCTGTCATCCTGGGCATTGACTACTGCCAATGTCTTACCGACGAGGAATTTGCGGATGTAGTGGACGATGCGAGCAACTGGCAAGCGTTAATGACGCCGTGATAAGGGGAATGAATTGGAATATTCCTACCTTCGCCAATTTCAGGCATCCTGCAGACGTCTGAGAGAGTTCTCTACGCCACTTAGAGTCGATATAATGAAGAAAACACGACAGTGTCGGTCGGGATACCTCGAGTCGTGAACTCGAGGCGCGAAATAAGCACGAAGTAACGTGACCGCTAGGTCAATCTAATTAAGGTCAATCTAATTAACATCAATGCCGCAATTTCAAGGCACAACCCGACAATTAAGTATGGAGCCTCGGATGGCGGTCCCCGCAACACCTCGGCTTATCTTCCGTCATATCGCTACTGCAGTGCGTCCCCTTCACAAGCTTATTATTGCATCATTTAAAACCCTATCCACTCCTTTGCCCCAAGAAAGGGTCCAGACACGTTCCAATATATCGCCCAAGAGAAACAACACAGCCAAGATGGTCGCCGACGCCCTCATCTACCACCCATCCGTCACGCACTACCTCAAATTCGTCTCGACGACCATCGGTCGCGACAAGCTCCTGCGCACCATCCAGTACTTCTCGCGCTTCTATGCCTGGTACCTGTACCGCACCAACGCGAGCCCCGCCTCGATCGCGCCCTTCGACGCCATCAAGAAGCAGTTCGGGCTCGCCAGGAAGCTGCTGCGCGTCGGCAAGAACGTCGAGCACTTCAAGGCCGCCGCGCTCGCTGCCGACTCCAAGGGCCTGGATCCCGTCGTCAAGTACCTGGCCGTGGGCCGCCAGCTCGGTTATGGCGGCTACCTGACGTTCGACTCGCTGACGTATCTGGATGTCGCGGGCATCAAGCCCAATGCGGCGGCGAAGAGGCTGGGCAGGGAGGCCTACAAGGCGTGGTTTGCGGGGTTGGCGTGCAGTGCCGTCAGCGGGGTCTATACGCTCTGGAGATTGAGAGAGAGGGAGGCGGCTGTGGATAAGAAGATCGGCGAGGGCGTGGTGGAGGCCAAGACTATCGAGAGGTGAGTACTCTGGCTGGATCTCGAAGTTCGGGACTTGTTGCTGACTGACGCAGGGAACGTGCGGTGATCAAGCTGCAGCTGCTTTCTGACCTGGCTGACTTGGCCATCCCGACCTCGGCGCTGGGTTGGGTAGACCTCGATGATGGTGTTGTTGGTTTGGCAGGTCTGGTTAGCAGTTTTATTGGTGTTTATGGTGCTTGGAAGAAGACGGCTTAGAATTGATGATGTTGGTCGAGCTAACGCGGATTGGAATTATTATTAGTTGTAACTTGCAATAGACGTGCATACTCTATTCAACGAGTATAGAGTTGTACAGTATGAATACCATATTCGATTTGAATATAATTTATTTGCTCTCCAACCACTTTCACTCTATCGGAGTTGATGGGAAATATATCTCAGTAGGCCGGTCCTGATAAGTATCTTGGTTAGAGGGTTTGATATTTGGTCGTTTGGTCTAGTCTCTTCTGCGACTGTTGTTTTGTAGCATCGTGTACAGCTCTTGGGCGGTCGAAGGAGGTGGAAAGACGTTTTAGTCTCGACAGGCACATAATAAATAGCTATGTAAGCATATATTATACAAATCCAGCAAAGTTCCCATGCCAATTCCTACGCAATCATATCGTCATAATCCTCCTCCTCATCATCCTGAACAACCACGGCCTCCTTCCTCTTCGTCAGATCCTTGCGATCCAGCGGACACGTGCCTTGCAATTTCAACCACGGCGCAATGCAGTCCATGTCGAACCTATGGCTCGGGTGACAGGGCAGCTGCACGACCAGCGGATGCGGATCGTCGAGGAACCTCTCCGAGCATATAGGACAGACGTCGTCTGCTTTCAAGGACCTCTTCGACACCCTGTCCAGCCCGTCGAGGTATTCCTGGCCGACGCCGCGCACCTCGTCGGGCGGGCTGGCGGCGGCGGATTCCAGCTCGCTGATCAGGGACTCGAGGAAGCCGGCGTGGCCGGGTCCCGAGGCGTCGGCGCGGATCTGGCTGAAGGCGTCGGCGAGGAGGTTGTAGGTGGAGCTTATGTCGACGGGGGTGGGGTGTGCGTGCACGTTGTTGTGGTGCCGGGACGGGTCGTCGTCGGTGCGGATCTCAGAGAGGCGGCTGAAGAAGGTGCTCATATCTGGGCGGCGCCGCTGAGGCTTGGGGTCGCTCTCGGCGGTGATGCCATGTTCCACTGCGAGCGAACTGTCAGTAATTGTAAGAGTGGGCACAGATGAGCAAGCCGTGGGAGAGGCAGAAGACGTACCCTCGTAGGACGCCATGGTGTCTCCTATACTGAACAGGCCCTTGCGCGGCTTTGCGATTTGCGTATTCGTGTAATTGCGAGCTTTTTTGCTGATGTTTGGTGAGCTCGAGAAGATCGGGATATGGTTGGAGCTACCTACCTTATCGGCCAGGCATGCAGCTGAATACGTACGGCGCCCCGCCGCGGGCTACACGGGCGGTCAAGTAGTATTGCCGGCAGTATCTTCAGCCACACCACCCGCTAGCGGATCCACTATAAATATCTCGTACATACACTATGAATACACTCAATATATATATATATATATATATATATATATATATATATATATATTTCCACTTCGCAGCAAAAGCTTGATCAACATCTCAATACCATTCTTTCGGTAGATGCGTCGCTTCAGCTGAAATGCACTCTATTTGCTCAGTACCGAAGACACCTCTCAGTTAAGAGACACCATCAGTTCTCATATCCAGCAAAACACCACCACCTAGTTTATAATCAAACTGGATATCAGTCGTTGGAAGGAAAGCCCGAAAAGAGGTTCATGAAAATTGACAAGGTATTCTGTTTCTTTGGGATTTGAGGTAGGTGAAATGCTTCTCGAGACGGATGCTTGAAACGCCCTTTCATAGTGGAAACCGGCCGGCAGAAGAATGCAAACTGCATCGGCGGTTGGATCATCAATGAGGTCTAATGCCACCAGGGTATTTGCACCTCTAAAAGCCTTGAGCACCATGAGATGCTTTACCTTGGTATGGGCTGTGCGCATTTGGAATCGCATCATGCTTCTTACTCACATACGCCTTGGCTTTCATTTGATTGCTTGCCGCAATGGCTGCAATGATCACTTCAGGATGCGATTTCGCTGGTAAGATGATGGCTCTAGGACCGGCTTTCATGTCAATCCACGCTGATAAGATCTGATAGAATGCACGTACGCGATCCACGAGGCTTATAGAAGGCCGACTCTAACTTATGATTTTAGAGTTACCTAGATAACTCAGATCTGTTCTACACGCCAATTAAAGCAGCATCATATAATGAAAACATATAATCTAATTAGTAAACGTCAATCTAGTATTACTATAACACTGTTGTTTCTTCATAATTTAGAGGCACAGCAGGTGCTTAAATTTAATGTACTGCAAATGACTTACGATATCTCCACAATACCCATGTACCCCGGAATTCGCGTAAAAGCCGTTATGTCGGGGCGATGCCAAGTATCTTTGATGCTATTCTGGGGTCTAAGTAGTAGGTCTGTTACTCTGTTAATCTCTATGTAATAACGAGTTGAACTGGAAATGAATCAAACGGCTTGTATTTCTTCAATCTGCGATATGGTATCTCCTGTCAAAGTGCCTGATCTAGAATCTACCATGGTACCCGGCACAACAGTTGTAGCCCGAGCACAGATCAATTAAGTTGCGCTTTAGTTGATATGATGGCAGCGATTTAAAGAGAGATCATCATCAGTTTCGGGTTCTCCGTGTATAGCAAAGTAAGCCGAAGACTCTGTTGCAACGGCTATGCTGGGTACCACGGTGTCCCCCCGCAGCATTACATCTCCTGCCAACAGGGATCGTGGCTACCGAGAGGTAATGCCGCCGCCGAGCGACGTCATACCAGCGATCAGGGTCTTCAAAGAAACTTTCGACCAAGCTGCTGACTTTATGCAACATAAAAACCATCCATTGCAAGTTTTTGCGTCTCTATCCGCAACAGACAGATGCATTTGACCACTGGGCCACCGAGTCTGCTGCTTCCAGCATCGTCAAAAGCCCAGCTCGCATCGCGACAAACCAAACGCTCTGTCGAGTTAACAACACCGCATCAGGATGAACGATCCAGGACTTGAACAGCCCATCGGAAAGGATGCGAAGATTGTAGAAAGAGAAGGGGCGGATGAGAAAAAGGAGGCTGAGGAGGATGAGGAAGAATTCCTGAAACCGAGGTACGCTTCTCCAATCTTGACCCAGAGGCGTCTTTGGCAAGGGGAAAGATTCTTTCTGGCTATGAATATGAACTCCTGCTTGCAGTTTGACTTTAGTGACGTTACCGAAAGTTCTATTGGATGTCCACTGGCTAACTTATCGCCAAAGCCGCTGGTGGTTCACATCTACTGCTTTTCCGTTGATAGCTGGTACATTTGGCCCAATGGCTTCAGCATTCAGTATTCTTGCCCTCTCCGTACGCTGGCGTGTCTATATACTTCCAGGTCAGGATGCGAGTGCAGGATTTTATATAAATGATCCGCCATGGTAAGTAATACTGTTATTTGATGTCCAGAGGTGTTTTATATCTTGATAGCTAATTCGGACTTTAGGCTCGTCGGAATCAATGCTGCTCAATTAGTCATAGCACTCACATCTAATCTCTTCCTTCTTCTAAATATGGCTCAAAGGGTCAGGTTCTCTATTTCACAACCAGTTACCATAATCGGATGGTACGTCAACCCACAGACCTCATGTACCCATACTAACATGAACCAGGTACCTCTCCTCGTTTACTCTTATCGCTCTGACAGCCACAGCGGCTGGTCCCCTTAAAATGGCCTCTCCAATCGACTATGCCTTCTCGCAAGCCTTCTACTATGCACTGTGGGCGGCTGGACTTTACTTCCTTGTCGCAACATTGATGCTTATTACCGTTATTGGCGCATACGCTGGCCACTATGAGAAGGAATTCAAGTTGACAATGAGCCAGCGAACACTTATGCTGCAAACAATCAGTTTCTTAACATATCTTCTTGCAAGCGGTGCCGTTTATGCACATGTTGAAGGTTGGCAGTATCTCGACGCTATTTATTGGGCCGACTTCACACTCCTCACGATAGGCACTGGAGACTTTGCTCCGACGACTAATGTGGGTCGCGGACTCCTCTTTCCCTTTGCAATCGGCGGAATCATTATTCTTGGCCTCGTGATTGGTTCCATCCGAAGTCTGGTGCTGGATCGAGGTAAGGTCAAGCTTGGGGCCCGAATGATAGAAAAAGAACGAGAACGTCTATTAGGAAGAATTGCCAACAAGAAAAACAATATGTTAACGCCAATTACTGGTAATGATCTAAGACCAACTTCAGACAAGTCAGGCGCTGGGAAGTATCGGATGACAGAACGTGAGCGCCGTAAGAAAGAGTTCGAGATGATGAGGGGGATACAACACCATGCTGCTGTAAAAAGACGTTGGACTTCGTTGGCAATATCTGGTTCTACATGGTTCGCACTTTGGTTTGCCGGTGCAGGTATATTTACGGTGCATAATCTATCCCTACAGCCTCTTTCAACATTTACTACTGAATACTTATTCCTTCCAAGGCGACAGAAACTGCAGAGAAGTGGACGTACTTCGACTCGTTATACTTCTCCTACACCTCTCTTTTAACTATCGGATACGGCGATATATCACCCGGATCGAACTCGGGCAAACCATTTTTCGTCTTCTGGTCTCTCCTCGCTATTCCGTCCTTGACTATCCTCATTAGTAACATGGGTGACACAATCGTCAAGGGTATCCGAGACCTAACGCTTTGGGTTGGCAATCTCACTGTCCTGCCAGGCGAAAATGGAGTCAGAGCTGGCCTGAAACACACAATGCATAAGGTATGTGGCACCTCAAAATCATTTCAAAATCATTCTATACTCCAAACCCTAATTCATCCCCAGGCCACACGCGGCAGATTTGGTGAAGAAATCAGCGAAACCCCACCTGGCTTACTGGGCGAAACCAGTCGTCGAAACGTAGCCGACGACTCCTCGGAAGAAGGGGAAGGCGGCAACAACTACCGCAAGAATGACCCTGAATCGGCCGGGCAACGCGCTGCCGGCGATCGTGCAGCCATCGAAACCTCTCAGGCCAACAAAGAAGCCCAATCCAACGGCCAGAATGCCGAGCCCGAGACGCAGCGGCATTACCACTACATATTAATCAAAGAGATCTCAAGCGTCATAAAACATCTCAACAGCAACCCGCCTCGCAAGTACACGTTTGATGAATGGGCGTGGTATTTGCGACTGATAGGTGAGGATGAGAGTAATGCAGCAAAACATAGGAGGGCACCAGCGAAGGTGGCGGTGCAGGGGGAGGGCTTAGCGACGGCGACGAATGATGAGGAGGGCTCGAAGGACGGGGAGATACATAAGGAGAACCAGTGGAGTTGGGTGGGGAATAGGAGTCCATTGATGGGGAATAAGGAGGAGGCGGAATGGGTACTGGAGAGATTGACGAGGACGTTGAACAGGGAGCTGGCTAGGATGAGGAACGAGGAGATGGCGGAGCAAGGAAACATGAATGGGGATAAGGGGGAAAAGACAGACGAGCAACGGTTGAAGGATCATGGCATTGATCTAGTAGAAGATGGAAAGCATTTGAATGGCGAAGTAGGACCAGATAAAGATGGGAGGGGAGGGGGAAGTGTACCTAGCACTGGGGCGATCATGGACGAAGAAAAGGAGCCACCGGGTGCCAAGTAAAGGCTAACACGGGGTGGTTGCATCAAGCATAACCAGGATTTGATATTAGGAGCATGATTCCTTGATAGCATTGCATTCACCCAGTACACAAGTCCATATATCTAGCATAGGCTTAGTCTTTTTAATATACACATTCTCAATCATCCTCCATGTCCGAATCTTCAACGAATAGTGGTGGTAGTGGAACGTCGTCATTCATCAGACTTTCCGGAAGCATTTGGCTTCGAGTCAATAATTGCGACGACCCAAGAGAGAAAGGAATAGGCATGTCTCGGCCCTGTACTGGAAGATGATTCACGGGGTGGGCGGGTAAATGCAGTGGCATGCTCGATGACAGCTGATTCCGCGGTGAGTCTGAAACTTCGTAATCAACTCTTTCATCATCCTCTATGCCAGCATCGAATTGCGTCGCCTGGTCTTCCTGCTGCAGCGTTGGAGGTTGGGTAAGATCCACAGTTGTTGCTTGCGATGGCCGTAGTAGAGAATGAGTGGTAGCATCCCGATAAGAGTCCTGCTGCGTTGACAGGAGGTCTAGCGCTTCGTTGAATTTCGTGTCAGAGCTCCCAATGGGAGAAGAGTCTTGCTCTGCATCTGGGGCAGATCGAAGTTTTTGAGTAAATTGGATCATCGTGCTTTGAAGCTGAGCTTCGGCTTCTTGGGAGTCTGTTAATGTTGAGGAAGGCAGTTCGGTATCGATAACTGATCCTGAGGCGGATGTTGGTGGTTTAAGGTTCGCCATGAGATGATCAAGAACTGCAGGTCGTACGTAGACATACTTTTGGGGAGCACCACCAAGCCAGGAATTGGCCTTGGCCTTTGCTAAGGAGACTGGATCTGCAAGTTCATAAAGTTGTAAGATTTCATAGGCATACCGGCTTGACCCGTTGCCAGCATTGAATTCCTTATTTCCTATACCTCGTATATCTGTGATCTCACCAGGCCTTTTCGCAGCACTGACAACAGCCATATATTTTATTGCTGAAGCCGGAGTGGTTTCGTATATCCATACACGGGTTACTTGGGCTGGAATTGGCCAACTTCGAAATTCGTGGTTTTTTGTCCTATTGACAATATTGGAAACATGGCGAGGATGGATCGATATAATTATATCAGACCTATCCGACCTCGGTGCCATTGCGTCGAAGTGCTGTGTAGAAAGGCGTTGGCTTTCGCCGAACTGATAAAAGGTTTGTGGTAGAACTGAGGCAGTTTCTTCGTCTCTTATTCCTTCGCTCACTTCACTGGCATTGGATTTCTTTTGGTAGTGCCGCCCAGAGAACGATGTTAATCCGCCAGCTTCAACCTGAGTCTCGAAGCCGAAGTCATCATAATACGTCTCTGGCTCCTCTTCACTATCTGCTTCAGAATCTTCGATTTCTTCCTTCCTGATTTGAGCAGGGGGCGATGAACGTTGTGACGCTTCCGGAATAAATCCAGGTAGGACTTCTGGAGATTTACTCCTTCGTTGGAACCCAGACCTGTCTTTGGAATGTGTAATTGAGACAAATCTTACATCCTTAGCTGGACTTGACTTCTTCCCTAGAGAGGATGGCATTGTTTGAAGGCTGTTTTCGTCTTTCGAATCGAACGTATCTTCGATTTCAAGTCTTGGCTGCTTTATAGCACTCCGCTGGAGGCTTGGAGATTTGGAAACTCGTGTTCGTAATTGAATATTTGAACGCCTTCCTTTGATTGGAGATCGAGTATAAGTTGCTCGGCTTTGAGTAGATAGTGGTGTTACCGGAGACTGAGATGATGGCACCTCGTATACTCTTCCACGCCTGGGCGTTATGGGCGGAGCCATCTTCTGCGAGGCTCGTCCTGCCAAAACTACATCTACGCCACTTCCACTTAGCCCAGCGCTGTCTTCATCTTCCTTATTTTTATGATTATCCTCATGTCTATGAGTGTGTGCGTGTGGTAGACACAGGTCTTCTTCCTCGTAGTCGCTAAAATATTCTTGTCTTGACGCATGAGTCGAGGCGAAATCGAGTTGTGTGAGAGTTTGTGTATACAGATTCACGGCAGAACCCTGTGCATCACCTTCAGTCTTCCTCCTCTTGCTCTTTCTCAATTTCTGTTCCATCTCGTATAGCCCAAATTCGTCGTAGTCGTCCTCTTCAATAGGTTTAAGATTCACAAAATCAATTTGTGTCAAAGTCTGCTGCTGAGATAGCTTCGCGCTGCCTATACTAGGTCGTGAGGTGACCCGCTGCCTTCGCGGTTTGAATGTGACCTGTTGTTGAGGTGTTGAGGAAGTATACACCCTACTTGCAGGTGCACTTGCTCTCGTGCGTGCCAACATTGTCCTCCTTCTGTGGTTGATGGGAGTGGAATCGATTCGAGATCGGGAGCTTTCGATATAGGTCATGCATACGACCCATGCTCTATCCGAAGGTGTACTGGGTTGCTTGATCAATGATTATCCCGAGATATAGGTATTGCACTACTCTCGCCATCTCTGAAGTCGCGTCGCTGATCGGGGAGACGCGATTTTTGGCTAAGCGACACCTTTGACTCATGCGTCATTGCCTTGATGCGGCGGAAAGAGCGGCCTCCAATACCCGCAAGAATCAATCACCGTAGCTCATACCAGCGGAAAGTTGCTGTTGATGACTCGGGATACCCTTCTTCTAGCTTTTCACTTGCTGTCACGTCGATTGCTTCATTACAGGGACACCTTGGCTACAATTTCTAAACTTCGCAGCATCGCACGTGATGATTCAAGGCTATCAGGGCAGAACTTCTCAAAATGCCTCCAAGGAGCAGAGGGCGGAGAAGGATTCCCAATAATGGACCCGATAACAGTACCGAGGAAGTATTTGATATAATTAGCATCGGGGATGCCAGTGATTCGTCTTCTGTGGTCATAACTGGCCAAAGACCAATCCCTCGTGGAAAAGAGAAACAACCTACTCAACAGTCGAAAGCAAGTTCTACTTCTAAGGCCTCAATTCCGGAAGTTTATCAAGATTTATTAGAAGAAACATTATCATCTTCCGTCGTAAATGTCCCGGAACGGCCCCGCAAGCGCAGGAAGGTAAGAGATATCGGAGAGACCACGTCGTTGGACAACTCTATAAACTTGGTCACGGATCAGGCCGATGGCTATGATGACGACGATGAGGCATATCACTTTGAGGATGTCTTGCCATCAAACAATGAACAAACTGCCTATAACGATTCTGATGAAGACTCCGAGGACGACGATCCTGCTTGGGAAGAGGTTCCTATTACATTGACACCCGTACCGGCGCTCAATGTAGAAACTTCCGAACACCTGGATCTAACTCTAACCACCCCGATAGCTCCAAAGCGGAAGACTGCTAAAAGATTTCGGACATTCTCCAAGGCTGAGCGAGCTGTTCATTTAGAGATCCACAAGATGCATATTCTTTGCCTCCTCCGGCATGTAGACCTAAGAAATGACTGGTGCAACGATACGGAGATACAAAATAAATTGAATCCTCTAATCAACGAAAAGATACGCCAGCTATTTAGGCCTCACTTGGACTGGGATCAATTCCGCAGAACGGAGTCGATTAAAAGAGGCTTACAACAAGTTGGCGAGCTGTGGGAGGGAAGGTTCACCATTGTCGCAAAGGGTATGCGCCGCTCGGTTTGGGCTGATGATGAGCAGAATCTCCAAGATGTACGTAAAACCACAACCGATTTCTTATAAAATACTCACACCCTACAGCCAAAGCCTTATGCTGAATTTGATCCTCCCATCAAGAAGGCCGACTTTTTAAACGCTGCTGAGAAGCTAGAGGGTTCTAGAGATATCGGCGCACAGCTTTATTGTGCACTTCTACGTAGCGCTGGTCTGGAGGCCCGGTTGGTCTGCTCTTTACAGGTGCTCCCATTCTTAGCATCATCTAAGGGTACTGCACCAAGTCGAGTACAGTCTTCTCCCATTGCAGAGACGCCAAAAACACCAGACATGAGTGAAAATGAAGAGTCGGTGGATATCCAGAGCAAGAACTCTCCATTTGGAAATTCTAGTGGGTCCAACACTCCTGGTATGCCTTTCTCAGCTCGACGAAGGCTAGGCCATCCAAATGCTGCAGATTATTACATGCCCGAAATAAGAGAGCCTGCGCCACGATGTCCTCCAAAGCCGAAGCGAAAGCGAATCCAGGAATCTCCATACCCGGCCTATTGGGTCGAAGTCCTTGATGAAGCACATCAGAAATGGATGCCAGTTGACCCACTTGTCACAAAGACTATCAATAAGCCAAGAACTCTTGAACCCCCTGCATCCGATGGCGAGAATAACTTGTCATTTGTTATTGCATTTGAAAGCGAAGGGACTGCTCGAGATGTCACGCGGCGATACGCAAAGTGGTATACGGCAAAGACTCGTAAAATTCGTGTAGAGTCTACTAATGGTGGTGACAAATGGTTAAGGAGGACTTTAAGATTCTATTCACGCGGATGGACCACTGATTTGGACCAGATTGAGGATATTGACCTTGCGGCAATAGAGGCAAGAGAAGCGATGCCCACAAGTATTGCCGATTTTAAAGATCATCCCAGGTATGTCCTAGAGCGAGACTTGAAAAGAAATGAAGTCCTAGTTAGTAGACATGAGGTAGGAAAGGTTGCCGCAGGTCGAGATCAGAATTCGTTAGGGGGGAGAGCAAAGAAGTTGGAAAGTGTTTACCGAAGAAGTGATGTTAAACCAGTCAAGAGTGCCGATGGCTGGTACCGGGTTGGCCGAGAAGTGAAAGTCGGAGAACAACCTGTCAAAGTTCGTGCATCAACTCGGAATAAGAGAGATGAAGACGATGCAGAGATAGAAGGAATTGCAGGCATGTCTCTTTATACAGAAAGCCAAACCGAAGTCTACGAAGCACCGGCTGTTGTCAATGGACGAGTGCCGAGGAACATATACGGGAACCTGGATGTCTATGTCCCTAGTATGGTTCCAAAAGGTGGTGTTCATATCCCAGATGCCAACACTTCACGAGCTGCTCGGCTTATAGGCATTGACTATGCAGATGCTGTGACGGGATTTGAATTCCGCGGCCGTCATGGCACGGCTGTCGTCAAGGGCGCGGTAGTCGCAGCAGAGTATGAGGAAGCCGTCAAGGCTGTTCTTGAAGGTTTTCTTGATCAGCAGGCCCATGCTGAAGAGGAGATGCGTTCCCTAGCAGCTCTGCGTATGTGGAAAAGGTTTGTGGTGGGCCTTCAGATTAAGCAACGAGTAGATGCCTATGAGGTCGAAGGAGAGGTGCCGGATGACATTCTGATCGAAAATAATGACGATGATACTGGAATGGAGAGTGAAGAATATATAGATGATGGGGGAGGTGGCTTCTTTCCTGAATGATACGGTGATACCCAGTGCAATGGCGGGACCGGCGTAAGAATAGCAATTAACGAACATTTTCGACAGATTGAAATCAATTTCGAAATGGGTTTCTGTACTAATTCTCCTTCCTATTTAGAGCCGCCTACTAGATTTGTGACTGGTCGACCTAGTTAGAAATCTAGTAGATATTATAGTTCCTATCTTATCATTCTTATGTCGAGATGAAATTACGATTGAGTCGAATATTTAGTTCATTGTGGCGTCTGGGGATAGTTCAAAGGCTCTGTGGCTGAAATTGTAGAAACGCGTTATCCCTGCAAAACAAGCGCGTACTCGAGTACAGTGAAGTGGATTTCAAGATATCGATATCACGATAAGCCGCTGCCGCCTCTTATACTTTTATCTATCGCGACGCCCGAATAGAATACCAAGATGACAACTCTAGTTACCTTGCCGCTCGAAATCTGGTCACGCATCTTACGGACACTGACACACGACGATGATCTCATCCAGCTATGGACCGACTGCCGCCTCGTCTGTAAGGCTTTCAAGGAAGAAGTTGAATTCATCTTTCATGAACAGCACCTCCCAAAGACATCGATACGGTTTGATCTAGGTATTGAACAATCTTAAGGCTTTTTGCCTGGAACCCATCTCTAATTTTGATATAGGAACCCATGAAATTGAGGACAAACCCCGCCTAAATTTATCGGCTGATTTCTCCTTCTCCCATACCTCGGACGATAAGTATACCGCCATTTTTACGCACGATCCTGATACCGCCGATGAATATAAGCCTTTGATTCGTAAATATTTAAATAGCTACCTCAAGAGGCGAGCAAGCACACCAGAGGAGATTGACGATACGCCCTACTTTGTCTCTCCGAAACATATAGTTCAAATTCGGCGACTTGTCAATGATTCACCAATTCCAGCCTTGTCAATTGATCTTGAGAAATTGGAGCTTAGTTGTGACTGGCGTGGTCTCTATAATTTTTTCTTCACCGAAGAGAAGCTTTGCGGACACCTCATACAGGATACTATGGATAGCAAGAAAGATCTGGCTGCAAGCATTGCAAAGATGATACAAGGTGGGGAACTAGACATGGGGGCAGCATTAGAGAAGGCCGTGGAGATATTTGCTCATGCTCATCATGGCGCAAAGAAGCAATCACGACGAATGCGGATAAAGAAACAATATAAAGACTGGGCTGGCGAAGAAATGGGCTTCGATTCGGACGACGATGAGATTGAGGAGGAGGCATTAAAAAGGTTGGCGCTAGCCGCACAAGCTGCCTCCATGGAAGAGTTTAGTGATGATGAGGGTGACGAAGAAATTGATGCTGAGGACAACGAGCCAGAAGAAGACGAATGGGAATCCGCGTCGGACAGCGGTGGTGCTACGGAGCACGAGATTGAAACTAGTAAAGCATGATAGCGGTTTGAAATGTCATCAAGATTGGCGAGATTACTCGATAACTTCTCTCATACGCGAAACATGGCCGTGTAGTCTAGGCCCTGAGGGCAAAGCTTATATGACGGAAGGGCTGTTAGCTACTTGAGATTCATTGGATTCTTTTTCTCCAATTCATCATTTCTATCAAGGTTGGAGATCTGATCCGGCTGATAACTATATATATATCGACTTGGCGTAAATAGAATCACATACTGTAGCTAGCTGTGCAAGGATCGCATTCATGCCAGAAGATAGCGATGTAGTGGCACATAACTATGCTATATTTGTTTATAATGTCTCTCGATATTCGAAACTACCTCTTGTTAACCCCGTTTTTAAGAGTCGCCATTATTAGCCCTAATGCTGTGATTTATTTCTACTATTGACAAAACAGGGCAGCCCGCCTTCCATCGGCAGAGTTAAGCTATTCTTGCTGATTCTTTCCTTGTCTTCTGCAAGAGTGAAATCAAATTCAAGGAGGAGCTTAGAAATCACCATAACGGCGATAAATTCGGCCATTTTCTTTCCCAGGCACATCCTTGTTCCTCCATTAAAGACAGGGAACTCGAATGCCGACTTCACAATGAGCTTTCCATGGTCAAGCCACCGTTCTGGTTTAAATGCATCAGCATCCTCTCCCCAAGTGCGTTTTGAGCGGTTAATAGCCCAAGTACACCACAATATAACCGAAGATTCGGGTAGGAAAGTCCCGTCTGGAAGCGTCGTGTCTTTCTCGCATTGCTTGATTTCGAATGGTATTGGTGGGTAAAGTCGAAGGGTCTCATAAAAGACTGCCATTGTGTATGGAAGTGCTGACGGTCGAAATGATTTTGGATCAAGATTTGGCAAAGATCTAAGTTCATCACGAACAAATTTGGCTGCATCTGGATGACGAGTCAAAAGATAGAAAGCCCACGTAAGAGCCTGTGCAGTTGTATCGCGGCCGGCTGAGAGATAATTCAGAGCAGCATCTGCGACTACTTTCTCGTCTGTGATAGAGTCCAGCAGTGCGTTTATGAGGCTTCCAGACACCGCGTCCTCTTTTCGATCTTCATCGTTTACGTTCGGCATTTTGGAATTGCGTAAAAGTTGGGCATTTGATACTATCTTCTTACCGTAAGACTCTACCTCAGAGATTGCTTTCCTGAGTCGAGATCCACAGAAAAATTCTGTAAATTGCCATAATGGATTTTGAAACCTCTTTCCAGTGGCGCTCGATGCGTACTCAAATGCAGTATAGAAATCATCTGCAGCATGCATTTCCATCTATTTATGATTAGGCACAATATTGTATATTGGACCAGGGACTTGCTTACATCATATGCCATGCGGCCCATTAACTGCGTGGTCAACTCGTTGAATACAAGCTCTAGATCTACTATTTCTTTTGGACGAACTTTGTGAAGATGGCTGATTGCGGTATCAAGATACCGAGGGAGAGCGATATCAGTGAGGACCTTGAGATTTGAGGTGTTTAAAAATTGCAATCCAGCTTTTCGTTGGATCTTCCATGGCTCGCCATCAGCATTTATGATTCCACTTCCTATGGTACTTTTAGTGAGTAGCACGAAGACCTGTATACATATACCACAAGTCAATACTTACCAAAAAGATCCCATGACCTAGATTTAAAAAAGTCCCCCTTTCCAATCACCGCCTCGTTCTTCATCACGTACTCCAGGTTCTTAGGGTCATTGATCACGACTCCAGGTGGTAAAGATGGAACAGATATCTGAAAGGTTTCGTATCCGAACTGCCTCTCGCATCTAACAAACCATGTGAACAGCTTATTGCGTGCCTTTAGAAAATGTAATCCGTTGCCCAGAAGAGGCAGGGTGTTTGGTGCTCGCCTAGAAGAAGAATCAGTGTGTAATATGAACGATACTAAGGGGCTTAGTGGTTCACTCCCCACAGAAGACATTGAAGATTTATGTACGATTGGGGCTTGAACTTGTAGATAAGAAGAACATCATAATGCAATTGAAGCTTTTGGAGATATTCAGCCTACCTCAACGGTTTTCCATGACGCCGTACCCTTGGGGCCGCAATCACGTAATAAACTGTTGCTGCTAAAAGCAGAAAAGCATAAACTATGTTAATGAGGCCCATTGCTATTCAACTTTTTGTTAGCAATGTAATTGTGACGATGGTATAAAATCATCTATCTTGTGCTCGCGTTTCGAGGCTGTCCCTATTTGGTTAGCTTCGGAAGCTTAGCCTATCTGAGGTACCTTTGAGACCTCAACATTCTACTGTGTCTGAGGACAGCAACACCAAGATATGCCCGTATATTTTCAATTCAGCTAGAGAATGCTTTTGATATCCCCCCGAATCCAATTCTATGAGATCTGTGATCAAGTATGGTACGTAGCAGAACCAATTTACATATGAACTATCTGAAGGCCAATTTTACAGTAAGTGCTTACTTCTCGTAGGTTTCCCCAATACCTCCGCGAAAAAGTACAATCCTGTCTGTCACTTCTTTGGACCTTTCGAACGCCCTTCATCCAGAAGGTTTCGCCCGCCAATCTCGTCGCTAGTACACTCAACAATGTCCTCTCCTCCTCGGTGACCCAGTACACATATGTAGACTTCTGCGCTGGCGCTGGAGGTCCTACACCCTTCATTGAACAGGATTTGAATGCGCAGCTGAGCTCGCGCGAGCCAAAATCTCCCATAACTCCTACTGGCCGGGTTTCCAAGTCTCCACACGTTAGAAACGGTGAGGAGAACACTAGAGCAGTGAAGTTTGTCCTAACGGATCTACATCCACACATACATGACTGGCGGGAAGCGTCAAAGAGGAGCAAGAACCTTAGCTTCATATCCGAGCCTGTTGATGCAGCCAATGCACCCGTAGATCTAATTGATGAGGATGGAAAGAAGGTCTTTCGGCTGTTCAATCTAGCTTTTCATCATTTCGATGACAAACTGGGAGCCAATATTCTGCGCAACACCATCGAGACTGCTGATGGCTTTGGGTATTTCTACCAGATCATACTTTTACGTTCCACTGCTGACATTTCCCCTCTCTAAAGTATTTTCGAACTTCAAGAACGTACCATCACATCCCTGATAATGTGTTTCCTCATGGGTGGCTTATTGATTCTCATAACCCCCTTCTATTTCTGGCGCTCACCTGGCCACTTGTTCTTCACATACATCATTCCAATAGTCCCACTTGTAGTCGTTGTTGACGGCTATATATCGTCCCTCAGAACCAGAAGTGCCGAAGAAATTCACGTTTTGATGAAGGAGTGTGGAGCGTCATCTGATGGCTGGACCATCAGGAGTGCACGTGAGGAGCATACATGGCTAATAGGCCATATGACTTGGGTCATCGGTGTCAAAGAAGAATAAGATAGTGTGTCTTCGCAATGTGTTTACAAGATATTCTCTTGCCTTACTCGCCTAGAGTTTCTTTACCTGGTGACATACAAAGTGTAAATGTTTTTAGTGCTTCCGAGTAGAGTTCCAGACTATGAGTAAGATTCCATGTTTAGAGCAGGTCCTCTGAGTCTGTTTCGAAAATATATATTGCCGCCAGTCATACTGGAATCAAATGCCAACCCGAATACCTAGCAGAATCACATGGGCTAGCAACCCTTTTATAACAGCTTAGCAAATATATTTCATTCATTCAGAGTCCTAAGATCTGAATAACATCAATGCCTCCTCAGCTAATGGCGCGCCGCCCTCATCATCACTAACATCCGCCTCCTCTTCCGCAAGCGTCATCTTCTGGCCTAGCAAAGTGCCAAAGAACCTATCAACCGCGTCCGGCTCCCAGCTTGTTCTATCTTCCGGTGGCATGAAATTTTGCAACTTTTCATGGACAGTATACCGCATCTTTCTTCCCTTACTGGCTTTGGTATCTACATTCTTCTTTGTTTTCGCCTCCTTGACTGCTGTCCATTGGGCGATCGGTCGTCCGCCGTTAGCGAGAGGAGCAAGCGCAGTAGTGGAGTCCATCATGCGCTGATCGACTAGCTCTTTGAGGAGAAGTTGATAAAAATCTGCATCGTCGTAGATGTTAGGATCCTCAGTCACCTTTGCCTTTATTTGTACAGGAGCACAGGATCTTGGCATTTTAGTACGCTTTACCAAATGTTCAGAGTTGGAAAGCTGTTCTTGCAAGACATCGGTGATGGTCTGCTGGGCAGTGTTGTTTAGCTTTCGAGAAAGCGGCATAGCAGATGCTCCTCGAACTTTAGCTGACCACTTCTCCAGAGTTACTTGGCGTGATTGAATAGCTTGAGTTTCTGCGTTTTGCAACCTTTGCCAGATGGCTGAGCTTGGAGTATCAGGCTCTATATCACGCTTTCGCTTGGTCCCGGATTTTGCGGAGCTCCCAGACCTATCCATCTCGTAGCGCATAGCATCCAGAGTATTTAAAAGTTTGACTGCAGCCTCTTCTGCCGCTCTATATGGGTTTTTGGTAGTAGGAGATCCACTATCCTCCTCAGTTGCAGCAGCCATGGAATTGGTAGCAATTAACGCCTTTTGCAGACGTATGCGGACATTAAGTAACGAGTCGAAGGTCCTGCGCTGTTGCTTTACTGCATTGCCTTTATCAGCATCTGCTTTAGCAGCTTGCGAAATAGTAGCAACAACAGTCTTCTGCTCCTCATTCATGATCTTTCGTAGTTCAGCGCGCCGTGACTGCTCATTATCACTAGCATCACCACTATTATCAGAGCCCTCGTCATTTTCGTCGTCATCGGATTCAGAATGTTGCTCGCTATTGGCACTCTCATCCTCATCTGTATTCCCGTCTATCGCATCTGAATCATCGAACTCGGCTGAGTTGGCATCCTCCATCTCGTCATCAACGTCTGTTCCACTGATGTTGTCATTCTCCACATCCAAATCTTCATCTTCGCTGCCTGACATGAAATCCGCGGCAGTTTTTCTCTTCCTGTCCAGGCCATTCGAAGTTCGTGGTTTGCCACTGCCCCGGAACGTAAAGTCTTTGAACTTTTCTTCGTCGCTTTCACCCAGTGCCTCATCACTGTCAATGTCACCATCCTCGTCGTCCACGTCCGTGCCAACAGTATCTGGGTCTACAAAGCTCTCTAGCTCTATTGATTCTGGGGCATCTTCGTATTCTGAGCTGAGCTCATCGTCGTTTGCTTCTTCAAGAGTTTGGCGGCTGATTCGAGAGCCAGCGTATTTAGGTCCAAGAGCAACTTCGTCTCGTTTTCGTAGCTTACTTTTTCTAGGTATTGTTAGTATACATATATATTTCGTATTTATTCTAAATTTAAACTTACCCAACATCAATATAATGTTCAGTACCAGCTAGCTCATTCTCTTCCTCTGAATTGCTATCCTCATCACTACTCTGGTCTGCACCATTTCCCTCGGGATCAAAGTCTGCACTGAATTAGTAATACCCAAATTTGGCAAAGTATTGCCGCATACCCTTAGGGATAGGATCCTCAAATTCAGCAATTTGCCGAGCTAATGCGCTTTTCCTCGCCATTTTGTATACCGTTGATTTTCCGAGCTTCAAAAAGTTCAAATAATTTCATAAAGTTCTCGAAATCTTAGCGCCGAAAATACCCCGGTATCTCCGCTAGCGGCCGCTTGATGCCGTCTTCGACGTTGAAGCTCGAGTTGTAGAAAGCTGATATCGAAAGATGAAACCACGATTATTTTCAACCTTGAGGGTCTTACAGCATGAAAATCCTTTGGTGAGATATTCTAGATTCTGTGCAGCTTGTCTAATAACTACTAATTCTGTTTAAAGGGATTGCCGCGCACTGGGAGTATTCCGCGCATGCAGCGGGGACTACCCGAGCGCCGAAAGATCAAAGATGTTAAGAAAGTAATTGCTGTGTCCTCTGCCAAAGGAGGAGTTGGAAAGTCGACTATAGCAGGTACTTACCCAGCTTCACTATTCTTGTAAAAATGCACAACGCTGACCATTCTCAGTCAATCTTGCCCTCGCGTTCGCTCGTCGCGGCCTGCGCAGCGGGATCCTCGACACCGACATCTTTGGCCCCTCTATACCCACGCTACTCAACCTATCCGGAGAACCACGATTATCTACAAGTCGGTAGCCACACAAAGCCAGATGTTTTTTGTGAGAAATCAGTCTGACGGTCAGCAGATAACCAGCTCCTCCCTTTGACAAACTATGGCATCAAGTCCATGTCCATGGGCTATCTAGTCGGCGACGCCGCACCAGTAGTATGGCGCGGTCTCATGGTCATGAAAGCTTTACAACAGCTTCTACATGAAGTTGATTGGGGAGGATTAGATATTCTTGTTCTCGACCTCCCACCTGGAACGGGCGATACACAGTTAACGATCACACAACAGATAGTTCTTGATGGTGCAGTCATCGTGTCTACGCCTCAGGATATTGCCCTGAAAGATGCGGTGAAGGGAATAAACATGTTCAAGAAGACCTCTATTCCAATTCTCGGCATGGTGCAGAACATGTCTCTGTTCGTATGTCCTCATTGCCAGGAGTGCACACATATTTTCGGTTCGCACTCCGGAGTCACCCATGCATGCACGGAGCACGGCATTGATTTCCTAGGCGATATACCACTACATGCTAGTATTTGTGATGATGCGGATAGGGGAAAGCCGACAGTTGTGGCAGAACCAGAGAGTGGGAGGGCTAAGGCGTTCATGGACATTGCAGAAACGGTTGGGCAGAAGATCGATTTGTTTTAAAGGTTTGAGGGCATGTATAATACCGAAGACACAGTGATGACGGCCAATGCCAAAATAGACAGCGATAATCGTACAATTACATATAGGCTTACGGCCTTCAAGGCCCCATATGTCCGAGAAGTACCGCTAGATATCGCATCGACTTATCGATTCAATGTTCTAAGCGAACATACTTAGCATCAACCATCGAGTATGCGCGCTATTGTCACTGATTCTCGTGAAGCTTCGAAATAGAAGCTCTGCGTTCACTTCTAATTATTCTACGCAAACCCCGCTACAGGCATCTTTTCGCCATTAACATGTACTTCAGTCTTCCCACAATCCGGTGCTTCCTTTACACCTGACTCCATGGCTCCGGCGGTCCTGATGTCATCTGTTGGCCGAATACCAGTTGCACTCGTTAGCGTAGCCATGCTCGCACTGGAGCCGGGCGGACCATCTTTTCCACCGCTGCGCTTCAGGCTGAAGGGGAAAGCTATGCCTCCGCTCTTGGGGCGTAATTTACCGCTTTCTTCTGTCGGTATTTCCAGTAAGGGTGAAGGACCCTCTAAACTTGGAGTGCTTAAGGGCGTTGAGCCGTCCGGATGCACGATACTGTAAGCTGTTGCTGCAGCTGGAACAGGTCCGTCAGATTGTACTATGGGAACAGAAGCTGCAACCAATGTTTGAGCCTTACCGATCAAATTAGGAGTAATATTGTCAGCTTGTGATACTGCTTCACCGTTGGCTTTCTTCAGAGCTAGTAACTGAGCCGCTGGGGTATGCTCATCGACGTTGTCATCATGTTCAGTTTGGTGCAGGTCTGTGACAGTCCTCTTTCTTGACCGGCTACTACCATAGTCCGGCCGACTTTCCTTTGCCATGTCCTTGCCTTGTTCGGTTTCAGTATCGTCCAATGGTCTCGCATTTGCTCCATCCTTTGGCGTAGCTACTTTCTTTTCCGGCTCCTTATCAGCATGTTGTTCTCGTTCCACGGTTTGTTTGTCGTGCTTGCTTCCCCATCCTGACCACATGCTCAAACCATAACTTCGCTTCTTCTTTTCTTCTCTGTCTTTTTCACCCTTTCTTCTCCTTCCAGCTAGTGCGCTAGGTGGGGGAGCCTCTCCTGATCCGAATGCTTGGTAACCTTGTGCTATCTCTTTAGCCCGCCGTTTTTGCACTCGTCGCTTTGAAGACGCATATTTGGTGTCCCATTCGCGATGCGCTATGATCCATCTTTTTACTGGTCCTTCCTTGATTACTCCTATCTCGCTAGGCGGGAGATTGCAGCTTTGAAGTGATGAGGCGGGTTCAAGTTCGTAAATATTGCCATGTCGGTCAACGCGCTGTCTTATCATGTGATGTTTAAAGGGTGGCAGAGGGTCTCCGGCTACGCCTACACTTCCTAGTTCAGAGCAGTTCGGTTCCTTCTCCTGCCGGTATTGTCAGTATCAATAGCCATATCTCCCAATAATAACAGCAATTACCTTTTCAAAAGTTTCGCTCTCAGACTCTGAAACTGATATAATTGAAATGTCATCGTCATCCATAATCTCAATTTCGCTCTTCTGCGCTCTTGCCAGCGCCCACGCCCCAAATTGAGCTACTGATCGATACATATATTTCGCAGGCCTAGTAAAACTCAAAGTCGGCGCCACGTGACAGAGATCATCCCAAACCTGCAGCTGAACATCGGTAGGCTTCCATCGACTGACTTGATTTCGATTGTGCTCGTGGGAATTCTCATCAAGGAAAGCGTCGCCAGGGGGGTACTTCTCTGGGCAAGCAGCCTTATGAGCTAGATATATTTGCTCATCTCTCAGCATCTCACCACCACCCGTTAGAATTAAAAGCGGCGGCAGACCTCCTAAAGATGGTTGTAAAATAGGAGATACCAAAGGATGCGAGATTAATTGATTTGTAGCGTACATATGGATCTGGTCCTTGATCTCAACAAGACTTCCATCAATCATAATCGATAGATCATGACCAGATCCTGGAACCGTATTTGCAGTAGGTCCTATACCATCCGATACAGCAGTGCCATTGCCAGCATTGTCGTTTACTGTACCAGGCTCCGGGTGGTTGTTAACATGGAAACCTTGCACAGCGTCTGATTCCTTTTCTCGGGCTAGATGTTCTTTATGGGCAAGATTCTTCACAATCCCTTCAGTCAAAGCCAGCATATCATCTGAGTTTGGAGGTGGCCATGATGCTGATGGCCGTTGGTGAAAGCCGTGCGGTGGAATGTAATCAAGTGGGTTATCCCCGGAAACACTGGGGAAAGAGTGGGTTAGATCTACCCATGGGGAAATCAGAATAGCCCCCGCCGGTAAAGGTAGGCCTCGGTCGCGTAGAGTAACAAGCATGCTTATAGTAGTAAGTATCATGGCCCAGTAATCTTGCATTAGGAAGAATTACCTTACGATCATTCCTCCGCCAGCAGAATCTCCAGCTAGAATGATGGTTGTGGGATCTTGAACACTCAGCAAGTACAAGTAGGCTGCTAAGCAATCATGAAGGCCACATGGAAAAGGAAATTGAGGGGCCAATCGATACTCCGCTATTTTGGATTAGCAAGACATCAACCGATTTAAATATGGTAGATACTCACTACCATAGGTTAGCACAATTTAACTGAAGAGGCAAAGATAATCTTACCGGGCAAGGACCCTCGCCTTCAGCTTTCTCGCATGCCTTTGTATCTGATACCGATGCATATCTGTACTACCAAAGAAATAGGCGCCCCCATGCACATAGAGCATGACTCTCTTGCCTGGATCACCATTTCGCTTCCGTTCCGCATAATCTGTTCTCATCTCAATCCACTCGGACTTTAATTCGCTGCCGGGTCGTCTCCATTGCCACCACGTCTTTCCACCGACCTTATCAATTCCATGATGTCCTAACTGGTCTTGTATTGCTTCTGCGGCAGCAGTTACGTATTCTTGTCCGATTCCAACCTCATCAACCTTAACATAGGGAGGATGAGGTACCCATTGCGCCGTGAAGTGTTGGAGGTCTTCTACAGTGTGATGAGATGCATAGATGAGGAATTTTCGTATGAGATGTAGGCCTTCATCGTATGATATCTGGGCTGTAGGCTTCTGCGCGCGTGGTTTGCGGTCGAGGTACTAAAGTCCATATTAGCACCACTGTACAGTAAACATTGCACAGGGGACAAAGTCCGTACATGAGATAAAAGAGTCGAAAGAACAGCTGGCGCTACCGCTGTGCTTATAGTAGCTGTATTGAAGGGCATGATGATAGCAGTATTGCTGGGTATAATGCGTATAAACAATTTAAAAAGTGAGGTCCCTGCTCTGCGTATATTCCTTCTTCAGGAGTGCAAGCTCAAGGTCGCAGAATCGATGGCTGAGAAGGCAAGAAATGAGAAGAGACACGCAATTCAATTAGAATAAATGACACATTGTCTGTTGACATGGATGCGCACCAAGGTGACGTTGAGAAGGAGATTAATCGGGGTAACTTCACCGGGAGGGTTGCCATTTCGTCATATGGGCAGGCATGGCACGTGCCACATCCGCAATTAGTTTCCAGAAATTTACATGCGGAGAAACATTTTTATTTGATTGAGCCTCGAAATTGAAAGTGATCAGCACATTCACAAACGCATACCATGGATTCCACAGCAGAACTATCGGGCACATCCAGCTCATCAAATGCGATTCAACCTCTCAATCCAGGTAATTTCTTGCCCCCATATCCGTAGCCGTGCTCCGGTATTAATAGCTATTCAGAAACCTGCCTGTCCCAATTCGAACTTGGTGTTGCCCTCTCCCTCTCCCTCTGGCCCGCCCTCACACTCGCCGTGCAAAACCAATGGGGTGGAGCCTCTTCCTCGGACAAGCGCGACTGGTTCGCGGGCGCGATATGCGAGCTTTTCGTGGACCGCCCCGACACTGATCTCGAGGATGTTGAGACTGTGCTCCTACAGGTGATGCTTGATGAGTTTGAAGTTAACGTCGATGATGAGTCAGGGTTTGAGGTCGCAGAGCAAGTTATGAGGCTAAGGAAGGCCTGTGGGAGAGGAAATTTTGGAGAGGTAGAAGAGCTAAAAGAGAGGTGGCAGAAGAAGGGCGGAAAGGAGATCAAGTTTGAACGGGTAGAGAGAGGCGAGCAAGATGATGAGACGGACTGGGATAGTAATGAGAGCGAAGAATCCGGCGATGAGGACGTTGAGATGGGTGACGCGCCGCCAGTCAGACAGAAAGAAAAGGTCGAGCCGCAAATCGATGAGGATGGGTTTACAACGGTTGTGGCCAAGAAGAAACGATGATCTATTTGTCACAATCCATGATTAAAGGAGTTTAGGTCGAAAGCGTGCTATATTCAATGTGTACTCAAAATACCTACAAGTGGTAATGAAGCCTGTTGAAGAGGCTACTAGAAGGGAGGTCCTATTACCGTCCATAACGCCATACAACATGCCGGTCTCCCCAACATCGGCAGAACGCCCACAAATCCGAAAGGATATATCCACAGCTGCTGCTATCTACTCCCAGTCCTCCTCTTCGCTGTCGTCCCCTTTCCGAGCTTCCCTTGGACTGCTTGGAGCATGGCTTGGTGCTCCACTTGCTGCACCAACGACGTCATAACTTGCATCGCTATCCGCCTGTGACTTCTCGTCATTGGATCTCGTTGATTCGGAGGGCTTGAGATATGAGCGGTCGATTGTCTGGGCACCTGACGGCTGTATGGTAGTTGAAGACTCCACAGAAGCAGGCCTAGCGGGGGTATTCTCAAGCTTAGTCTCGAGCTTGCTTGGAGCTTCATCGTCAGACTCCTCATCCCAGCCAACTTCTTCTTCAGCAGACGCTGCAGCTCCTATAGTATAGATGTTAGTGAGAGTAATTCAAGATATATTGATGGCCTTTACCTTTGAGGAGTTCTCTCCTGCGTTCCTCAGCTGTCTCAATGCTGTGTCTGAGGAAGTAGTATCGTTTCCAGAAATCCACATAAGAAACGTTATCCGGAACTAGCTTCTCCATTGCACTCCTCAAATCCTCGTACTTATCCAAATCCTTGCTAATATCTGCCGTTTTGCTCTCAACGTTAAACTGCTTCGTCCAAGGCTCAAACTCCTCGCTAATAGGATCCTTCGAGAAGCTATCCAAAGAAGAATGTATGACATGAAGCTGTGCATCAAACCTGGTCGTATGAATGACTCTCTTTCCCTGTGCATCCTTGCTCTCAAACAGAACGGTGCTTCCATGTTCTCCAGCAGCACCTGTCGGGGGAGCAATCTTCACCGCTTCTCTGAGGAAGTTGGAGATATTGGTACCGAACTTCAGGAGCGCCTCATCTGCTGCATCTTCAGCCTTCTGGATGTCCTTGAGCCTTTTCGCTGCCTCCTTCCGCATAGTAGCAAGCACACCCTCAGACTCCTGGGCAGCCTTTTCAGCTGCAGTCTCATTTCCTTCACCCGATTCAGCTTGGGCTGAAGTCTCTGTTTCGGCAGATGTTGGTGACTGAGCGAGTGATAGCGATCGGGTATGGTTAAGAATAGAGGACCGTAGACCTGTCAATCCTTTAGTAGCTTCCTCGCTCACAGCTGTGAGCTCTTGTGTAGCTTCCTTGTAGACATTCCCGCCCTGTTTACATTTAGCATGTGCGGTATTTAGAAGCACTGTCCCCACTGACCTGTTTAACCACACTTCCAAAGAATCCACCCAACTTTGCACCCCATGGGCTAGATGAGATTGCCTTGTACGCCTCTTGGAAGTCGTTGTTCAAAGTAGAGGGCTCCTCAGGCTTCTTGTCCTTGTTTTCAGGCGATTCATCCTCAGGGAATGCTGACTCTTGAATATGATCGTAAGCGAGATCCATGGTGCTTTAGTCCGTATAATATTGCCAATAGGCCCCTTTGGTATCTAAAGTATGGGATTGGGGATAAGGTAGATACTTGGATATCGTTTGATGTTAATGGTCACCTGCAAGCCGCCGCATAGCTGCGCCGGGAGGTGGCAGGGCGTGCAGGGATCTGACGTACGCATTACGGAAACCGTTGGCGGGGATGCACGGCAGAATATTCGACTATCGGCGACTAGGTGATGCTCACTGTTACATCTCATTAACCACTCATATATTTTAGACCTTGACGATCTTCAAAGATCTCATCAATCTCCGAACGTACCCTATTCAAAGCATGCATTTGAGAGCCTAGAGCTCCGCCCACCTTCAAGATGCAAGGCTTCAATATGGGACGCTATGTCCCGCCCGAATTCGAAGGGCTCACCTCAGGAAACGCTCTGTTAGGGAAACATGCGCTGGGGTCTCGAGCCAACAAGTCATCCCAAGGAATCCTAACCGTACGATTTGAAATGCCCTACCCTATCTGGTGCACCACCTGCCCGAAGCCCTCGATAATCGGTCAAGGCGTGCGGTTTAATGCCGAGAAGAAGAAGGTCGGGAACTACTACTCGACACCCATATTTAGTTTCCGCATGAAACATGTTTCATGCGGCGGCTGGATTGAGATAAGGACTGATCCGAAAAATACTGCTTATGTGGTCACAGAGGGCGCACGGAAGCGGGATACCGGGGAAGACAAGGTGGAAGAAGGTGACATTAAGATCCTTACAGAAGAAGAAAGAGAAGCTCTACGGACGAATGCTTTTGCCTCTCTAGAAGGAAAAGTAGAGGATCGTCGACGATTGGAACAGTCGAAAGAGCGATTAGAAGAACTACAAGAACTCCAGGACCAGCAATGGGAGGATCCATACGAGCAAAACAAGAGGCTGCGAAATACATTTCGAGCAGGACGGAAACTACGAGAACGTGAAGCAGGTATTGTAGAAGCGCTGCAGGATAAAATGAGCCTAGGCATCGATCTCCTCCCAGAGAACGAAGACGACGTTCGGAGAGCCGGATTCGTCGAGTTCGGGGTCCTAGGTTCCGAACAGGCCATGGCCAAGGCAATATCAAGACCGCTCTTCGCCATCGAAGATTCAAAAGAGGCCTCGTCCTCTTCAACCTCGAAATCCCGATCTGGCAAACAGAAACTGCCACGAAAGTTGAAGGCTGTCCAGGTGGCTGAGAAGCGCAGGGCAGACTTGGCGGCGGAAATCAGGGGAAATACTCGAGCGCGGATGGATCCCTTTCTCCAGGAGAGAGCGAGTGATAGGCCTTCGCCACGAGTGCCTTTCGGTATCAAGCGGAAGCGGGAAACCAAAGAAGAGGATGAGACAGCGAAGTCTACCGGATTACCAGGTCCAGTGAATCACAAAACTATCTCTTCAGGTCCAGTGGTGGTGAAGGCGTTGGTGGATTATGACTCGGACTAATGTCTATATTTAAATTTGACGTGTTGCATCCTTAGCCTGGCCTTACCAAGATACCCATTTGATTTTCATGAGGCGCATATTTTTAATTGTTATGAATCATAGTCTAGCAAGATACAAAATTGAGATTAATAGTAGATAAAGATGACGAAATGGATAATACAAAGAGACAAGTATTTGAATAATTATGTACAACTATAGCTTGATTCGAGATCCCATCGTCTACCGATTGTAGAAGTGTTCTAACCCCCGAATGAATCCACGGCAGCCCCGAGCTCCTGCGAATTCCCCATAATCCATAACACGAGAACTCCGAGGTCCATGAGAAGCCAGGCATCTTCAGATAATTTTGTATGCACCCGGCATGGTATTAATGCCCTAAAACGCCGTCCAGACCATCCAAATACTTACGAGCCGCCACAAGGCGCCTTCCCTGAGGGAAACATCGAGTTGATGACAGCCTTGAAATCGCTCTCCTGTATAACTGGTCCATCGCCAGAACACTTGGCCTTCTGTTGAAGTTGTGAGCAGAGAGCGTCCATATCAATCTCGCCGCTTTGGACGCTTGGGCAAGCCTGAAGTTTCTCCCTGTTGATAGTTAGTAAAAGTTCAAGATATTTATAATTGTGCATAGGCGTGACGAACCACATGGTTGTGCAACTAAGCATCTGAGCTGTGTTGTCTCCAGGGACAACCTCCTCATCTTCTCCATCCAACTTGGCGTCCATTTCTTGGATGATATCCTTCTTTGGTACTAGGCCAGGCTCCATTGGGAAAGGGCTGTGAAACTCAGGCATAGCAAACGCTTCATTGAAAAAGTTATCGTCATAAAGTCCGTTGCCCGCAAGAATACTGTCTTGCGGCTCACGGTAGTCGCTAAATAATTGAGGATCGAATTGATTTCCGTTCTGCTGCGCAAACCAATCTATGCCATTTACATCGAAAGCGGGAGTTGAGTGCGCTCCTACGTCAACAGCTGACCTAGACATTGTAAGTGGGACAGGGTTATTTGGGTTGCCGCAGGCCATCCCGAGCTTGTCACAGAAGGAGGCCTCGCCTACAATCGGACACAGGTCATGATGTTCTTCGCCAATTGTGCTCAAAGTATTCTCCGGCTTATTTAACGTTGGGGGAGATTGGTTATAAGGCTCTGGGGAGGTGCCACAAGATGAGCTAGGCCCATTGTGCGAGCTCGAAGAGGCGGAAGGAGAGCTATGTGATGTGTTCTGGCCAGTGCTATTTGATCGCTTGGTGGAATCGACGCTTGACCTTGAAGCTTCAGACCCAAGGGTTGAGATTTGGTCAAACGAACCTTTTTCGGTTCCATTATTTTCGAGACTCGAAGGACTGAAAAGGCCTGAGAATTGGGCCATGTCATTATTGCCAGGTTGCCCAAATGACGAAAAACTAGTGGTTGAAGTCTCAAAGTTGGTATCGCTTTGAAGAGTCTGGCTAAGAGGGCTTATGCTGCTGTTCAAGCTAGTGGTGCGCGATGGTTCAGGCGGTGAGGTGTTATTGGATCTGTTGATGGATGGTGAGCTGTAAACCGGAGGACCCGGTAATTTCCCAAACTTCGGGAATTCAAATTGAAAGCTGACATCATTAGGGTTATTGACGACGGTGTTTCCAAGGCCTTTCCCTGATAGATAGGCTGGCAGATTTACACCAAGCGGAGGAGAACTCCTGCTAACTCCATTTCCATTGAGTGCCAGTCTCTTTCGGTACTCTTTCAACTCGGTAGCCATCTTCTCAACCTGGGCGCGAAGTATACTGTTCTCGTGATTGGCCGATTCCGAAGCTTTCTCGAGGTCCTGAACCTTGGTCTCAAGGTCTTTGAGATGTTTCTCCTTGCGCTCACGGAATGCGCGTTGTGCAGCACGATTCTGAGCCTTTCGCTTCTGCGAAGGTTGTCAGACAAGGACATTCGCTAGCATTCAAAGGGACTTACGGATGTTGGCTCCGATGTCAACGGCTTCCTCCCAGGTTTCTTAGATGACTTCTCGTCGCCCTCTCTTCTCTTTCCTCCTCCGTCTTCTTCCTCGTCCTCGTCATCCGAATGGCTTCGCTTATCATTGCCGTTCCCGTCTGCCAGCGTATCTCCATCTGACGATGTGCCAGGCAAATTGCCGATCATCTGTCCTTGTGAAATATTACTGAAGTCATAGTCGCCGAAGCTGCCATCGTTGTCAAAGTCGTAGTCATAGTCGATGTAGGGACTCTCATCGAAACTGTTCAGAGCATCGGAGCCCGGAGCCAACTGAAGTGGCGAATCGTCAAATTTCGCCATCGTCGAGGCGTCGTCGAGTGCCATGTCTAGGGTGGCGGCCTTGTTGGAATTGAGCGCAGCAAAGAGGACACTCTGCTGGTGCGGCGAGAGGATGAAGTTGGGAGCGATGTTGTTTCTCGTGGTAGAAGCCATGAGGTAATCCGGTCGATAAGATTTTTAGTGGTTCGTGACGTAGACGCAGCGAATATGAAGTGGTTCTCGACGTCGAGTGCTTCTCCGGACGTCGAGGGTGGCGGCAGCAGACAGAATCGAAGATGCCCAGAAGTTGTCGGTCGAGCAGGATGGATGAAAGAAACAATCTTCTACAGCAGAGCCGATTGCGAGATGGCGCCTTGGGAGAAACCAGCCGATTTCGAGCACACAGTGGGGTCGACGAGCTTTTTAGCGACCAGACTGTATGCGTGCAGAGCAGGTCCAAGGTACAGTACAGCACACGGGATGTGGCCTTGGGAGGAGGGCGGGCTGCGTGGACGGTGCGGAGGGTGTGGGCGGCGGGCACGGCGTGGATGATTAGAGAGAGTGCAAGAGTAGTGAGGAAGCAGCGAGAGTGGCAGCGACAGTGCAGTGAGAACAGCGGCACACGGGCGTGGGTCGAGGGGTGCGTGGGCTGGGCTGGGCCGGGCTGGGCTGGGCTGGGTACAGTGCAGTACAGTACAGCACAGTACGGTACGGTGCGGTACGGTACAGTAAGAGAGTCGAGCGTTGCGCGCAGAACGCGTTGCCTGGCTGCCTGTCTGCCTGTCTGCCTGTCTGCCTGTCTGCCTGGGGCCGGCTCGCAGCGCAGTTCCACGGCCTTCTTCTGCGCAGTTTGGCAGTTTGGGCGAGGCGGGGGAGGCTGTCTGGCGCTGCGTATCGACAGTTTAGCGGGATTTGTAATCAGCAGAGCAGCGGCGCTAGCGAGCAGCGCTAGCGGGCCTCGGAGGGGCAGAACGGGCAGGACATGACGAGTCGGGGTAATCAAGCCCCTTCGGCCGCCTGCGAAAAGTCTCGCCTGCCCTCGCGCGCCGAGGCCCCTGCGGCACTTGGCTCCATGCGTGGTGGTGGTATGGGACTCACGCGGCGCTGAGTCAGCACACATGAGTCTGCGGTCTCTGTCTTGCTTGACTGGCGCTTGAATGACCTCATCCCTAGGCCGGACATGTGCACGCGCCATTAGATCTCTTTCTCCTATCTACTGTACTGCCTGTATAGAGGTGAGGGTACGCCTGGATATGTACGCCTGTCTGTATGCGCCTGTACCTACCGGTACGTGCAAAGTGTACCCTCCATGTGCACGGTCATGTGACGGTGAAGGTGGCGCCCATTCCTGAATCGCCGCCATCTTCGATATGCCTGGCGGTGGGTCGTTTCTCTGCCCCCACCACCAATTTTCAACGATCCCGGGATGTTTTATGGTTATGTCCGAGGCCTGTATTCCGGTTTCCGCGCAAGAGTCCACTGTCCTACAGAAATGGCTGGAGAAGGAGGTCTTGCCTGTCATTCTTATCTTGGAAAGTTTCTGTTCATCTACGTCGATTGCATTGTTATATGTCCTTTTCGATGCTAAATGGCTCCCTAGTTGGAATTTGCATGTGGTATATGGACCACGTGACGACGCATCGATTAGACAATGCACCCATGTGTACAAGTATGAGTCTACACACATATGTCATGAAGAGCAATGACAGGCATCAGGACTATACAGGGGTTTCAAGCGGAACGATTGAGAATTTGAGTTGCACACATGTAACCTGCAGGGCGTAAACATTAGGCTAGTCATAGAACTTTAGCTCCCTCACCCGTAATACTCCCAGCCTCAGAACGCAGCGGTGTCAAAGGTCTGTAGTCTATTGCTGTTGTCATTTTTCTAGTGAGTAGCCAATATCACGTGATATAGCGCGATAAGCGACTGCAAGGCTTTGATAACAATTACCGCCTCCCCATTCTAACTTAGACGTCCACCATCAACGACAACGGCACAGTCGATTGATCAATCTTGTAAAACGCTGACAAGATATCGCCCTGTTCCATCCATATAATCTATTCATCTACGTCGCATGTTTTAGTCCATATTATCGCGACGCAAAATGAGTAGCGAAGTCGCGGCATTCGAGGCGGAGATCAAGGAATATAAGCTCCAGGTACGCATGCCTACCCTTTCTGCTGTGGAGTGTCTGCCACTAACTCTCTTACTAGTTGGAAACCGTCCAACTTGGACTGCAAGCAGATCCAGATAGTGCAGAGCTTCAGGAATTAAAGACTGAACTCGAACAAGTCATTTCCCTCACCGAAGCTGCGATCGCAGAACTAAAGCCGTCTCCAGCACCAGTAGTAGCCCCGAAGAAGGATGCAGCACCACCAGTAAAGGAAAAATGGTCGCGAGAGAACCATCCTGCGTTTAAGAAGACAGCAGCACCAGCTGCTGCAGACGAACCCGAGGCACCCACAACCTTTTCCGTTAACGACACGGTTTTAGCAAAATGGCACTCTGGCGACAAAGGGTTTTATCCAGCACGGATAACATCCATCACGGGATCATCAACGAATCCTGTGTATATTGTCAAGTTTAAAAGCTATGATAGCACGGAGACTTTGAGAGCTAAAGACATTAAACCCATAATAAACCCTAATAAGCGCAAAGCTGATGGCACACCAGTTGTATCATCAATACCAACACCGCCGTCAAATCCCGGCGTAATTTCAGCCGCTGCGGATATCGATCAAGAACTAGCCCAGCGGACGAAGAAGGAGCCAAGTAAGGTCAGTGATGGTCCCACACGGCCTGCTAAGGTCCCCAAAAAGATCAAGGCAAACAAGGAGCTGGAAGCTGGCAAGAATAAATGGCAGGACTTTGCAGCGAAGGGAAAGTTTGGCAAAGCTGCTAAAAAGGAAAGCATGTTTAGGACTCCCGAAGGCGTGCATGGCAGGGGTAAGCATATAATTTTTGTAATAGTTTTGACAATAAACTAACACACGTCAGTTGGATTTACTGGCTCCGGGCAGACAATGCGCAAAGATCCTACGCGGAGCCGACATATATACCAGACAAATGGCGATGAGGAAGGATTTCAGTGAATGAGGGGTGGCAGAGGTGGCAAGGCTCTGCAAGTATATGGCATCTGAGGCTTCATCTCCAAGTATTTGTCTTTGGCGTTTCAGTATGGAGGCTAACATGAGCTCTTAAGTTCGTTCAGTTACAGGGCACTAGATGCTTACGTAGAACAATGCAGTCAGCATTTTACCAGGTATATTTAACATCGAAATTATGCGTCGAATGAGCTCCTGGTCCTCTTGGGTCGTGCATCACCCTTGGATGTAGATATGACTGTATAAAGCTGATATATGAGTAGGTTGGGATCAGTAGGCGATGTAGGACTAGATCCTGCTTATCTACCTCAACAGTACGTCACATAAATCACCAGGACATCTTGTCAGACTGCAACGAGCTGGAACTAAATAACATCTTCTTATCAGTTACATTATTGGTAAGAGATTCTTGATTGAACATAGCTTCTTATATATACATAGGCAATGCGTAGTTTCAGTAGGAGCGTTCTATCTGTTATTTACGGCAAATTCTTATTCGACTGGAGCTTGGAGTTATTTCGGTGTCCTGTTATCATTTGGACGCCTTCTTAAATAGATCAACAATACCTAACTTACTTCTCCCAACTCCCAGCGTCCATACTAACCCTCTCCATCCTCTCATTCTTCGCACCCCTCCCATTCCTCCAGACACCCAACCCTAGCTCCAATGCTACTAATGCCAAATAAACCCCTGCAATAACAGCCTGATCAATAACCTGATCACTGACCGGATACTTGCTCCCAGTCCTCCTCACGCCCTTGTTCTCCTGCTTCACCAAGCCCACAAGCTTAACCACACTGACCGTCATCAAACCTATCCAGACAATCATATTGGCAGCAACCCACATCTCCTGCACAATACGTCCCCACGCACCATTCGTCGCATGTAGCGCCAATCCTACCAGTAGCGCAACATACGCGAACGGCAGCAACGCGATACCGAAATTGATGAGACATAGTCGTACGATCTCTAGTGTGTGCATGAGGATGTTGGCAACGAGGAGCAGGTAGTAGATTGTTTGAACAAAAATCCGCAGGTAGGAACGCGCAGGCTTAAGGCGCAGATGTTGTGTCGAGGGGTTGTAGTAATTGCGCCGCCGGTGCAGCGTTATGAGCAGAAGTAGCGGCAGAATGGCGAGATAGAGCCATACGGGGAGAGGGATTAGGATCGTGTCTGTGAAGCAGGTTGTTGGTATCGGCGAGGAGAGTTCCGAGTATGGGCCCTGCGGTGATCTGTTAGCTACCGTCGCTGCTTTGGAGAGCGAGCCGGGGGATGGTGGAACGTACGAAGCCTTCTGGGCGGTTGCTACAGAGCTTCATCATTATCGTGATGATGTCCGATTATGAATGCGCAGGGTTGAGAAAGGCCTCTTGGGCAACTAATTCCTCAAGATGAAGAGCACAAGGGCGGTTCAGAGACGTCGCTCCAAATCCGAAATCCGGAGGGAAATCCGGCGCCCAGTATCTCGCAGTCCAGCACCCTGTGCAGGGTGAGAGATAAGCCGTGTTTCGCCCCGCGTCTCAGAGTACAGCACAACCGATCTGCCGCAGCCCTTTATTTCGCGAAACGATGGAATCCCGCCGTCGATGATTGTGCTTTTTCTTTTTTCTTCGTAAATTCGTCAGTTCTTGTGAGATGCGTGTGGCTTGTTTTTTGGAGGAGGAGGGAGGGAGGCACCATGGCAAGAAGACGGGTTAATACGTCGACGAAGGAGTCGTGGGTGACGACTCCATTCCCTGTCGCGGCTGGAGGCTGGCTGGGCCTCGTTATGCGCCTAGGCGACGCATGCGGGTAAGCTCGCGGCCGCGCTCCTCGGCTCTGCGACATCCCGGCGAGTGATCGCTGCTAGGGCTGCGCGCCATGATTAAGCTTAATTAATGTCGAATCTGTGCTGCCGAATGGTCGCTAACTTGGTGTCCATGGCAGCAAATGTATCTATTTAATCGTAGGGATGGCCACCAGGCGAGCTACAATCAACAGAGAGGAACGGAACGGGGACTCTTGTTCTATTGCACGTCAACAGGATCGCCAAGGAACAGTTTGATCATTATTCACAAAAGTCCCCTAGAAAAAGAGAGAGAAATAATAAACTAATAATACAACTTGAAGTCTTAAAAATGTCTAATAGACGCTATATATATAGAAATTAGAAACCCCTCTTTTGTGATCACTGATGTTTAACTTCTATATTTGAACACTAAAAGTAATGCCGCGCCCTATCATCATAACTCCGGCTCTGACCAATTGCCCAATATTCCAGAAGTTGAACCACACTGGTTAGATAGCTAACTACGATAATCCCGTTTAACTGGCTATGTCATACCGCCCGTTCGTAAAATAAAATGTACGATTCCTGGTACTGGGTTTCTGCCGGCGATGCAGAAGAGACCTGCTCGTCATTAAACTTATACCAACTTTCAGGCCCCAAAGCAGGATCCTTGAGATCCCTAGCAAGCGTCCAGTAATGACCAGACCTCATGGAAGTACCCCCATGCTGTATCACTGCATAACAATTATACCGAGCTTCCGCGGTTCGATCGGGATTTTTCGCCAAATCGTCCATATTACCGCCTGTAAGCGGAATAAAGAATGGCTTCAAACTGAGACCTTCTAACGGGAAAGTGACCTTAGTCATTATTTTTGCCGTATTTGTAGTTCGTAGGAGATGGATGATCAATGTTCGTGGACAACGCGAGAGCAGAGTCTGTTTGTGCACCCTCTTCTGCTTACACTTGTCGCATTTGTAGTCGACCATCGCCTGTTCTTCGTACATATTCTTTAATGCATTCTCCAGAGACTGTGTTGATTTCTTTGCATCTATAGCGACACCTAAAACATTCCACGTATCCCAATTTCGCGACACATGGCCACAATCTTGACATGTATTTGTGATCGAGCTCTGCCCCCGGAATCTGAGACCCACCGGGGAGTCGTTGTATGATCTGTACCGCTGCCAGTGGAAGTTTGAAGATATGACAAGGGGCTGGCGTGCTTTGATTGCTTCATCCGCAGGCTTAAGAGGCGGTGGAGCATCCTTGTCGCGGAGCCCGTTTGTTTCATCCTCGATTAAGTCAAGGAGAAAGATCAGAAATTCGTGAGCATCTTGCTGCGCGTGCCCTCCAAGAATCTCGTTCTGGGGTTTGGGCGTACTGCTGCTGACCCTGAAGACATAATTCTAATCCTATTAGCATATTCATTAATCGGAAGTGGGGTGACTTCTGACGAACCCTGATTGTCTTAGGAGTCACATAATTATATTGTCCACTCCAGAGATGTTGTAATAGATACGCCAAACTTCTTAACATTAGTTGCGGCGGATCACTTTTTTCGTCCTTTTTCCGCGGCGGCGGCTTTGCAGCTTGAAATTCGCCGAAAAGGAGGTATTCTGGAAACCACCTGGTTGCACTAAGACCCTGAAGGACCGAGTTCATGTAGCATGTACTGGAGAAGTTCATAAGTCCGGTTCGAGCTACAACCGGACGCGAGATTGTCTTGATGTCAGGTAAATTCCACTTGCCATGACTTACATCGGAGACACCGCCATAGCTCTGTCTCGATATAGCAGCAGGTGGTCTAGAAGGTATCCTTGGCATCATCGAATTAAACTCATCATGATGCTCAATGGAAGAATACGTCGACTGAGTACTGTATGGTGGCTGACGAGGATTTTGCGTCTCTTGACGGCCTGACGGTGATGTCATTGATTCTTGAATAGCTGAAGGCTCTGGGAATCGACGAAAGAAATCCTCTGTGGTCTTAATGAACGAGACCTCGTCGTATGCAGAGGATTGATCCTCAACTGGATTAGATGGTTGAGCTGCTGCCCTGAGGGTCTCATCCCATTTGCTCTCCTCTTCTTCAGATAAGGGTCGTGACTCGTATGTCTTTATTCGAGTTGTTGGCAGCTTTTTACCATCATTTATATTCGAACCCTTTGAGATGGCTTGACGAGCTTTTAAATCAACCTTACTAGAGGGTCTCGGTAAGGTAGTGCTAGTCTCCGAGATCTCAAGCCCGCCTTGCCCAACGAGATCGATCCATGCATCCAAACCTCCAATAAGTAACATTGGCCGCCGCTTCAGCTGCTTATCATAGCCATAGTCGTACACCGCTTTGCTGAAGTCTCTCAATGGCATCTCGTCGACATTACTTGTCGGGCCACTATAACGACTTGAGGCTGAGGACTGGTCATAATATACCACAAGGTCAAACTCGTGCCGCTTGTCAAAAAGTTTCTGCTCCGTTTCGGGTGATAGGACAAGACTCTGCGCTAACTCATCCGCCGACATTGCTTCTCGCATAACGATAGGCTCAACACATATGATAGAGTGTGACATAATGTGCCCGCTATCAAACTTTTCCCGCGGGCGAATATCAACGAGTAGCATCCGAAGCTCGTGGGATCCTCTTTTGAGGTATTCCATTAGCTCCTCAGCACTCACAGTTGTCGAGTCTGGAAGCTTTGGGCCGGAAAGCATTTTAGGTGCTAGACCTTCGGAGATTTTGTGGGCTGGAGCAAAATAGTCATTCTTCCCAATGGTACTTGTTGATGTGCGACGCGAATCGTTGAGGGAAGCTGCTGATGCTGATCTCCCTGAAGTTCCATAAATGCTACGAGGGGCAATATGAGGCTGATTAATGCTCAATGGATCATCCGTATCTCGAGCGGGGCTATATATTGCGTCTGGCGGCCGCGGCATTCCTGGGACCTGCACATCAAGGGACATTTTCTGAGGCATGTCTCGCGGACCTGAGGGTCGATCGACGCGTTGCTTCGGTATGTTGCTTCGAGAACTTGAATCAAAGGAGGTACCTCTCCGAATGAAATCGGCGGCATCCGGCATTTCGATTAATCGCGTACGTATCCTGGGGTCCTGGACAGGAACAGGAGATGATGATTCTATGCGACGTAATCTTGCAAATCGAGCAGTAAGATCTTCATTTGAAGAAATCGATAAAGTATCTGCTTGAGCTCCGACAGAGCTGTTGATAACATTTCCATGAAGAGCATTCGGTTTTGGCTGCACAACGGGCTTCTTACGCATTATGGGCTCTGTCGCATTAAGAATATCAGCAGTAGTTCTGGTCGAACTTCCTTTGACTGCCTGTATTTCCTTTTCAGTAGAACCCAAAGGTACTGTGGTGATATTTGCGTTCCTGGGTGCTGATGACTGAAGAGAGAGCGGCCGATGCTTCTCAGAGGGCTGTATATTGGTTTCTGAAATATCTCGGCCATCGTTGTGAAATGCAGGCGTTACACCGTTTTTAAGATTGTTTTCCTTAATCAGCTGTTTGACATCTTCGAACTTTGCATGTTGCGATGTAATCCTCTTCTGAAGTCCAACATAAAGACGGTGCAAGTCACTGCGATCTGTCTTTAAATCGGGAAATTCCTTGTGTCTAGGTACGATCTCGACGGCAATAATCGAAGCTTTGATATACTCTTGCAGAGCCAGTTCTGGGCGTCGAAAATCGAGGTGGGTATCCGCTTGTTTCGCATATGAGTCGCCTTCCAGTAAAAGTCGCCGCATGGGGGCATGGGGATTGACATCGGGTTTTGCTGCCACCAAGTCATCGATGTGAGGGAAGACACGATTTGCGCTCCTCGGTTCGCGTTCAGCGTTTGTTGTACGAGATCCCCCAAGAGGACCCCCTCCATTCATAGAGAATGGCCGTCCTGGAGGTGGACCAGCAGTCGCAGCAGAGCTCATGGTGAGATATGTTTGGAAACGAGAGATCGAGAAGGCATCGCGCGAGGATCCAAATATGAGCTACCTCTTATGAGGGAAGCGTGATGTGCCAGAGAACAGTCATTAGTAGTCGTAGGAAATGCTCCTGTGGGTGCAATGGGGAATGGAGTGTAGCGGACGAGGCGTGGCAATTGAGGATGCGACCACCAATTGTCTAGGGGCAGCTTATAAGTCGGTATAGCTTCAACATTTGCAATTCGACAATAGAATGCTTTTTGCTGGTTGTTGTTCTGTACAGTGTATTGAATTATCCTTTGATGTCTGGCCGAGTTCTTAGCTAGTAGATAGGTACGTACTGAGAGCCGCGCACTGATGCCGTCATGTGGACTAGCAAGCGCAAGCGCGGAACCGTCACGAGCGCTTGGGCCAGGCGCCCTTCAGAAGTCACGTTCCAGTAACGGGGAATGCCTTGTCTCTCCTATACAACGATGGAATCGAGTGATCAAAAGGGGGTGTTATGAACTCAATGGCAAACCCTACTGCAGACTGGGAGAAGGTTGGAGATAGATTCTATCGAAAGATTCAACTCTACACTGCCGTCTTTGACCAGGATCTCGAGCTAGAGAATTACATTGTCACGGGAGCCCCATATGGAGGAGCGGTTGGTATGTTGAAACGCCCTACATTCTTTTCGTGTTGTTGACATTTTTGATCCTTTTGTTTATACGAAGTGCAATGGTGATCTTCCTCGCTCTGTATCCCCATATGTTCATACGTCCGCTTAGGTGTCAGGAATTCAATAAGATAGGATCAAGAATGGATGGTTCATTGCTGATTCGTTAATAAGCTCTCTATCGTGATGAAACGAAGCTTCATTCGTTCAGAGGTAGTCAAGCCTCCAAATCAAGCATCGACATCTATAGTTGCGCCGGCAAGTTAATTCGGCGTCTTAATTGGGACAAAGGGTCTATTAAAGGCCTTGGCTGGTCAGAGGATGAGAAGTTGTTAGTTGTCACTCAAGATGGTACAGTTCGGTGTTATTTTGACTTGCAAGGAGACTTTACCCAATTCTCTTTGGGTAATGGTGCGGAGCAGTTCGGTGTAGTAGCCTGTCGGTAAGTAACCTGACTGACGTTGGTATGGGGATTCTAAGCTTACTTTCAAGCTTCTATTCCACTGGCTTCGTTGCCTTACTCTCGAATAATCACTTGATATCAGTTCCCCGTTATGAAGAACCTCGGCCAAAGCTTCTAGCTTCAGCACCCGAGGGTGAAGTTCATTCGTGGACTTTAATACCCCCTGCATACACTCTATCACTCTCGGTTGAAGTCCTCTTGGGTATTGGCCAGACAATACATGTTGTTGATGCTACAGAATCTGAAGACCGTATGCTTGATATCGGGCCATTTGCTCATATCAGCGTTTCTCCTAATGGCAGATTTGTCGCCTTGTACACTGAAGATGGAAAAGCATATGTTATAACGAGCGATTTCCAGAACAGGCTAAGTGAGCATGACTCCAAGGCAAAAACTCTTCCAAAAGATATCCAATGGTGTGGCAACGATGCCGTAGTGATTGCTTGGGAGGACGAAGTTCATATTATCGGTCCGAACAATGCGGCAGCAAAATATTTCTATGACGGACGTGTGCATGTCATTGCTGGTAAGTGCTCTCTTGCCAAGCCATAATAAGTATTTTTAAGTCCTAAATTGACAAAATACAGACCACGATGGTGTTCGGCTCATCACTAATGACGTTTGCGACTTCTTGCAAAAGGTTCCTGAAGTTACTGGAGAGGTGTTCCTATTTGACACGGAGTCTCCAGCATCGATCTTACTTGATGCTGTGGAGCAACTAGAGAACCAGTCGCCAAAAGCGGATGACAATATACAACTAATTCGACCAAACCTTGTCGAGGCAGTGGACACTTGTGTATGTGTCATTGTGGCTCTTCTGCACCTGTCGAACTGACTTTTTATAGGTTAAAGCCGCTGGCCACGAGTTCAGCATACACTGGCAAAAACAGCTACTTAAAGCCGCCTCGTTTGGTAAATCCGTACTTGACATATACAATAGCGATGATTTTGTTGATATGTGCGAAACTCTCCGTGTTCTCAACGCTGTCCGCTTTTATGAAATTGGTCTACCTCTTTCCTACGACCAATTCTTACGTCTTACTCCAGAAAAACTAGTTCAACGCCTGGTTAACCGGCATGAGTACCTCCTTGCCCTTCGGATATCCTCATACCTCCGCCTCCCAACTGATCGTATCTACGTTCACTGGGCATCACAGAAGGTTCGAGTATCATCAGACGATGAAGACACTATATGCCGTCTTATTGTTGAAAAGCTTGCGGGCAAGCGTGGCATTTCATTTGAAGAAATTGCCCGTGCAGCATACGACGAAGGCCGGGGCCGTCTGGCAACTGAGCTTCTCAATCACGAACCACGAGCAGGAAAGCAAGTCCCACTTCTCCTAAGCATGGAAGAAGATGAGATTGCTCTTGATAAAGCGATTGAAAGCGGGGACACTGACCTCATATTCTTCGTCTTAATGCATTTGAAAAAGAAACTGCCTTTAGCATCGTTTTTCCGTGTAATCAATGGCCGACCAGTTGCAACTGCGCTCATCGAGAGCTCCGCACAGGAGGATGATGCTGAACTGTTGAAAGACCTTTACTACCAAGACGACCGCCGGACAGATGGTGCGAATGTCTTCGTACATGAGGCACTCAAACAGCCAGACTCAAGAACAGCTATCGACAAACTATCTCTTGCAGCAAAGGTTTTGAGTGATTCGAAAGAGCATGTGTTCGAGGTAAAGGTACTGCAGGAAGCATCACAGCTCTTAAAGATGCAAGAGGCGTTTGATCGAGACCTAGAGGATAGTTATACAGGCCTATCGGTCAATGAGACCTTATTCAGACTACTTAGATCAGGCTATGCTGCTCGAGCAAAGAAAGTACAGAGTGAATTCAAGATTCCAGAAAAGGTATTCTGGTGGACCAGGTTAGCCCTTTCAACTCCTTTCCCCCTGCTCTAGCCTCCTCACTAACATCTGCCGTCCCACAGACTGCGTGCTCAGATTGCCTCGAGGAACTGGTCAGAAATCGAGACGCTGTCCAGCACACGCAAATCCCCTATCGGATGGGAACCCTTCTTTAACGCGCTATTATCAGCAGGAAATCCAAAACTCGCCTCTGCCTTCATTCCAAAATGCACGTCTATTACTCCACAGGAGCGGATAGATATGTGGGTTAAGTGTGGCATGATCAAGCAGGCTGCTGAGGAAGCAGTCAAGGTGAAGGATCTGAAGACGCTGGAGGAGTTAAGGGGCAAGGCGACAAGGCCCGGAGAGGCCACTGAAATTGAGAGGATGATTTCTGGAATCAAGAGATAATTGAAAGCCCGGGTTTTACAAGTAGCCAAGGAGAATATCTTATGCTAATAGTCTGATTAATTCAATGTAGGGACGTGGTGTGTCTTGTCTTCCTTTCTTACATATAATGAATGCTGTGGAAAACAAATGGGTGCAAAAGGTTGCATGTGCCCAGTGTTCCTAAACGCCATCCCCTAAAGCCGGCCGCCCGATAACATGAAACGCAAACAATATAAAGCTATCCTCCTCTTGACCGCTGTTTGGCCTTGGATATCCAATTTAGCGGGTCATAATTTCGTCAACACTAAAAATACCCTAGAAGTCTCCGACAGAGATCACCGTGTCAGCGGCCTCTCCAAGATTCAGCGGTCCTACTTGTGAACCTTGTCTTCCTGCACTGCCATCGAATACAAACGGCCCAACGTCATTTCGAGGGGTCATTGGCCCATCTGTTCCTGTAAGGATATCTACTGGGTTATGTGATGCGCCAGGATGCGGGCTTGGTGTGCGATCTACAAGTCTGGTAGTCTTGGGCAAACATTCATCCTCTTCTATGCTATGTCGCCTTGATGTAGACCTGCGAGGTTGAATAATTTCGATCGGTCCAATAGAGCTACTGGAGGGCTGAGCCGTTATAGGAATTCCGTTAGATCCATCTATTTGGAGATCGTTAATGGCATTAATTAATCCATTCGTATGCTGTTTTGATTCTCCACCAGCCGAGGCTTGCACAGGTTCTCCTTGTTCAGTATTTTTATTGTCAGGGGTGGCTCCCTCATCAGCCTCCACTTTGCCATCCACATCCTCCCAGTCTCCCTCGAGAAAAGGCTCGTCTACATCAGCTTCGAGGTCTGCTACTGCGCGACAATTTGGGCAAGTAAATTGAGGCCATTGTGGTCCATTGATTATGCGACGTATACATTTGTAATGCCAGGTATGTGAGCATGGCGCGACAAATAGGGGTTGGCATGGCTACACCGAGAGTATTAGCTACGATGAAGGGGTGTAATTTCAAACATTTGAGAACACATACAGCAACGGCACTTAAGCAGATCGCGCAATCCTGCGATGACGAAGAACTCGTAGGTGACTGAAGCTGCCTGGCCATATTCCGGAGTCGCTTGTGGGAGGCAACACTGTGAAAGGTTAAAATCTTGTGTTTTCATGCCAGTCCAGAAGCAACTTACTTGAAGCTATTCACTTCGGCCTGCCAACCTTTATTGACTTCCACTCTTATTTTCACACATCTGAAGATCATCTCTTCGCCGCCCTTGAAATCGATTCCAAGCTGCACAATGTCTCCATCCTTAATTGGGAATGGCTTGCTCTCGGTGTTTGGTGGGCTGAGCCTCACATGGTTGAGAAATGTGCCAGAAGAGCTTTTGACATCTTTGACAAACCAAGTTCCATCCTGATACCAAAACTCACAGTGTCTTCTACTAACAACCTTGGATTTGAATCCAACTGGTGCTGCCGTGGGTAGATGGGCAGATTGATTTGGCTGTGACTCTCGTTCCGAATACCGACCAACACGTATGATTTCAGATCCTGTTGGCAAAATTCTCCCCATAGGACTGAAAATTAACGACGGTCTTGGTGCTCGGACATCTTGGTATTGTGAAAATCGAATGGTGGGCTTGGTATCAGTTACATGGCTGGGCTGAGCTGGACGAGGAGCTGCAGAATCAGTTAGAGGTGCGGAAACTCCAACACCATTTACATGAGCTACGGTGGAACTTGACTCTCGGGTCGCCGTGGCTATACCTGAACGGATGAGGCCCATTGCTGTGTCTTCGGATGAGGCAACCTCTCCGGAAAGAACTGCCGAAGGCGCTGCTCCAGTTGGCAGCCAACCAGTCCTCGCCCCAGAGTTATCTTGGGCGCCGTGGTTGTTTGACAGCTCTGTCGCCGATCTTTGTAGCGTCGGAGATCCGTAATGAGTCGGGTCTCCTATTGTAGGTGCTGCAGTGTCTTCAGGAGACGCAGGTGTGCGTGCTGGGTAGCTGGTCGACCTGGTCAACAGAAGGTGCCTTGGGCTGCTCGTAGGATTGCCAGTGTTGTCTCTAGAATGTAGCGTGCTATCGCGGGAATGCAGGTGGTTGTGTGTATAGTTTCGAAGGTAACTGAGTCCTCGCAACCGACTCGGCCGCGTAGGTGAAGTTGGTGATGCAGGGGAAGTTGCAAGAGTCGGCGGCGATGGTTGGCTGAACATTGGCTCTTAACGATTGAGGACTATCCTCCAGGACTCCGTCACGCACGGATTGTACGATTTGAGACGCGGCTCTGAGAGGGTTTAGTTATGGGGCATCGACTGGCCGGAAGAAGGCTAGGTTTAAGGAGCCTCCAGAGAAAGGTGGGAGAACGTCGGATACAGAAACAGAGCTGATGGCTGGAACGTAGCCCGAGAGAGAAGGATTACAACAGAATACGCAGCATGTCCAATATTGGGATTAGGACTGGAAAGCGACAGGACGGCAGGATGGCAATATGTCTAGAAGCCGACTGCATACAAGATACACAGAAGTCGGAGGGGGTTGGAGGTGGAGGAGCTGGAGGAGTAGGAGGGGACGTTACCACCTCGCGAAAGACTTGCGACCTGGTAGGGCAGGGCGCCTGTCCACGGAGTACGTCTCTGCGCCTCTGCGCCTCCGGCGGGTCTTCCGAGGCGGGATTGCAGCCGAGAACGATCGAAATTATCTGCCGTCGCCCCTACGTGGTAGCTAGGCTGTTAGGCACAGTATTAAGGGGATCAGGGGATCAAGGTGCTTCGCCGTGCTGTGCTTACTGGACTGCACTGCCGTCGATGCGCGGCGTTCTGTCTGGGGTCCAGAGCTACAGGACACTGCCAGTGCTGCGACAGGTGCTCACCGACACCACCTTGCCTGCCAAACACCCACTAACTCGTACGATGCAGTGGTAATGCAGCTGTGCTGGTGACCTGAGCGCTGGTCAAGGTGCCTACGGGGTGCACTTACGCACTGCTCTGCCGAGGTGTTGCTGATTTCTGAGTATACGCCTGAATTGTATAAACATCTACTGTATAGCCAGCAAAATCCTGCAGGGCCATCCTCTAACGGCGTCTGCTAACTGCGCGCCCAGCAACAGTGCCTGACAGTGCCTGGAGCAGTGCCGTGCCTTCCCACCGTGCCTTCCCACCCATCTGACCCTCGGCAGCAAACATGGGCATGAACGCTGCGTGCGTGAGGCGATGCGGGTAGCACTGTACTGGCTGAGCCAGCATGGCCGGCGAGTTTGGCCAGCGGGCGCTCAGTGGCTGGGTGGCTGGGTGGCTGGTCACTTGCACTTGCAAGGCCGGTTATCACAGCACGTGACCTGTCTTGATAGGCGGTCGCAAACGAGCACAGTATAGTTTTGAACTTTTTGTCCCCTAGTCAAATCACACACGATGATGAGAGCACCATCATCACGAGCACTGTCTCGGATTCTGCCATTGTGTAGAAAGGCCCAGGCTGCCCCGTCGAGCTCCAAGGGCCGAAGCCTGGCAACTGCTGTATCGTCAATCCAGAAGGTTCGCTGTTCTCTCCACTTTGCAGGTTTTACCTGACAAGACAAGCTAACTTAAGTGTAGGATCCAGCAGAGCTTGATCAGATAACGACTCTCTCTAATGGCGTTCGAGTCGCGACGGAGGCCTTGCCCGGCCATTTCTCTGGTATCGGCGTCTACATAGATGCTGGATCACGGTACGAAAACGAGTACCTGAGAGGCGTTAGTCATATCATGGATAGACTGGCGTTCAAGTCTACTACGGAGCGAACAAGTGACGAGATGCTGGAGGCTCTCGAGTCTCTGGGTGGAAACATACAATGTGCCTCGTCCCGGGAATCGCTAATGTACCAGTCCGCCACATTCAACTCCGCCGTTCCGACTACAGTTGCGTTACTCGCAGAGACGATCCGCAATCCATTAATAACGGAGGAAGAAGTTCAGCAGCAACTGGAGACGGCGTCTTATGAGATTGGAGAAATCTGGTCAAAGCCAGAACTGATTCTACCCGAATTGGTGCACATGGCTGCCTATAAAGACAACACGCTCGGAAACCCTCTATTGTGTCCAAAGGAACGACTCACCGAGATCAACAAGAGTGTTATCGACGCTTATAGGAAGGCATTTTATAGACCGGAGAGAATGGTAGTTGCTTTTGCTGGTGTAAACCACGACGAAGCCGTACGGCTGACTGAGCAATATTTTGGAGACATGAAAAACGAAGCGACTCCAGCATTATCACAAACGGGATCTGAGACTTCTTTCGACTCATCATCTTCTGAAGGCAGCGAAAGTTCATTCTCAGCCTCATCATCATCCTCGTCTGTGCCACCATCGCCTGCTCAGCAGCCCTCGAAGCTTCTCTCGCGCATGCCGTTCTTCAAGAACCTCTCCACGTCTGCTTCCAACCAGGCATCTGTCATTGCTGACAGTGGCCAACTTTACCCTACACCTGCCGAAATTTTAGCCCCATCCCATTACACAGGAGGTTTCCTCTCACTACCTCCACTACCTCCGCCTATAAACCCTTCTCTTCCACCTCTGACACATATCCACCTCGCATTTGAGGCACTTCCCATTTCTTCGGATGATATTTATGCTTTAGCAACACTACAAACACTCCTCGGAGGAGGTGGCTCCTTCTCTGCAGGCGGACCTGGAAAGGGAATGTACTCAAGGCTATATACAAATGTGTTGAACCAGTATGGCTGGGTCGAGTCCTGTGTCGCGTTCAACCACTCATACACCGATTCTGGACTTTTTGGCATCTCTTCGAGCTGCTCGCCCAGCAAGGTTGTTCAGATGCTTGATGTTATGTGTCGAGAACTTCAAGCACTGACGCTCGATACCGGCTTCAGCTCTCTGCAGCTCACCGAGGTTAATCGCGCTAAGAACCAGCTCCGTTCGAGCTTGCTTATGAATCTTGAATCTCGAATGGTAGAATTAGAGGATCTAGGAAGACAAGTGCAGGTTCACGGAAGCAAAGTAGGGGTCAGGGAGATGTGTCGCAAGATTGAAGAGCTCACTGTTCAAGACCTACGGAGAGTCGCGAGAGATGTGGTCGGTGGATTAATCAAGAATCCCGGCGAGGGCAGTGGAGCCCCCACTGTAGTCCTTCAAGAGGGCGAAGAAGAGGGATCTAAGAGAAAGCAGCTCGGGTGGGACGAAATCCAGGATAGAATCTCTCGATGGAAGCTGGGACGCAGATAAAATATGAAAGCGCTGAAATACCACATTGTAAAATATCTGGAAAACGGCGAGGCATCACTTGCCATTTATTGCCACGGTGGATCTGTACACTATGTATTATAAACGTTATAGCATTAGCTTAAACCGAATCGCAACCCATCACCGACAACTGGGACCATGTTTCTGCTCCTCTTTGCAGAAAATTCTATGGCTATACATGTTGCCTATACAGGTCGTACAGATGGGGTTTAACATAGGACGAAAAGCGATAAGCTCTTGCCTTACCTTTGACGGGACGGTTTGCTCCATTTACTCTAACTCTTATACACATTTGCCAATGACACCAAGTCGCGAGATATTTTTGCTGGTTTGAAATACAGGTAGGTTGAGCCTAATGCCTAAATGATTAAGGGCTATTGGCCGTTGTGTGATGAAGAAAGTATATCAAACTCATTATTCATTCTGAGCTAGGATACCTATAATTACAAGATGAACATATTCCTCCAGCAATGAATGCAATCGCAAGTCCTATCTGATATACAAGTCTAACCATCCTCGACTTCCGTACCTTTCAATCTCTCCCTAATGTTACGAACCTCTCTCCTCGTTTCCTACAGAGCTGGCCGTCCCTGTTGAGCCCCCAATTGTGCATTCACGGCATTAGCTGTTGAGCCGCCGGATGTAAGGATCTATGCATCACCACATTAGCTACGTTCGATTTAGATTCTGGCTGTGATGGAACTGACCTCTCCGCCCATTTCACGCATCCGCATTTCTTTCTCCATCTCAACCATCTGCTGCTCCTCCGCAAATGCCAATGCCCACGGCACACCTAGCAACAGAGCGCTTGTGCTCAGTACATATAGCGCTTTGCCGCTGAATCCCAAGCTGCTTTTGATGTAACCGGTTGTGGTCGATACTGCGGAAGAAATGTAGGAGCGTGTGGTAGGGGGGACAATATCACGTAGGGCCAGTAGTCTATCTGCTAGAGATTCTTCGATTGGAGGGGTATCTTCATCGTCGGAGGATATCTCTGAGTCTAGAGTACTGTTAGCGGATGCACCGGTTTGTCTGGAGGCCGCTGGGAGACGTGCCGGTGTCGGTATAGTACTCGTCGTCTTCTGGGCCAGCCTGCTTTGCCTCAAAGGACTCATCTTCAACTTCAACGAGCTCGACCATCTTGCTGGGTTATGAGAGAGAATGCTAGGGTGTGGCTGATTATGCAAAGGTCGGAGGCGATGCGTAATTGTACTCGGGAGGTTAACAGCTGTGACGAGCTCAAAGCGGAATAATTTTCGCTTATGTAATCAAGAGCTCTGGCACGTGAGGCGCGCTTAGGACCTCTTGATGGTATGTACAGTATTATTCTCGGCTTTCTACTCCGGAATTCGAACAAAGTTAAGCTTTTGTAGTAGTACTTATGCCTACCAGGGAGACCAAATGATCCGGCTGGCAGCAGAAAGAACGCCCTCAGTCTAACTACCATACCTCGCAAGAGTCCTGTTCTGATTCGTGCTTACCATGAAGAATACGGGTACCCTCTACGCGTCTATTACTCTGAGTTTCTACTGTATTGATGGACAAGTACTGGTACCGCAGTCAGAGAATGGCACGAACGACTCTATGTTCCATAGCCCAAGGTCTGAGAGTGCCGGCCGGTGCACGTACTGTAGAAGAACGGCTTGCTCTCCCGACACGGCGCGTGTGAGAGAAGGGTGATGGGCGTTTCTTGCATTGATGGGCGTCCCCGGGAATTAATGCAGAACGTCGAAATGCCCCCAGAGAAGTCGTGGCCTTTTCCAATGTGCGGTACTGTACATTCTCTGGCGAGCAGCCGCCCCCTGGTGTCGTGTCGCGATTTGCAACAAGGCTCTAGACAGGGGCGAGCCGTTTGATAGCCCGTGGCGCTAGACTCAATTACTGGCACGATCAACACCCAATCATTTGCTACGCGGCACCGACAAATTCCATGGAGAGCACCTCCTCTCTGCCCTTATTCTAACATGGAGTTGTAGGAACGCTTTGCTCTATATCATTATATATGTTCCCTCCTATCCCCTCGCTGGCATTTGTACAGTCGACAACCCGAGACCCTTGATTCCGCTCACGAGAGCGCGAGAGTGATGCCCATGCTCTCTCAGCCTTACCCCTGAAAACGAAGCCAGAGCGTTTATGCGACAGCGAGGAGCCAAGGGACGACGTAAAATCGACGTGAGCTTCACTTGTTCGAAGACCGAGTAGGGAGATGTCGCTGAATGGCCTGGATGATGTAAAAGTCAAAGAGGCTCACGATGCTGCCATTGCAGAGCCGGGAGGATGGTGAGTGGTCCGGGAATGCCGCAGTGCGTTTACCTTGGTGGGAATCTTTAGTTGACGAGTCCTGGCTATCAGGTTCCTCCTTAAATACGCATCTCGAGACGAAATAGAGCCGTTGGGGCGTGGCAATGGTGGTATCGTGGAGATCCGAAACTCGATCGCGAAATATGAGGAGGAATCCCCGTTGTTTGGATTTCTACGTTATAGGCGACGCAGTGTGCTCATAAAATATGTGCCGGAAGGATGCTCGAGGCTGGTTCAAGGTGTGCATGATATTTTACCTGCATATGATTTGGTATCTGGGGGTGTACTGACTTGATATACCCAGCGCGCCTCACTGTTCACTTCAATGCATTTTCCGAAAGATTTTCTCCCCACGACACAACCTTCTCAATAACCACCTCTAAAGAACTGAAAGATAGCATACTCTCTGCGGCATGCTCCCTGCATACAGCATCTGGTTCAACAACATCGTCAACAAGCTCCCTTCGAAGACGACGTCTCATGGAAATTGCAGAAGACGCCGAGGAGGATAAGCGACAGTTGATGGTTCCAGAAGAACGATCATCGATTTCCAGGGAATCTTCACTGACTGGCTCGCAAGTACCACATATCAGTCCGCTCTCATACCATCAATCACCCGATTTTAGCACCTCCACCAGCATTCAGTCCACTATCACTGACCCGGACAACCTCCCAACATCCCCACCACCACAACGTCCTCCAGATAATAGGTCAATCCCCCCTACAAGCCCTGCTGATATTAGACGACAATCTTTGCAGTCCGTCCGGCCAGACCTTTACAACCACAGTTACGGATCAACTGGAAGGCCCAAGGTAAAGCTAGGCCCTCGTCCGTCACTTGATACTAGCGGACGTCCCCACACCGCATCATCAGCTGCAAACTTTAGGCCAGTTTCGTCATTACCCGCAGGGTTGAAATTATTCTCGAGAGGTTCTAAGAGGTCTAAAGAAAGACCGCAATCACAGTACGAAACAATGCCGCCAAACACGATCGTCTCTCCTCCTATACCGGATGACCCCATATCCGCAAAGCATAGTAGTATTCCACAAAGACCCCATACAAGCGGTGGCCGACCGACTACAAGCTCAGGATTATCAATTAAAAGTTCTTTAACAGTGACGCCAAAGGCGCCTGTCTTGACACCCGAAAAAGCTCGTTTGATGAAAGCACTGCAGATGCGGAAAAAGCAGATGAGCGTATCAGCACATCCAGATCTTTTATCCCCAGAGACACCCGGATCTGCAAATGGCCCCACAGTTATTGAAAGACCAATATCCCGCGGTGCGCCAAAAGAGGTGGAAGATGCATTAATAATGTTAAATGATATGGCAAAAGCTGATTCTGGAATTGAGATCGAGGCACCATCGACCGTCAAGGTGGCTGAATCAGATGCCACGAGGACGAACTCCAATCCTACCTCTCCAGTAGAGCCGTCAGAAGAGGCGAAGTCAACAAGAGCATCATCTATCTCAGAATCAACGGACGAGACCATACAACCAAGTCGAGACGCCGAAAAGACTATAATCACTATCGAAGACAGTGTGCCACTGGAAGGGAAATGGGAACCAGAAAACGATCAGCATTTGGCATTAATTCAGGACGGCTCTGTGCAACAGGATGACTATCAAGAAGAAGAAAGAATCCTGAGTTTGGTAATCGAGGACGGATCGGAGACGTTGGGGCTAGGCTTGGGAATATCCGGGGCTATAGCTGTATCATCAGAGGTATCCGAGACCGACGTTCCATCCTACACTGTAGAAGAGATGCTAGCGGAGGATGATCTGGAAAACGAGGAAGGACCTGTATTGGTAGGGTCTCAGGGAGCCCACGAGGTATCGACCGCCAACTCGAATACGAGCGATCCAGAGATAAATAATTTTGACGAATCACCAGTATCCCAAGGTGTATCTCTACCGACAGTTGATCCAAGCACAACAAATGAAGAACGTGCGACAGAATTGAACCTAGGCCTACCAAAGAGGGAAGATGAAGCCAAAGTTGTAGTATTCCAAGAACCTTCGACTACAGAAGAGCCAAGGCAAGCAGACCAAGTATATGTCCGTGAGTTGGATGCAAGTGAGCTCGAATCAGAGGGGCATGCAGCAGTCACATTTGATGAGGACTTTTCTGTCATAGAGAAAATGTTACCGCAACTACCGGCGCCGACTATAAATGAAGATCTAGAGTTGGAGCAGATTATCGCCGAGGAAATTTTACCGCAACTACCTGTGCCAACTATAAACGAAGATGCAGAGTTGGAACAGATTATCACCCCGCTAAACAAGGAAAGCTCTCATCCTAAAACTCCAATCCGGGAATTGAAAATACCAAGATCCAAGTTTTCTGTACAGGATCTCAAAGACGGCGAGGTTGCTACGACGGGAATTACAGACATGATATCTTCCGCAAACAAGGCCTTACGTGAGGTTCCAAATTCCCCCGTGGGCAGCGCCTCCTCCAACGACGCCAAGCGGCCACTAGCTGAGGACGAGACAAACATGGTTTCTAATAGTCAGGCGCAGAAGAGACGCAGACCTTTAGTTGAGCCCATTCGAACCGATCTCAGCATTGACATAAGCGCTCCTGTTTCCGAAGTTGACTTCTTATCGGACGATGATCTCATGGACGAATTGCAATCTGCAACCGTACAAGAGGCAATGCCAATATCGGTCTCAAAGTCCCCCATCACACCGATGTTTCCGAGCCCCAAGAAGCAATTACTAGGCGAAGAAAATCGCTTCTCAAGGGCGTTCTCAAACCCGTTCTTAAAAGACAACAGCCATATGTTATCACCCAGATCGACCAATATTGTACCGTCCCGCTCAGTGTCAGCTTCTGCAGCATATTTGAATCGTATCAACCAGCACTCTACCGCACCTTTGGCTAAAAAAGTAAATATTGGTTCGGGCATCTCTCAAAGAATCAGAGCACTTGAGAAGTTGTCAAGTTCCCCTGCAGCGTCCTCAGCCCCGCCCGGCCCTTTGCCACCACCATCTCCTTCATTCTTCTCTGTCCTGAAATCGGGTGCTCCAGGGGGCTCGAGATCCGCGTCTGTTGCGGAAAGAGCTAGCTCGCTGACGCGGAATACGCCATCACCGTCGATTTCTCACGAATCCTCTCCAGAGACCTTGAAATACCGTGCGCGATCAGGGTCCGGCCAGAGCTCAATTCAGGGTCGGAGCTATGCGTTTGCTACCGCCATTTCTCATCAGCCCCAGCTATCGCGACCCGAATCCATATCTGTGACTGCACGAATCATTCGGGATCCTAGTCAACCATTTCCTGTCAAACCTGATATTGGCAGAGATCCCGCAGACTATACCCCTCTCGATCTCAAACAGTCTCCCCTAGTGATTGATCATCACAAAGCGATTATTGCTTCACCGATAGAGACCATCCAAGAACAGCATCTTTCAAATCCACCGAAAGATATCAGGAAAGAACGTAGATCTTCGATAACTGTCGTTAGAGAGCGCATAGGCGAAAAACAAAGTTCTTTTGCCGAACGTCCGAAGTCCATGTCCATTGAGCCACCAACTCCGTCTCCCAACCCTTTGTATTCAAGGCCTCCGTCCACGCACACGAAGTCTCCCAGTCTATCGAGACCGATGTCTACGAGTAGTCGTCGCTCAAGTCGCGAATATAACGGTCCTTTCTCACCTATGGGCCCTCCCTCGATGAGTGGCATCTCACCATCTACCAGTGAGGAAAATCTCGAGAAGAAGACCAATCGAGCAAGTCGTATGCTACGTCGAATGTCATCCTCACTGTCTGCCAGCCGCAAATCTCTAGCTCACGCTATCTCACCCACTGTCCGTGAAGAGTTCGAGCCGCCTCCAGTTAGGACATTATCCCCCTCTCATCACTCTGCTCCATCACACCTCTCACAATCCATAGCAGCCATGACAATTGCGGAAATTGGTGATGTGAACATCCAATTTCCGGACACCCTCTTATGGAAACGCCGCTCTATGCGTCTCGACTCGCAAGGTTTCTTAACCTTGATGCAGGCACAGGGCAACAGGGGAATGGAGAAGAGCTTCGCTGGGATTAAGAGATATCATCTAAGTGATTTCAGAACGCCGTACATACCCGAGATGGAAGCCCAAGAATTGCCCAATAGTGTAGTCCTTGATTTCATTGAGGGTGGGGGACTACAAGTTGCGTGCGAGGATCGGGGAGGGCAGGCGCGGGTACTGCACAGTAAGTCCATAAATTCCACCTCACAGTTCTTGCCGCACAGTGCTGACCCATCCTTGAACAGTTCTGCAAGAAGCGCACCGTTCTTGGGCCTTGTACGCGCAGTCATGAGATGGGATCTACTAATGAGAGTTGCTAAATATTGAACAGGGCCGATTGATGTGGCGTGAAATCTTTGTTTTCATTTCAGCGAGGTGTCTTGATATGTTCTGCTGCCTACTAAGTTTTACATTCTTGTGAGATAAGATATAATACGTCACACGACGAACGGTTTGAACATTTTCCGTGGTTGTAGATAGGATAGCACAGATACCATGCTAGCTGAGATAGGCTATTTGGCATTTGCATCAATTTGATGGTAGGAAAGAATCAATTGAATGCTTGATTTGAGTTTAGAAACTAAGACTTGCTTTTTTGCATGTGATAACAAATGCTAGCTTCTCTCTCTCACTCTTTTAGCATGATGATCGTTATGGTATTATCCTAAATGATTGGTCCTACATCTGTTATAGAATCTGTTATAGAAATGACTCTTTTGACTTCGTGGTGCTGGCCAACTAATATCGCACTTCTCATCTCAACCCCCCCACGCCTCTATCCCTAAGCGTCCTAATTTTTCTTGTCCTCGGCGTGTCGCCAGCAAAACTTCCACCTACAGTCGCAATCGTAGCAACACGTTCTTTCTCCCTCTTCTCGACCTTTGCACCCGTCATGCGCGCTACAACCTGCGCTTTGTACTCATTGGCCTCGGTGTCTTCATACTGCAATCTCTGCGTCGGCGGCGGCTGACCGCCTGTTCCTGCGCCTTTATTCTCGTTTCCGCTGGTTGCGGTAGCTAGAAATAATGGCTTCTGGCCCGAAAAGGTTCGTGATAAAGAAGCACGCTGCTCTTTCTGCTGTTTCGCCGGCCAGATGACGGCTTGGCCACCGCTGGCAGTTGAGTCGACAGAGCTGGCGCGAGATAGTGTTGCGGAACCAGTGGCAGACGTATAGCTAGCTGCACGACCTAGGATAGTGCGTTTTCGATGGGGACCTTCTGGAGCTTCTTCAGACGATTCTTGGTTGTTGAGATAGAAAGTTGAGGGTTTGGATTTTGCAAGGAGCGATGTAATGGCTGTGTTTAAATCTCTCGGTTCGATTGTGGCCGTCGTGGGCAAGGATTCGGATGTTGAGATTGATTTTGATGGCGATAAGGAGCCTTTTTTCGGAGAGTTGGAAGATATTTCGGTTAGGGGCTGAGCCGGCAGGGTCGAGCTTGTCATATTTGACATCAAGGGTGATGATGAGTCCTCAGTATTCGGCATGATAGAGCTGTCGTCTTCAAATGCACTATTGTCGAGTTTACGAGGCCCCTGAGGCCTAGAGCTTTGTCCTGATGCTGACCGTTTTGGGTGACTTTCTGGTCTCATGCTCACGCCCCTAATCTCACCACCAGCTCGGAGCTTACTCACTACATCAACATCTATCGACGCTGGATTTTCTGATTCGGACTTCTTTTGCCGCTGAATGTAGGGTTGGTAGGGTTGTCTCACGCCGGCCTCTATCGAATCAAGCAGCCAGTCAGCCGAAACGAGAGGAATCCTCCACTCTCTCGCAGAAGTTAACTTCTCGTATCTCAAAGGCCGACCTGGATTACAGATCAATACTGAAGCATCTTTTGTGAAGATCTCATCATATTTGGCGCCCATCAGGTTTACTGCTTTCGATATATGGAGCAGTTCTAAACCCTCGAACGCGGTCGAACAGACGATCAATGCCGCAAACCCTTGAATAGGAAAGGATGGAAATGGGCGCCCAAGCATATATGTACTTGGATCTATGAGAGTTTTGGCTTCTAGGCACCGTTCAACCCACCATTCCGTGATGGTTCTAACAGCCTTATGTGTGTCGGGCAGGTCTGGCAGCTCCTCGCTAGTTAATGAATGTGGTACCACGAGGTAGAGTTTAGCGGAAGGTAGTACCACCAATTCTACAAGAGTATTCGATAGCTCGGCATCGTGTGACAGCAGGTGCTTACATAAAACCTCGGTGTGCTTTCGGTTGAACCCGTGGATGTAGAACCTGCAACCGCTAAACGTACCACGCTTTATCGCTTCCACAGGAATTTCAGGCACATCATCAGCTCTTGGCGGTGTTCCTGTAGTGCCTGCAGTAGTACTCTGTCCCGGTTGAGCCTGATTCTTCGCTGAGTCCCATACTCCACTTGTGGCAACTTGTACCTTACTGCTTCCACCCACGATATCACCCCATATATTTTCATTCTGTCCAGAAAGCTTTGTGCTTGCCGTTCTCCGCAGCTTCCTCTTGCCTTCTTCTAAGCCAGAGATGCTGCTATCCCGAGATCGTTTCCCGAGTGGCGACTTTATGACTCGTTTTCGTATCCATGCGCCTCTCCCTCTCTCTTCTGGTGGCATTGTGGGGTCGTAGAGTCGCTCGTCAAGGATCATTCCTCTTTCGATGCTGTCTTTCAACCATTCCAGTGAGACGACATGTAACCCCCAAGATCTTGCGTACGTATATTTCGCTCCTTCAGGTCGATATGCGACGAGATGTGTTATATTCTTTGTCAAGTCACCCTGATAGTCGCCGTCATGCTCCACAATGAGGTCCATTATCGCCTGTCTTTCGGTAGCTACCACCTATCAGCATTCTGGCCACTCATTCCATGATTTCATCCGTGCTTACGATCTTCGAATCCCGTTATACAGACTTTCAAGGTAGCAAGGACCGGGAGGGTATTCTCCCTTTCTAGTGCTTCTGCATCGATAGGCTTGTCTTCGATCCACAAGGCACGAACAGCTTGAATCCAGCCCGGCTTGAGTACTTTGACATCTGGCCGTTCCTTGGCAACATATCTGTATTTTGGAGTGTTATACTCGCCGACGATAAGGTGTGTAACCTCGGACGTGAGGTCGTATTTGTGTTGAGCTCCCATCTGCTCGGCCTGCATGGCCAGTTCTGTCTAGACACACAACGACGTCAGCAAAGGCCAGGCCGCGAGAGCAGTTCGCCGCATGCATAAGAGGAGCCAGCGAAACATACACGCTTCTCTGGTGGGACGGAGGTGCAGCACAAGACAACTCCTCGAAGAGGATTGGACACATCGAATGCTCCATACTCTGGAGCAGGCTGCGGCCGGAAGACGCCAGTGTACTGCTCTTCCATTGACAGTATTCTCGGGGCAACAACCGATTTGGCTGTTGTTGTGCTGTTGTCGCCTGGGCTCGCGATAACGATGCTCGCGTATTGCCCTGGCCCTGGCACGCGCTGTCACGTGCCGTCGGCTGAGCCGGAAGGATGCCGGAAGTGCGCTACTCCGGACCCTCCGTACGCGACGTAACGTACTGTATGTACACGACATCATGGATCCGGACGTTTCGGCACGGCGACTACTGCCAAACGCTGCTAGACGCGGGCTAGGCCATGCCCAGCGCTGGGCGGTCGACAGTCGACACCCTAATCTGCGCTGCGGGTGCAGACAGGCCCGGCGAGGTCGAGGTCGAGGTCATGACAATACCTCCTGTACGGTGTACCTACCTCCCTGCCGTCCTGTGCGGTGCCTTATCTGCCGCAGGCCAGTGCCCAGATAGCAATACGAAGGCCCGCAGCCCTCTAGCTCCCTTACATATGACATCGCCATCGCCGCAGCATCCATCCGCCGGCCTCCGTATGCTGCCTGCCCTCCTCCTTGGCACCACGACGCATCTCTGCTATATACATACATATATACATACATATGTCCTGTCGCTGCCGCCGTCGCCGTCGCTGCTGTCGCTGCCGATTGGATTGGTGCACGCCCCGTCTCGGCCGCTTACGAGTTAAGGCACTGACTGACTGTATTTTTACCTTGATCTCCAGATCTTGCGACCGCTAGCACGCCGTAGCCTCTGAGCGGAGCCGTTTCCAGCGCAGCGCATCCCAGTACCGAGTCCGGCGCCCAGCGCTCAGCGCTCAGCTTCCTGGGATACCTCAGGTCACTCTCTACCTCACGTCACCGATGCGCCGTCGCTGTCACGGGCCGTGGCGATTACTCCTCCAACACTGTACATTGATGCTTTTCTCCGTATCTCGATTACACCAGCGCTGTCGAATATAAAAAATTGTACGTCCTCCATGCCCTCCTCATCCCTCTCCCTCCGCTCTTGCACGGGCACGTCCTCCCATACCCGGGTGTGTCGGTATGCAGTCTAAGCCTTACCGAACCTTACATGCATGATTGTCATGAAAGGGCTGCGTGACAGTTGTTCTGGCGTCAGCAGGAAGCATGGCTTTCCATGACGGCATGCTGTGCACTGCGCATGAATGCACTGCCGCGCATGTCGGTGTCATGTAGGCCGCCATGTATACCGCCTCGTCGATAGCGTGGGCTTTTCTTCTGATCTTCAGCGTTTGTGGTTGATTTGCAAATTTTGACACTTGCACTCACTAATATCTACAATGACAGATTCTGGTCAGGTATTATTGCACGCCCTGCCAGATCCTGCTGGCGATCAATCTGTCGACCCTCCACCAGCACAAGGCCCACTAGCGAGACCACCAATACAACCCCATCCCCTTCGTGAACGACGACATCATAGCACACGGCCGAGACCCAGTTGCGATCTTCAAGGACTCCCGACATTTGTCTATTCCAGCAAGTCTCGTTTTCGAGCAGAATTCAGAAAACTGGCGTCGAGGGAAGCAGCAAAACGGGTGTTTGGCTCAGTGCTCTCCCCATTCACCACCCATTCTCCTGCTCCACGCTCTGCTGGAGACGTCACCCAGCCCGTAAACCTCAACCACACAGGCGACTCTAGCAACTCCAGTATTGTTCCCTTAGCACCAGCGTATGCCACTGGGCCAGCCTCGAATCCGGCTCGTGGGACCGACGTGGAGGGACATACGATGCCTTTACCACAGGGAGTTAGCAATCTACAAGGCATCCCTCCCTTGTCAAGAAGTAGTATCAGTCTGGCCGACACGAGACGAGATTCAGTCGGTTCAAATTCAGGAAGGCCTGCAATTACAACCTATGTTAATGAGGCCGATAAACCAGTAGCTTCAGCAAATGGCATAACATGTTCGATCAAATTGGCAGAGCCACACGTGTACCTGACTGGCTTCGACTATGATGGACGTGGGTCACAGCTTCAAAATTCTACTGCCATGATCCGCGGCAAGCTCATTTTGAACGTCCACAAAAGCGTCAAGATCAAGACCGTGACTCTGACCTTTTATGGGAAAGCGCGTACTGAATGGCCAGAAGGCGAGTGGGCTCAGCATGGAAAACTTGAAGCATATCTAACAAATACTAGGCATTCCTCCAAACAAAACCATATTTTCCGAAGAAGAGAGGCTCAGATATCAGGTTATGCCTTTTTATAATGCTGCATATTCAAACACAGATAGTGGATATGGCGCTCAGTGCAACTATGTCCTTCGTAACAGAGAGGATGGATCATTAAACACGAACTTATCAATGCATTTAGATCGTCCTTCAACACCAATAGCTATTCCCACGAGGTCTAGTCGAGCGAGCACATTAACCGCTAGAGAACAAAAGCGACTATCCTTACAAACGGTACAGTCCCGCAGCTTCCAGAAAAGCGAATCTCCTTTCGGGCCTACACCACAGCAGAAGGGCTACAAAGTTTTCCATCCTGGAATTTATGAATACTCTTTCGAAATATCACTTGACCATAATTGCCCAGAGACCATGAATTTACCTCTTGGGGGTGTACACTGGATGTTAGAAGCGTTGGTGGAGCGAGCCGGAACATTTAAGCCAAACCTTCATGGCACTAAGGAAGTCATAGTGGTGCGGACGCCGGATCAGAATTCCCTCGAACAGGTTGAACCCATTGCTATTAGCAGGAAATGGGAAGACCAGTTGCATTATGATATCGTTATTTCTGGGAAATCGTTTGCACTTGGCTCGAAGATTCCGATCGCTTTCAAGCTGACCCCATTGGCCAAGGTCCAATGCCATCGAATCAAAGTGTTCGTCACAGAAAATATCGATTATTACTGTATGGACAAGAAGGTAGCGAGAAAGGACGCACAACGAAAGATCTTGCTCCTCGAGAGGCAAGCAGGGAAACCAATTGCAAAAGAATATGCGACTTCTGATGTGAGAGTATTATCAGGAGGCGAATTGACGGAAGCGCAAAGGGCACGGGCGAGGTCAATGGCCGAAATGCGAAGGCGTCAAGATGCTGAGAGGGAACACAGGCCAGTGGAACCGCTTCCGAGTCCCTCAGATAACCTCTTGGGCGATTTAGATCTTGGACTTGAGCATTTGATCACCCAGACGGAAATTGAAATGGAAGTTCAATTACCTACGTGTGCTACGATGCGCAAGGACAAAACAAGAACAATCCACCCTGATGTGCAATGGAAGAACATGCAAGTACATCATTGGATAAAGGTAAGATTTTTTTAAAATTCCTAGTCTGATCGTATACTAAATTCTTTTCAAGATTGTTATGCGTCTCTCAAGGCTAGATGCCGAAGATCCAACCGGCACCAAGCGACGCCACTTCGAGATCTCTATTGACTCGCCATTTCACATCCTCTCATGCTTAGCTACTCAGGCACATACATCTCTACCGGAATACACGGATTCGAATTTGGGGGTTCCAAGCCAACGATATGAATGCGGGTGCCCAAATGCAGCAGCTACAGATGTATCTCCAGGATCGTCTTCAGGCAGAGTGCCGACTCTTGGTAGTTTGGGCGCAGGATCGGCCGTAGGAGCTGAGACCAATGCGGTGCCAGATCTTGCAATACCGCCGCAAGCACATCTTTCGGGCCCAACAGCCGTACGGCCTATACACCTGCTTCGAAGTCCAAGCTTCAGCCCTCCTGCCTTTGAAGACGAGGAGCCTCCGCCACCTCTTGACACGCCGCCACCAATGTACGATATCGTTGTTGGAACGCCGAGTCACGATGGCCTAGCTGATTATTTTTCAAGGTTAGTGTTCCTTCGTAACTCTATATGCAGCATGTGATGGGATTACTAACAGCGCAAAAGGCTAGCGGACTTTGACGATGACCACACAGACGATGAGTCGGACATGAACCGAGCTGTTACTCGTACTGGGCGCGTAAATATTCTGAATCCTCGAACCCCAGGTGGCAGAGCGACTGGTAGGAGTATGGATATAAACCGCGAATTCATGTTTCGGCCGGAGGGCTTTGATGCCAGATTACAGCATGCGAGGCTGGGTCAAGAGTCTGCTTCATGACTCTAGTACAAAATTACCTAATTTGCAGGTACATTTGCATCTACCACACAGCATACACTTACATATACTTTCTGGCATAACAGCGTGAAGCCCGCTCTTTAGGGCTTGGCTTGGGGAGTCGGTTTGAAATATTAACATGGGTTGGGGAAAGGCAAGTCAAATAATACCACATATTGCTTAGTAACATGTTGTTACAAATGTTACTACCAATGTTGAGCTTTGAATTATTCAAGCCACTAGGAGTCTAGATGGACGATTTATAGATAGTGGAGTTACTAGATTGAAAATAGCATATAACTAGATCTTATTATATCGAAATTCGAGAATACTATGCTAATGGCTACACATGACTAAAAGACTCTGCGGGTATTAAGCTGGAGGATAAAGCTGCCACTTGGAGGGGATATAGGCCATGGTACTGGCAAGATAACAACGGGCAAATCTGCCCCCTTCTGGGAAAGATGTTGGAGGTTATCAGAATAGGCGCTGTGAGGTTGTAACTATCTGAGAGTGCGATGCAATTTCTAGCAAAGCCGAGGAGTTTGTATCTGGAAGAAACGCCCGTACTTGATATTTAGGTAGTAATGGGAGCTACATGCAAAGATCACATGACTCGGGATGTATAATGCTGTACGTACACAATGCCACAATGCAAGTTATCAATCACAGCCTAAGCGCGCCACCAAAGCCCGCTAAGATTACGCCGGAATTTAACTCTCTCGCCATCATGACAATCAACATTCAATCTCAACAAGTTTGTATTGATGGGCTGAACAACGTCACAATGAGCCAGGAGTACGCCAAAGACAAAGGGAAGTCTCCTGCGGACGGATTTCAAGACCAAGATCTACCTCACCAGGCTCCTTCATCGGGACGGCCAAAATATGTCACAGTAGGGTCTGGGTCCACTTCAGCAAGTGCCGCACGCCTTCAGGCTCTTCTTGCCCAGAACGACCAAGATTCGGGATACGGTGGGAGCGTTATTGATGATGGGGCACCTATCTGGAATCCTTCGATGACAGAGGACAGACCGACACCCTCACATACCCCAATGCCGAGGGGATTGTCAAACGAAGCATCGGAGAACGAGAGACGGGTACAGGCAGGGGCAATTCATCAGCTTTGGTATAATCAGCATCGCGCTGCCCTTGCACGATACATAAATTCTGTTGTTGAGACGCTGAAGGAGCTCCAACAAATGAACGCAACATGGCCGGCGCACTACCCTTCTGTTCAGCGGGCGGAAGTCCCGACTCCACAGAGGCTGGACCAGCGGCCTGGGTTTGTGCATACACAGTCCACAGCTGCAGGTGCAGGCCAGATTCAAGAACCTTCACGGCCGGGATTGCCGAAGCGCGCGATGACATCGATTGGGGATGATACGACAGAGGCGGAATCAAGCAAAGTGGCGGAGCAGAGGACGACCCCAGAACCACGATTGATCACTCCACAGATTGCCCAAGAATTTTCTATTTTGAAGTTAGATCTGAAGCTTGGTGCGCTCCATCAAACCGAACTCGTCCACTCTTTGGAGAAGAGCTCTATTGCATCATTGCTAGATGGAAAGATCAGTTCGAGCATAAAACACCTGTTATCCTTACGAGAACGCATCGAAGACACATCGAGTAAGGTACTGGTGACCGGAGATCTCAATGCTGGGAAGTCAACATTTTGCAATGCCCTACTTCGTAGGAAGATCTTGCCTGAGGATCAGCAGCCGTGTACGAGCATATTCTGCGAGGTGTTAGACGCTAAAGAGAATGGAGGTGTCGAAGAGGTGCATGCAGTGCACAAGGACGCAATATATAATCGACATGATGAGACCACATACGATGTTTATAAGCTCGACGATCTCGAGCAGATTGTCACTGAAAACGACACATACATTCAATGCAAGGTATATGTCAAGGACGTCCGGCCAATTGATGAGTCCTTACTTAGCAACGGTGTCGTTGCCATTTCCATAATTGATGCTCCCGGACTCAATCTCGATACTACAAAGACGACTGCTGTATTTGCTCGACAGGAAGAGATTGATGTTGTGGTATTTGTCGTATCCGCTGCGAACCATTTCACCTTGACTGCAAGAGAGTTTATTTGGGCAGCAGCTGCTGAGAAAGCTTACATTTTCATTGTGGTCAATGGCTACGATAATATCAAGGACAAGCAACGATGCCAGAAGATGATACTGGAGCAGGTTGCTGGACTCAGCCCCCGAACTTTCAAAGAATCTTCAGAGCTGGTCCATTTCGTCTCTAGTAATGCCGTCCCAACTTTACCTACAGGCCCTGACGGGAATGGTGGCAGTGGTAGTGCAAGCAGTGGAGGCGGCGGTGACGGACCTGACAACAATGACGATGGTAAGGATGGGAAGGGGAAGGATAGGGAGAAGATCCAGGATTTTGAAAACTTGGAAGAATCCCTACGACGCTTTGTGTTAGAGAAACGAGCGAGATCTAAGCTTGCGCCTGCAAAAACCTACCTACTAAATGTGCTTGGCGACGTCAATACTCTTGCCACCGTCAACTTAGACGTCGCTCAGGCAGAACTAAATCGTGTAACCAAGGAATTGAAGGATCTCGAACCAGTGTTAGAAGCTTCAAAGAAAGCGAAGTCTGAAGTCAGCGACTACATCGATAAGACGATCGAGGACAATTGCCAGGAAATATACAACCACACACGATCGACTCTCACATCTGCGATTGCCCGTGCTGCTGACGAAGACCTTGGAGTTCATTACGATGGTATACTCAGTGCTTTCCAATATGCAGACGCCTTAAAGGAGGCAATGCTGTCTCAAATCTCTGCATCAGTCACCCTTTGTGAAGAGCATGCTCGTAAGCGTACGGTCGAAGGTGTCAACACAATCAAGCAACTTGGAATTCTCCACCTCGGCGACGAATACACGGACTTAAGTTTCAGGAGCGATATTATGTTTAGGCGGAAGCGGGATGTTCTCGCAAGGCAGATTGACGTCGAGACGGAGTTGTGGGATTTCTTTGATTGGTCTACTCTACTTCAACGACAAGAGAAGGTCGCAGGAACAGGTATGGCAATGACCGTTGTCACTGTAGTAGGAAGCCGCATGATCGGCGGCTTCGGTTGGGTAGATGGCGCATTAGGTGCTGCTAAGGTTGTGAGCAACAACAATTTGCGGAAACTAATAGTTCCTGGAGTCCTCGTAGCAAGTAAGTGCAGTCCTTCGCGTGTATCAAGAAGATCGGATTTAGCTAACACAATACAGCAATTGCCGCTACAGCCTATATTCTCAGCCAGATTCCCAACTCCCTGCCTCATAGTCTCTCAACTAAGATCTCTACCCAGCTTGCCTCAATCGACTACGTGCACGCGAACAGCTCTCGTATCAGTTCGTCTGTTCGTAAAGTCCTTCGATACCCAGCTGACAATCTTCGTGTTGGCCTTCAACGATCGGTCGAACATCTCGGCGTCAAGCGTGAGGAGACCCTCAAGATCCGCGGTGAGAGCGAAGTTGCCCGCAAGTACTTCGGCAATCTTGTGAACAGGAGCGCCAAGCTACGTGGCTCTGTGGAGGCAGTCGATCTTGAGGGACCGGCACCAGGCGTTGCAGCCGCTTATGATCATTGATAATACTAAAATTCGATACCCTACATTCATTCTAACTCTTAGCGGGAAGGCGTTTAGAGCAAATGTTACTGGGAATCGAAATAATGATGTGGGAAAACACATGGAAAGGAGTGGGTACTGTGACTCAATCGCATTCTTTTAAACCTCCGCTCGGATTCATTTGTATGTAGTTCTGTTTTCGAGGGTCTGCACATATACATTGAAAGGGTCTCTTCAGCATCGTCTTGGTGAAACTTGAGATGGCACGAGAGTGGATTGTCACATCACGCTATAACCCTTCCGTCTTCAACCTCCTTTGTCATACTCGACTTCTGTGCATCCCCCGTATTTACCACGCCCACCATCTCCATAAGCATGACCTCCGCATCACCTAATGGCCTGTGCCGCACAGCTTTTGGAACGACGAACATCTCGCCTTGAGCTAGCACCACGTCTTCAGCATCATCGATTTGGATTGTCAGAGAGCCGCTTAGGACATAGAATAGCTCCTCGGAATCGGGATGGGAATGCCATACGAATGGCCCTTTGACCTTGACGACTTTGACTTCGTAGGCGTTGTCGATTCTAGCGACAAGTTTAGGCGTGTAGAATTCTGTGATTGAGGAAAGGACGGAGGGGATAGAGGTTTTCGGCTGCATTGTCTTAATGAGTGCCGACTGAAGAGATGATTTGAGGACCCGAGCAGAGGAGGATGATCTGATAGCTGCTTATAGTCTTATATTGTTCTGATAAAACTGAATCAGAAGACTTCGAGGGGCAAACGTGAGATGATTTGCAAGACTCTTAATGTTCTTAAAGGGATGGCCTCGAGAACAATTTTTGGGATTCATAAGCAGTACGCCTTGTTTTCGACACTGCCGTTAAGAGCATGCAAGGACGGGGTATTAAGGGTATGATATTTTTAAAGCTTACAATGCAATGTAGCTCAGATGGGGCAAACTGCTTGCGATACTTGTTTGCTATAGCTACGCTAAAATATATATTAATTATTCAAGCAGTTTTACCCACATCTTGGAATATTTATGAGAAGCCTAGGAAGATGCGATGCTTTCGAGCCTTAAATATTAGGTGCTTATCCGGTAGCCTCCGTTGCCTGGGCATGATGCGCGCGGTCAGGTAACGAGGGCAATCGATCAGCTCCCAAGCCAACGATATTCTTTCGTAGAACCACTCTTCCGCCCCAAATTGTACAGGATGAATGTGAGTTAGCCCTGAGACAACACGAGCATCATACCTGACTGTCCACCTCACAGATTATCGAATGGGCGTTCGGGAAGCGTATGACGCCTGCTGAGCGTCTACGCAAGCACCAGCGAGCTTTGGAGAAGACACAAAGAGAACTGGACCGCGAAAGAGTGAAGCTTGAAAACCAGGAAAAGAAGCTAATTGTCGAGATCAAGAAGAGCGCCAAGGCTGGACAGATGGGTGCGTGCAAGATTCAGGCAAAGGATTTGGTTAGGACAAGAAGGTGAGTCTCTCCGCCATGAACTACACGTTTCATACTCCAACTGTTGGCATGACAGATACATCGAGAAGTTCTATTCAATGAGGACGCAACTACAGGCCATTTCATTGCGCATACAGGTTTGTCTTTCTTTGCAGGCCCAGGCGGCACATAGTAACCTTCTCTCAGACCGTGCGAACAAACGAGCAGATGATGCAATCTATGAAAGGCGCAACGCATATTCTAGGCAGCATGAACCGAAGCATGAATCTCCCCGCCCTACAACGAATAGCCATGGAATTTGAGAAAGAGAACGACATAATGGACCAGAGGCAAGAGATGATGGATGATGCCATCGACGATGCTACAGGAGTGGACGACGAAGCAGAAGGCGACGAGGTTGTAGAACAAGTGCTGGAGGAGATTGGCGTTGACTTGCGCCAAGCTGTGAGTTCCTCCACATACCGCTCGATAGGATACTGCTAACAGCTAGGAGATGGGCGAGACGCCACAGGGCCTACAAAGCAATGCTGTTCCTGAGGACAAGGTTGCTCAGGCAATTGGAGGCGGTGCTGGTGACCCTGGAGATGATGATCTTCAGGCTAGGCTTGATAGTTTGAGAAGATGAGAGAAGGGTGCAGAGATTCTAAATATTCGGCGTTATTGTCTAGCAGAGCCCTTGTTTGTCACTATTCCCCCGGGGGGTTGCATATATATATAGAGGGAGGGAGAGAGAGAGATTATAGTATGATAGGTAGCCCGGCATACAGTTTCATTCCAGCGCCGACGGAATAAGCATCTCAACCCACCATGACATGTAGAATGAGGAGACTGCCCAAGCATCCCTCGCCCGGTTGGAGCTCAGACGGATCCCCGGAGTTTGCGGCTTTGAATTGCCCGACCCCTCTATTGTCGATTCCCCACACTGCCCTGGGTGGCAGTGCACAGACTTGCATACTGTGTGCAGCGTACAGTTCCTGCTGCCCGGTCGCCAGAGAACAGGCAAAGCCCCCTTACTATGGAGTGTTGCGCGCCGTTTGCCCCCGAAAGAGAGTCGTTGATTTGTAAGGATTGCCTGTTCCGTCCACTAAGCCAGTGCTGTCGTTGGCGGTCGACAGCTGGCAGCGGAGTTCAAGCAAGCGGTTACTGCTGCAGTAGCAAGGTGCGAGCGACAATTGAGCGCTGCGGGCTGATGCTCGTGAATCACCAGTACACACCCGCGGTTGAACAGCCCAGAAGCTTCGCGCATTGTTCCAGAAGCGTTTGCTTCTCGGATTCCCGCGTTCCCTTTATCCCCTTCCCTGAGCAGCCCCACCAACGGACATATCGGTCCAGACTTTCGCAAGCGTGGCAGCAAGTGCTCTCTGGCAACCCCATATTAAGGCGCGGCGAAGTCACCACAGTTTCCCACACAGAAGTCCGATAACTGGTAGGTGTTCTGTTCCCTTCTGGGCCCATTCCACCGCCTCCTCTGTTGAGACGCCTTTCCGGTTGGCTTAAGCGCGTTCCGCGGCCATTCCCATCGCTTTCTACCCCACACCTCGTCATTGAAGGGAACCTGAGCTAACGCGCTTCATTGCCGCGCAGCAACCTGATCATACCGCAGATCTCGCACCCTGACCACCCCAAGATCTGTCAGAACCTCGCATATTCTCACAATCCCACGGCGAATTTACACAACGTCGACCACGCCAACCTGACCACCTGTTCCAAAGCACTGCAGTCTGGTATCCGATTGCGACTCGACGCCATCTTAGTCTCACTCCGAGGCCACGCAATACAAAGATTACAAGCTGGCAGGAAACGGAAGTAAGAGGAGGAGCTTCTCCTCCCAGGGAGGACTGCTGAACAGGATGTTCGGTAGCTCTGGGTCACTTCCGAAAGAAGGCGAAGCCATCCCGGAAACCGCAATTGCAGGTTCCCCAACACCTCTTCGGACGACAGAAGCATCGGCCTCATCCCCGACATCAGCAGCGCAGTCCCCGAACCCCAAGCCTTCCGAAGAAACGGGCAGTGCAGAAAAGCGCAGCGGCCCTAGTCCCAGTCCTGCGAGATCGGCCGCAGACCAGAGTGGCAGTGGGGAGAAGAAGCGCAGGAGCAGTGGAGTTGGTAGCAAGGCAAGCTCATTTCTGGCTAGTGCAAAGAATTCATTACACTTCAGTCCCGGCCCCAACTCTGCTGGATATGGGAAGGTCAGTGAGCAGAACTCACAAACACCTCTACAGAAGCTAGGCAAGCAAGATCCAGCGTTGAGCGTTCCTCAAGGACAGCACAACAATTCCGCTGGCGAATCACATCCGGGCCCTCGATCTACGTTTAGAGTCGGCGTGTGGGAGGATAAGAATAAAAAATGTCGCCGCACTATGGAAGATACGCATGCTTTCCTGTACAACTTCTTACATACACCGGCGCCTGCGATCAAGAGATCCGATGCCGCGACTAAATCGGATACGTCGATCTCTCTGAGCGATAGGTCGCAAAGGTCGGCCGACGATCTCACGAATGCATCCGGAAGTAGTCTTGCTGCATCTTCGTCTTCGGATATGATAGAGACAGATAATGGATACTTTGCTATTTTCGATGGCCACGCCGGTACCTTTGCTGCAGACTGGTGTGGTAAAAAGCTCCACATCATCCTCGAAGAGATGATTCGGAAAAATCCAAATACTCCTATACCAGAGCTACTCGACCAGACATTTACAAGCGTAGATGCTCAATTAGAAAAGCTTCCTCTGAAGAATAGCGGATGTACTGCCGTCACGGCAGTCCTTCGTTGGGAAGACCGGATACCCAACGCCCAATCCGCAACAGGTTCGACAGCTATCGCGCCCGCCACCGCAGCAGCCGTCAAGGCAGCAGAAGAGGCATCAAAAGCCGAGGAGAAGACCGCTGACAGTGGTGTTGATGTTAGCAAGCCATCTTCTCAGCAGCCTAATGCTGCTGCAGGCACCGCATCCTCGATCCAGTCTGGAAGCTCAAGCGGTGAAGTAGCTCATGCTAAGCTCAAGGTTTCTGCTACTCGCCAACGCGTCTTGTATACGGCGAATGTTGGAGATGCTCGTATCGTTCTTTGCCGAAATGGAAAAGCTCTTCGCTTATCCTATGATCACAAGGGTAGCGACGAGAACGAAGGCAAGCGAGTGGCTAATGCTGGAGGACTGATACTCAATAATCGCGTCAACGGCGTTCTCGCAGTAACTCGTGCTCTTGGTGATGCCTACATGAAGGATCTCGTTACTGGGCATCCGTACACCACAGAGACGGTGATCCAGCCAGATCTTGATGAATTCATCATTCTTGCATGCGATGGCGTAAGTTATATATCCTTCCCCACCTGTACCTGAGGTTAATGTAACATACGCAGCTATGGGATGTCTGCTCAGATCAAGAAGCTGTCGATCTTGTTCGTAGTGTACAAGATCCCGTAATTGCTTCAAAACAGCTGGTTGAGCACGCACTGGCACGCTTCTCCACCGATAACCTCTCGGCCATGATAGTTCGATTCAACAAGGTGGCCCTGATGGACACATACAACAATCCCTTATCAGCTGCAATTGGCGTAGAGGGCGATGCAGCAGCGGGTACGGGAAGACTGAGCGAAGTGGAAAAGATCGTTGGAGATGCTAAGCGCAAGGTCCAGGAAGATGGAATTCCGGGAGTTGGGGTGTCTGGAAGCAATAGCGGTAAGGGCCACGATCCCAAGAAATACGAAGAAGAGCGTGCCAACATGGAGAAAGTTGTTGAAGAAGAACCCAGCCTCGTCGAAGGCGATAATCCCGAAATCAAGCTCGAAGGTGCAAAAGACATCAGCCCCGAGTTGCGAAATTCACTAAAAGGCCTACCTGATGGTCTCTAACCGACTCCCTGCTTTCTAGAACAGGGACCTTTCTTTCATTTCTTTTCGGCTTGACTTTTAATTTTGCCATCTTTCAAACGATACACGATAGCGGATTTTCGGCCGGTCAAGTTCTACCGGCCCTTTTACTTATGCTATGCTAGGGGCAGAGGGGGGTTTCGAAAACCGCCACTGCTGTCGTTTACAAGGAAGTAATCTCTTCCCCTCCCCTCCCCGAAGGATACTTTCTGGGGCGTAGGGTTTGCACATGGTGGGGTGGTGGAGCGCTAGGCGGTGCGGAGGAAAGAAAGGGGGAATAACTTCTCCAGACGATCTGATCAGGAGCCTTATCATGATGACATTTCTGGCTGAGCTTTATCCTGCTGCTGCTGCTCCTGCTCATGGCTCGGGTTCTGCACGAGCAGACTGGAATGCGTGACGATGTGTTTGCGGGAGCTGATAACTAGCGATGAATCAAGCAAGCAAGCAAGCAAGCAAGCAATCAAGCATTTTGTTTTGTAACTAGTTAGGCCTATGGAATTATGCGATGCCATGAGATGCCATGAGATGCCATACGATACGATACGACGGACCTGTCTTTCTTCTCTCCCCTCTTCTAATCCCCCCCCTCCTCCTTTAAATCGAGCCCGTGAGAGGGATGCTGATGATGACAGCCTCGCAGGGCTCCCCTCCCCCTCTCTCCAGGACTGGCTGATCAGGGAGAAGAGAGCCGACCAGACAAGTGCGCCGGCAGCGAAATCTCCCAATCTCTAACCTGCTGTGCCGGCCGCACTCGGCTCTGACTCTGACTCGACTATGTTCCTGACTCTGTACGCCACATCGGCACACACGTGTCGACGGCTCGAGAGGGCGTCTGCTGGACGGAGGTGTTATATGTATATGTGATGCGCGATGCGCGATACTAGGGTGCTCGAGAAGGAATCGTCGAGGGCTTTTTATTCTATTTCATTTCATTCTATTCTATTACATCATCAATTCAAATATTCATCAGCCGTGGAAAGACTCGATGGACGCTTGTGCTGGTATTCGTCGTCGTCTCGTCTCTCTGTCTGTCAATCTGTCAATCTGTCAATCTGTCAATCTGTCGTCCAATCGTGATTCATTAATTATGCTATGCTATACTATGCTATGCTATGCTATGCTGCGCTGTGCCGCGTCTCCTTTCGAGCCTAGAGCCCAGAGCCTGGTGGAGAGATACACGCCCAAAGAGAAGAACGAGCAGGAGAAGCAAGGAGAAGCAAGAAGAAGAAGAAGAAGAACGAGCAGGAACGCGAGACCAGCGACTCCCACCACGGCCCACGCAACCCCCATCCCTATCCCTATCCCGTGCTCCACCTGCCCTGCTTCACCTGCCTGGCGGCTTCCAGGGTCGCCTTGAAGTCGCGGTACAGGCCGCTGACCTGGCCGTCGCGCTCCCACGCGTCGACGATGCCGTTGGCGTACCGCTCGCACTGCCGGCGGCGCCAGCCGCCGCGCTCCACCAGCCTGGCCGCCGAGAGGTGGCCCTCGGCCTCGAGCTGGTCCAGCACCCAGTCGTTCAGCGCGTGCTTCCAGTGGATCAGGCCGTGCGCCGTCTCGGCGTTGGCCTTGCAGAAGCGCCCGACGTACCAGACCGTGTCCGAGGGGGGTATCTCCTGGCCCTTGCTGTTGAGACTGGCAGCGGCGGCGTCGTCGTCGTCGTCGTCGTCGTCGGACTCGTCGCGCTCGACGTCTTCGAGCGTGTCCTTGTGGTAGGCCGGGCCGCCGAACTGGATCTGGAATCTCGCTGGGTGGCCGGAGCGCCCGCAGGCGTCGCATTTCCGATCTTCTGGCGCCGAGCCGGGGACTATCTCGGACTCGTAGAAGACGGGGCGGGACCAGAGGGCGCGCGTGAACGGCTCCTTCCACGCGGCCGAGGTGAACTTGGAGACGGCGTAGCCGTGCACCTCGTCGTCCAGCTTCTTGAAGGCTTGGTCGTATATGGCGTCGTTTTGGTTGAAGCCTGGGTTGATCTTCTTCTGGACCATCCATTCTACGGCGTCCCTGAAATGCTCCTTCAGGGGCTTGTGGGCCGCGTGGGTGAATTGGAGAGGAATGTCGTGGAGGCCGTGGGATGGGACGCCGAGGGGCTCGTCGTCGTCCTGAACAACAAAATCATCGTCGTATTCGTTTCTGTTCTGAGGACGTATCGACTGGCGGACCTCTTCTGTCGCCTCATCGAACTCTTCATCTTCGAACTCGCTCAGCACTTGCCGATCGGAATCCGTGTCGTAAACAGCTGGCCGTGCCTCGCCTTCGGATTCTTCAGAAGACGTAAGCTGCGTGATCTTTTCACCTGCCCTCTTCCTTTTCAGGAGCTCCATCTGTTTTTCCTTTGGGGTACGGTGAGGTTTCCGGTCCTGCTGTCTTGTCTGTCGTTTCGGTAGCTCCTTTTCTTTGATAGGCCGCTCTGCTGTTTCAGCTCGCTGCTTGCCTTTGGCTCGGCTTTGGGAAGTTAGGCGTGTCCGCTTAGCTGGGGAGATGAACGGGTCTTCGCTGTCTTCGTCCTCGTCCTCGTCTGAAATTTGAGCTCGGAGCTTTCGCTTCCGTGGAGACGGGGCAACGACAGCATCTTCATCATCCTCATCATCGCCGACCTCCAGCGGCCGGGCCTGGCTGGATCCAGGCCTAAGTCTTCGTTTCGTTGTCTGTATTTCGGAAATTTCTGGCAGGTCTTCACTCTCGTCTTCGTCGTCGGATATGACATTGGATCTCTTCGAGCACCTTTGAGAGCTTCGAGCCATGGGAAATGCATCTTCAGAATCATCCTCTACTTCAGCTGGTGGCTTTTGAGCACTTGAGCCTTGCGTCTTCCGCGGTGTTGGAAGAGCGATATCTGATTCGTCGTCCGATAACGTGACCGATTTCTCTGTTCTTGCCCTTGATGCTTGAGATGGGGCAGCTCTACCTGACCTGCGATTGGGTGTGTGTTTTGATGAAGAAGCTGGGGGTACCGGGGCATAATAATTGTTTCCGCCTGCGATGAAGCTTCTGGCAGGCATCTTCTTCGGCTTATCATTGCTTGTTGGCGATGCCTTCTTTGGCACGATAGCCTTTCCTCTCCTCACGCTTGCTCTCGGAGGACTCTCAAGAGGAGAGCCGTCACTATCATCAATAGAGATCAGACGTGGTGTCTTGGCTTGGGATTTCTTCTTCCGCGGCTTATTTTTGCGTGATGATCCATCTGACGAGTCATCTGCTGCACCGTCTAAACCCGTAGAGGGGCGCGAAAAGGTTGGAACCCCTGCAGGTACGAGACTCAGATCGGTGAAGCCCGCAGATGTGCTAGCTGGAAGCTGAGATGAAAGCACCGTGTCCGAACCAGATATGCGACGACGTCGCCGAGCAGGGAGAACACCGAGATCGCTACCGGAGTCTCCAGAGGACGCATCTAAGAAGCCAGAAGTTAGCATCCGAGTGGAAGATATCACGGCAAATGAGACGCCGCGCGGTCAGCGATACTTGAAAGGAGATTATCCATCCAAGAGCCGAGGAGGTGGTGAGATCAGAACTCACCCTCGTTCTTCAGCCGGGACGGCGGCACCTGCGACGACTTCTCGGGCGCCGCAACAGGCTCAAACGGCAACCTCCCATCGGACCTCTGCCGGGGCGACGACTCGATCAGCACCGCGAAGCGCCTGCCGCTGGGAAAGACGTCGTCGTCGCCGTCGTCGCCAGTGTGCACCTGAGAGCTCGAGCCGAGAGGCCTGCTCGAAGCAGGCGCCTCGTAGCGTATCCGGGCCGGCGACATGGCGGCGGATGAGGTCGGCTCGAGGGCGTCAAAGGTGAGCGTCGTCTGCTTCCTGCGCCTGCTCCGGCGCGACAGGTTGGATGACATGCTGGCGTGTGCGGGCCTGTCTCGGCGCGGGGAGACGCCTTCCAGGACGGGCGGCAGCTGTACGAGTTCTGGCTGGGCTGGGCTGCTTAGCAGACCTGAGATGGGATCAGAGAGTCGGTTCTGGTGCCGGGAGAGGAGGCTGGGGTCACGTAATGCCGTCTGGCATGGTATTGCAGACAGGTCGTGCGGGTGCGAAGCTCGAGCTCCTTCTGCTTCCGTTTGTCACGTTGAATTCGCGAGGCTCCGCCAATCCTCCACGCTTGATCGGGGGCTCCTATCGCGATGTCACGTGGCGATAAGACATCGCACGCCTGAGGCCACAGCCAGCTGCCAAGTAGCCGAGCGGAGGGCAGCCTCGCGGGCACGTGACCGAAGCTCAACCCGCGCCAGGCAGGAGAGCAGAGGCACCGAAAACATCGAAGCTCACGCCCGATGCCCAGCCCGTGCCTCGACCCTGGGCGCATTCTACAGCAGCCCGGCATCATCTGCCCCCATCTGCGCCGCCACGCCCTGTCCGCGCGCAGTCGTGGAGCAGCCAAGGTGGCCATGGAACGTGGATGGACGGGCTCATGTCCCCTTGCCTCGCCCAGGGACGGGAGCTGCCTGTACTGTAGACATCGCTGCCTGCCTGCCGTAGATGTTGTCGGCCCCGAATCGCCCTAAATGCCTCCCAGAACCCCCCCTCCCCCCCCCAGACACCACGCAAGAGGCCCTGCGCGGTCGGTAGCGTCGCCGCCACCTCCTGCGCGCACGTCATGGCCGCTGCTGTCTCCGCGGGCCTGGGATCTCGGCCAGTGCAGTCACGGGGGCCAGGGAGGGGAGATGGGGAGTGCTGTCCTGTCCTGTCCTGCTCTGCTCTGCCCTGCCCGAACCTGCAGAGGACGTCTGCATCCAGCGGCCGGCACGCCCAGCATTCCGCAGCCAGGACGCCGTGTCGGCCGGCAGATGCTCGACGGCCAGCCATGCTCAGCTCGGCCGCCCGGGACTCCCAGGCCTGCGACGCAGGGGGACGCGGGGAGTCGGGCTCGTCGACGTCAGCCGGCGCAGAACCACTCGCATTCCGCGCATCGCCGCCCACGAGACAGGTCGCCGTGCCTTGGCGGCCGGCGGCGCGTGCTTTCCCCGGCCAGACGGCCGATTGAGTTTGCGGGTAAGATTAGCATCGTGTCTGGTATTTCCTATTCCTGTCTCCTGTCTCCTGCTTCTTGTTTTCTTGTGTCATACAGAGGCCAAGGCTTGGACCAGGGCGTCAGAGACGCGTGCGGGGCCCAGGGATGCTCGATGCCATGTCGTCACGCAGCGGCAGGGTGGGCGATCCGTCTGGGCGATCCGTCTGGGCGATCCGTCTGGACCGCGACCCTGGCGGAGTACTGTACCGTACTGTACTGTACCGTACTGTACTGTACCGTACTGTACCATACTGTACTTACTGTACTTACTGTACTTACTGTACTTACCGTACTTACTGTACCGTACCGTACTTACTGTACCGTACTGTACTTACTGTACTTACTATACCGTACTTACTGTACCGTACTTACTGTACTGTACTTACTGTACTGTACTTACTGTACTGTACTTACTGTACCGTACTTACTGTACTGTACCGTACTTACTGTACTGTACTGTACTTACTGTACTTACCGTACTTACTGTACCGTACTGTACTGTACCGTACTGTCCTTACTGTACTGTACTTACTGTCCTTACTGTACTGTACTTACTGTCCATACTGTACCGTACTGTCCATACTGTACTTACTGTACTTACTGTACTTACTATACCGTACTTACTGTACCGTACTTACTATACTGTACCGTACTTACTGTACTGTACTGTACTTACTGTACTGTACCGTACTGTACTGTACTTACCGTCCTTACTGTACCGTACTGTACCGTAGACGCGGGCCGCTGCCCGACTCGTGCCAAGCAGCTGCCCCGTGGCTGCCTCGATGGCATCGGCCCCCCGAGCTCCGATGGCCGAGTGGGCGAGTCTGTTCCTCGGGGCCAGGGCCTGGGTGGCGATGAAGTCATCAGCCATCGGTCATGGGCTGGCGTGTTTTCTTCTTCTGCAGTGCCAGAGTGCATAGCTGGGCGAGGAGAGGAGATGTGGTACTGTGGTACTGTGGCCCTGTGGTACTGTACCGCTGCAGTGCGGCTGGCTACAGGCCGCCTGCAGCAGAGCCAATTTACGGACGCAGCCAATGGCCGGGCGTGCAGTGCGGGCAGTGCGTGCAGTGCAGCAGGCGAGAAGGATGGGTGGGCAGTGGACGACAGCAGACGGATAGTGGACGGATTGCACAGTGGAACAGTGGACAGAGACAGTGGACGACGGCAGACAGCGGACAGCGGACAGCGGCACAGTGGCACAGTGGCACAGCGGTCCTTACTGCCACAAGGGAGCAAGAAGCTGGGCAGGTCCCTAGGCAGGTCCCTAGGCAGGTCCCTAGGCAGCCCCAGCAGGTAAAGCTGGCCCTGGCTGGCAGGCTGGCAGGCTGGCACCGCAGCGGGCAGCGGGCACTGGGCAGTGCCTCTCGCTACTCGCTGCCGCGCTGTAGCCCGTTGCCGCAGCCTCTCTGGACGCAAGCATGCCCAGCATGCCAGCACACTGCGCCGTGCTGGGCAGTGGGCAGTGGGCAGTGGACAGCGGACAGTGGACAGTCAGTGTTCAACAGAAACAGAAGCAGACAGCGTCCTCTCTCCCTCCCAGTGGCCCTCGGGTCAAGTGACGTAAGGTAGCAAGGCAGTCGCTGCTGGCGCTGCCACACGGTGGATTGCCCATTGCCCATTGCTCATTTACTCATCCGATTTGCTCATTTACTCATTTCCCATTGCTCATATCCCATTTCCCAGTGCTGCTGTGGCTTCTCGTCTGTGCCCGAGCCCTTCTGGCGACGCTCCGCTGGCCCTCCGGGGGCTGCTGCCGCAGAGGCCGTCCGCTGAGCTGCCCTGCCTGCTCCTGTCGGCCCCGTCTGGCGTCTCCCCTACGGGTTACGTGCTGTCTGCCCTGCCACGCCCTGTCGGCCAGTGCAGCTCCAGTGTGATTCTGTGATTCTGTGATTCTACAGTGTAATCCTGTGATTCTACAGTTCTGTAATCCTGTAATCCTGTAGTCCGTGTGCAATCCACTCGCCTCGCCACTCCATGCCTGAGCCACCGTCCCTCCCTTCCCCGCGCCACCGTCCCCCCGTCCCCCAGCCCGCCTTGCCCAGCTAGCCATCCAGCCTGGCACGCCTGGGCCCGCCAGAAACCCCAGGCCGGCACAGCATCAGCTTCCCGTTCCCGTTCCCAGCTTCCAGCCTCCAGCTCCCAGCTCCCAACTTCCTGCTTGCTGCTTCCTGCTTGCTGCTTGCTGCCAACTTACCACCTGCCTGCCACCTGCCGGACCTACCTAGGCCGCCCTTCGAGAGCCCCAGCCCTTTTTTCCTCCCTCTCCTCCCTCTTCTTCTTCTTCTCCTTCTTCTCCTTCTCCCCTCTCTCACCTCCCCCATACATACCACACTACCCTTTTCAAATCTTGATACCCCATTCGGCCACGATACTACTACTTCCTTACTACCTTGCATCAGAAGAGTATCATCTAAGACATACTCTATCTGTCATCAGCAACCATCCTCCTCCCCCTTCCCTCTCCCTTCCCCCCACCCCCTCGAGAAGCCCACATAAATATCTTGTCACATCAGCAACCTCTGATCTCAGCTTTGGCCTGATACCCACAAGCATACCACCCAGTCGAGACAAGACACCCGCGTCGCAATGGCCTCGAAATCAGTCAACCGTCCTACCGATGTCAAGCAGAAGGAGAAGGATGTCAATCAGAAGCTCCAGCTGTATGGCATCATCACTGGTAAGCCCTCGCCGTCTCTTGCTTCCCACTCGATCAGTGGCCTCACCAATTGCCAAAAGCAAGGCTGACGCTCCAATCATTCTAGCCTTTGCCAACGGAAAGGCTCCATCTGTAAGCTACTATCCTTGCCTGCAGGCTGCCGATCGCTGGTGACTGACGGTCTTGATACAGAACGAGCAGATCGATGTCGCCCTAAGCAGCTTCTCGAAGAAATCTTGGATGACGGACCCATCCAAGAAGCTGTCTACGGAAGGCCGGGCGCTCGTCCACGACTTCCGTGACGTGGTAGAGCAGGCCAAGTATTTGCTACTCTCAAAGAACGAGGGCAACTTGATCCAGGATTTCATCTGGCAGACACAGCACCTCGACGGCGGCGATGCTTCCCTTCCGAATGCCCCTGTCGACAAGGACACTGCCAAGCAGCACGGCAAGGATGCTTTGGAGGGTCTCCGAACTCTGGGTACTCTGTACGGCTCTCCAGATGGTAAATCTTGTGAGCTCCGCTAACGTGCTCTCAGGCTCATTACCAATGGCCAGTTCCGCAAGCTTTGTAAGTGCAGTGCCCTTGGGCCTCGGACGTGCGCGAAGCTTGAGACAGGACTAACAACATCCACAGTGAAGGACGCCACGATTCTTGCCCGCGACATTGCCGGAGATGCCGCCACAAAGGCCGCCTCGAAGGTCAACCCGTCTGACGAGAAACTCTCCCAGATTGATCAGCCCGCCGACGACGACACCTGGCACGACGCCCCCGGTCTCTCCAAAGAGAACCTCAAGAGCCAGTTCAAGAAGAACGTGCCCGTCGGCAAGAAGGATTTGAAGGATGCTGCGGGCGACGCAAGTGCGACGGCCCATCCGAACGGATCCAGAGACCCAGCCGATGCTGCCAAGGCTGCTGGTTACGATGCCAAAGATGGCACCAAATCAGGTGTCGATGCTGCATCAGGAGCCCAGAAAGGCATCAGTACACTCAAGGACCGCATTTCGGATAATGTCGACGATGACAAGAAGGATCAGGCTAGAGAGCTTAGGGATAACACCAAGCAGAAGGCCAAGAATTACCTGTCGAACAAGATGCCGGAGGAGCGTCGTGACCAGACAATCTGGCGCTTGAAGAAGATGGTCGTTGAGATCCAAGGCCACCCGGATTGTAAAGTTTCCTTCTCCCCTCGGCATCCCCGTGCCTAGTCGCTAACGCTAGATATATCATAGATCGAGAGGCAATTGATACCCTACTCGGCTTGGCCGAAAATTATGCTGGACATGCCAGTGACATGGCCCAGCAGTCTGCTGGTACCGTTAAGGATGCTCACGAAGATGACTCGCTCAAGAAGGCTGAATACGACCTGAAGACGCTCATCGAGCGTTTTGCCAATGGTACCTCGACCGAGGATCTCTTTGATTCCATCAATCAGCTGTACCGTGACGCCGATCGCGACCCTGAGCTCAAGGACTGGTTCAAGAAGCTGGATGTCTTCGTGCGCAAGTCTCTCCAGGAGCAGGGATTTATCCTAGAGGACAGCTCTACCGAGGAGTGGGACAAGCTGTATGACCAGGGCAACTACCTCCTCCGTGACCGCTACCGCAACCACACCGATCGCGTGTTGGACGAGTTGAAGTTCCTGGGCGACCAGTTTGACAAGGACCCCCTGAACAGACGCTTTGCGGATGCCACCCAGAAGCTTTTCAGTGACCTCGGAAACGACGAGAACGGGAAGCCAACGTTCAAGCCTCATCTCGTCAAGGATCTCAGCGAGGTCATCCTGCCTGCAGCCTTCGAGAACATCCGCTATGTCCCAATCCCACGTCTCGAGTACTCCGACCCGTCCATCGATGCCGTCATTGAGAACTTGGTCATTGAGAGCGACAACTTGCTGCCCAACGCGGTCGAGTTTGCTAGTGACAACTACTTCCGCTGGGCTCGCAAGAACATCTCCAACCGCAACAAGAATGCCGTCATGATTTCGGTCAGCTCTGTTCAGCTGGACCTCCGTGATGTCAGCTACTATGTCAAGAAGAAGCAAGGATTCCCAAGCATCGGCGATCAAGGTGTTGCGGACATCTTCCTTGGCGGATCTGGCTTCAGCTTCAAGATCAAGGTCTCTACTGCCGACGCCAAGGATCGGCAGAACTTCTTCAAGGTCGACAAGGTGGACGTTGACGTCAAGAACTTCAACATCAAGCTGAAGCAGTCTCGGCACAAGATCCTGTTTGCTCTGGCCAAACCACTGATGCTCAAGGTTCTGCGTCCGGCTTTCCAGAAGGTACTGGAGAAGGTCATCAAGGACAAGTTCACCGAACTTGATCAGCTAGCCTATAGCATCAAGCTAGAGGCTGATCGTGCACTGGACCAGGCCAAGAATGACCCCGAGAGCGCCCCAAATATCTACAGCCGTTACGCGTCGGCTGCTCAAAAGAAGGTCTTCCAGGCCAAGAAGAAGACCGAGGAAGTGGCTGCAGACAAAAAGGTCAACGTTGCTGTGACTCGGCATGACTCGATTTTCCCCAACATCAAGCTTCCCGGTGGCATCTCTAGCAAGGCCACCGAGTACAAGGAGCTTGCCACCAAAGGCGACAAGTGGCAGTCCCCGATCTTCAGTATTGGCTCTGCCACCAAGTCCGATGATATTCCGAGCGCGGCCAAAATCGTCCGCAAGGATCACGAGGTCACCCCGGGCGGTGTTAAGGGCGCCCAAAACATTGGAAATACCGGATCCATGACAGAGAAAAGCACCAAGAGTGGTAATGGTTACAGCAACGGCACCACCAATGCTACCAGTGGTACTGCCTTCAGCAATCAGGTTGACCAGGCCTTCAGCAAGAATCCTGCCACGGCAACAGTCTCCCGTGGCACCACTCTCGGCCAGAACAATCCCGTCTTGAGCGGCACTACCGGCGGGGGTCGCTAGGTGCAGCACCTTTGCCGCACTCGCTGGGCCTTTCTCTTCTTATTGCCAGGCTATGATGGGTCAAAACTTGCTTCGATGATACCACTGCGCGCATGTATTGAAATTAAGGCTTTGGGCGCTGTGAATGTGTTTCACAGCCAGTAATGTAATGGTGGAGGATTTCCTTTGTTTTACTGCGTGATAACCCTGTGTTATTAGAACCTCGTATGTCTCGGCCTGTTGGCCCTTTCGTCTGCTACGGCTCGGAAGGATTTCGGATCTGAAGGTTTCTCATGCCACGGCTGTGAACCGGATGATCAAGCATACCCTACATTAGGCAACGATGCAGAAGTTTAGTGCTGCTGCAGTTACAGCTTTTTTTTTTCATTTGAGAAGATCCAAGTAGTAAAATAAAAAGTACTAAAGCGTCTAATAATCAAGTCACAAGCGTGTCGAGCGGCACAAAGCGTGTTTTGAGAAGAAGGAATAGTCGAGTGAGCTTTTTATCTCATTGAATAACTCGCAGTCGAAGCACACAAGATTCATCGATATGATCAGAGATTGATAGCATGATAAGAGTGATGTAATTAAATGCCGATATATGTATTTCCAGTCCACCTCCAGAAGGCCTTGTTGAAAGGTACGCTTCTCTTTTTCCTTTTAAGCATTAAGAGATTAAGCCCGGCTGCCGCGTGGAGACCCCAGAGCGCGCAGCCGCAGACGACTTTCCCACCAACCCCGCCAGCACTATGAACATTACTCCTCTGCCCCCGCTCTGCCCCGCTCTGCCGCGCTCGAAGAACGGCTTGTCGGAACCCTCCCGCGTGGCGCCCCTGGCCGCCACCACCCCTCTCTGCTCGATCGACGGGAAGAGGAGATGCTCCGGGAGAGATGGAGGCGGATGAAGAAGAAGAAGATGAAGAAGAAGGAAAAAAAGGAAAAAAAGAAAAAAAAAGGAAAAAGGGGGAAAAAGGGGAAAAAAAAAAAAAAAAAGGAAAATATAAACCCCGGCCCCTGTCCCATTCCCGCCCACCTCCTCAGATCAGATCGTCCTGGCGGAGATATACAGAAGAGGCTGTGTGCTGCTGGCATTTTGAGGATCGGGGTTTCTGAGAGACGAGGGCCCGCCAATGCCTCTGCTCTTCCCCTCTCTCTCCGGCTCCATCAAGCATCGCGGTTTTCGCTGCTCCCGACGCGACGTGGTGTGGCCCTACGCCACCCCATCTCAGCCCGGTCCGAGGTGTCCACCTCGGCCTGACCTGATCCAGAAAACATCGTTGGGCGGGGTTGGTTGGGGGGGGGGGAGGGAGGATGAAGAAGTACAAGGAAAGCCAACTCCGATTATTAAAGACGGTCGGCCTGCGCCCCAAAACCCGGCCACGGGCCGTCGCCGTCGTGAAAGCAAACTCTTGGCGAGAGGCGACCTCTTCACAGGAGCGCCCTCTTCCTGATGGCGAAATCCCTCTGGACGGCAGGGCGCGCTCTGTGCTCGCGCTGCGGGCTCCGAAAGAGACCTCCGCGGCGCAGCACGGAGGGGTTGGGGAACTGCTTTGCTTCGAGGACGGCGGCGCGGGGCCGGACTTGGGGGTTTGAATCGGCGGAAGAATCAATGTCCGTGTCGGGGTCGGAGGAGACGTCGGGCGGGGAGGAGGTGGTGCTCGAGAGCGGAGGTGGAGTAGTAGGTGAGGAGGAGGGCGGTGGAGTGGTGTGTTTCGAGGTGTGCTTTGACGTGTGCTTTGACGTGTGCTGAGACGTGTGTTGAGACGTGTGCTTAGAGGTGTGTTCTGAGGTATGCTTTGACGTGTGTTCTGATGTGTGTTTAGAGGTGGGTGCTGGGGTATGCTTTGACGTGTGTTCTGATGTGTGCTTTGACGAGTGTTTTGCGGAAGAGTGTGTGGGCTCGCTGCGGCTGGTTGAGGATTTTTCGATGTGTCTGTGTTGGGGTTTAGAGGGATTTCGGAGGGGGGAAGGGGGAGGGGACTTACGAGCTTTGCTTTGAAGGAGTGGTTGTGGCGCTTACCGGTGGTGGGCCTGGTGGTGGGCGTGTCCTGGAATCTTGTTAGAGGCATATCTTTTTCGGGGAATCTGAACGAGTGGATTGGATAGATAAATAGACTTACGGTGCGCCTCCCCAGGTGTAGATATATGTGTATTGGTACGTAATGTAATACGTCGTCTGGATGTAGATGGTTGTAGGAGCAACAGTGACATAAGTCGTGACGTCGAGCTGCGATGCGAGAGTAACTGTGTATTCCCCATTCGTCGGGCACGCCTGCGTTGTGGGGTGGATGTTGAGGGTTGTAGGTGCGTTTGTGACCTGGGTTGTGTAATGGTCTGCCGGCGACACCGTGATGGTGTATTCGCCGTTGGTTGGAATCGCATACGTCTGGGCTGAGTACGTAATTGCTGTAGGAGCGTTGGATACTGTCACCGTCGAGTATTGCTCCGGCATCACGGTTACGGTGTAGACGCCATTCGTGGGACAGACTTGGCTAGTGGCTGGGTATGTTAATGTTGTAGGCGCATTTTGAACACTGGTGACGATGTGGGTGGAGGGGGAGATTGTGATGGTTTGTGCTCCTTCAGATGAGGCTATGTATGTGGTGGTGACAGGATGTGCTTCTACGGTTGAGCTTGTAGTTGGACCTGCATGCCAGGTCTCCTGAGTTTCAGTACATACGTCGTTGATGCACTCATAGACATCCACTGTCTGCGCGACGGATCCATCTGAGGCCGCACCGCAGTCCTCGCAGCTACCAGGGTAGCCCCAGATAGCGAGGGGGCCAAGCTGTGAGTAGGGGACAACATAATCAGTAACATATGTTGTGCCAGGGCCTGGTGGCGAGGTAACTGTAGCGTTCGACCATCGTAACTCGATGTTTCTCGGCTTCCTACCACTACTCCTACGTCGGTCTCGGGCTTCGATTTCCGGCGAGGGCAGTACTGTTGTTGCGACATGGTTCACTGTCACCAGCGCATCTGTCTCTGTAATGGTGCAGGCTTTGATGAGGGGATCGATTCCAGAACAGGGGATAACAGTCGAGAGCCATTCATAAGTAGAATATGAATAGTCCAAAGCGCAAGCGTTCCCCTGGCAGGTTGTTTTCGGAGTACACGTTGAAACTGTCTGGTACTGCTCGGTGATGGTAATTGGCGGCGGCATTATGTTGGAAGGACATGACGGGCAAGGAGAGAATGTGGCAAGTGCAGCACCGCTTGCTGTAGCTGACAAGATAATGACAGGAGAAAGGCAAATGGCCGTAAGAAGCAAATGATTGAGCTTCATCATGATTATAATGAGATTAGAAAAGATATATTCAAGCCGACGGAGGCATAAAGAATGTTTGGTGATGGTGAAGAGGTTTGGAAAAGGATGAAGAGAAACAAAGGTCGATAAGAGTGACCATCAGGGTTCCACGGAGGATAAAAATCAGGATCTGGACAACTTGACTCAGCCTCTCTCCGTGATGACGTTTCCACAAGTCCTCGTATCTCTTCCTGCTCATCTCTTCTTGCTCATCTCTTCCTGCTTATCTCTTCCTTGCTTGCAGGGTGGAGCAATCCCGGCGGGACCCTACATGTGATTATTTCCATTCTGAAAAATTGGCTTTCAAAAAGAGCCCTTGGCGTAGGAATATACCAAAAAAGCCAGACCAAGAAGAGCTGAAAGCTTAATACAGTATACACGGGAGTAAACAATAGTTGCACCATATGAAAGTGTATAGCCGGAAGGGGTAAGTGATCTCGTGCAACAGACTTTAGGGGAAATTGGCCGGATCAACCGACAAGCATCATGCATTGTTGTATGACCGTGCCATAGTACCAAAGGATCTTAGCGTACTGAGAGATGGAATACCTAATGGGCATAAGCAATAACTTACGAGAATCTTGTATCTGAGCGTGTACTGTCTCGACTACAATTTCCAACTCTGGCTCATACTGCTATAGTGCTGCAGCGGGCACTATGAAAATACCACGAGGGCCACAAAATACTGCTGTAGTGCATGAAAGAACGTGATTTGAACAGACAGTAGCTCCATGCAATATGCAAAGGATGTAAAGCAGCTCGGGTTCCCAGAATACTAGACGGCTATACATGAAGCCGAACAGGAAAAGAAATGAGATACAGGGGGGAAACTACAGTAGTATGCCCAGAGATAGTGGATAACTAGCTGTTAATTAAGAAAAGTCTCCCGTCAGCTACTGGTGAGAGCTTCTACTCAACTGAAGCCCATGCCTCTCTGCGTCCTGTCACTTGTCTACCCCCTTCTGTATAGAGGCTAGAGAGTTAAGGGTCAGCAGCCTTGCCATGATTGGTAGTGAGACGGACAATAAATCGGTAAATGGCCGCATTGACCAGAATAGATGGGATAAAGTGATGGGGAGGAGAAAGAGATGCGGATGGGCAGCCAAGAATTGCAAGAATTGCTTTGTCGTTGTATTGCCGCTTACCGAGGCGTCTGGGGCGTTTTGCGCTTCCGCCTCCCGTGACTTTTCGGAGCGCCGCCTTTAAAGTTCCGGGCGCCTGTCTGTCTTACCGCCACCGCCTGCAGCGCTAATTCCAACATCAAAAGCAATTTCTTCCTCCCCAGAGCCAGATCCTTCTCGAGTCAGTTGTTTTGGCTTTGACTGCCGCCCCTGAAGCGCCTCGATTGGCCTTTGGCTTGAGAGGCTCACGCGACATTGTACGGAATACAGCAAAGATATCCTCGACTGTATCCCTGGTCATCTGGCTTTCATCCTGCTTTTCCTTGCTTCCGAAGAGATACTCAGCCTGTTATCTACCTGTCCTATGGTCTTCCTTGTAATATCATATCTCTCATATCTCTCACATTTTGCTTTTTCTGCTCTATCATCGCTGCTGTAGGTTTCAGCCTTCATTATGCTGCCTCGATTATCGTGGGGGTAATTATGTCTCCTAATTCATCATAGTTGATACAGGCAACCGCCTCGCCTGAGCATCAACATGTGTTTGGCATTTCGTTGAGGAGGACGATAGCTTTTTTCAGCCGCCTATCCTTGCTTGAACCAGGATGCTTCAATATCCTGAACTACCTTTGCAGGCTGATAGGGTCTACTGGGACGGAATACTATTCCGGATAAATGAGTGGGTATGATATCCTCAAAGATGGATGGATGTCCGCCTTGGTGTACAACAAGCCTGTGAACATAATTATGACTATCTAGAAATGTATTTTGAAAGGCCTCAAACCAGTATCCCAAATCCATTACCTATTCTTGATAGTCGGTCATCGACTTTGACACTCATTGTTGCTGCTTCTGGGGTATTCTGTGTTGCTCTTGCAGCAGGACATCTGGTTTCGTGCAGACGAGCTCTCTGGCTTAACGTCCTGTCACCATCTTGCGATGTATAGTCCAGATCTCAAGCAAGGAAGATGGCAGAAGGCTACTACTGTTACATATGGGATAGCCAACAGGCGTCGTCTCAACATTTTGACTGCTCTAGCAGTATGCTTGCTCATCTGGCATGTACTGAAATCACCCTCACCTACAACTTTTGAACACACCGATGCTTATGCACTGGCGTCACACTTCTCCTCCAGAATGCTCAAGGAGCCTTTGCACGATCGCTACCGAAGGCCGTTCAGGACTCTAGACGGTAAACCAGTTTCTTCGGATCCAGAGCAGCGCTCGAATAGTGTCTCTCAGCAAGAAAGTACCCCGAAAGATACAGAGCAAGAGGAAGTTGGAGCACCTCTCATCAAATCTCAATCACCAAATTCGGGCCAGCCAATTGATGGGGCTTCTGGCATTGTGCAGTCGACAAATCTGATAGGAGATGTGGAAGATGACGGGGAAGAAAGTGGTCTGAAAAGGCTAGCTGTAACTGCAGATGGTAAAGAGTCAAAGCAGGGCTTTGAGACACTACAACAGCAAAGCCGAGAGTCGAAGCTTGAATCGGGTCAGAAGTTCACCGATGGGAGAAAGCAGCAGAGTCCAAATTCAAAAGCAGCGTCAGGGATAAGCTCCTTTCCCCAACATAGCGCATATACGGCCCAAGATGAAAGAGCAGAGGTTTTGCCTGACGTTGTCCATCTCCCATTCGAAAACACCACTGCAGATGTGGTTTTGCATGGCTGGGAGGATAGATGGTTCACTGATGCATATTTCGATGTTAAGCAATTTGGAAATTTGTCCGAACCCAAGATTGATTTTGTGTACACATGTAAGCCAATATTCATATAATAATCTTCAAAACTAATTTGAAAGGGGTCAATGGGTCCGATAAAGCCTTCACGGATACGATCTATCCCTATGAATTGAATTCGTCACTGAATGACGCGGAAGGGAAGTGGATCGAATCACATCGAGTCAACAGGTATCGCGACTGGGATGAACTTCGCTACTCAATAAGGACGGTAGAAAGGCATGCGAAATCGTTCAGAAACAAGATCCAGATTCTAGTCAATGCTGTTGGCGCTGAAAACGTCGCAAATAATGCGACACCAGATGATCCTGCCATGATTATAGGGAAACAATCACCTCAGTGGCTGAACGATAGCCCCGAATCTCGAGATGTTGTTCAGATTCTGTCTCAAGAAGAGTTTTTTGATGTATCAGAAGCCGGTTGCCTGCCATCATTTAACTCTCTGACCATCGAGAATCAACTTTACAACACCGAATCTACAACCGACAGGGTAAGCAAATCCTTATGGCACCACTCAGATATGCAAGCTAACGACAACAGCTTTTTGCCCTGTCAGATGACATGTTACTTGGCAAACTGCATGCAGCGTCAGATCTGTACTCTCCGCTTTTCGGTCCTACAATGGGATTTAAAACCAACGGTTACAACACTAAGGACCCCCCTACAGATCTAGACGCTCGCCGGTTTGGAGAGAAGCCTTTCCTCATATACACCTCCTGGCTCCTAAATCGACGATTTGGGGAGAGAAAACGCAAAGGACAAGTACATTTCGGCCATTCCATGTCCCGAAGTGTATTCCGTGAAGCAGTCACATCATTTCCTAGACCAGCTCTACAAAGCACGTGTCAACGTTTTCGTGGCGAGACGGGATTCCAGCTATATTCTTGGTATGTCGCTTTTCACTATACGATTGAAAGACACCGAGAGGCCTTGATTTGGAGCTATATCATGCTCCGCAGTGATGTAGATGGTAACGGTAATCTTGGCTGGACCGAAAGGCAAGCTATCATGAAAGATCTGGAGGAAGGGATGGCAAACGAAGGAAAGACTACCTTTCGTGACCGTCTGTTTTATCAAGTTTCGGACTTTCTAGAGCTTGCAGGATTGGAAGCTCCTAGAGTCAACCAGGATATCTTGTGGACGTCTCTTGATGGACCAGCATCGATCCGTGATATCGAATGCTTTGAATTCAACGTCAACGAATGCATCGCACCCGGATTCTCCACCTACACCTCTGACGAGTTCTACATCAATCCCGTCTTCTCTAGCGCTTCTATTATGGATCGTGTTGCGCGACAATATCCGAAATGCGGAGACTGTCTTCTAAAACTAATACTCAACCGGGCCCCGAAAGGGCTTTCTCCACTTCTCCCGCACGCTGATACACAGAAGGAATCCAGATTAACAGTGATTAAAGCGTTGACGAAATACCAATATACGATCGTAGAGCCGGACGCGCATTTTGTTATGGTGACAGATGCACACCAAGTGAAAAGTGTGCTGTTAAAACGCTATATCAAAGAGAATAGACAGGTGGGCCAACTATGTCTCAATGATGATGTCGCGACGGAGGACGAAGAGGCGATTAGGGATTTGAGAAAGCAGATTACCAAGCTGTTGAAAGGGCTGGCTCCAGAATCAAGTGGATTTGAGTCTTAAATATGGTTATCATTTCTTTCCTTCGGCCCCTAATTTTACTACTTGTCTCTTTCCTATTAAGGTATTCTGGTTTTTGGAGTCTTTTTGTTATGTATAGTTAGACTTTTCTAGTTAAGTGAAATCCACATGATATTTCCACCGCTCAAAAATCACATGGTAGCATGAGTCTTTACTTTCGCTAGCCATTTAGTGGGTAGATAGCAACAGGATTGTGATTACAACTGATGGGCGTCTATAGGGGTTAATCTTACATCAAGTCAGTCCACCTCGATCCCAATTTCTCCCGATAACCCCCACAGAGAATACAGCCAAGGCCTGAAGAAAACTTCATAAGTGTATCTATCAGCTCACCTAGAGCCTTCATGTCTGATATATGAAATACGCCTCCAAATGTAAAAGGATTCCCGGCCCGTTTCAGACCCCATCGGCGTTTCCGTCGGCCGGGCTTTTCAACTTGTGTGGAAGTTAAGGGTTGGTTAGCTGAGAAGTATGCCAATATCGGATGAGTTATGCTCAATAGAAGCTGCATGAGGCTAATGAGCACCCGCGACTCCGATTTCCGTATCAAAGCAGCAGATCGACGGAGATCAGACAGACAGCAATTGGGTGCCGGAGAAGCACGAAGCCACACAAGACAAGATCGCCTGAGGCTATTCGATAGATGCTGCATGAGCTTGAAGCCGAGAATCAACAGATGGTCAGCAGGATGGGGGATCTTGCATAGTTTTGCATTTGGCGTTACATGGCTGCGAGGTGAGGGGCAATATGGTGGCCGAACCCTGGCTGCTTTGTTTACTGTTGCATTAGTCTCGATCATGCCGCTACATCCTCGTCTTGGGATCTTCATGTCCGAAATACGACGGAGGAAATTGGTATATGGGTTTTTTTTTTCATGACTTGGCAATTAATCGTACGGAAAAGGACAAAGGTAGCGGGAAATTGAACGGAAGCCTGTTGCCGGTAACTTGCAAAATTTTTTACTCCTACTCCGTTTTTATATCTTGTTAGGAAGAATGATATCCACGATTGAAAAGGCTCTTATCAAGCACTGATAGCTGTCCTATGGCTTTTGTCTACCCTCTTCCATATTAAGGACATCTGATTTAGATAGATACGGTAGACTGGCCACATCTTTTCGGAAGCAGCACAAGATGAGGCGTTTGAGTCTCAGACGTTGAGCTGTATACTATTGATCTTTCAGTAGTAGACAGGGCTTTGATTCGGACATCAGCCGAGCCAATGCAGGATTGGGGTACGTCCCTAAATCCTCAACTAGTCATCAAGCACACGACCATAGTCCGAATGGTCGTGGAAGTGCTCTCTCGTGTAGCATCAGAAACGCCACTAAATCATGCTATGGGGAGAAAGAGGCCTATCTAAGCTTGTGCAACTTTTCGGATATGGTGTATCTCCGCAATGTTAGTCTCTCAAAGCAGTTATGAAGCACACGACGGTATGAAGGTCGCATTAAACCTCCCGCTCAACAGGCCTTAATGAGAGGCCGCTAGCAGTAAATCACCGATCAAGATATACCCATATTGGGTATATCCGTGTATTAATGGCATATCATTGTGTCTGTACCTGTCAGCTTGCTCCCAAAGAAGCAACCAAGCACGCCATCACAACCTCATTTAACGTATACACCCCGTTCCGATTGGCACGCAAGCACTTGGGCGCGGCATTAAGGCTTCTCCCTCAAGCAGGCCGGAGCCCGAGAACGGCTTAATTCAGGGGAAGGAAGATAGCATGCTGCGGGACAGGAAGGATGATTCCCGGTGGCTGGTACACTTAGCAGGTACTTGCAGGATGGGATTCGCCACAGGCATGAGCAGCACTTTGCTTTTTTGTATTATAATTCATGAAGAAAGAGATGGCTTCGAAGGCGTGTCAGATATCAGATATCAGGTGTCAGGCGCAACTAAAGTGAGTGGCCGTATGAGGCGCGGTGGCGTCGCTGCGATGAGCTGATAAGAGGTTACATCTGGGAGGAAGTGGTTCGTCGCGTACCGTGGAAGCGTCTAGGCGGTTTTGGCAGCTGTATCTTCTCGTGCTGCTTTAGACAACTCTTTTAATACCGAGAGAGCCGGAGCGACCTCGATGATCATGTGACTATAACACCCTCGACGATGAATTTGCACTCTTGGAGCATTGCTCACATGGATATATGGAATTAGCAAGTGATGATTGAATTCATGACTCCTCTTAGAAAATACGTAGAAACATAGTTATAGTTGGTTCTTATGGCGTCCTCGGATCCTTCAGGTCTTGCAGCCCTCCCTCTGCAATATTCCCTTCCACCGCCTCGCTAATACTCACTGACTCTCCCTTCACTGCAGCACCCACAGTGTTTGCGACACTTGCACTATAGCTCCCTGAAGCTGGAATTCCCTTTGCAGCTCTCTTATCCGACAAATCAGCCCAGAACCGAACGATGTCTTCCAAATAGAACGTCTCTTTAGCAGGCCTATCCCACTGTGAGAGTTGCTGTTCGGAAATATCCATCCAGTGATTCATCCTTTCTGATCGCTTGCCGTCACGGTTTCCAGCAAAATGGATCTGGAGGCCACCGGGTCTGAATTCGTGCGCTTTGGGGGTGGAATTCGAACTCAGCGTGGACGCCGAGGTGGGATATGAGTTAAACCAATATTGAGGGACGCGGACCACAGCTTTACGCCAGTATGCCTGTATTGAAAAGTTAGGACACTTTGGACTTCATGAAACCGTGCTCTTTTGGCTGTAATTCATTGGTGCTTACATCTGCAATCATCTCTTCCAATGCCGACTGCTCAGTATACTTCAATTTAACCTCTGGTCTGAAAGTGTGAAAGGCGATAATAGCAGACAGGATCTTGACAGACCAGTCGTTCACTCTGATCAGAAAGCAGCCGTTATTTAAGCCATGCCGATCATTCGTTACTAGCATGTTGACGTAGTCGAATTCCGTCTCTGGAGGAATGAATATGTTGAGAGAAATGCGAGGGTTCATGACTACGATGTCGGCGTCGTTCCATCTGTTTTGCAATTTTCATCAGCCTTGATTTGCTTCCAACATTGTACCTGTACCTGTGAAACCCAAGAATACTTACAGAAGCCATTTCAACCGCACATCTTCAGGTAGCGCAAGTTCCTGCAGAATAATAGACAAAATATATGCTGGTTTCGACCACAGTCCCGACAGAAGCTTTTCGCGGAGCACGAACATCGGGTGGCCCATATTCTGACTGTGGATCTCGTGCATTCGCAACGCTCTTTCGTAGGTTGGGTTTCCCTCTCCGAACAGGGCATGAACCTTTCCTACTAACGGTTGTGTATTAGGAGAATTGTGCTCCAGGACTTCATTTCGAAGGAAGTGAGAGCCGGATAGATTTTGTGGCGAGGAAAATATAAAAGTATACGAAATCATAAAGACGAGAACCACTAATAATACAACCCTAGATAGTTTGTTCTTGAGGAACTGGTTGACATGAGAATACGGAGGTGGCTGTTCCCAAGGCATGATTTCTTTGAGCTCGTCGAACATGGCTGAAAAGAAAACACCTCAACCTCTACAAATCGGTGCTATGTGGGGAGTGAAGAGGAAGGTTGGAGAATATGAGAACTCAAAATATTGGAAGACGTGGCTGCGCTTGTGGCTGCATCTTTAATCACGTGGGCTATGCGATTTGACTAATGCCCGTCATTTCAGATCAGTCACGGGACTGGAAGCCTTGAAATTCTATCGTATTGAATGTTCCAGCTACTCTAAATGGAAAGAATAAAGGCATGGCCCAGTATCTACAATGAATTTAAGCTTCACCATCAACGATGCACGATGGCCGCCTTAAGCAAGGACTTAAGCGATTAGACAGACCGAAGCACCTTACTCGTTACGTTGCCGTCCTCTCACCCAGCACCTTTAGACACCTACAACACCTACTACACCAACAGAGAGGATGGCAACCGTGTCTATTTGACCCGAATATGATGATGCAAGATTCCATAATTCCATGGTCCGTCTCAGTGCTAGAATGAGCCAGTGCTCCTCTTCTCCATCCTTTGGAAGTCAATAAGCCCTGACTCCTCGTCGACCAACACCCCAAGTGGCTTCTTGTCGTCTTCGAACTGGTACCTCGGTGGGTCTGGCCTAGCCGGTGCCCTTGCCTCGGTGAGACGAGAATAACGATATGTGCCTACACCAGCAATCGCGAAGCCGATTGCTTGCATTTTGCTCATTGGGGTTTGGTACATGAACATGTCAAGAGCCACTAGTAAGATAGCCTTTGGTATGCCGCATAGTGTCAAAACCAACGAAGAGGTCCTTTTGATCTAAGACTGTTAACTTTATTTCCAAGACATGGAGTAGGAGACTCACCACAGTGACCGAGGCAACGTTCAATCCGAAAGTTAGAAATCCGTTCAGGAGAAAGATTACTGGGTGGATAGGCCAGTCGCCACTGTTCCGCAGTGCGGTGGCTTCAAAGAAAACGATACAAAGGGTATTGATCACTGTGCAGGCTGGTGCGAAATAGTACAATAACGTCAACGAGCTCATCTTTGTCTTACCGCTCAAGAGATGCTGTTGGATGGCATTCTTGTATGCCTCAAAAACGACCCCTCCTGCTTGAATAAGGACTCCTATGAGTACAAACCTGACTTCTCCAAACGACGAGAGCATTACTCCGCCTACTATTACGCAAACCACAAGGAGTACACGCATAGAGGGCTCTGGATTTCGGAGGCCGATACTCCAGCATGCAAGCAGGGTGGCAACGGGGCCGATCGCCTGTAAAGCATGTCAGTATTTGATGTTTTGTGAAAGATGAAGTACGTACCTTGAGCATCTGGATAAAGGCCATGCTCAAGTACAAATAAGTCATGTTTGACAGAATGAGACTCATGCTGAAGCACATGCCAATAGGTACAATTGCCTGGAAGTAGAATTTAATGTCCATATTAACGTTGCTGTCAATAAGAGTGGTCTTGCGGGCTAGGATCTGAGTCGCGATTGTTGCGAAAAGCATATGCCAGGTTGTGAGAGTGATCGAGAATGGGAAGCGGTCGAGTATCCATTTATTGAAGATTATAACAATACAGCTGAGGAAGACCCAAGCTCTGTATGTTATTTCGGCGTTAGTTGATTCATGACGAAGCAGATGATGATATAATGATATGCTTACAATATACACAGGATACTGGTGACGTTGCCCATGACGGACGGTCTGCCGGCTCTGTCCATCGTTCCTTGTATAAGGGAGAACAACTGAGTGTTCTGTGTTTCCGCTGTATCCTAGGGAGTATTTCTAAATGATGGTACTGATGGGTTGATAATTTTGATTATCTGGGCGGATGTATAGAAAGAAATCAGTCCATCTGAGAGAGATCGAGCGAATGCAGATATGTTAGCCAAAGAGCAAAGCCATAAATCAACGCCGGTCAGCTTCAGTCTAGCCATTGAGATAAGAACTTTTGCCTGCATGTTGGCCCAGGGTTACAGCACAATCCTTCTCGTCGACGAAAAGTAAAAGCGGCAAATAATGCACAGAAAAGAAAATACGATACGACGCCTTCCATGATCTGAGTCATGATATCAGCTCCAACCTCTAGGACGGGTTGCGCGCGGCTTTATCGGTAAGGGGTAATCAGCCTCTCTACTCTTGTGTATCTCTTCCTCCAGGGTCTTGGCTGAGGCATTGCCAAGATGATCAGGTATCTATGTCGGAGCGCCAGAAATAGACACCCTAGACGCTCTAGGATGAGAAATAGCTAGATCGAGAAGTTCTAGGTGGTAGCAAGCTAGCGGTTTGAGTCTACTCAAGAGGACAAACCATTTCCCGCCACCCATAGGCTGTTTGAAGACATGATTCTAGCCCGAAGGCTGTTCCTAGTCCTATTGACTGAACCCCAGGACACAAATAAGCGCCACTGCATAGACGAAAATCATATAATTTCTTTTCCCGCGCGGATGGACGCGCCCGCAACCATAAGCTCATGCGACGTCTTGCTAGATCGGGAATAAGGCTTATTTTGCAAATTATGGCCTGAGCTGAAGATATCTTATCAGTTGACAGCTGAGAGGGACTCGCATCAGCCACAGCACTAGAGCTGCGGCGACACCACCTGCTGCTTTTTGGCCATCGACAGCGATGTCTGGAGAGTACCTGGCCAAATACAACAGCATGATACTACATTTGGGATAGGCTCGTTATACTTGCAGCTCCTAATTTTCGAGTTGGACAGTAAGTAATGTCCGGGCCTGGTGGTGATGCAAATCAGGATATCTACGCACGAAGCTTGATGGGTTCTCCCATATCCAAGGCTTTAATAAACACATTTAGATCTCTTTCGATTTCAAGACTTTAGGGACCAAAATGACACAGCAACGAACATGGATTATCAGATTAAGCTGCCTGCTTCTACTCTGGCTCTTCTCTAAAGGCTTTCAGACCAGTACAAGCATAGAGACGCTCCGTCGTTATTCCATCTCTGCTGGTCCTGCAGCACGAAATCGCACTCTAGGCTTTGGCGAGGTGTTCATGACTGTGCTTCCCCAGTAGGAATTCTTTGCACTCTTCTTATTTAATCTGCTGTATACTGACATTGGGTTTTCCTCAAGACGAACCGATCAAAAGGATACCGTAGCACTTCTAGGATACTACTCCGAGATTGACATCACAGTTATTGATGGCGTGGACAAGGACACAATCCTCGAGAAAACTCTCCCAGACGGTAGATACAGAGATGGGATCATTAACGTTGCAGGAGGAGAGCTGGGATGCTGGCGTGCCCACATGAATATCTTGCGCTTGATCGTAGAGCGGCGCATTGAAACGGCACTGGTTTTCGAAGCGGATATTGATTGGGATATTCGGATCAAGGATCAACTGGCTGGTATATCAGAACACCTGCCTGATGCTACTTCGGCGAATCCCTATGGTATGTTGGTTTGGGTTCCATGAAAGATGCATAATAAGAACAAAAGTTGATGACTTGAAATATAGGGCGGGGTTGGATGTTCTTGTGGATCGGTGCTTGTCGTCACAATGCCCAACCCGAAGCATTGGGGCCGGTGGTTAGTTATCATGATGAGACGGTCTCTCCGTGGCAGAATCAGATATCGTGGGTTGTGGATGATGCAAAGTTGTACGGCGTCGAAGAGAACGGACAACGCTTGATACACCGAGCACACAGTAAGAGCTTCTCTCAATCCGAGTATCGCCTCTCGAGACGCAACTAATCCCATCTGTGATAGATCCGCTCTGCACCTCCGCTTACGCCGTAACACTCCAAGGTGCACGGCGCATGCTCTACGAGATCGGCCTCGATCACCTCGACGGGCCCATCGATAAAGAGTATCAGCGAGCGACGGGATCAGGAAAGATTCCTGGAATTATGGTGACGCCGCCGCTGATGGGACAATGGAGGACGGGTACCTCGAGGGATTCCGACGTGAAATTGCAGGAGATGGATTCTAATCTGAGCAGGCGCGAGATTGGGATGAGCGGAACCCACATCCAGCAGAGCGCTAGGGCTCATTTGAGGGAGTGGACCTACCCGAACGAGACGGCGGGCGTGGACGTCGAGAGGTTTTATTTCGAGAAGATGTCCCCGGACTGAAGCGAGCTAGGAGCAGTATTTGAGCAGATTTGATATGGATACGAAAGACATGAAGAATTTAACTATCTAATGCAGCTTTCTCTTTTACACAATGGTTATGGAGTAGAGGCCATCGCTGGTCTATTTGCCCTGCTTGCAGAACCCACCGAGCAGTATCCCGATCGGCTCGAGATTGCTGCTTCTACAGGTCAGGAAGGCTCGAGGGGTAGCAGAAATTAGAGGTGATCAGTATCTCCGGCGCAGGGTCCTATTAGAGGCAGTCATTTAGACGGCGGCTCCGAGAATGCCATCCTTCTTTGCCAGATTAACTCTCGGATCGTATCTGTTCAATGGCTTCGGAAGCCTATTGTTCTGTCGAAGACTGGAAGTCTCGGGATCACAGATATTTCAACATGTTCATGACCCCGCTTCGACCAGTCATCGCTAGACAGTCTGGTGTAATAATAATATTAGTAGCTTGTTCGTTAGGAAGAATGTTGCACTTATGCACGTAGTTGTAAGTTGCAGTGTTTTGTATTACTTGATACTTAAGTTACAGGCTGTTAGGAATACCACTCAAGGTAGTTCCCACAAGTGCCTTGAGGCACTGACTCCACTGACTGACCGGTACTGGCCCTCAGAATTCAACAAAGAACATAAATATATATAACCAAAGATCTCTTGACCGATTACAGAAAGGCTTATCTATTTACATGTTAATTATTTGAAAGAAATTCGGAGTGTCCTGTCCTGTTATTTCAGCCCAGGAACCAAACACTTCATCTCCAGCCACTTTGCGAATTTCACACTGGGGATATCCACCATGCGCCACAAGACATCGGCCCCCCAAACCGAAACAAGAGTAACAACAACCCAGCCCAGAAAGAAGGCAAACTCGTACAGATACAGGCTCGTACTGGCGCCGACGACGCTCCCGATGGCAGGAATAAGCCAGTAGCCCAATGTGTGGATGACGCTGTAGTGAACGAGGTACAGTGCGAACGAGATGTTCCCCAGGTACTGCGCAAAAGCGTTCGTGAACAGCCGCTGGACATCGGGCGAGTTGGAAACGGCCCAGACGAGAAAGACAGATCCGAGCTCGTACCAGAAGTGCTGCTGGGAGCAGATCCGCGACAGGGTCATGTATCCGGGTGTCAGCTCCGGGGAGCGCTCGGGCTCCGAGGCCAGGAAGAGAGCGGTGATGAAGAGGAGCACGTCCATGGCGCGCCTCGGTGGGGAGCGACTTGCAGCTTTGTTCTGTGCGGGTTTGCGCCCGACGGCGCGTGAGGCTTGGATTTGGCTCAGCTCGGCGACGAGGATGCCGAGGAGGAACATGTTGACGAGCGATGCGAGATAGATCCAGAGGTAGGCGTTGATGCACATGAGGGCAGAGATGCGGATGGAGCTTCGTGTTTTTGCAAAGCACAGAAGGAACAGGAAGATGACCATCGAGCCGCGGAATTCGGCGTTGATGGTCCACAGGTGGAGATCGTAGAAGTTCTTGTGGTTGCGCCAGGTGAACGGCGACATCATTGCCTGGCCGTGTCTGATCCAGTCGACAAATTGTTCGCTGAAGGTCTCAAACCGGGGTGTGTGCACCTCGCGGGATCCAGGTATTACGGCGGCGTTCTCGGATGCCTCTCGAGTGAGCTCAAAGAGACCGCAGTGGACTAGAACCATGGTGACAAATGTCGACACAAGGGTAGGTAGGAATAGTCGAACGCCACGGCGGAATAGGGACGACGAGATGGTCTGGATAAGCTGGGCCTGTGATCGACCATCGCGGATAAGCCGCAACGGCTTGCTTGATAACGCATATCCCGATATTACGAAGAAGACGCACACCATGGTCCTGCCGGAATAGAGCAATCTGATGAATGGCAGCTGCACCAGATAGAGGTTTCTGCTGTCCAAGCCGTAGCCTCGCAGGTTACTGCGGTGGAAGGCATAGACAAGATGATAGAAGAAGACGAACAAGGCAGCAAAGCCGCGAAGACCATCGAGCCAAGCTGTTGGGTGAAGCTTTTTCTTATCTTTTGGGGTAACAGACTGCCAGTCTTGAATGAAGCTGGGTAGCATCAACCAGCCGACATGCAAGGCTGTTGCTCTAGCCTCAGTCAACGATCTTGGGAGCATCGACCAGATGAATTGTTGGACTCCAACTTTGGCGTCAGAGAGAGGCTTTGGGACAAAGCCAGGCAACTGCCATACTAGCCCCTTTGAACTATTATATGAGACAGGCACTGAGAATCGATCTCCGTCGGCCAGCTTTTCAGCTGCTGTAAACTGATCGAGCCCCTTTGCACCATTCCCCATACCTTCCGTCTCTCGAGCAGCTGGCAGCAGAGGCAAGGCTGGAATATTTGCCGCACACTTTGATTCAATCCCTCTTACAACTTTAATAAGTGGTGTCTCGATAAATCTCCAGAAGTTGTTGGCAACGAAGATGATAATGTACCCAATGACTACCGTACTTAAAGCGACTCGGAGGCTATTTAGGATGGAAAATCTCTCCACTGGCGGCCCGTTGATGTGATATGCGACGCGATATCCGACAGTCTGGATGAGAGGAAGATGGACCAGGTATATTGAGTACGAGATGTCGCCGAGATACTGTACCGCGGCGCCGTTCAGTAATGTTTTGGTTACCGCTAATTTTCCCGCCGTCCACACCACCAGGAGCGCACCTGTATGCTGCCAGAACTGGGGTTTTGAAACCATTGAACATATCCCCACCTGGACGGTGGTCTTCGGACACTTGTTTGGCAACAGTAGCAACAATACCCCGAGTATGAATCCCAAGCCATACAAGTGTTTGAAACAGAACCAAATTGTCTTTCTGTTCCTCAAGCTCGACGCAAACCTCACTTGCTGTGTTTCGGTTTTCAAATCTGCGTCTGCCATCAAAAGCCCACCGATGACAGAAAAGAGTTCTGCTTGGTTGCACTGATAGCAAACCACCATAAATCCCATGATTAGGAATAGTCGTGTTGTTTCACGGGTCCTAGACAGCCCAGTGATTGTCAAGAACAGTACCATTGAACATCGAAAAATGACCTGTAATGTCCAAAAGGCTTCCACATATGGAGTAGGTTGTAGTGTCCAGTGGAAAGGCCAAACCAACTCAGAACACTGCTTGAACCAGTCAAGAAGTTGCTCATGAAAGGTCGGGAAGCGTTTAACCCGGAATTGTCGAAAGCGCGTGGTCTGGCCGAATTCGTAAAGGTTCATCCGGATCATGACCAGAACAAATATGGTCGTGACCACCGCGGGCATGAAGATTCTCAAGAACCGGCGGAAGGCATAAGAAGTCAGTGTGGAGAGTAACTCGTCCCATGACTGACTGCGAAGTTGCTGGACGGGTTTGTATGATAATGCGTATCCGGACACAGCACAAAGAACTGGGATGCCAAACCCATGACCCCAGCTGCCAGTTTGATTCGCGGTATCTCGAAGAAGCGTATAGAGCACCACATAGAAAACAGCGAGACCTCGCAATCCGTTGAGATATAGTGTTGATGGCGGCGGCGTTGTCGACCAGACCTTTGGTCGCCGGCCGAGTGTACAAGGTAGACAGATTCTTCGAATGACTGGAGACATTGCTGCAATGGTATCCCACAGGAGTTATGAAAGGGTTTGGCCCGTATTCATCTGTAGATATTCCCACGAAGAGTCGGCTTGGCGGGTATAGGAGAGGGCACAGACAGACTCCCCGAGCTTGACCTTTTTTTATAGTCACTCCGGGTCGCTCCGAAGCGCATAGTTAGTAGAGTCAAAAGGAGGCCAGGATCCTATAATATTAATAAAAATTATTGATGTCAATGGAAGGATTAGTTCGTAGTGGGTAGTACCGGAGGAAAAAGCAAGGGCGTTAAAGCGGCCATAAATACTGAGTCAGGGTAGCTTGTAAGTTGTCAGCCGCAGACGCCTCAGTGATGTATCATTTTATCACTTTTCTCATTTCGCCTTATCCACAACTGATACAACCCAAATCTCTCTCTCCTTCTAGATCTGCCAACATTTTTGCTTTTTCGTCTGATAACATGTCTTGAAGCAGCCAAGCCCGGTCTTTTTAGATTAACATTGCAGGCCGTCTTTCTCTATCAATCAATTAACTGTTCTAAGTTAAGTCTTCTTCAGTAGGTACTATCAGAGCCGTCTAGGGGATAGAGACGGAACACCCACTCTGTCTCTAAGACTGCACGGATTGCCAGCCTTCCCGATATCCACCTTTGGATTTTCAGGTCGAGAACACCTTGAAGCTTTTCCGTGACCTTTCAACTATTTATCCATCAAATACATGGTAAAATGGGGCTTCCACGACGGATGCAACTATTTACCATTTTCGCATTCGTACTCCTCTTTTGGCTGCTCATTGCATTTGAGGACTATTACTCTATTTCCACCTTCCCAGATAAGAACTTTGGGTTCCCGAAGAGCTTAACCTTTTCATCATCGGGAGGCTCTGAAGCACCTGCGGAGAAACTTGCCTATGTGACATGGCTTGGGAACAACGTGAGGACGGAGGGAAAGCCTGACGACGATGACGTGTATTTCGTAGCCACGCGTATTCTGGGATACCAGATACTCCATGATCCTGAGACTCGCAGCCAGAAATCAATCCCATTCGTGGTCATCACCTCTCCCGACGTATCCCAAAGCAAGCGTGACCGCCTTGCGAGGGACGGCGCGAGAGTGATTCCGGTTGAGCATGTCAACGAAGGGCAAGACTGGCTGAAGCCACTATCAGATCGGTGGAAAGACATAATGGTGAAACTGCGTGTCTGGGAACTCGATGAATACTCCCGAGTGCTGTTCATCGACGGCGATTCAATGCTGCGAAAGCCTCTCGATGGCATCTTTGACGAACCTGCAGCACAGCGGCAACAGACATCGACGGAAATCACACCACAACCAGATGAAGCACCACTGCCCAAGAGCTACGTGATGGGCGGGGTCTCAGAAGTAGGCCACAAGCACAAATACCCTCCCGACTTCGACGACTTCAAGGTGTCGACCATCGCAAACGGCGGCTTCTTCATATGCTCGCCATCCAGGGAGCTATTCCAGTACTACCTCTCGGTACTGTCGATACCAAACCAGTTTGATTCACAATTCATGGAGCAGAATCTCCTGAACTATGCCCACCGATTCGAGGGCGCGATGCCGTGGCAGCGGCTGCCGAGCACGTGGAATATCAGGTACCCGAAGCAGGAAGACATCGATGGAGGAGTGACAAGTGTGCACGAGAAGTGGTGGTCGGCCGATGCCTTTGATCCGGGCGTCGGGAAGTGGTTCCTAAGTCTGCGGTGGAAGATGCAGGGGTTCTACGAGGCGATGGATCTGAAGGCGATCTGATGCTAGCAATAGATGCAGAATCCAAGCCCAAGCGAATCGTGGCGGGTGGACAGAACCTGGCGATTAGTAGTTCTATAGGGTGGTGGCACAGCAAATTGGGCAAAAGGACGACTGTTGCGGTGCGTCAGGAGGAGTGAGCCCATCTAAGAGCTCCCCGACCCCAGATATACCAGACATACTAGATGTATAATATTATACCTAGCCCCTGCTGTAAAAGACTAGTATAACAGACTTGCCTCTCACTGTACCACGTGTGTGCTGCGGTGTACAGCCACGGTATTCCAGTATTCCAGCAATCCAACATGGACGGCGTCTACCTTGGGTCCAGATGCACCGCACTTCTGTGCTTCGCGCGCGCTGCCAGGACGGCTAAATGCCCCACCAGACGGGGTGCTTTGTGGCCGGACGAGGGCACTTGTATTGTGCTTCACAGTACCTGCCGGCCAGGCAAGAAATCTCTGCTTCTCTAGACACACCCTTCTGCTTACAGAACGAGGGAGAGAGGGGGAGAGGGACGGAGGGAGGGAGGAAGAGGAAATCCATTGCTGCCTCCAGCGACGGCTGGATCTCGGGCGCTTGGCCGCAATCGGGAGGGTATACGAAGCAGCCAATGGCGTGCCCGCGGCCCGCAGCGCAGCACGTGCGCCGGATCCAGACCGACCGTGAAAAGGAGAGGACGGCATTCTGCTTCTTCTGCTTCTTCTTCTTCGCGGATGCCCACGCCCTCCGGCTACCTGCTGCCTGCTGCCTGCTACACTACTTACCTACTGGCGACCTTCCGCCAGGCTACCTCAGGTACCAGCTTAGGTATGTACCTGGTCCCTGAGGTAGGGACCTACGATGCAAGGTACAAGTATATTAGTATTGTATAGTATAGTATTGTACAGTACAGTGTGTAGCATAACGTGTAGCGTAGCGTGTAGCGTGTAGCGTGTAGCGTGTACCGTGTACCGTGTCCACTGTAGAGTACCTATTGTACTGTACCTGACGCACGCTGGTTGCGTGTAGCGTGTAGCGCGCAGCGCGCGTCGTGTCAGTCATCCTGATCAGCCCATGCGCGGCGACGCACGGGTGCCACGGCGAGTAAGGAGCCTCCCGCAGCTCCCTAACGCCCCCCTTCCGGCGGGTAGCGACACGCCACAGCAGAGAACAGCGGGTTTATGGAAATCTCTGGAGGAATGCGGAATGCGGAATGCGAAATGCGATGGCGATGCTCTTCCCAAAGGCCCCTAAGACGGCGCCATCTTCGATCTACACGCTGTCCATACGGCTCAGCCTCCAGAGCCCGGCTCCCAGGGTCTTCGCATCGGAGCATAGTTCCCCCGAGCCCCTGCTCTACGTACTGTACTGTACTACCTGCGGTACCTTGATCCCTCCAGCCCTCCGGCCAACAGCTGTCGGCCCTCGGCGAGTTGCAGACCCGATCTGGATTCGTCTCTCTCTCTCTCTCTCTCTCTCTTCCTCCCCCCCTCCGCAACGCAACCTGCTCTGGAGCTTGAGTCGCGCCCTTTCCCTTCTCCCTTCTCCCTTCTCCCTTCTCCCTCTCCCTCTTCCTTTCCCCTCCACCTTTCCCTTCCTCTCTTCTCTTCTCCTCTCCTCTCCTCTCCTCTCCTCTCCTCTTCTTCCGCCTCTTCCGTTCCCACTCCCCAATCCCCGGCGCCAAGGGATCCCCTTGCCTCTTCTTCGTACCCAAGCACGCTGTCTGTCTATCTACCCATCCATCCATCTCTCCATCTCTGCCCGACTTTCCCTGTTCTCTGGCCATGGCCGCCTCCATTGATAGAACAGCCTGCGTCGCCTACGACGGTGCCACTGAGCCCTCGTATGGCTATACGCCCAGCTTAGGCGCTGGCATCGCCTTCTGCGTCCTCTTCGGCCTCTCGCTCCTCTTGCACATCTCCGTCTCGGTGCGCTATCGAGTCTGGTGGCAGATCGTCTTCGCTGTTGGCGCCCTGAGTAGGTCGATGCATGTCCTCGATTGCTTGGATGCCTGTCACTAACCATCTCACCAGCCGAACTTATTGGGTGGGTGGGGAGGACGTGGTCTGCAGAATGTCCATACCAAGATACCCCGTTCTTGATGCAGATCGTCACGCTGATCCTAGGTACGCCTTCGCCACCCACTCCAGCTTCATGATTCGTGTCTAGCTAACATTCTCCTCTCAGCACCTGCGTTCATTACCGCAGGAACCTACGTCATCCTCGGACGTCTCATCCTTCTCTTCGGCCGCGAAACCTCGCCGCTCTCGCCGGCTTTCTACCTCTACATATTCTGCAGCATGGATATCATCTCGCTAGTCGTACAAGCCATAGGCGGTGGGATGGCAGCGGTCGCCTACGAGCAGTCGCCAGTCCCATTGGCCGAGCTTAATAAAGGCACCCATATCATGGTTGCAGGTGTACTCTTCCAGCTCGCCTCGATCATCGTTTTCTCGGTCTTGTTTATCTTCGTCGTGCTCCGTGCGCTGAAATTCCGTGTCGCGGCTGTCAAGGAGAGGAAAATAAAGTGGCTGATGGCCGGCTCGACCTTGAGCATGGTTTGTGTGGTGACCAGAAGCATTTATCGCACTGTTGAACTCCTCGGAGGCTGGACGGGTTATCTTATGACGACAGAGGTCTACTTTGTTGTTTTAGACGGTGTGTTGATGGTGGTTGCTATTGGCATCTTTAACATCACTCAGCCGGTTTGGGCAGAGACACAAAACCACAGGAAGAAGGATGGCCAAGATGGCTCGGTTCAGTTGACAGATTGCATGTCTAGCGAGGCAGATTATATGTCTACCGAGGCGTAATAGCCATTGCCGAAATCGAGGATGGACATCTTTGTTTCGGTGTAGACAATCGTTTTCTTTGTTGTCATATAATTAAGCGGGCGTTAGGTGATTTATAGGTGTTCTTGATACACTGATAGATATTGGATACTATGTTAGATATTATATTTGGGATAGAGAATTCCATATCTTAGTTAGAGCTATTGGTGGGCTCAGGACTGTGACTTCTAAGCTTATTATAATAAGCTCTCAGACAACATATTACATATATCTCAACATCAACACAAGGATTCGATATCCAAGCAATAGCAAGGCTGCTTTGATTTTTCATACAAATGTTTATACACAGAGAATACGAATAGAAGTCTAGGTATAGGAGCGGCACCGCCCTTGAAGTTGCACCGTGGCGAGGGATCGTGATTTGAATAGCGGATGCATGGTGAAGTTGAGGTTTCGATGTCTCAGTCGTCATCAAGGCCGTGCTGGACCTGTCGCCCAAAGAGTCCTCTCCGCCCACCTCTTACCGGTGCTATGGGCGGTGGCAGCGGCACTTCCCTGACTCTTCTCGTTGATGGTCTTGGTCTCCGCCCATAGCCGCTGTTGCCGCTGCTGCTGCTCCTGGGAGTGGTTGTGGTAGAGGTATAGTATTTCGATCTGCGCCGCTGGATATAGCATACGTACATCAGGCCAATTAGGAAGATAAGGGCGCAGACTGTACCGACCGTTGCGGCGATCAGGACGTTGTGGGACGGCGGCGCCTTTTCAGTACTGGCGGCAACAGCAGTATCGGTGTTGCTACTGGGAGTAGAGGCAGCACTTGTAGCTGGTAGGGAATCGGCAGTCATGCTGCCACCGAGAATAACGACCGTGGTATATGTCGTATATGCTCTCGTGATGGACAAGGTAACGGCATAGGCGGGCGAAGCAGCCGCTCTCTGCTGCAGCGAGTCATCTAGAAGTGTTGTTGCTGTTGCTGTCGCCAGGACACCAGACGGCCAGGTTGTCGATGTCACAGAAGCAGGAGCCATGCCCGACACCATCATGAGCAGCTCAGTCGGGAAGAAGCGCAAGTGTTGGAGACAGGAAGATCATAAAGACTAAGAGCCCAGGCATTTTGAATAAGAGCAGCCGCAACGGAAAACAGGCCTTGGAAAGACTCCCGCCTTATATTCAAGAGGCCCTTCCTTGGGTGCTTAGGCAGGCGCATGCGCTGCCCAGCATGCCTCAGCCGCAGCGTGGGACAGAGGGAGGTGGTTCATGAGAATGGCATGAAGGGCATCCTGGGAATCATTCGCAGCTGGTCCTGACGCCGGTTCTATGCTGAAGGGGAGCAGGGCTGTAGACCTGTCTAGGGCAATACTGTTCGAAGCCGTATGCTGCGCGGTGCTTGCTACATCACCGTGAGTCTTTTCATGCGCCGGGATATACTGTCCAGTCGAAGGCCTATAACAAAAAGTCGGCTTCTCTTTCTTATAAGTGATGCTTGTCTACACTGGGCCCATCCAGCGACGTTCTGCACTTTGCTTCGGGAGGTGCCTTGCGCCCAACGGCGAATGAGACTCGCCGGGTACGACAATGCACATCGCATCACATCACATCCATCACATCACATTACATCGGCCTTCCGGTGTAGCAGGCAAGGCAGTGGAAGGTACGCCCAGCTGCGGTCGACAGCGCAGCTGAATCGCGGTCGCAACAATCATGTTCTGTGCCGTGCTGCACCGGCTGCATCAGCCGAACTCTTACTGGGAGACAGCATAGCACCCTCACCCAGTGGGCGCAATCAATGGTAATGCCGAACCTCGCATGCCCAGGATGATTCCGAGTATCAACATTCGCCCAATACAGAGGCTTTATGTCCTCTCGCAGCACACAACTCAATTCGGCTCGACTCGTACGAGGAAACCGGGTGTCGGATCAAGAGGGTTGCCCGGTTTGGCCCATCTCAGCTCTAGAGTCTCTTCCTTAAACTCCAGAATAGGTGGTCGGAATTCGTATGAGCTTGTTGGGCATATATCAAGTGGGCGGTTTACAACGCGGCTGGAGGTCCCGACCGCCTACCACCAGTAGTCTGCCTGTTCAAGAGTTTCCGCAGTATACGACGAGGGATGTTGGGTATCCATTATTTATTTGGAGTAGCTATATCAACTACAAATATCGCCTTTGGGCGTCCCTCGAGGTCTCGTTTGTATGTTCCTATATCCTGGCATGAACCGACGAAAAACTCGGCCTTGCCCCCGAGTCTGACAGCTCATCATAGCAACCACCTCGCTATTCACGGTATATTGGACGACTCGAAGGAAGCTGTGCACAATGGTGTAACACTGTATGAGTCAGAAAGCTGATACCCGACGCTCTCTGGAAATAGCAGTATTTGCAGCCCGATTGGGCTGGTATGAGGCTGGCTCTCACCCTCGGCGTATGCATAAAGCTGCCGGTATCACCACAGTCGCCACTTGATATCTAATTCTACAACCAGAATTCACATGGCAGATATGGCAGCCGAACCACCACACGTCACAGACCTCATTTCGAGAATTGCTTCATTCTTCGTAGAACTCTCTTTGTTTGCAGCACAAAAGCGAGACAGTGTTAATGCCGAAGTTCCTAGGGTGGAGGGTTCTAATAAGAAGACGGCTTCAGCTGAGCCAGATGCGCCGCAATTCTTCATGGTACCTCGAGTTCGTAATCCAGAATTTATAGGCCGATCATCTCAGTTAGAACAGCTAGCTTCGTATGATGTGCTGCCGAGATATAACCGCCTTGCTGTAGCTGGACTTGGGGGTATCGGGTATGTTGAGATTCTTATGCTATGATCTTGCCTCTGCTAACCGGTTTAGAAAATCAGAACTCGTTTTGGAGCATTTATATCGAATGAAAGATAGGCAAAGTGATATCTCGGCCTTCTGGATCAACGCCAGCACCTATGAGCAGTGGTCAGAAACCTGCGCCATTATTTCCAAGATGGCTGGTTTCCCGCCGTTAGCGGACGGTGACAACGACGAGCAGGCCGTGTATAAATGGCTTAACAGCAAACGCTCGGGGCCTTGGATCCTTGTCATTGATACAGGACAAGACGCAGACTTCCTCTTTAGGGACATTCCCGGTGGCAAGCACCCAAGATGCCTTGCAGACGAGATCCCTTCACCTTCACATGGATCTACAATCCTGATTACACGGAATCGCAAAACCGCCCTTCGATTTTCTCCCCCAAACAGTGTGATCAGTGTGCCGAGTACAGAGCATGTGCTTTCTGAACTTTTAAGTACAAATCTCGGAAAGGAAATCAGCAATTCGACATCTCCACGAGAATTGGACGAACTTGCTCAGTTCCTCGCATATCACCCGCTCGCCATGGCCGAAGTTGGTGCATTCATCAATGCTAATTGTTTGACGGTTGCACAATATCTTGACATTTTTCGACAAAACCAAGATACGCAGGTAGAGCTATTGAGCTTAACTTCCGGCTATCGGACATTGCCTAATGACACGCGTCAATATGCAATCGAAGAGGGTATCGTGGACTTTAATCAACTAGGAGCATTCGATGAAAAGGCAGCTCGACTACTGCTCTTTATGTGCTGTCTGGGTGGCTATAGGGTTCCCGTCTCTGTAATATCAGTAAGACAGTCGCTAATATCCTTGGGCACGCTTAAGGCATACTTCCTACTTACAGAGAGTGATTCATCATTTTCTGTACATCCCTTAGTATACCTTGCTTTCAAAAAGAGGGGTACACAAGACGAGAACCTTGTCAGGGAAGCATTAGAGGCTGTGTCGACTTTTAACATCGAAGATTCTGATCATAGTAGTCCTCAGCGGCGCTGCACTGAGTATATACTGGAGAACTTTCAAAGTCTTCCAGAAGAAACCCTGTCAGTCGAAACAAGAAAGATTGCTGCATCCTTGTATTTTGCGGACTCTGTTGCCTTGCAACAGAAAGGGGATTTTGCTGCAGCAGAAATGCCTCTATATATAGCCTTGAGACTACGAAACTCTCCAGAAGGACAGATCAACCTCGAAACGCTGACCACTATAAAACACTTGATCGCTATCATCATCCGACAAGGGAAGATTACAGAGGCTCGAAGGCTCTACAACGATTGGAAAGATCGCCTTCTCAAGCACGATCCGGTATTAGGAAAATCAATTTCGGCACTCTTGTTGAGATTCGAAGGAAAATATTATGAATCATTAAAGCACTACACAGAAGCAAAGGAAATTTCGAATCAGAAGAATTCTGGAAACTTACAAGATCAGGTTCATCTTGCTACCATCCACGACTATGCTTCAGCCTTGGAGTATAACGGCCAGATATCGGCATCTCTAAGTCAGTATGAGTTGGCATACGACGGCAGGAAGTCTATCCTCGGCGCCGATCATCCAGATACCCTAGCGACCGCTATTGGACTAGCATCAACTCTTATGAAACATGGTCGGTATGAGACAGCTTTGAAATTTGCCCAAGTTTCATTGGATGGTAGAATAAGGATCCTGCGGTCTGAGCATCCAGATATTTTCGAAAGCGTGAGCGTCAAAGCAATGATACTTCTTGCAATGGGAGAGTTCAGAACTGCTTCGGACCTACAAAATCAAGCAGTGGACGGCTTCTCCAAGACATGGAACGACACACATCCAGTCATTTTGAAGGCGAGAAGTGACAGAGCACTCATTGAAATGGAAATGGGTAATTATACTTTCGCCGAAAAGGCCAACAGAGATATAATGTCTATCCGCAATAGCACTCTTGGACCTTCACACCCCGACACCCTTAGCAGCTTGCATCAACTCTCAAATGTCCTTCGCCGCCTCAACGGTTGCTCCTTTGCAGATGAAACTAGTAAATCATGCCTCCAGTCCTTGTCCTCAGCTCTACACGATAAACACCCCTTACGGCTCGCTGCACTAGATCACCGTGCTATCGTACTCAGCGGACAAGAAAACACCAGCCAACTTCCCGAAGCAAAGCGTTTCATTGCAGAAGCTTGCAAATTACGAACCGAAGCTCTAAGTGCTGAACATCCAGACTCCCTGATCTCATACAACCATGAGACGGAGATCAACCGCCTGATACTACAAGCCGCAGCAGGTGACCACATCGAGGCACTAAAGGCACTGAAAGCAAGGCACGAATGGGCAATATTGGCTATGACACGAGTTTTAGGACCACGACATCCTGCCACGCTTAAATGCGTCACCAATCTCGCGCTTTGTATCACTGATCTGGCTACCGGAGAAGGGAAACTTCTCTCCAGTCGCACATCACGGCACCAGGAACAAACTGCAGGCGTCCAAGAAAGGGTGGTTTCGAAGCAGAAACTACTAATGCAGGCAGAGCCCTCCTATAAACAGGCAATGGAAGGGTTCAGGTTCAGTCTTGGTAACGAGCATCCAACGACTCTAGGGAGCATTGCAAGGACAGCAAGGGCCCTGAGGAATATGGGGAAAGAGGTAGAGGCGGTAGGGTTGTTCAAGGAAGCAGCTGTAGGGTTTGGGCGGGTCATGGGTGCAGAACATGAGGCTACGGAAAAGTGCTTTGAGAATTTGTTGGATAGGGAGTTGGTCAAGTAAGTGGTCTGCGGCAAATATTAGAAAACATGGCAATTTTTGCTGTACTTTGATTGGATGTTGAAATAGGACAGTTTCATTCACGAATCATGATCGAAAGCAAAATCTATCCAGCAACCCAACGAAGATATAGTCGTCCAGAGGTTAAAATTCGACCGTGGAAAGTACATCATATGATTTATTGGTAAGTGATAGAGGATACGAATGCAATTAGAGAAGAGGCCGAACGAATAAAGACGGCGACGATGCTTAAATCCATAGCGTGCATAACCCAACAGCTACGGCTAGTGTTACTGCTCGAGAGTTGATATCGTAGGATCCCAACAGCAAGGCTCTGTGGTTTGTGAGCGTGTGTATATCGGCGATGTATGCAGACAACTTACCATACACTCCCGTCCTCAAGCTCTCAATCTCGTCATCCAGAAGCTCAAAATCAAAGATGTTCGCATTCTCTTCAATCCTGCTCTTCGTGACGCTCTTTGGGAGAGGCACAAAGCCCTTCTGCAAGCTCCATCGCAACAGGATCTGGGCTGGGCTCTTGCCGTACTTCTCTGCCAATGGCCCCAGGGCCTTCTCCCCCATCCTCTCTCCCCTGACCAGTGGGGAGTATGCCTCGATTACAATGTTCCGCTTCCGGCACCACTCCACGATATCATCCCGCGCGAGCCACGGATGCAGTTCCCATTGCCCCACGTCGATCCTACCGCCCTTCCCCCTACCCTCCTGTTCGAGCTCTTTCATGTAGGCCTCCATCTCGTCAAGGTGATGAACGCCATAATTGCTGATGCCGAGACTGCGGATCTTGCCTGCAGCTTGGGCTTCTACAAGGGCTTTCCATGCACCCTTGCGCCCTTCCCGCCCGCCGTAGGGTGCGTGGATTAGCATGAGATCAATGTAGCCCAAAGCGGTGTCTTGCAGAGTCTTGTCAACTTGGGCAGCAGTGTTGGCATAGTTTAGCTTGCGAGAAGGGATCTTGCTTGTGAAGAAGATGGAGGACCGAGGGAGGCCAGATTTGTGGATAGCAGCAGCAGAAGGGGCTTCGTTGTGGTAAGCGACAGCAGAGTCTACCTGGGCAGTATAAGGTATTGCTTTGAGCTGATGAGAAAGGGCGAGGAGCCAAGGAAACGAGGGGTCGACTCGACTGGGCAAGAAATCGGAGACTTCCACAAGAATCAATTGTCTGAACTCACGTGTCTGTATCCGAGTTTGAAAGCATGCGAAACGACGTCTTCAGTTATATCTGCAGGACTACACCCAACCATCAGTTAATCATCCGCCACGCAGATGCGGTTCTTGCACACGTTTGGTAAACCTATCATTGTCAGCATGTCCTCTCTTGCCCGGTGAGACGTCGACCTACACCATAGCCCAGGATCGGTATCTCATAGCCCGACTGCATCCGCAACGTCGAATTAATCGTGAGTTTCGCCATGGCTCTGGGGCAGAGGATCATATGCGTCAGTGGTAGTTGGAGAGCTCAGGCGTTGGTAGGGGGAAGAGGGGGGTTTTATACATTTCCTTATTCCTGCCGGCGTTGATTATATAGCCGTCGCACTGTTGCGCCACGACAGGACAAGCGGGAGGTTGCCTGAGTAATCGTGGCATCGAACGGCGATAAGAGACGGGTGTTAGAGAGAGCCGCGGCTCGGAGAAAAGCAACTACGCCGTAAACGCCGCAAACGAGGGACAAATGAGTACTCCGTACCATGAATATAGGGGTTTAGACATATCATCGCATTCCACATAATCAAGTACCGTTCTGTTTTCCGTTGGACTTGGTTGCATGCTGCGAAATGCCTCTTGGCAGGAGCACACGCAGCCGATAGGGACAGGTAGATAGTTGTAGGCAAATATGCCGTGCCAGGGTCTGGGCGCGCATGCTGTAACACATTGCTGGGCTTATGATTCCAATGCCAATGAAAGGGAAAGCCTGAAAGTCATTTGCCAAGATCGTCACATGTGACATGATTGGCTTGCTGCTCCCATTACAGGCTTATAGAGAAAATAGAGAAAATTAGAGTTATACATGTTTGATAGAACTAGACAGAATAATCCAGAGCAAGTTACTCCGAGACGCTTCTTGCACTAGATCTGTTTGCGGTGCAGTAGTAAACTGGTGATGTATTTATTAGATTGTATGCTTCTAAATTCTAATGAACTTGTGCGTATATTACGCATGCCGCTGACGTATAATAAATCCTGACGCTTTATATACAGTTTTATAATCCGTTACCTGAGAACACTTCTTTCCGATGCTCCTCAAGCCTCGCGCACATCCTCTCGCGGCCCTTCCACTCCGGAACAACTTGCTCCAGCTCACAGCCCGTCCTAACAAGTAACTCCCACACCTCCTTCTCCAAATCATACCCAAATTGCTTCTCTTGGTCCTGCTGGGACCCCCACAATCTCAGGCGCTTCTTGTCAGTAGCAAACAGATCACCTTCGTCCACCAGATGGCCTGCATTCATCTTTGGTGTGTTTGCATGGAAGAATGCTGGCCGGACCTTAGCTGACTCTGCTTCGTCGCTGGTGCTGCCGCCCGGAGTTCCGTTATGGAGCAGGTCCTCGGACGGGTGATGCTGCACCATGCCGCTAATCTTGAATGCATGACCGGTTTGGCGGCCGACAGATACGACGCCTGTTGCAACACGGTAGTATGACTCGCCTGTTACCAGAGCAGCAGCCATGAATGTTTCCTTGTCTCCTTGGCCGAGTACACCCTGGCTCAGTAGAGGATAGTAATAATCTGGGCCATAGATATTGTAATAATTGGCCAAGAGAAGTGTCTTGAGATGGGTTCTCTTGTTGATCAACAGTTGCCCAGCCTCGCTTGAGCTTTTTGGTAGATCGGTGGGGAAGGCAGGTAGGCCAACTATGGTATAGAAAAGAGGAGATTCTGTAGCGATCCAAAAGTCAGGCCAAATGACGAGCCCGCTGGATTCGTAGGGTTCGGCATCGAATAATTCAGAAGGGTTGACCAGGGGAATACTATCACTGTCAAGGTAGAGAATTTCGGCGAAGGACGAGAAGAGCATGGCAAGAGACTTGAGCTGGTAATGAGTGACCTCAAAGCTTTCCGATGCGATTCTGTCAAGAAAATCCCTGAGGACGAGACAGCGCGCCCCAAATTTCGGCAGATAATCCTCACAAAGGCTCGGATCGTACTCGCTCGCGTCTGCTACAAAGATCTCGACGGGAAGGGTGCTGCCAGTCTTTCGCAGCATGTGCAGCCCGATGATCGCAGGCCCAAAGTACTCTCCTCCTCCCACCGTCACTACACCGGTGCCGTTGAATATGTCCGCTGCCGCATCTTCCGCCACCAGTTTCTCGAGCAGTACTGCATGCGATGCACGTAGGGATTCGATGTCTGATTCGGAGTTCAGTACGCGGTTCTTCGGTAGTTCTCGCGGGCCAGCGTCACCGAGCGATACAGCAACCGTGTTCGCACTGCCTCGCAGGGCAATGGGCGTTATACGGGGACGCGCATCGTGGAAGATCGTGCTCCAGCGGCTCCAGAAGAGCTGGACGGCTTTCGAGGAAGAGCCTGTTGTATCTGGCGTTGGCCGGCGGTAGTAAGAAGCAGCAGCCTCGGTCAAGCTCGTAGGGAGCCTGTGAGAGGTATACAGGTAAAGACCAGAGCACAGAAACGCAACCACGAAGATGGCGCGCGTCACGCGCAGCTTGTATTGCATCGCGGGCGTTGCAGCCGGGTCTGCGTCATGATCCTCTGTCGTTCGCGATCTGGCAGTCGACGGTTCTCCCCTCAACTTCTCTGGCGTCTGTTTTGAGACCGAGGCCTCAGGCTTCACCAACCATAGCCGCTAGGCGGTAACGATAAGAAGGCGATAACGATAAGAAGGCGATAACGATAAGAACAGGAGCGGGACCGCACCCCTCGCCCTTCTAGAGCCTGGCTTTGCCTCCAAGGAGAAGCGGGATGTCAAGCTACCTCCTGAATATGCCGACTTGCTTATTTGCTTGCATGTTTGTTTGTTATCTTTATCTCTCTATCTTCTGTATTTGGAATTATAGTCTTCTTTGTCGTGGCAGACATCTCCTGGCCTATAGATAGTGGGCTTATCCCATACCTTCTTAGCTCTTTAGCTTTCTGACCAGATCATGTCCAAGCCCCCACCTCCCTACCTCCACCTTGCCCTGTGGTTCATTTACAGGTTCCCTCTTACTGGGCAAAGAACCCAGCTGATGTCCCATCAAGACGGGCCGACTGCAAGATGTCTAAGGACGACGACGATATCCCCTTGTCCGCGACTGACGACGATCTGACGTTTGACCCTATTACATACATCTACGATGCAGTGAATCGGTCCCCTTCCCGAGGGATAGTCATGGCAGGCTGGCGACCTCTATTTTGAGGGATGTAAGTATATCCCAGCAACGTTGCAAATCGAAGCACTCGAGCAGGTGCATGATGATCCCCTAGCCGGACACTGACGCGGCTTAGGGAGACATCAATCTAGCCAGGGACGGAACAGGATATACGACGATATATTAAGGGCTGCCAGAAATGCCTGAGAAACAAAGCTTCTAAACATAAGAAGTACAGACGCCTGGCTCCACTCCCTGTCTTTACAGCTTGCTGGAGCAGAGTAGATAACGACTTCATCACTAACCTACCACGAACCAAGAAGGGACAGGATGGGATAGCAGTCATAGTAGACCACTTGACCAAGATGGTACACTTCTGCCTAATACCGATCAAGGGCCTCAATTCTAGAAAGACGGCAGACCTCTTCCTTGACGATGTTGTTCGCCTTTATAGTATACCTGATAATATTGTATTCGATAGAGACGGACGCTTCATCAATACCTGCTAGGCCTACCTCTGTCAGCGCCTTGGGATAGAACAGCTATCTACAACAGCCTATTATCTACAGCGTAATAGCTAGACCAAATATCTCAACTCTACCATCGAGGCCTACCTACAATTCTACTGCTCTTATAAGCAGAAGGACTGGAACACTTGGCTCCCGCTGGGAGAATTTGTATACAATAGATTACAGAACTCTGCCACGAAAGTCGCCCTATTCTATACTAATCAAGGATAGAAACCTCGAAGCCAGATCCTTCCAGAAGCACCAGGGGAACTCTTGGAGGAACCAGCAGCAACGGCATATACCAATAAGATGCTAGAACTCTTCAAGCAGCTTATAGAACCACTCGAGAAAGCAAGACTTACTATAGGAAAGTACTAGAACCAGAAGCACCTCAACAAGAGTTTTGAAGTAGGTGGATTATACTCTGGACAGACGATATAGAATCTCTCTGACTATCTTGCAAACTCGACCACTGGAAGATCGGCCTATTTAAGGTCATCGAGGTAGATTGAGACTCTATGATGTCTTTTATATCTCCAAGCTAGAGGAATCAACAGCTCCAATCGAAGTGCAGGCTGGGTTTTATAACAACAACAGTATAGAGGACCAGTAGAAGAATAATAAGGATAAACAAGAGTATAAGGTCAAGGGAGTCATCGATTCTAGAAGAGGTAACAGCACTTTTGAGTACCTAGTTTAGTAGGAAGACAACTATAAAGATACCTAGGAGCTAATTATATACCTTAAAGGGTCTACTAATATAGGAGAAGCCTTCTATAAAAGCTGCTCTAACAAGCCAAAGCCCCTAGCTTATAAATTTAGCTGGAGACCTAGGATTAATTTTCTATCGGAAAAATGAATAATTATCCAAATTCCTAGAATAAAATATTCAACAACCAGAACTTGTTTGCTTTAGAAATTTCAATGTATCAGTCTATTCTCTAGGTATCCAGGGTCCTTCTAGCTGAATTTTAGACAATTCTACCCTGGTCCCCCCTTGGAAATATAAAAAATGTCGCTTTTGATACCAGGCCAATTGACCAAGAATCTATTGGCCAATGAGGACCTCTGCAGTATAAGTATTAGAAATCTCACCGATATAGATATATATACCTCTGCTATATTAGAGCATCTTCTACTTAGTCTCCATTTTTAAAGTGTATACTTGTATACCGTCCCTTGAAAGGGAAGTTGGTTAATATTCCGGCACCTAGATTTGGATTCTTTACAGCAATGTAACTGAATATAGAGACGATAGTAGAGGCCCTGAGAAGAGTTCTCTTTTCTTCTTAACAGCCTATCACTCTAAAATCGGTTTGTCTAGAGCTAGGGTTTAACGGCTAATAGAGCTCAATACCTTTGTTGGATTTGGTACACTCTTGACGTACCTTGAAAATCTATAGAAAGGAATAGCTTTCAAGCCAGGTTGTACTTATAACTAGACTGGCTGGACCAGACTGTAAAAAGCGGTCCGGTCCAGTCTTTGAGCACCTCGATTTTTAAACGGTCTACATTATAGTCCTTGAGACCGGACTGTAAATAAATGGTCCGGTCCGGTTCCAGAGATCTCAGACTGTTTCTTTTCTAAATACTCTAATTACTACTTTTTTTACAATTCTAATACTAAGAGTATTACTGTTGAGTGTTACTGTTCTATACAGACAAGGAAAGTTATAAAATCCTTTTTCTAAAAATAGTTATAAGAGTTCTAAGAACAGATCTTTACAGTCTGGACCGGACCGTTTCTAGAAACGGTCTCTATTTTCTATTTGAGACCGGACCGTTTATTTACAGTTCGGTCCGGTCCAGACCTAAACGGTCCAGTCTTTGAAACGGTCTACAAATTACCCTCGAGACCGGACTGGACCGGACCGTTGGCCAGTCTACTCCTGAATCAATATAGCTACAAGCCTACAACAATACAGTAGAGTCAACAATTCTGCAATCACTATGTTAAAGACTGCTAAATCCAGGGCTGCCACTGTATCCAAAGACTTTATAAATAAAACGCCAGCTGAAGCCACCGATCCTCTCGTAGATATCTCGCCAAAAAAACCTAGATGTCCCTGATTCTGGTGATCTTAATATGAACGCCAGCAACAAGGAAGTCAGTATCTACCTATGGACGCTGCTTCTCAGCTTTGGAACAGCAGAAGACCATTGCTACCTCTATCCAAGTCTAGTGGTATTTGAAGATAAAGATACCAAGAAGAACTGGAGAAATTTCCATAATACAAAGAATCTCGACACCTTTGCAACCTGGCTCAAGGAGACACTACTAGACAAGAACACCTCAAGGATAGGACTATTCATTACCGGGACCAAAACCAGGGTAGGCAGGCCTACAAAAGTATGGCAAATGAGCACTGGCATGTCTGGGGAGCAGTCCTAGAAAATCGCAGGTTCAAGGGACCACGCCTCCTGATCTGGGACTCAAATGCAAAAACCCGCTGCCCAATAGAAGAGCCTTTTGTACTCCGAGACCTGATATGAATGCTGCAGAAGCTGGTCAAGGACCTACAAAATGAGCGGAAGATGAAGGGCTTAGAGGTTTGGCTCTGGGGAGATGGGAACACTGAAGAAAAAAAATGCATGGAGCTCACCGGAGCCAGGGTCAAAAGTCTAGTGAGCCATGGTCTATAAAGTGATATGCCCTGGAGCAACTTTGGGTTAATAGTACAATATATACGGCCTGTACAAATCAGCTCCAGTACAGTCAGCTCTAGAGCTGCCAGTACTGTGCTTTATAATATTGTATCAGATATAGGCTATAGTAGCAGCACTAGGGACTCGGATAAAGAACACGACAATCTTCAGAAGGATATAGCAGGAGCTAGTAGGAGTGCATAAAGGAGCACTCTACCCTGAGGTGGGAGTGTTGAAACTAAGGGTACAGGATGCTGTAACAGCTACTCATTTATATAATGTAACCATGGGCTTATCCCTCTGTAGTCGTAAGCCAATCTAAGCTATCCCATCCTATCCAATATTTTAGCAGCTGATACAACCTTCGACCTCTTATACAAACAAGGCTGTATAGACTAGACCACTGGAAATACACCGTTCTTGTTCCCGATATTCGTTGTATAGAAGGTTTAGAATGGGAAGTGCAAAGGATATACAGTTATCGATAGATACAGCCTCAACCAGGTCATTACCAGACGTCTACCTATTGCCCTTGTAGACAGACATTATAGCAGATGTAGCAGATTCCCCCTTTATCACAGCGGTCGATTGTACAAATTTCTTCTATCAGTAGTGTATAGCACCTGAGAACAGACATAAGCTGACAGTAATTGACAATAATCATTCGACGTTGCAGGGATAGGATACAAAAGCTTACTGTCATATAACCGGTGACGAATCGATATCATCCTTAGACCCTTTCATTTTTCAAAAGCATGTATCGACGATGTCGTTATATACTCTAGAGCACTCAAGGGATACAATACTCACTTACGTAAAATCCTCGAATGCTTCCAGCGTATCGATATATACATCAAGCCTGGGAAAGCCATCCTCGGATTTCCTACTGTCCAACTACCGGGGCAATACATCGATTTAATGAACTTCTCAACAGCACAGGAAAAGCTTGCAGCTATAGCTAAGTTGTGCTTCCTGCAAACACTTAAGGATTTAAAGACATACCTGGGATTAACAGGCTGGCTGCACCAATACGTTCAGATCTATGCTGCTGTTACTAGGCCACTATAGGAACGCAAGACGAGACTGTTACAGAAGGGCCCAGTCCAGGGAAGTCAATGCAAGCGATTCGTAGCAACTACACTTCTATTAGACATTACAGAAGGCGAGACGAAGGATTTCCATATAGTGCAAGAATTCCTGTCAAAGCCTATTTACTGGGTACACTTTGATCGATGTCAGATGCCGTCGATTATTTATTGATCTCGATGCTTCCAAGGCATTTGGATTTGGAGCAGTACTCTACTATATCAAAAGCGAATTAGAAGTCGGTGAAGGCTATCTCGAGCTCAGCTAGATTGAACCTGTGATGTTCCTAAGCCGATTACTCGGTATAGCAGAAGAAATCGCTGTCAACCGTCTCAGCAGAAAGATCAAACCTTCGACTTGTTATCGGACACTGGCTGTTTGGACAGACCTTAGAGTCTTGTCCAAAGGAATGTAGTTTCTCTGTTTCCTTTATATGGATTGTTTGCCATCAATTGTTTGTTATTTACTATCTACTAGTTTACCTATCTTGCAGACAGACTTGGAATATTGTTTTGTTAGAGTTCCAGGGACTAGGAATATATATAGAGGGCTAGATCCCAGCCTAGTTAGCTCTTTAGTTTTATCCATATTCATGACCTACAACACACTCCCTTACATTATTCAGAGTCGTGCCATTTCCCTGTTAGCTCCTTGACACGACTGGTCCAGACGAGGGAGTACATCCAACGCTTCGATGTACAGTTACTCTTCAGAGCAGGAACAACACCTACAATACCAGATTCTCACTCCCGATTGATGCAATCGATACCGTCGATTCATCAAGGTGCAGAACTTGACTTCGAATATCCTAGTTTATAAACGGCTATAAATCAGTATATAACTATTTAATAACGCTTGCTGAGTTCTCTCCAGAGTCCAAGGAACGCCTCGGCAAAGACTACAAGGCTGACCCAGTCTATATACAAATTGCAACCGCCCTCAACGAAAATGAGAGCCTTGATTTAAGCAATCGGGCATCACTTCCCTTCTTCTGCAAGGACGAGTTAGTATAAGTTCGAACCAACCATCGGAGTTGCCCTACAGTACTATCCACAAAGTTTAGAGAACCCTATAGAATGGCCTGCTTGTCTACTGCAACTTATAGCCGCTCTCAACAACGTAGTCTCGGCGGCTATATATAAGTCACCAAACGAGATCATGTATAGGTTTACACAAAAGCTTCACGATCAACCCAGCTGGGGTAGATTTCTACAACCCATTCTATTAAGCACGTACTGAAGTAATCGACGCTCTCGATTTGGCTGCAATGTCCGAAAAGTTATATTACAACTGCAAGTATACAGCAACTTTCCTTGTAGTCGATGACAAGGCTTACCTTTGTCTGTACAAGGGCTACAATATTCTAGCAGCTTCAATCAAGAAGTTCCACTGGCAGTATATAGGACCTTTTACAGTGATTGTATACATCGGTAGACTGCAATCCACGACCCCTTTGCCCGTTCTCAATCTCTGCAGCTGGAAAGCATTTGTATACAAGGCAACACTCCCACAAACCACTTCTACGAAATCTAACGCTTACTGGACAAACGAACAGTATATAGGGTCTGCAGAATAAGCGAACAGTACATTATACGGTGTAAGGGTTACAGTCTGGGACATGATCAGTGGTATATACTGGGAAAGCTAGAGAATGCAACGGAAATTGTATCAGAATACGAAGCACAAATCAAGGTCCTCATAAAGGTGAAGGCGAAGGAATTCGGTGAACTGGCACTTTATATTAATAGTATTACAACGTAGGCACTGTGCTTTTTCTGTACTGGGCTGGTTGTCACGGGATATCGTTATACCTCTGGGATAGCCTTCCCCAAGGCTGTATGAACTTCTGTACATGCTTGTTCATAGCTTAACTTTATATACTTAACGAGCTCAGAGAGCTCGATCATAGCGTTATCTTTTACAACTACAACACTTTGACACTCTTCTACTTTTTCTTCAGAGCCGTATTTTCTATTATAGGTTTTCTTTTATATATAGAAGTACTTCTGAAGCTGCCTCTTATATAGAAATTAAGCTGGATACCTTGTGACTAGTTATTTCATATATCGTTAGACTTTTCTACACTGTGATCGGATTGTTATAATCTATTTTATTATTAAATTTTTAATATATAGAATGGTTGCCTTAATTATTAATACCAACTTGTCTATCAGCTACAAGAGACTGAATGAAAACTATTTATAATTTACAAGTGATAAATAATTGGTGACAGCATTTATTGAACTTATTAAATTTTGCACCTAAAGTTTCAACGTATTATTATCTTAATCTACTTCATTAACTAGTCTCCTTTTGCAAAGATAATAGCATAGAAATAGATGGGCCCATTGAAGTTGTCAATTTGACTTGACGGATAATTTTCCAGAAAAAGGTCTTGCAGTCTTAGATCTTGACAACTTCGCCGACGTCACTGCCTCAGCCTTCCCGCAAGGCTGAAAAATGTCAAGCGAGTAAGACCATTAAACTACTGCCAACACATTCATACTTTGTAGCATCTCATCTTCCACGCTCGAAACCCGACACCAACCGCATTGCTTGACTTAGATTAGTAACGAGCATCCTCGCGATAAGACTCGAGTCTCTATATCCAACGTGACGCAATGCGCCTCATCAAGCAAAACATCGAGCGTGATGGATCTGGCACCATCACACTCTTCCCCGAAGAACCAGAAGACATGGTAAACACTCCGGCTCTCCCTCCATGACTCAGCTAATGGACACTTTAGTGGCACGCTTACAATCTCATCGCGCCCTCTGACCTCCTCCGTGCCTCTGCCATCCGGCGCATAACCACCGAGTCGAGCACCGGCTCCACCTCCTCAACCCGCGTGCACATCAACCTTCTAATCCGCGTAACATCCGTCGATTTTGACGCGCAAGCCGGCCAACTACACGTTAGTGGGCGCGTCGCAGAGGAGAACAAGCATGTCAAGGTCGGTGCATACCATACTCTGGATTTAGAACTGCAGCGGAATTTTACACTTGAGAAAGGCGAGGGCTGGGACTCCGTCGCGCTGGATGTTGTTAAGGAGGCTGTAAAGCAGGACAAAGAGGGTGTCATACCAGCTGTCGTGATGCAGGAAGGGCTGGCGAATATTTGCTTGATCACAGAGCATCAGACAGTGCTAAAACAGCGGGTCGAGTCAAGTATTCCACGAAAACGAGCAGGAAGGGCTGGCGATCACGATAAAGGCTTGTCCCGATTCTATCAGATTACGCTCGAGACCCTGCTGCGACATGTAGACATCACACAGCCGCGACCACTGCTGCTGGCCAGCCCAGGCTTTACAGCGGCCGGTTTCTTGAAGTATATCTTGGATGAGGCGACAAGAACAGGAAACAAGGCGTTGCTTGCCAATAAGGCAAATTTTGTCGTCGTGCATTCGAGTTCGGGACATTTGCACAGTTTGAACGAGGTGTTGAAGAGCCAGGAGGTATTGGTTAAGTTGAAGGATACCAAGTACGCAAGGGAGACGAGGCTGATGGATGATTTTATGACGTTGCTGAGAAAAGATGACGGAAGAGCTTGGTATGGACCTACAGAGGTTGAAAAGGCGGTTGAGAAAGGCGCTGTGGGAAGAGGAGGAGGTGTACTGCTGATAAGTAATGCGCTGTTCCGAAGCCAAGAGATTGGCATTAGGAAGAGGTGGGTTACATTGGTAGACAAGGTCAAGGAGGAGGGTGGTGATGCACGGGTGCTAAGCAGTGACCACGAGAGTGGAAAGAGGCTGGAGGCATTGGGAGGCATTGCAGCAATTCTCACTTTTCCATTAGAAGGGTTGGACGAGGAAGGAGAGGCTGATGATTCCACAGAGCCTGAGGCTACCAGCACGCAAATATGATTGCGTATACCTGTCCCACATGATATGAAGATCTGAGAAAACCAAAACGCCTATGTTATACCTCTGCCTGCAATGCTAATGCCTCCGATGCCGCTAAACACAGGACAAAACGACCGCCGTAACTTCATAAACGCCCCGAACGACTGCTTGCGCTGACATTCAATGCAAAACACGCTGCTTCCCAGAACAGTAATCCTTAGACCGAGTTGCTGAATATTCGCCTGTGAAGAGTACAGGTTCGATGGGATCCCGGCTGGATCTGCTGATAGAGTGTCGACGGCCCACAGTCTAGAGCCTGAGCCTGGGGAAATTAGCTCGTGGACATCCTCTCCCAACGTCAGAAAAGCTTACTGGTTCTCCTTCTCTGCTTCGTCTAGCACTGCCAGCAGCACATCATCCATCTCGTCCCCGAAGCCAAACTCGTCATCCTCGTAGTTGCTTTTCGTTGACACGACTCTCTCGAATTTTCGCTTTACTTCAGGGCTCTTCCGCTGATGTGAATTCTTGTTGGGTAGCAGCAAATTCTCATGTATTGCAGCATGGAGGAGATCCTCTTCCTTTTCCTCGAAGAACCTGGGCTTTGAAGCCTTGGCAGGAGTGTTGACTGTGGTTTCGGTTAGCCCGAGATCAAGTTCCTGTGATCCCGATGCTCGCGGTGCAGTTTTACTTGGGGCTTCAATATCTCGAAGATCTTGCGAAGAGATCTCTAGGTCTTGTGACGACAAGAAGCTGATATCGACGAGTACGTCTTCGAAAACTGGCCGCTGCAACGGGGCCTTCCTTGTGGGGTTTATCTCCACACTGATCTCTTGCGCAACTTGTGTGTTTGAGGGAATATCATCTTCGTTCCATGCTTCCACTATCTCCCGAAACTGTTGTGACGGGCTTTCCATGAAGTCGTCCATGTGTGTCTCGAGGAATGCAAGGGTGCTAGGCGGAACAATCGAGTCGGCTGATTGAGAGGGATAAGGAAACTCGAGGATTGATTGAGGGATAGGCGTTGCGGCTTTAGTGGTAATGAGAAGAGGCGGAGGGCCCATATTCCGCGGGTCTAGTTGAAGCATACGACGATGGCTTAGCTCAACCGAGGCGCCGGATGTGATTGAGTTAATGGTAGCAATAGGCCGTGTGAAGTTGATCCTCGAGTCGCTAAATTCCTTCACTTTGCTTTCTAGACTACCTTGCCTAACTGGTATCTCCATGAACTTGGGGATGTTGACGGACTTGCCGATCACCTCAAGGATGTCTGGAAGATCTCGCGAGAGTGATGGGAAATTTCCAAACTCATCATCCTCGTCCTCGTCATAATTTAGCTGTAGAGGTGCCAGTTTCTTCATCGAAGGCTCCCCCTGGTTGACATCACTCTCAATGGCATTTGAGTTCTCATCAATATCCGTTCGAGTCCTCTTCTGGCTTAACCTAATGTTGACGAAGCTTTTGATGGTCGGCTGGCTTCCTCTGACCCATTTGCTCTTTTCGGGCATCCCCTTTCTCCTTCTTTCTTCCTTTTCCTTCCTTTCTTTCTCAGCCTTCTTCTCTCTGCCAGCCTTCGCCCTTGCGGCGGCTCTAGACCTCTCGTGTTCCGCATTCTGCTTGGCGATTTCCGCCTCCTCCAAACGTCGGCGTTCTACTTTCGACATCCTCGGGACTGCCTGTGCTGCTTTATGGAGCTTCTTTGCTCTCTTCGAGGTCATCGGCGGCTTAGGCTCGTAGTGAGCTAGCGTAGTCGGTGCTAGAAAGAAGGTCTGCTGTTCGATTGGCATTGTTGCGGTAGGATAGAGAATTGAGTGCAGGTTTGAAGTTGTGAGGGTATGCAGAAAGAAAAGAGATCCTATCGCAAATAAACTAAAACTTGACGCACTACTGGCCTCTATGAAATGCGCAGTGTAGAGGTGTTTTTGGTGAGCGATTGGCCAACGGGGTTGACGTGGTTGTTGAGGAACGCGACTTCCTCAAAGCTTAAGAGCTTGACGGAGGAAGAGCTGCATTCGAAACTAAAGCTTCATAAGCATGTGGGAACATAGGGCAGGCAGTGATCGCGATGTTATGAGGTCGCGATCGTGAATGTTGAGGTTGAGAGAGGAAGAAGGTTGAAAGACCGAGGTCAAGGAAATTGGCGTGGCTCTTTGAAGCCCAGCCTTGTCTCCCTCACCACCACTTTGCTGTTGGCTGACAAAGAGTAACTACCCATTAATTCAGTTCTCTCTATTGGCAGTCAACTGATGTTGAAGAATTGAATATATTATCACGTCTAATCTATGTAAAATCACGAAAACGTGAAGTGTCCTCAATGCTCCCCGTCAGTTGTCTCGGAGTATATGATTTTCCAACGAGGGGTGTTTCTGGGCTTTAGCGATGTGGCACAGCCTTGACGATTCAGCCTTGCGACTTTCTCGTTATCGCGACATTATCTTGGACTCAGAGCCCGCTACTCCGGACCCCTTCAGAAACCAACATCATGGCCTCCTCAACATCAGCCGTAGATGCTATTACTGCGAGTCTGCCACCAAATACCGATTATCTCACGTATCTCACAATCCTCGAGTCGCATCTGTCGCCGGACATCCTGCCCAAATTAAACGAAATACTTCAGGATGTGGAATTGACACAAAACATCGGCTGGGACCTCATCCACCTACTTATTCCGCTTCCCGGCGCGGAAACATGTCTCAACACCATTTCTCGACTGGGAAATCCCAGAGAGGTTATTTTGCAGGTCACAGAGTCCTTGAGGTTGCTTAGCTTGGATGAAGAAGCTGGCCAGGAGCTTGACGGAACCTCGGAAGAGACCAAGGCGACCTCAGAAGAGACCAAGAAGGAGACACCTGAACCTTCAGACATCGAGAGATTTTGCCTCTTAGTATCTCTTCTCTCAACCATACATCCTCGCATTAAGACTAAATACCCATCGCGATTCCTCTCTACGTCTCTTATGGCTATTCTTTCGTCCTATCGACCGTCAAACGAGGCTACATATGCGGTTGTGGCATTTGTACACGCACTTTCAGAGAAAAAGCGACCGTCGTTACCATATCGAAAGTCTAGCATCGCAAGTACAAACTCACTACATTTAACTAAGTCTAATGAACCTTCCGCGGAAGATCCTGAAGCAACCCCCGAAGAACCACAGGAACAGGCTATCCAAACGAAGCTGTTGCAATCTTTTGTTACTCATATACTGGAGGAATATATTACCGAAAATGGTCTGGAATGGGCTGCTAGACTCCAAGAGCATTTTGAGCCAGACAAAGTCATCAAGGGAAGAAGAAGCTTCGGGGAAGCTTTTAGAGTAGATCCGGCTTTGCAGGAGCGAGACATAGTCGTAGGCCAATTATTAGTAAGTTTCTTACAAGTCTGATCCATTTTTGCAGCAGCGGCTAACAAGTCTTCCAGGCTCTTGCACGCGATATTGGGTTGGAGGGTTATTCATTCCTTTTTGATTCAATAAATGCCACTAAATCTACGACACAAGACGAATCCGACGACGACGATGATGAGGATAATCCGTCATCTCCTGACCAAATACCCCTATCAGATGCTGGATCGCTTTTCCTTGTTACTTCTAAAATATTCTCGTCTGTATTATTTGACACAAAGTTGTCACTGCCACGTCTCACCATCTTTCCCGACCATGCAAAGCTTGTCCAACACTTTATTGGCAGAGATGGCCCACAAACAATCGGTAGTGAAACACCGAGTACAATTGACTCTCTCATTGCGATTGGACTTTGGCTTGAGAACTCCAACAAATTTGTATCTGGACCATTAGAAGACGAAGACTTCCTGCAACATCTTCAGACACTTTCGCTCATCTCAGCCAACACACCATCTCCAACACTTCGATACCATGCTCACCTACTTACATCATCAATTCTCCACGCGCATCCTGTCGATAGATTACGCCTGACCTTCATTAGCGATACTCTCGAAAACTGTCCCTATGAGAATCTGAAAGCATCTGCTGTCGGATGGTTAAAAGAGGAGATTATCACCTCACATGAGCGTAAATCCGAGAACGTATTTTCCTCAACCGTTGCGCTTGCATCCACTCAGCCTTACCTCTTTCCAGACACTTCCGCTCTTGCTGACGCCAAACTTTCCGAATCCTTGGAAGAGCTAAAGCGAAGCTTCCCTTTTCATATGGCAGTACTCAATTTCATCATCTTCATAGGTGGCGAGGCGTACACACATGCTGTACCATCAAGTATGTTCAGTGTTGTCGGTGAGATCTATCTGGGTCCACTCCGAGCTGTACAAGAACGAATTGCATCGGCTCTGCTCCCAGGGGGCGAGCTACGAAAAGAGATGGAAGAGATTGATGCGGATGTCTCCTTGACGGAGGTGCAATTACTAGGTGAGAGGCTTAATATGTGCCTTGAGTAAACAATGGCAATGGTTCACGAGACAAATGAAATGGTACATTTTAGACAATAATACAGTCTCTTTTCTCGATGACTGTATATGGCTGTGCCAGTATATACCTATTAACGCCCTCCTAGTGACGCCGTGAAAGTAACAGTAATCACCAATTCCCCCGAAACCCGCCTCTACCCCTGCCCCTAAACCCACCACCTCTGCCACCACCACGGCTACCGTATCCTCCTCCTCCACGTCCCCATCCGCCGTCGCCATAGCCTCCATCGTATCCCCCCCGTCCACCTGGACTTCCATCCCCATCATCTTGTCTCACAGGCGGCGGCCGCCCCTTCAAGTCCTTTTGCAATCCTTCAAATGTCTTCCGCATCTGGGCATACCCCAAGTGCATCTTTCCATAAAAGTGATCCGCAAGTCGTCGATCATTATCAAGCCTCGACAGATACGCGCCACAGACATCACAAACTTGCAGCTTTTGATGACCCGACGGCCCACTAGTATCCGAGAGGGCTTTCAATTCGCGTTCCTTGTCGCCCTTCGTCTGCATCGCCTGCTTGATGCGAAAGAACTCCTCATAGGCCCTACTGACTTCGGCAGCTTCGCCTAGAACCTCAATCTCTAATAAACCCGTCTCAACGCTTTTCGCTAGATCGTTTATTTGCTTCAGCAACGCGTTGGTCTGGCGGATCTCATCGGGCGTTTTCTCCAAGCGTCGTTGAGCGGCATCAATCCGGCGATTGCACTCATCAATATATTTCTGTAGGTCTCGCATGTAGTCGTATTCGAAGCCGTACTTTGCTTTGTCGGGGTTGGCATCGTATTCGGTCTTTAGTGGCTCGCTGTGCACTTTTGGGCATGGCCCGAGATCTTGCTTAGTATTTGTGAAGAGGTCATGAGGGCAGGTGCCCACTAGGAAAGAGCGGCATATTTTTGGGTCGGTGATAGATAGTTGGGCAGCGCGGGAGGAGGCTCCAGCGCCCATGAGCTGTTCTGTAAAGGATGAGCGTTAGCTAGGCTTCGACAGAGATATTCAGGGCGAAGTGAGGAGCTTTGGAGCACAGTGGTAGTAGCACTGGACAGGGTTAAAAGGCGTACCAAGCAGCTTCCTCTGTTCTGCCGCCATCTTGCCTACGTTTGCGTCGTGAAGACTTCACAATTCTGTATTGTGAGGAAGCTTTACGGCCGAGCTACCGCGATAAATTTCAGCCCTGCGGCAAGGCTCGCGCTAGCGCTTGACGACGTTGTCAGTCTCAGCCTCTCCTCGCCCACCTCATGAACTCTCGCTGAGCCGATCCAATCCAGCACCAGCTGCAAAGCTGCCATGCATAAACTGCTCTTCTTACTGTTTGCTGTCAGCGCTCTGTATGGCACTGGGCTTGCTGCCGAATACCACGAGCAGCTTCTCCTCCGGCCTCTACCTCCATCCTCGCTGCTCGCCTCGTTCAACTTCCGCAGCAACACCACAAGTGCGGCCTTCGAGCAGCAAAACTTCAGGTATTTCCCTAGATCGTTGGGGCAAATCCTTCAGCATGCGAGTACACGAGAGCTGCATTTGAGATTTAGTCTGGGCAGGTGGGATGCTGAAAGTTGGGGCGCGAGACCGTGGGGAGGTGCCCAAGAGGGCGGAACGGGCGTGGAGATTTGGGCTTGGGTTGAGGCCAACACAGATCAGGAGTGGGGTCCCCGCAGCATCTTTAATGAATTCATACTGATCTTTGCAGAGCGGACGGCAGATGGCTCACCTTGACGAATGCGTTGTCCGGTCTCTTCTGCGCGTCGTTAAACTTCATCGATTCTACGAGAACGATAAGTCCTGTAATGTCGTTTACGCCAGCCGGAGATCATGCAAATTCAACTTTGGGAAATCTACATCTATTGCATGGCACACTTCCACGAGAAGTGGTGTGTACGGAGAATCTAACGCCTTTTTTGAAGCTTCTGCCGTGTAAGGGTAAGACTGGCATATCGAGTTTGCTAGACGGACATAAGCTGTTCGATGCGTCGTGGCAGAGTATGTCTATTGATGTTAGACCGGTATGCCCTGAAGGATCCGATGACTGTTTATTGGAGATTACGCAGACGATTGATATGGTACTGGATATTCAAAGATCAAAACGTCCTCGTGGTATGTAATTTTCTAATGTGGCGTGGGATCTAGCTAACAGCTATAGACAATCCGATCCCTCGTCCAGTAGCAGTCGAAGAGCTTAAATGTGATACTTCAAAACCATATCAATCAGATGATACCTGTTACCCTCTGGACAATGCTCAGGACCAAGACTGGAGTCTGACTCAAATATTTGGACATGCCCTAAAAGGCTCATGTCCATTATCAGAGAAGGATTCAGAATCTGTCTGTATCAATGTGCCACATGCTCGCAGTGTCTACACATCTGGGGGTGCCATCGAGCGAAAGGATGAATCCGGCTATATCCGATGCTTCAAATTGACAGACCAAGACTTTGAGATGGTCTTACCACCACAAGATTTTAAAGAGGTTGTGCCATTCGAGCAACCACTGCTGTATGCCGAGCGTTCATTTACTGGGTATGGACAAGAACGAGGCGGTGTCCAAGCCATCCTAACCAACCCCTCAACAACCAGCGTGGTAGACTTTGTGTATATGGAATCTTTGCCTTGGTTCATGAAGCTCTATCTACATACGCTGAAAGCCAAAATCAACGGCCAATCTGGCGACCTCATCAAAGAGATGTACTACCGCCCAGCTCTCGATCGACGACGCGGCACCCAACTTGAAATTCGCATGCAAGTTCCTGCCAACTCGACCGTGGTGCTAACATATGAATTCGAGAAAGCGATCCTTCGCTATACCGAATACCCGCCTGATGCCAACCGTGGCTTCGATGTACCATCTGCAGTCATAACGATTGGCAATAATACCGAAATTCGTACGACCAGTTTACTATTACCACTACCAACGCCAGATTTTAGTATGCCCTATAACGTCATCATTCTTACCAGTACAGTCATGGCATTAGCGTTTGGGAGTATCTTTAACTTGCTTGTGAGACGCTTTGTTGCCGCGGATGAGGCTGATAAGTGGGACGCTAAGGCGTTGAGGTTGAAGGTGCTTGCGAGGATCAAGGTGCTTAAAAAGAGGTTTGTGAAGCCGAAAGGCGAAAAGGAGCTGAAAAAGGAGTGACAGTGTTGTGTTGTATAGATAGTGAATCGAATCTAGCTTTAGTGCTTCGAAAATAAGTATGGGAAGTTCAAGTCAAATAAAGATTTCTGTTGGTTATTGTAGAGGGAAGCACATGTTTCAATCATGCTTTATTATTCCGAAACTAGACATCTATTATTCCAGCAACACCTCAAGCCTAAGAAAACTCAAATATTTTTTAATAAATACATCGCCGCGGAGCAACTTCTTCCCAGTGCCAAGCTCATGATTCCCCGATTCTTGCCTTTGCCAGCTGTCGAACAAGCTCGTCGTACACCACCGCAGCTTCCGTACTCCTGTCGAAATTCATATGCTGTGCAGGGAGATTTGGTGTAGGAATACCAGTCTCCAACGGGGTGCGAGAACTTCCTGTCTCAATATGGCGCCCCGGGACCGCGACAGAGTCAGGATACCAGCCTTCTGGGAAGCTACTGACTGTGTTCCCGACGCTACACCGTACATGATCTTCAAGAATAGCATGGCACAGGCAGCATTATGATTTTTTGCCAAGCAAGTCATGTTCTGAACGCAACGTTTACTGACTCTCGAGAGAGCCTGGCACCTATCTACTTCCCTCCGCCCCTCGGCAGCCCGCCACGATCACCACTGGGCCTGCCAGCGAGACGCCATCCGATACATTAGAAATCAGCACATGTACCGCAATGCCATGCACCGCAACCATCACATCCATGCCAGAGACCGCCACCGTCGCGGTAGTTTATCGTTCCGCAGCTGCAGCACTGCCAGCCCTTATCAAAGGTGTCGACTAAAGTCTTGCCGGGGTCTGCGGCTGCCATCCTATCACGTGAACCTTGCGAGCTGTGGAGTGCAAGGATGAGATGGCTCTGTTGCTGAGACTGGACCTGAGTTGGATGTGTGTTCGAGGAAGTGGTCGTGAAGACATAGATATGCATTCATATATATAAGGCCGGCATCTCTGTAACTTGTAAAATGCGATTGAATAGACTATTAACTTGTGCCCGAAACAACTGAAGAATAGGCTTGCAAAAGTCAATGTACGCTGCTGTAGGTATTCAATTCTTCAAGAGTGCGTGCCTTCGGCCTCTTGACGTCGCTGAAACCTACTTGCAAACGTGTCAGCTCTTGTCCCTGATTACTCCTCATCCGTGTTCCCAGTATATACTGTATCGCCTACAGTCGTTAAATATTGTAGGAGTAGGTGATTGCAAGCACTATGCCCAGAGTAAGGGCAGCATAAATCCATATGCCAACGCGTGGTCATATATCCGTGTGTGAAGTATCGATAGAAATCCTCTCAAGAAATAGTGTAACAGAACTGGCTGGCACGACATCGAGTATAAGACAGATACTACCAAGCCTCAACCTAGCCTAGGGTTGTATTACAGTACTGACTCTCATCTGGAAAGGTGCCGAAGCCGTCCATCCCTTCGTATTAGAAAGGGCCAACCTATTGCCCCTTGCCTGCAGCACAAGGTCCTCGATGGCCGCCTCTTCCCAAAGCTAGTTTCGTCACTATCCAGTCATTAGAAAACCGGACTCTTCATATTATAACAAGCGATTGTTTGATTTGTTCAATATTTCTATTTCTAATTCCATCTCGACCAAGATTTTAAAATAAACCCAATGCATTATGCCTCACAGCAAAGGAAACAGCCACCAGCCCTCATTACATCAAATCGTAGTCGTGATTCATATTCCATATTCTCATATTCGTGTCCCGTAACGCCTCTGCGCCGCTACCCAGAATTCTGTGCCCAAATGGCTTCGGTCCAGTTCAGATGCTGTAGTTCTTATCAAGTAATCTCTGTCATCATGATGGGTTGTTCGTTACCAAGCCCAGGCCTTGTTTCTCTTGAGAGCACGTGAGACATCAATCGATGCAGTCGACACGGGTGGTGCGTACCCGGTGACGGTCTCGACGATAGTGTTGGTGAGGGTGATGAAAATAACCGAGCCTGTAACGCCTGGGCAGGATGGCAATGAGGCGGTACCGTTGATAGCTAGGACGGCTGACTCGCTGTAGATTGGGACCGGAGCAGATGTGATGCCTGTAGGCGCGGAAGATGGCATACTTGGCGGCTCGGTTACAGACTCGGCATTAATGCCTGTCGATATCGTTGTCTTGGCGCCGGTAAGAGTAGGCATAGCAGAAGAACCCATCAATGGCACCCCATCACTGCTCTGAGAGAAGACTGCTACGTCGCTTGAGGTGGTGTACTGACTGGACTTGGTCTCTGATGGACGGACAGCTGCCCAGCTTGAAATGGATTCGATCCAGGTCGACGATTCTGAGGCACTTAGACCATATGAGGAGGTCATGTTGATGGAATTGGCAATCGCCCCAGCACTAGAAATGGACAGGATTGTGCTGATCGAGGCGGCTGCAGTTACTGAGCCCGCCATGCTTGTAACAGTGATTGTTGTAGGTTCAGAAGCAGCAGTGACCGTGACCGTTGTAGGGTCAGAAGCAGCAGTGACCGTGACCGTTGTAGGGTCAGAAGCAGCAGTGACCGTGACCGTTGTAGGGTCAGAAGCAGCAGTGACAGTGACTGTTGTAGGGCTAGAAGCAGCAGTGACAGTGACTGTTGTAGGTTCAGAAGTAGCAGTGGCTATGACTGTTGTAGGGCTAGAAGCAGTAGTGACCGTGACCGTGACCGTCGAGGATGGGGGACAGTTGTCATCACGACCTCGAAGCTGCTGGGCGAATGAGGGCGTGAGAAGAAGAAAGAGAGCCGGTGCAACGGCTGCCATGCAAGAACGCATGGTGAATGGCTGATAGAGTAATGAACGTGTAAAGTAAAAGATAAAGGAGTGTAAAAGGTTGATGTCGGGGAGAGAAGACAGTTGGGAGTGTGATGCTTGGATGGTGAGAGAGAGCAACGGCAGAGGCGTCCTGCTTTATAGCAGAAGACTTCTTGTAGAGACTTCAAAGGACCTACATCGGAAACAGGGTATACTGAAGGAGTTAATTGCCTTTGACAGACGTAGAGATCCCGCAGAGCCTTGCAGCACTGGTATCGCCCCTGGGAACCCACCCTCCCTCGCAACAGACATATTAGATTAGGCTGGTGACAGCGTGTGCCCCTGAATTTAGGCTTGGAGAGATGTCCAGAAAGTCTCACTGAGGTGACTTGCTCATTTGGTGACCCTGAAAGGAAATTTTGGTCTAGCATCAAGGAGAGAGGCAAGGGGTAAAGGACAACACCCATTTGAAGCTGTAGCGATCGTGAGCAGGAGTGAAATAGTGAAATCGGATAAGTGCAGCCTTGCTTACACCTTCTCGATAGTCTCGCAGACGGTGCCGTCTGAGCTGATGGCTGACCCTACGTGCCTACCTGGAAAACTGGGCGATCCTTCACAACAGAAAACGGGTGGTTGGAGACTGGAGTCGTGGCGGTAAGATTCAGGAGATCCAGGATAGCGCGTATCCAGCATACTGCACCGAAGGCCTCATGTTGCATGCCGCAATCCAAGCACCGTTGAGCTTCGGATACAAAGAGCTGCAAACGGACGCTGTCGAGGCTATGTTGTAGAGCGCAGTGGAGATGATATAATCGCGCCGAGTTCGTGTTTGTGCGGTTTTGAAGCCTAATATATCCGGCATCCCTTCCGTAGCGCGAGCTTGGCTCTCCCTGCCGCCAGCACCGCTGTCCACCCACATAAGCGCTCGTAGAAGCACGATTATTCGGACCTTACATGCAAAGGCGTTATCCTCATCACCCTCGCTGGACCACGCTCCCTTGACCTACTGCGCGTTGATGACGGGAAGCCCAGCATCACTGCGGCACTCCCTGTGCGCTGCTTTCTAGCGCTGTCGCTGTCGCTGCTGCAAGGTGCTACCAGTGCGGCCTCCTTCACCTGACGGCAGCCATGGGAGTCTGCTCCTCCTGTCTCGGCCGACAGCGAGCGCCCTCTCGCGAGGTTGGTCCTAGATTGCCCGTTATGCTGTCTATCTTGCGGGAATATGCTGACGTCCTTGCGTAAACCCAGGACGACAACTCGCGATTACTTTTCGACGATGCTCACGCCACCAACTACGGCAGCTTCGCGGACCAGAACCCCAGCGCTCAGCTGGCAGACCCTCAAGATGTCCAGCGAGAGACGGAAGCGCTGCAAAAGATTGTAGCACAAACATCCAAGTGAGGCTGCCCCTACTCTCGCTGCATTCCTGCGCTGTTTGAACAGGGCCAACGCCCCAGCACGGTTCCAAGGCTAACCACCCCCTCTGATATAGCCACCTCGTGGACATCTTCGCCATGGTCCCCCAGAATCTTCAGCGCCTGCCTGCCACGCCTTTCTCCGGCCAGGACGCGAGGCTCATACAATACCAAGACGTCCTGGCCAAGCTATCCACCGACACCATATCTGAAACAGCTGGGGATGCGGCATATGGCCGTTTGCCACCAGGAGCCGTGGACTGGCACTCGGATGGCGAAGAGGACGAGGCATTGAAAAGCGTCCAAGTCATCAAAACAGAGGCAATGGCCCCGCTACTAGGAGGTTTCGCAGAAGTGGAAAACAGCATCAAGTGAAACACCCGTTCTCTCAGAGGCCTTTCCCGGTGGGAAGGTTCATAGCGATGGCGTAGAGGCGTTCCGCACTTCATTTGACGCCTCTCATGGGCACCTCCTCCCGCCTGGGAGATGCAGAGGTTGGATGCAATATCGGGCTGCATAATTGCCGGCGACGCATTTCATTGTATTCTTGGTCAATCCCTCTCTTCTATTCGCCATTATCTAAGTAACACAGCAAGAAGGCAGTGCCCAAGCAGGTTCGCTAGTAGGAGCCTTCTCGATTGGCACGGTGTAGAAGCCAGTCAGCATCGTGCACGTGTATGCCCTGTGACGTGTAAGCAAACTGTCTGTTTCTGGCCAAAATACAAATACCCATTTGACCTCGTTCTAGAGATCTTCTGGGATCGAAAATGGCGATGAATCTCTCCCGCACCTGCTCCCTCTCCTTCACGTAGCCTTGCACCCTTTTAGCGCCAGCTCGCTTGGGCCGTCACGGGACCGCCCGTCATGACAACAGTCCCAGCGAGTAACCAAATCCTCTAAATATTGCCCACCGACAATGTCCAGCTTGCGCCTGTTCCGGGGAAGCTTCGCCCTCTGGGCAGAGAGTGTGGATGTTTCTGGGCCCGCCCGCACAGATCCATCCTTACCACTCAACAGAAGCATCAGTCGGCACGCTGTGAGGGTTCACGTTCACCTCAGAGTTCAGCCTAAGCGCCAGCCTCGCGTCCTGGACGGCCCTCTTGATGCGCTGCAGTGCAGTATGGCTGGCGACTGGGCCTCCACTGGGCCTCCTTTCGGCAGAGCTGATGGGCGGTTACGGCTCACATGCTGGGGAATCTCGAGGCTTAGGATACAATAGGATCGTTTCATCATAAAGCAGTAAGGCTATCTTGACGCACACCAGGTTCTATTATCCATCGGTTCAATCCCCCCCAACCGCTTCCAAACGACCGTTACAGACCACGACCGTCGACCGACGGTCTTGACGCAAAGAAACCTCAGGAAAGCCTCCCCATATATTTCGCAAAGCAGCCACTTGACCCTCGGCGAGTGACGCGGAACCTCTGCGATAAAGGTGTCAGCATGCCTTATTCCTCACTAGCATTTGAAACTCTAGGTGCCCACCACTCAATTAAGTCGGGCGCGCTTTTCATCGCGGTCTCTCTCGAGCTTGCCGATCTCGGCGTCAAGCTCAGCAATGGCATCCTCGGAGGCTTCAATCGAGTTCTTCCGGCCCTTCTCCGTCCGCCATCGTCGGATCCGCTCGACCTCCTTGTATCGTCGATTCAACTTGATGTCAATCTTTTCACAGATTCTACACTTCCCGGACACATGCTGCGTGTCATTAACCAGCTTCATCCCGCACGTTTCGCCTGTGCGGTATTCCTTGGCACAATGTTGGCGAAATTGCCCCCACTTGTAGTCGCCGCACTCAAAGACTTGCTGCTGGAAGAAGCACATCTTGATATGGGATTCTGGTATTCCTGTAAGCAGGCTTGGTACCGGTCAGACTTTGTGCCAACGTACCGAAGACTTGAGACGCAGTCGAAGCGGTTCACTATATGGGGGATAGGACGCTCGGTACGGGAGAGATCTGTTGAAGTGATTATGAGAATCGAAAGGGCATACGGCTGATCCGAGGGCTCGACGTTTGAATGTGAGGCTGGCAGAGGTGGAGAGGACCTGCTCAGAGGGAGACGAGGCAGGTATTTATGCTCCAGGGCAAGAGAGCTCAACACCAGCTCCGTGACGATGAATGTTTACTGACGATACAAAGTGGCTTCCCTCCTAGGCATGCCTTTACCCCGCTCGTATTGAGCCAGCAAAGCTCGCAGGAACGTTCTGATCATCAAAACAAAGCATGCTTTTAACCCATGCGAGCAAGCCCGGAGGCCCCGGCGCAGGCCCTCTGCGTGGGCTTATCTTCCAAGCGCGGCCACTTTTGAAGCCCGAGTGGCCCGTCTCTCCACGGAAGGCAGTTTCCGTCCGGCGATGCCCATGCGCGTGGGATTGACACCTCATCGCAATATCCAACGGCTGATGGATCAGCCATTGAGAAAGCCTTCGTGGTCCTCCTTCCTCGTGGGATACGTACAAGGTCAAGGCCTACCTCCTCCTTCTATGGATGTGCATATGCAGTATCCCGTGCCATACAATCACGTTATGACTCGTCGTCCCATTCTCCAACTACAACTAAGTTCGCCACGTCTTAGCCTGCTCGATGACTGGATAATAATCTCTACATCCATGCGGCCCCCCGTTGTTGAATGGGCACGGGACTGATTATCTGGCTCGGATATTCCTCGCAGACGATCTAGTGAACTACTCTTGCAGCGGCACCGAGGCCAGCAATCACTACTCAGCACGATAAGGGAGTCAAGGTTCTTTCCACAACAGTTGCATATGCAATAGCTACGCGTTTTGTCACCACTGCCTCATCGTTGGGCATCCACAGCAGGTTGGGCTCCAGTCTCCTTTGCACAATATTAGGATTTATCTTCGAGGACCCTTTTCATTTCCTTTTTGGGGTTAGAGAATTGGCTATGCTCTGAACGGCCAAAAGAATTACTCATTTTGAGCCGCATTATATTCAAGTACAAGTGTCAGCAACACAGCATGGCATGCCTGATTCGAACGACACTTGACAACAGGTCCGTCCCTATAATGCACCCAAGATCGATACCCCTGTGAAGGTGTGCCGTTCGGTCCGCCGAAGCCTCCTCCACGCTCGGTATACCATGGTTAGTGGAAGACACGCCCGGTGTTGCAACTATGTGTTGTTCGAATACCTGCAAGAACGGTCTTATCCAATCTCTAGGACCCCGAGATGGCTACGACAAGCGGCATTGGTGAAATCTCTCGCCTCTGTTCTCTCTGATGGGACAATCACCCGGTCAAGCTATTGCTACTAGGTATGCTGGACGTGTGCAGGCTGTCTCCGACTGACGTGGCGAGCTGCTTCTGGCTCTCATATAAGCATGGTTCGTTGAGCTTGCCTCGCCTTGCATTGGAACTATATTACCCTCTTGGTCACATTCTCTGTCAATTTGTCACATCACACACGGCTTTTATTTGGATGCGTCTCGAGGCTTGTGGACTACCCTGCAATCACCGAGCTGTTCCGCAAGAGCTGCTGACGCATGGTGGGCCGCTTGGCGACGGGTTTCCCTCGATCAACTGTGAGTGATTTTACTGCTCTATGGGCAGGGAAAGCCGGTTTGACTCGGGTCCTCTGGTGGCAACGCTCATGCAAGACGTCCAGAACGTCGCGGGAGGGAGATGCCAGCTCGTCTAGCCTTTGACGGTGTCTTCTTCGGCCGCAGATATGACGCGTGGTCAATCGGCTACTGTATTATCCCTAGATCAAGCCTATGCAGCCTCTGAATTTTTGAAGGCATTATTGTGCACGCCCATAGTCCGAGTAGAAGAGGCTGGGGAGTCGTGAAAACATCGCTGCTGCAGCGATGTTGGATTGCCCGAATTCGCCTCCCCCCCCCCCTGCCGCGCGCTCCAAAAAGGTTGCCATCTGGCAATCTCGCCGGATGCAGCAATCTGAGCAGGTAAACAAGGCCGCTGCCTGGCCAAGCGGCCCGGAGACCAGAATGGAGACCGTCTGCAGCCACGAAAACAAACAAAGGGAGCCGTGACAAGCTTATACTCGCAGCTCGGGCGCGAGGCCATGCCTCCACCGACGTTGGATTTTCCGGACCATGGCAAACCAGACTCGCGGGTCCGCCCTGCGTCACATGTCGAGAATGGAATGCGAACAAACAGCTGGCAGATGCCGGTCCGCCAATTGCCTCGCGCCGACGGCCAACAAAGAAGTCCAGGCCGGAGATGCAGCCTCGCGACGGACGGATGCCGCGGCGCGATTGGCGATTGGCGATTGGCGATTGGCGATTGGCGATTGGCGAGGAGGCAGCTGCAAGCCGGGTCAAGACTCGGGTCCGCGGCCTCTCTGGCATATCATGTGATGGGGGGGGGGTGCGAAACGAGGCGGCCTCGCACGCACAGAGAGGGCACGGAGGAGGGGCGGAAGGGGGGGCGGAGAGGGGGCGGAGGGCGGAGGGCGGAGAGGAGGCGATGCATCAGCACGCACACGTGGCTGGGAGAGTGCATGTGTGCATGTGTGTATGTGTGTATGTGTGTATGTGTGTATGTGTGTATGTGTGTATGTGTGTATGTGTATATGTGTATATGTGTATATGTATGTACATGCAGTGCATGGCTCCGAGGCCCGGCGCAATGTCGAGGGAGGATATAGAGTGCAGGAGGAGTAGCAAGCATAGAGGATCCAGGACACACGATAGAGGACGCAGGATAGAGGACGCAGGATAGAGGACGCAGGACACAGGGCGCAGGACACAGGGCGCAGGAGGCGGGACGTTCTGCCCAGTGCAGTGCGGTCCTGCTGTACAGCTGTACCGTACAGCTGTACCGTTCCTTTGCACCCTGCAGCGGGACAGGACGAGACGAGACGAGACGAGACGGGACGAGTGGCCTCGCAAGGCCACCGGGTTTGTTGTCTAGCGGGGTAGGACCGACGGGGCGACGGGGCGATAGCACGATAGGGCGATAGGGCGATAGCACGGACGATACGATACATACGAGGCACCAGGGCCGTCGACAGCCAGCGCCGTGTATATGGTGTAATATGACACGGTATGATCTGATCTGTAGTCATATGTGTATACGAGCCTGCTTGTATATAGGTTGAAGCAGTATACAGGTAGAAGAAGTATACAGGTAGAAGAAGTATACAGGTAGAAGAAGTATACAGGTAGAAGAAGTATACAGGTAGAAGAAAGATACAAGCAGTATATATAGGTGTCCAAATACAGTAGAACAGTCTATAATTATCCTGTCGTGTAATATAGATTATATATATATCGTCGTATATATCAATCGTCATATATATCATTACCGACTACAACAGCGACGGCAGCAGCAGCAGCAGTACAGAACAGAACAGAGACGAAAGGCAAGGCGAGGCAAGGCAAGGCAACAGCCTAGTCTAGCTTGGCTTGGCCTAGCAGGCTGTCTACAATACAGTAGCGATAGGCGGGGGAACAGCAACTGTAGCTACAACAGCAATAGCGATAGCAATAGCAACAGACACTGTCGATACTATACTATACAGTGCTGTACTATACTACAAGCTGCAAGAAGGGAAGCGAGTAAACAGATAGATAGATAGATAGATAGATAGATAGATAGATAGATATAGTAGACGGCCCGAAGTATCTAACCTAGTCTATATATCTATAATATACTGTCGCATTTGTAGATCACCTAGCCGAATTTAAGCGATTGGTTATAAAAGTGCAGGTCACGGGATGCAGAGCTGTGTTATTCCCACCATTATTCCTGCATGCGACTCCTGAGCCCTGTTACAGGTCTGTAGATCACATGATGTCATGCAGAGCTGGTACCGAGGGAGGGGTTGAAGGTAGTAGAGGAGGAGGAGGAGGCAGCAGTATACTTGCTAGATATACTGGTATAGCTTCTAGTGGGCAAGGGCTTGCAGGCAGGAGTCTATAGACGGGCAGACAAGGGCTCGCTGGAAGGGGAGGTCTATTTGTAGACAGGCTTGGACAGCAGCAGAGGGGGAGTCTACTTGCAGGCAGGCAAGGGCTTACAGATATAGAAGGGCTCTCGGGCAGGCAAAGGCTTGTAGACAGACAAAGGCTTGTAGACAGACAAAGGTAGACAGATAGGCTCGAGCTTGCTGGAAGAGGAGATCTACTTGCAGACAGGCTTGGACAGCAGAGGAAGAGTCTGCTTGCAGATAGACTCGGGCAGTAGAGGAAGAGTCTGCTTACAAGTAGGCTCGGGCAGTAGTAGAGGAGGAGTCTACTTACAGATAGACTTAGACAACAGTAGAGGAGGGATCTTCTTACAGATATAGGAGGGCTTATAGGCAGGCAAAGATAGACAGGCAGGCGAAGGTAGACAGGCAGGCTCAGAGGGCTCTTTGCAGAGAGGGAGGAGGGTTTCTGGTGCTATATAGACCATTAGCATCTATAACTTACTTGAAAGCCAGGGAAAGAGAAGGGAAAGGGAAAGAAAGAGCTATACTTACCTTCCTCTATTGTAGAGGTTGGTAAGAGTGGCAGGGGGGCTACTGTTGTTGCTGTTGTTGTACAAAAGTGAGACCTTGCCTTCGGTGTCTAAAATATATTATATACATACAGCTCAAGTAGATTACAGGACTAAACCTTATATATAAGGCCAACATTTATTTATATCTACTGTATTATATAACTACTATATTATATAACCTTGCCTGCAAGGTTACAGCAAAATCCAAGGAGCCCTGGAGCCCTGTATAGAGCCGACCAGTAGGATTTTAGCAAAGTGGCCGATTACCTTATATATATACACCGAACCAATAGATTATATAGACGACAAGACCAGATCGTCTTATTGGTGATAGAGAGCAGAGTAGAGCAGGTCTATACTCGGTTGGATACTTCTAGCTGTTTGGAGTATTTGTTGATAGTAGATAGATAGATTGATAGATAGATAGCTCTAGAGTTCTATAGTTCTATAGTTTATAGCTATTGTTTCATCTTTAATCTTTGTATCTTTAATCTTTATCTTTTTTTTATCTCTATTTTACAAGATTTTTATCTCTATTTTTTATTCTACTATCTCTATCTTATTTTATTATTCAATATAAGAGAAATCTACTAGTAAATTATAGGATAAGATAGAGATAGAGAGATAGTATCGAGTATAATCTAGTTATAAAACTAGAGAGCTAATACTAAGAATATCTAGACTCTAGAGTAAGTCTACTATCTATAGACTAGATAGTTTCTATTTTGATAAAGAAGACTATACTTTTAAATCTCTTGATAGAGTAAATAAATTATTCTAAATATAGAAGTAGATAGTATATAGAAAATAAAGAGATAAGAAAATAAGGAAATAATAGTTTAGTAGAATTTAGTAATATTTTATCTCTTTATCTCTTTATCATTTTATTTTATTGTTTTACTTTATTATTTCAATTTTTATTATTTTATCTCTTTATTATTTCTTTTTATCTTTTCTTTTTATCATTTCATCCTTTCTTTTCATCTTTTCATCTTTGTCTTTTCTTTCTATCTTCATCTTTTCTTTCATCTTCATCATTTCATCTTTGTCTTTTCTTTCATCTTCATCTTTTCCAACTCAACGAGATAAGCGCTGGCATCATGTCCGCAGCCCGGTCAAACTATACTCCGGCATCTACGGCGACGCACGCCCTCCAACATGGCGGCCCTCCAAACCCTCCACGAAAACGACATCCTGCGCTGGAAGCTGCAACGAGCAGATATCTCGTCGTTCCCGTCCTCCACCTGCCCAGCCGGAACCCATCTGCGACATACAGAGCCCCGACAGCAGCTCTCATCCACCTCTCCGCGAAGATCCACCGCCGCCATCGCTGCTACAGCACGCCAGACGAGGCGCGTGGGGACCCAGCCACAGCCAAGGGCCGACGACGCACACGACTCTCCGATGGACGAAGACTTGTTCGCGCAGAGCCGGGAGCCCGACGACCTGTTCTCTGACGATTTCGAGCCCGTGGACTCTGAGCCTGTCGACGTAGCGCGCCAGCTTGCTGACGCTGCCGTGCCTCGAACTCAACCGCCGGCTGCGGACCCGCCAACTGAGCCCGCGGGCACCACCGCCACCACCAACCACCACCAGAACGCAAGACGCGGCGGGAGAGGGAGGAGAGGAGGGCACAATGGCGCGGGCCTGCCTGCAAAGCAGGATGCCGCCCCGCAACCTGCCCCGGTACCCGAGCAACCGCGCGACTCCGCGTCCACCCCACCCGCCCAGGGCGCTGCCGCGGCTGCCGCAGCCGCACCCGTCGCGACCGACCATGTCGAGCAGCGGATCCCGTCTGTGCGAGGCGATCGCAGCGCGACAGGGCCGGCGAAGCCGCAGAAGCGCACAGAGGCGGAGCTGGCGTCGCTGATGGCATCCATGCAGCTCAAGAACGCGGCAAAGACAGAAGCACATGCGCGAGCAGAGAAGGACCAGGCCTCGTTCCTGCACAGGGAGCAGCAGGCGGCGGCGAAGAGAACAGAGGAACGCAAGGCCATCAGAGAGCAGGACATGGAGCGGGCGAAGAACCGGGAGAGGAAGATCAAGGCGCAGGGAGGGCGGGAGTGGGACAGTGAGAAGCAGGAGAGCGACATTGTCGACAGCCAGAGCAGGGGAAACAGCTCGATGTACACTCGAGGCGCACACGGCGGGGTGGCGGGCACGAGAGGCGGAGGAGGCCTGGCGACGAGCAGGTACGGCGGCGAGGCCGACGAGGCGGAAGCGCCCGCTCACGGCGGCGGAAGGGGCAGCAGCAGAGGGCGATACGGCGAGCAGGGACCCCGAAGCCGGGGCGGCAGAGGCGGCAGAGGAGCGCGAGGCGGCCATGCAGACGGCCCGGGCAAGCAGCGGCCTTTGGCCGGCGAGCAAGACTTCCCAGCCCTGCCAACCCCAGCACCAGCAGCACCACCAGCACCAGCAGCACCAGCAGCACCAGCAGCACCAGCAGCACCACCAGCAGTACCAGCACCAGCACTAGAACCAGCAGCGCCAGCACCGCAGCCAGCACCGCCGCAAGACGCACCCGAGCCATCGCCAGGACTCGGCGAGAGCACGTGGGCCGAAGAGGTCGAAGCATCGGCCGAAAACGCCTGACCTGAGTGCCAAGGAGGGACCTGGACCCGCGGCCAGCCCCATCCCCTCTCTCCGTGGCACGACCCGAGCCCCCCTCTCGACTCTGGGACCTCCTGCTCTTCTCCTCCTCCTCTCCTCCTCTCCTCCTTCTGATCCGCTGGTTGGCTAGCTGGCCCATCGGCTGGCTGGAATGTGGCGGGTACGGGCACGGGCACGGGCACACCCGCAGCACGGCATACGGGCCTGGCCTGGCTCTCGATTTGCATACCGGGCTCGAGCTCTGGCCGCTGGGAGGGACAGGGGAGGGAAAGGAGGGGATGCCGAGATGGGGTTCGTCTTCGCACACACGGTGGCATCACGCACGCATGCGCAATATACATATATACGTAGAAAAATAGAACGTCAACGTGAGCGTCACATGAGACCGTAGACGAATTCACAAATTCACAAAATTCACAACGACGACTACGGTGTGATGAATATTACTATTAACGTGAATTCTGCTCCATTCTCCCTCTCCCGCCCCTCCTCCCCCCTCTTTTCGGATCGGATGATAAGTTCGGGGGAAGACGTAGATATGTACACGGATGTGAAGAGTAAAGAAAAAAGACAAGAAGGGGGAACAGGAGCAGAGGCGGGAGAGGCTCTGGGGATCGCGATCCTTATCCTGACCGGCCTCTGCGGGCCGTGCAGTCTCCAGCATGCGTGGTATCTATATATTTTTGGTTGGCCGACAACGAGGTAGGTCGACCACGGTACGGTACGGTACGGTAATCCATCAGGGGAAAAGAGACAAAAAAAACAAACACGCCACGCTCTGTCCAGAACGCCTGGCCCGTAAAGAGGAGCCACCCAGCAGAACCGATTCGCCACGCAGAGCAGACCGACAACCGCGTTACTTCTGCCCCGGGGTATTCGCAGGCGGCTGCGGAGGTACGTTCCTCTGCTCCAGCAGCTGGCTTAAGAATGTGAGGTCCTCTTGGCTTCGCTGCTGCTGCTGGAAGAGTTCCTTGATGATCTTCCACTCGCTGGGCTGCATCTGCCAGGCCTGTGGCATCAGGAAGCTGACCGTTGGTGCCGAGATGAATGGGCCGAGGATCTCTGCTGCGACCTGTTCGCCGCGGCGCTGCTCCTCGATGCGTTGTCGGCGTTGGGCCTCTAACATGTCGGGGTTCTGGCGTGCGCCCGATGGTGTGCCCTGAGGCGTTGTGAAGGGTCCCTGTGGCGCGATGGGTGACATGGCCGGGGCACCGCTCTGCGATACTGTGCGTTGCGGGTGCGATAAGGGAGCGCTGGGACTGCCGTTCCCGCTGCCGTCATAAGAGCGCGCGAGCTCGGGATGAGGTTGGATTTCGTTACGGATGACCAGGGTGACGAGAATCATTGGTTCGGGACGGTTCTCAGGTAATTTGTTGTTGTCCAGATTTAAGAGAAACTCCGGAACAGTGCCTGTGCCTGCAGGAACGGGAACGAGGTACGTGTCGCGGACGTTTGCGATGCCTTTGCTGCCTACGACCCCGTATCGGTTCTTGGTGTGGAAGTAATCAAAAAGTTGCTTGAACTGCTCGGCTGCAGCCTCGCCGGTAGGACTCAGTGCGACCACGACGATGTCTGTTGGTGAACTGTATCGAAGACCGCAGAGATACTCGGTGGCTCTGTCTGGGTCTATGCGGCCAGCAACAGTTAGGCGCTCGGGAATGAGATCCGTCCAAGGAACGTGTTCAGGACCTATGCTACTCAGGTCTGCGCCTGCAACATGTCGAGCGACAGCTGGGAATTCAGCTACCGAGTTCATGAGGAGACTGCCACGCCAGATTATGGTGGGGTCAGCATCAAACTCTGTGGGCGAGTACGGAGGCGAGTCATTTCCATCTTCGAGTAATCTATCAATGTCGGCATCCTCTCCTGGCCCGTTCTTATGGGCCTGCGTCTGCCCGGATGGCTTGCGGCCGGGCTGAGCCATAGTGGTCGGCGATTGAACTTTGGAGAATACATTGTTGATATCGAAGTTACCAACATGAGCGGATGGCTTCCGAACTGGCGGAGATGCGCGAGTGTTAACACTGAGCGGCTCAGAGGGAACTACGTTGCCGCGGATGTCGTCGTGCGAGCGATAGTCGTCAATGTCCATAGGAAGTTCAGCTCCGTCACCAACAGAATTCTCGCGCGACCTAGCACCCATACCTCCGTTCGGATCTAACATGCTCCGTCGACGTGCTGTAGGCATTTCATCACTAGGCGCAACACTCTCTTGTTCAATCACTTCGTCACCCTTATGAGTACGCCTGACTCGCGGACCATCATCCGTGATCATTATCGACTGCTTATCAGCACGAGCCTTCATCTCTGCGGTCTGCCTTTGGAGCTCTTTCGAAGCCATCTCGTCGTCTGTCATGGTAGAGAATGCGCTGGGTGTCAGAGTCTTCGATAGTAGCCGGTCACAGAGGTCCTGGTTGCTCTTCAGGTTCGCAGCGAGTTTACGGCACTGGTTGACATAGGCTTGCTGAGTAACAGACGTATCATGAGTTGCCCGCTCAATCTCGAGGGCCAACCGCATAGCTCGTTGCTCCAGCTCTGTATCGGCGCCTCGGAACGTCCCAGATTTCTGGGCATGCTTCATTGCGATGTGTAGATTCTTATGAATCAACTTGGCTGCGCCTTGTCGGGTCTTGTCGAGGTCTGCTATTGTTGCCGGGATATCGGATGGCGTGTTGCTTTGGTGAGCAACGGGCTCAGCTGGAGTAGAGACTTTGCGAACTTTGTTCTGTCAAATATATACATTAGCATGGCAAATTGACACGCCAGTTTTCACATACCTTGCCAGGGTCATCATGAGACTCATCTCTCGTCTTGCGCTTAGTGCTTCCAGTACGACTGATGGCTTCTTTCTTTTCTTTTTTGACCTCGACTTGAATATCTGGTGTTTTCGTCTTGCCATTTTGCTCAACATCTGTCTTCTGGTCGCTTGTCCTCTTGTTGTTCTTGCGATTCCTTCCACCTCTCTTGGTTTTTTGCATCTCCAGCTCATGGAGTTTACGTCGTGCCTCCCATGGTTTCTCTCCCCGGGCAATAGCATCCAAGAGCTCCTTGTGGTCTTCCGGCTTACATTGCTCACAGAAGTATTTCAGGTTCTCGAGTACTGCCATGTCGGTAGTAACGCCCATGCATATATTGTGCTGCCAGGCAGAACAGTCCTCGCATGCGATCCAATCCTCATCAGATTCATCATCTTGTTCAGTGACGCCGCAGATGCAGCGAATGATCTCCTCCTCTTCAACCTCTTGCGAGGTTGCTTTCTTACTAGAATTCTTCTTAGAAGATCGCTTCTTGGTAGGTTCGGGTTGGTCGAGTAGATCGAGACTCTTGGTGTGCTGCCCTTTTGTCGCGCGAACAGATCTTCGAGGTTCGTCTGCAGTGGAAGAATCATTAGTCCTGCGAACAAGGGTAGGCGTGCGATGCACACTATGCGCCCCAGGATTGAACGACGACAATGGGTATAGTGCCTGCGATCTATGCTTACCGGCCATGATGGGGATACTGATTCAGTTCTTCAATGCTTCACAGATCGCGTGGTGGCGGCTCTACAATTGCGTTGGCTGGTCAAAGCAGGCGGTGTTCATACGCGTCACTGGCTCTACAGACAAGCTATGGTGCTGAGGACAATAATTGAAAAGACAAGAGAGTTATCCAGGTAGCAGTTTAGAGCCTTCTCCAGTGCCCGCCTCTAAATCCTTGATGTCGCGTTTGTTGATGATCCAACCAACAGCCGAGTCGCGTCACTTATGCGCTGATGACCGGCCGTGTATTTGATATTGTACACAAGTTAGTAGCGCGATAGGCTTATCAGTTATTGTCGTTTATCCTGGTCCTGAAGGATGGCGGCGGTGGTGTCGTGCCCTGATGTTGTTGAAGGGTCGAGACGAATGTGAAGATGGTGAACTTGATAGCAAATCTGGCTGAATCTCGGCAGAGAGATCTTTCTTGCGTAGCTACAAAGCGGGGATGACAAGGGTGCTAAAGCGAGTACCACGTGACTCTCCCAGATACAACGCGGAGCCCTCCCAGAACCGCTGCGCTTCTCACAGTCAACGACCGTATTTGCAATTATTATTTCGACCTCCTCTGACAGCATGGCTGATGTGCGGTCGCTGCTTCGTCAGCAGCGCAAAGAGCGCCGCATCAACCACCCGCAGGCCACGTACTCCACAACAGGTACTCTCGTGTGCTTGGTCTGCCACATTCAGCTGAAGAGCGAGTCGCTATGGAGTGGCCATCTAAGATCTGCACAGCATTCAATGCGTCTGGAAAGAATACGGGATGGGGCTTTAGCCAGGCCGCCTGGAGTTCCTGTTCCTGCATCTCTTCCTGAAGAAGGAGACTCTGAAGAGCTTGATGAACCTACGCCGCCAGACCTGGAAAACGACACGGCAGACGCAGCCTCACAGGTCCACAGCAAGAAGCGAAAAGCGGATGACGGAGAAGATGCCGTGAGGAAAAGAAGTAAGGCTGGAGGCTTGCCTGAGGGATTCTTCGACGAGGGTGTCCTAGAAGAGTCTCAAGTACCCACAGTACCGACAAATGGCTCCCCAGCAGGCGTTGGACAAGAAGTTCAGCTACCTTCGCGCCCAGCCACACCTTTGACGAAAGTCGCTGAAACGAATACCGTCCCTCCAACTGTAGCTGTAGACGAAGACGAATGGGCAGCTTTTGAAGCTGATATAGCTGCTGCGGAAGCACCTGTTGCAAAAGAGGCAATCATAAGTGCCCCAGCGATATCTGCTGCAGAGCTTGCTGCAAAGTCCATGGAGGAGGAGAGTTCTCAGAGAAAGGAACGACTGGAGGCTGAGATGGAGGGTGATAAGGAGGACGCGGTTAGAAAGTTGGAGGACGAGTTTGAGGAGATGGGGGAGTTAGAAGAAAGGGTTAGGAAGTTAAAGGAGAAAAGGGAAGCATTAAGGTTAAAAGTCGGTGTCAGGAGTGCAACAAATTGGATGACTCCTGTTGCACGAGCTACAGAGTCTCTAAAGGTTGAAGAAAATGGCATTGAGGACGATGACGACGACGACGACGACGACGATGATGACGATTGGGACGGTTTCAGATTAAACAGATAAACAAAGCATTCCCTGAAGGTCTAGCCACAGAGATACCGCTTAGTTAACAATGGTCCCTAAGATTGGGCCGTGTCTAATGTTTGTTTGATTATGCTGTACCTGGAGTGCATCTAATATGCACCAAGTTGCTACGATGGCCCGCCTGCATCTACCTTTTCGCTAGGTATTAGATGGGATGCTAAACCTTTCTTGCTGACATTCATGGCCCTCGCTATTTCAGCTTCTTCCTCCCGCAATCTACCCTTTCCAAATTCCAGATTCTTTCTTTGACGACGCTTTTCCTCAGCAACCTGGCGCTGTCGATCATCCAACGCTTTTTGCCGACGTTCTCTCTCAATCCTCGCTCTAATAGCATCTTCATCTTCCTCGGCATTAGCAGCCTCTGGCGGTGGTGGCAACGTAGGTATGAAAGCTTCGACTAATGAATCTCGAGTTGTTGCATCGAGAGAAATGTATTTTATATTAGAAAGCACAGCCGGTGGCAAGTGAGACGGCAGGGTCGAATTGTTCAGTAAAGACGCTGGCTGACTCTTCAGCAAGTTTAAAAAGTCGGATTTGAGGATCGATTGTGCAAGTTTCAATCGATTAATATGCTCTCGATACCACTTCTCACGGTCTTTATCGGATAGACCAGGGTCGCGCATCTCCGGCTCTTTCTTGTACTTGCGCTTGAACTCTGGCCAGTAAAGCTTCGGCGTACCGTTCCGTTGTAAGAATGCTAAATATGGTATACTCGGGTCCTTCTTCTCCTCTTTTGCGCGCTGTTCTCGAAGGGACTTTATTTTTTCTCTTGTCCATTCCTCCCAAACTTCTTTCCGCGCTTTCATGCTAGTCAAAGCTGTGTACCTCGTGTCATCGACTAGCTTGCCGTCTTCAACAAGCTTGTCCCAAGGACTATACGGGTTTATGCCAGAATCGTTCAGTAGGTCTTTGAAAAGTGCTGCAGAATCATCTTCTGACAACTCGAGTCCCCCTGCTCCTTCTGCCCAGTCCTCCATATTACCATCGTCATATTCGCCCTGCTCAAGACCGTATTCTTGACCCATAGCAGCAAGTTGGAAAGCAATGTCATCTTCATTGAATTCAACAGGTTCCTCTGGAGCAGCCTCCTCGGTACGTTGCCGTTTAGTAGCGTTTTCTTCATCCTCGTCATCTGTAACTTCGACTTCTTCGTACTCTGAACTATCTTCATTTTCATCTTGAATTCCTAGCTTGGCATTTACCTCCTTGTTAACAGATCCTGGCATTTCGGCTGCTCCTGGAGCTGATTGCAACTGAAGAGACCTTTTCTCCTCTGTTAATGCCTCGGCTTTCTCCTTAATCCTCTGTTGATCAAGGGTAAGGATTCCTTCCTTCAGTTTCTCCGGTATCCGCCAATAACTCTGATTCTTTTGTGAATTATACACAAATCTTCTTCCGAGCTTGGTGTTGATAAGGAACCATGGCTCACATCCCGGTATTGCGTGTTTAGATTTGGGCCTATCCGTGGGTTGTGGCCTACGATCTCGTTGCTGATCATACCCACCTCTACCACCTCGGTGGACTGGATGGCTTCCTCTGCCTGCTCCAAATTGGGGTTGAGAATTAAAATTATCGGAAGGTACTCTAGCACCTGGTTCTATACTTCTGACGGATTGATATTCGAGAAAGCTAAGAGAAGAATTTATGACGGGACTGAGCGCAGCACTGTGGGGGTTAGATGGTGCAATACCCTGTACTGGATCCACTGGTCGAGTGTACGTGGACAGTTTTGTAGCTGCATTGTAGTAATAGGTATGGCCTGAGATTATATGTCAGTATCGGATCAACAGGATGTGGTCATGTGACCTGAAGACATGTGAATCCGAACACGCCCTGATTCGTGATATTACTGCACAATATGCCCGGGAATGCGGAGGCAAAAGAACATCCTCTAAGAATTATTCATATTGTGGGTACAGCCCACTAGGAGAGTTTCGCATCTTTAGGAGCCACCAGTCCCCGGGAAAGATAGGCTACGTCCATTCCGTACACGAAAGCAAGCAGTAGCAAGCAAAGGCAGCGAGGACCGCGGCTTGGGGACAACTCCTAAGAAACAAGAGAAGGAGTTCACGTCCACAATACACACTGCATCCTAAACAATCTTTATGTACTTGTTTTATACCACGAATCGACAGTATCAAGCTTGTAACATGGATATATGTCGATTCTCAAAGTTTGAAAGAATGAAGGGTGTAGCATAACAACATATACAAGAGAAATTTGAACTGACCTGTAGGAGCTTTGTGCTCAGTCCATCCTGTTGGCAGAGCCGCAGCAGCATTTGGCTGGTTTAACGGCTTATGAGTTGACTTCAACATTTTCTCTGCATATCAATGAGTTGATATAAGGAGTAAAAGTCGATAGTCGTAGCTATACGCGAAGCCAAAACGGTAGTTATGTCACGGGAAATCAGCGTCAAAATTTAAGATGGAATTTTGAAACCTCAGGCAGCAGCACTATGCAGCGCTAGCTTACACGCGTAGCTGCTTGCCTTGGGAAGCTCCAACCTCATCGTAGGCCAGCTTTCAAATACACCACAGCCCTCATCTTCTTCTTTAAACGTTCTCTCTAGCTGCCCTCAAACCGAAGTCAAGTCTACATGAACTGAGAAGCGCAACCAAAGCACCACCACAACCATGTCGAGGAGATACGATTCCCGAGTAGGCTCAACCTAGCTACACATCCTAAACGGGGAGCTAACATATCTGTAGACGACAATCTTCTCACCAGAAGGACGGCTGTATCAAGTCGAATATGCGCTGGAGGCTATCTCCCATGCAGGCACCGCTATTGGTATCTTAGCTAAGGATGGCATCGTCCTCGCAGCTGAGAGGAAGGTCACCAGCAAGCTTCTAGAACAAGACACATCTGCCGAGAAGCTGTACATCTTGAACGAGTATGTGTGATGGGTTCTCTCTTCTTATCCGATGCTGACAAACTGAAGCAACATGATCTGCGCAGTAGCAGGCATGGTCTCCGACGCCAATATCCTCATCAATTATGCTCGTCAAGCCGCACAACGCTATCTCCTAACCTACAACGAAGATATTCCTTGCGAACAACTTGTGCGACGATTATGTGACCTGAAGCAAGGATACACGCAGCATGGTGGCCTTCGTCCTTTTGGTGTTTCATTCATCTATGCCGGTTACGATCCACAAAGACAGTTCCAGCTGTATCAGAGCAACCCCAGCGGAAACTATGGAGGGTGGAAGGCAACGAGCGTGGGTGCGAATAACGCAAGTGCGCAGAGTTTGTTGAAGCAAGATTACAAGGAGGATTGTGATTTGAAAGAGGCATGTGGAATGGCGGTCAAAGTGTTGAGCAAGACGATGGATTCGACCAAGCTAAGCAGCGAGAAGAGTAAGTAGACCCAATAGCCTCACGGAGTATTGACTAATCAATCAATAGTTGAGTTTGCCACGGTAGGCAAGACCAAGGACGGGCGAATCTACCACCACCTCTGGGGCGCAGACGAGATTCAGACATTACTTAAGGAGCATGATCTTGCGAAGGCAGAGGACATAGATGCATAGAATCTCATGAACTCTCGAATTGATTTCGGCGTCGAGGCTTCTGTACAAATACAAAATAAAATGATATGACCAATCACGCGCGATAAAGCGTACAAGTTTCCATCATAATTCTTTGACAACTACCTTATGATCACTAATTCTTAGCGCATTAGCACTGAAGAATATAGTGGCTGCTAGACGAGCAGCTATAGCAGCAGAAATTCATCTAGAAGATGAGGTAAACAAAACCGAACGTAGACTATACTGAAGTACTGTTCAAGTTCTAACAAGTAGGACAGGTTACAGATAAGAAACCAGGATGCCATGACTCTGAAGAAGCCAGAAACTATCCATCTCATTCGACACCTCGGTAGCATGGTAAATATGGGATTGGAAGGATCGCTCACCGGGTGGCAAACGTCTCCACCCCTAGCACAGATATTGGCGCGCCTCTAAAGCCTCTCTTTGAAGAGGGCAGTGCATATGCATAGGCGCAGCAGGGTTCTTATGGGCACCTTGGATAACAAAGATGCGCGACAGGGTCTGGTTCACCGTCAGAAATAGCTGGATATAAGGTGCTAGACGATATTATACTAATGAAAGGAATGAAAAGGAAAGGCCTCGATGACGTAGACTACGGGACGTTGGCATACATACACGCTGGAGAGCCTGCGATTACAGGTGCGATGAAATAAGCTGCATCTAGTTTATGCGTTATGAGATAATGGCACTATTCTAACATCCTTATAGTAAAGTTATGATCAAACTTCATCGCCACTATCGTGATCGCCCAATGTAAATGCGCTCGCGCCATGCCTTTGAGCTTCCTCGTCATCCTTGACCTTTGTGAATCCTTCAATAGTAGCTGGCGAGGGATACGGTATATCGCAAAACTTGTTCCTGAGACGAGGGAAGAATCTCCTATAAGACCAATATGCAATCGTCATACCAAGGATTGAACCAAACGTCACATCATAAACATCATGACGATAATCTTCACACCTGCTAATGGCAATTAGAGCTGCAACCAAAAGTGGTGCAAGCGCTAATAGTCCACGTGCGAGATCTCCTTCTGGTCGAAAGATATGCATCTGCCCAGCAAGAAAAAGAGAGAGGAATCCTAATCCGCTGAAGGCGAAGGAAGAGTGGCCACTAGGAAAGCTTCTCCAGCCGTCTTGAAGGACATGATGATCAATTTGCGTACATACGTCAATATTCACAAGAGCATGCTGAGCAGTTCCGTCTCTAGGCTGGCACCTTGAGATGAGATCCGGACGTGGCCTGCCCACTGCGTTCTTGACGAGGTCCGTAACGAAAGAGGTCAATAAGAGCCTGCAGAGGGTTAGACTGACTTCGTTGATAACTTGGAGCGATAGTCACCCAATCAAGAATCCTAATACTGTTACGTGGGTCTTGTGCAAAGCGGATTTGGAAACGGCAATCCAAATAACCATCACAACCAGGGGTATTCCACCAGCATAAAGAAAGAGCCAAGCTGATAGTTATTAGAAGGGAGCAAATTTTCAGGAAAGAAGCTTACAAAGTGGTACTCTCTCGATCAGCGCATGTGGGTATTGCAAGTTGATATTGTCCAATGTGAACATGCGGTGAAAAGGTTCCACAAGGAACTCAAGCTGTAGATGTTGGCAGGTGGTATAGTATTCCCCGAAACTGGGAACAACATACCAGTATATATGCAACCGCAAGGAGAACCAAGCCCATATAATCTGGAGCGTACGTTCTCTGCCAGAACCGTACAACTGAACCGATCCAGCCTGACTTGGTGGCGAGGCCACTATCACGTCGACCATTCGGTACAGGCATTTTGACTCGATTGATGAGAGCAGATCAAAATTACATGCCGAGGGAAGTAGATATATCAACGGTCAAGGCTGATCGTAGAGAAAGTCATGGTCTTGGAGATATCTTGTCTTCTGACTGAGGCACCCAGGTAGATGGAGCCTGACGTCGTCGGGTGCCACTTTAGCGCAGCCTTGTCTCTCTCTTCGGCTGTTTCCGTACATCTCTGTCGGCTGTCGTCGCGTTGAAGCTTGAGTTGAACCTCATCAACAACTTGGTCTTCACGTCAACCACCAAGTTCGCGCTGCGGTTGAGGCCGTTACCACACATAACCGACCTGTCTACTGTTAAATCCCCAGCGATGACCGAACAGCAGCAGCCAAACGCGCTCGCAGCTGCATTTCCTAGTCCACCACCTTTCTACCAACACTTTACATCAGAGAACCTCGACCGTATCGCTGCTCTACGTGCCGAGAAGGACCTCAAAGCTTCGTCTTCTAAATCCTCTCCCAGGGATGGCCAGCCTTTGGCTAAGCAGTCAAAGCCACCCTTGAGGCTCTTTGACCTTCCCCCCGAATTGCGCTTTCTTCAACCGCCAGAGCCTCCTACGGAAGGGATATATAGGAACTTTGGTGATGTATATAACGTAAGTGTCTAGTTGGTAGTATTACGTATGCTTGAAACGGATCTTGAAATGTGCTGACAGTCTACCTCGACAGCTCAACGAGGCTCTACCCTCATTGGCGGAACAAGGGATCGCACAGCTATACACACCACCCAGTACACCCAGCAGCGATGGTTCCGAATCGCACTTTGACCGAGCCTTGATCCTGAAACGGCTAGCAAAATCTCTGCTCCTCAATTTTCTCGAACTCATGGGTATCATGAGCGCCAACCCCGAGCAATATGCTGAAAAGATTCAAGATCTCAGGACGCTGTTTATAAATTTCCACCATCTCCTGAACGAATATCGACCACATCAAGCAAGAGAAAGTTTGATACTAATGATGGAGGCGCAATTGGCTAGGTCTAAGAGCGAGACTGAGGGCATTGAGAAGATGAAGGGCAAGGTCGAAAAACTATTGACTGGGTTGGGGCAGGCGAAGCTTGCCAACGAAGCAGGCAAGGGACAGGAAAATATAGAGGAGACTGATAGTGACACGGAAGAAAAGGCCGTGTGGGATGAGTTGGACAAAGAGTTTAGTTGACGGGTTGAGATTCAAGCATATACCCACATAGAACTGGCATGTTATCTCTGGATATAGTGTTTCGAGGCGTTAATATCAGCAACCTGGGCAGCACTAGACAGCCTGCAATCAAGGACATGTTACACCAAGATGCCCATCTCACTGTATTGATGCCAGAGGATGTATAGAATTTTACCCATCGTCCCCGCCATATCATAAAATCATCCGAACCGCCACCGCGTACTCGACAAACAGACGCCCTCAAACCCCTCTCCAGCCCGCGCCATCGCCTCCCGCAGGCCCAACCGGCTCGCAGCCCCTCTACATGACAACGCACGGAATAGGGATGCAGCAGCACTCGTACCCATCGCACTCGATACACTTTGTGCCCGCAGGCTTCACGACCGACGACGCGACCGACGACGCGGCCGACGAGCCCGGGCCGTTGCGGTCCGCGAGGCAGGGGCGCGCGGCGCTGCACATTGCGATGCGGGCCTTGGAGCCGTCAGTAGGGGAGTAGGGGAGATGAGACGCGGAAGGAGGAGGATGGGCATGGGAGCGAGTAGGGCATACGCACTGCGCGATTGGTTTTCGACTGCAGGATCGGGATCGGTTGCTTGGTTGATTGATTGATTGATTGCCTGGCGTTGTTCTGCCGTGCGGGATGGCGGATTGCTGATGGTTTTGTTCCTGTGAAGCGTTCGCTCGGTCTGGAGGCTGGGAGGTATTTATTCACATCCCCACACCCCAGCATCCCTGGTTTCAAGATCCTGAGCTGGACTGAGCGGAGTGGAGCGATGACGTAGACCGTTGTGATTGGCGCGAGGCTGTGGCTTGGGCCATGTTTGTGCGGAACCTGGGCGCTGCTTTTATATACGAATAGACGGTCACGTGCAAGAGGGAGAGGCCAGTACGTGTGGCTTCTGTTGTCGTGATGTGGCAGTTGCAATGCTGGGCATTGTTGAAAGTTGCAAAGGTGTACGTTCAGTTTTGAACTTGGCCTAGGTGTTCGCCTGTCATGAATTATCTCATCTAAACTTCATCTTCCCAACCATGCCAAGCATAGCGTCCAACAAAAGTCTATCATCTGCAGTAATTGTCTCAATGTCGTCTCTACCTTTCAGCCCAAAAGGCCTCAGCTCAGCATCACAGACAGTCGATGGATCAGGCAAAATGCCAGTTTGGAAATATCTTCGGACGGCTTTTGCTTTGCAGACTGAGGGGGCAGTGAGGGATGTATGCTGTATTAAAGATGGGTTTGTCAGCTGTGGAAATCAAAGACTGGATTAGGAAGGGGACTGGTCCAGCAAGCGAGTGAAGCGAGGATAGGGGATTTAGGGGAGGATTTCCAAAAGGAAGTCTCTATCGCAGCACCAAACAAGACTACACAAGCACATAGTAAAGAAAGGGAATAGAATCCAACCAAAACAGCAAAACCTACCCCTTCAGAATCCTGTTGTAGGACAACAGAACCAGGAAAAGCGCTAGACATTTTGATGGCACTACGATATGTTAGTGTATAGAGACTGGACCCTGATCAAGGTAGCGATAACGGAGGGGTAGGAAAGACGGGAGAAAAAGTGAAAGAAAAATAACTTACCTTCGTAATGGCGTGACGGGATCGAGGGTATTTCCAATCCAAAGGAGTGGATGGGATGTGTTTGCGCTGAATGGACCTTTTAATTGTAGAATGTTAGTGCAAAGTGTAATAGATGGGAAGTGAGGGTCTTGGCTGTAGTGTGTGATAAATGAGAAAGTAAGAATTTTGATTGCAGTGCACCCAATAGGGATGGGAAGAAAATAGAAGGAGGAGGAGGAGGAAGAGGAGAACAACATATAAATAGAGAAGGGAGACAAGAAAAGAAAATAGGACAAAACATACCATCAAACCTCCACTTCGCAACCGTCTTCCAACCCACACAGCCTAACCTCAAGCCTGCCCAATAATCGCCAATCGTACTACTCGTATTCCTCAACTGCATCCAATACTCCCTAAATCCGTCCTCATCCACCATTCCTAGATCCTTTGCATCTGTGCAGAGAATGGCGTTGGTAGCATCATCTTCATGACCATAGAGTCGTTCTCCCTTACAATTCCCTCCATTGCCATGCTCGCCGAGCGGACACGAGATGTGTCTTCCAGACTGCTTGAAGTCTGCCATGACCGTGCCGTTTCCGGCTGCGAGATCGGCGAGGACGGTGGCAAAGAGAGGGAAGAAGAAGACCGGCTGGTACATTGCGATTCGGATTATGAGCATGAGGTCGCTCCAGGTGACGACTTCTGGACCGCGGGTGGGCGACGAGGGCACTGCGAGAGGGGATTTGTAGAGAGAGTCGAGGATGGATTCGTACGCGTTGAGGATTGCCGAGGGGCCGGAGGGGTGGTAGAATGGGCACACGGAAGGCCCCGCCATGGAGCAGTAGCTTGTGAAGCGGTCGAGGATAGCGTCGGCGTCGAGGATGCTACTGAAGGGAGTTGTGTGGTAGTAGTTTTCAGCGTCGACGACGCCGTCAAGAACGGCGCGGGAGATGCGAGTTGGGTACATTGAGGCGAAGGTTGCGCCGAGGAGGGTGCCGTAGGACCAGCCCCAATAGATAAGCTTCTCCTCGGTTTTGGCGAAGGTCAGCGAGGAGGGGCCTTCTTGGAGATTGCGCCATTCGCCGTGGCGTTCGATGATTTGGATCATGTCCTCTACAACAGGTGTTGTGTTGATGTGTTGACCTAGAACTTCTTTGTTGCCATCGTTTGGGAAGCCCGTAGCTGCTGAACAACCGTCTGCGAAAGCACCCCATCTTTGCCAGTTCATCGTAAGGGAATCTTTGGAACTTCCCAGGATTCCTTCGGCTTCGGCTTGGAGATACCAATTGTATCTGGAGAAAGAGTCTGGGAAACATGACAGGTTCGGAGTTGTGTTGTTGATACCACGAGGATCAAAGCCGACGATATCGAAATATTTCGCGTCTGATTCTGTTGCGGAGCTGGGAGGCAATTCAGAATCGACGATTGTTTGGATGCTGTGCCCTAGGCTTAAGACTCTTTCTATTCCAGAACCACCAGGACCACCTAGAAAAGTCAGATTGCTTTGATCATGGATCCACAGATTGCCTCTCTAGCTATATAGATTGTTTCTGTCACAGATTACACATACCTGGGTTAAGCAAGACAGGACCACCATATCTAGGGTCAGATACTGGCACCTTGGCTGGGAGTCGTGTAAGAGCAACGGCAATCTTTCTACCATCCGGTCTGCTATAATCCATAGGTACTTCGAGTCTTGCACATTGGAAGCCATCAAAGCAATCATGGTATATCATTTCCTTGGTCGGGGTTACCTGGGACGGTTAGCAGAGTGGTTAGCAGAGATATGGGGTAAAGGAAGGAGAATGGATGTACATCTTGCCATTGGAAAGCTTTCCGAACGACACCGACATCTGGCTGAGGTCCGGGTTGGAGATTACAATCGCTGGTGATGCCGCATAGTGTAGGAGGGCTGGATAAGAAGCACAGAGCGGATACAGCAGCAGTTGCAGCGACGGCGATGCGACGTATCCTGGCATTGCGAGGTCTGTTGGCCTCGTCGATAGCGGCAGGCGCAGCTCCATAGACCAGAGCCTTGTCGGCCATGATAAGGCTTCTACGACTATACAGAAGGATACAGCGACAGCGACAGCGAGAGCAGCGACAGCGACAGCGACAGCGACAGCAAAGAGAGTGCGCTACGATAAAAGATCCAAAGCCCACGGATCAATCACAAGACCTATCCTGTCCTCCCGACCGGCCGACCAAACAAGACTGACTCCGTTACAAACGACGGTCACCGGGCGTCCCCCAGACTTGCTGAAGGAGAAGGCCGTGTCGCACAAAAACCAGGGGTTTTCCCGATTAGCCCGGCCGGCCCGCGATAACAAAAAGTGGAACCGCACACCCGTCCGTGCACCCAAGCTATCTATCGCTCGTATCGCTCGTATCGCTCGTGCCGAATGCTATCTATCTTTGCGTGCTGGACAGGGCCTGGTTGCATTGATCGATCCTAAAGCCATCCACAGTGTATAGATTCCAAGCTGCAATTCACCCCCCTAAACACATAACATCATTGCCATCATAGCCATCATTCATTATTATTATTCTACATTGTCGTCAAGCATTACTTGGTGTCAAGGCAACCTTAACTCCATTACCACTCGACAGAGTTAAGGCTAATCCTTCCACCCACTCCGTTGGATCCCTATTCTCCAAAGCCCGAAACTCCTGAAGCAATCTCACAATCGTATAACTCGCCTCGGTCAGCGCAAATTGCTGGCCAACACATATCCTCGGCCCGCCATTGAATGGGAGGTAGCCCCATCCAGGTCTTAATGCCTCCCACCTTTCAGGCTTGAATTCACCGGCGTCTTCGCCGTATATATCCGTTCGGCGGTGCGTGCTGTAGATGGAATAGCTGACAGCGCTACCTTTGGGGATGAATACCGGTGAGAGACCGTCGGGCCCACCGCCTAGAGGGATGGTTGTGTTTTTGTTGGAAAAGCGAGCATTAGCTGGAACGGATGGATAGAGGCGAAGTGCTATGCCTGTTAATAGGGGTACACAAATGGTAGAATAGTAGATCCAACTGACTTTCGTTTAGGAAATATCTCAGGTATGTTAGATTCCTCAGCGTCTCGTAGTTTGGCTTCTCACCATTCAGCTGATCCACTTCGGCCCTTAGCTTATTCCAGATATCGGGTCTGCGTGCCAAAACGTGAAAGCAGTTGCTCAGGACACCAGCGGTTGTGTCTCGGCCAGCCAGGAGAATATTCAAGAGTTCAGACCTAAGTTGGACAGGATCATTTGTTGCTTTGGCTAGTTCATTCAAGAAGACATATCTCTCAGGCTCGCCATCAGCGGGTCCCTCCTTAGCATCCAGACTTCGCCGAATCTCCAATGCCTTGAATACATACTTGTCGACAAAGCTATGAACCCTCTTGCATGCCCTATCAAATTCGGCGTTTTTATAGAACATGATGAACAACCCGAGTCGGATACGTTCGTTCAGCTGAGTTTGGGCATAATCGAATGCAGTGGCGAATAGTTGTTGCTCAGAGCCCTCAGGGCCGCCAAGAGTATTGGCAGACTCACCAAAAAGAAACTCGGTGGCGCTGTCGAAAGTTAATTGAAAGAATAGTGTTTGAAGGTCGATTGTAGAACCGTCGCGAGGAATCTTGGTAATGAAGCGCCGGATATGAATCTCGAATGCATCAAGGTCAGCAACCTGAGTCTTCGTAAAACTGGGTCGGACGAGGGCCTGGAAAATGATTAGACTAGCCATCGTGGCATTGGAGGTTGGCATACCCTTGAATGCTCCCAACGTGCGCCATCAGTGGTAAATATTCCACTACCTAAAAGCTGCCCAAAGGCAATAATTCTACGACCAATGCCAAAGTCCTTGAAGTTGGTCACCAAAACAGCTTTGATATTCTCTGGTTCATTCGTGACGAGAATCTTTCTGCCCATCACAGAAATTGTCCACGTGTGCCCAAATTCTCTGAAACGGTCCAAGTTACCACCAAGTATTGCCCTGTCTTTGGCTCGTTGAACTTGTTGTTTATAGAGCCCCCAGCCGATAATGCGCTCTGATTGAGGTATCGCTTTAGGAGGCTTGCATCCATGTACTTTTGAGAAGCGATGATCTTGGATCTTTGAGATTATCGTGGTGATGATGAAGTATGTGATAAGGGACACAAAGCCCGCGAGAGCATAGGCATATTGGGCCATATCAAGGTGCATGTACTCAGTAGAAGTTGGAGAGGGAATATAGCTCATGAGCGGTATTTAGAGACGCACTGTAGAGATCTTAAGATGCCTGAGAGGACGACGAGGGAAGTCGGTACGGCATAGGCGACAGCACCTCCAGACGACGAAGTCCAGGGTGTCTAGGATGTCGGGGGGCGAGCGACGAAGGACGGCCGTCTTTAAGGAAGGTGGTTTTCGGACATGGGAAATACTGATGGAAATACTGATCAAACCTTATCAGCCTTCGTGTACTCGTACACCGTACCTCGGGCGCCGGGCTTTGCGCCTCTTATACGTTTGCACACTGTACAGCATCAAGCCTTCCGTCCCGGCTTGACGAGGTGCAGTCTGCAGTGGGCGGTTGCTCATATACGAAGTCGCCTTTAACCAGCAAATGGCTGTTTCGGACGACCATATACGATACTCCGCAAGAAGGCCGCGAAGGCGGTAGATGGTAGCCACTCTGCGTATCCACCTGGTGTAGCCAATATCCGTCCATTTTCGGCATTGCAGGGGTCGGCATTCCCCAGCAATGCCCAGCAATGCCCAGCAGTGCTCGTCGGCAGTTCACAAGTATCTGGCCGCTTCGGCACCATTGGTCGCTTCGTTTGACTGACGGAGCAACTCAGAGTCCGTGTCTATACGAGTTACGAATCACGAGTTACCTTGCCATTGGGGAGTTAAACGACACTTCGTGGGATCGGGATATACACTTCGAGAACCTCCGTACCCAATGCAGACAAGACACAGTAAAGCAGTCTCTAATTACATTTTGACATCCTGATGGAGATGTAGATGGCTGGATTGGCACGTGCATGCTTTGGCCTGGGGAGGTGTCTATGCCACGTGACACGACAGCCACAGCTAAGCCACAGTCGAGGGGCTCGTGCTGTCACTTGTCGGTTAGCTGCTCTGGCACGTCTCGCGACGGGACAACAGGACAGCAGGACGACGCAATTGTTCCCTGAGAGGTAACCAGGCGCAGACTCAGTCAATCCTGATCCACCTCTACAATGTCTTCTTCGCAGCTTGCCACCGTTTCAGCATTTGTTGAAGGGGCTCCTCCTGGAGAAGTACCTCTCCTCCTCCGACCTCGTTTCGACAGGTACTAACCTCCTTCGAGCTCGCAGATGTTATTGCTGGTACGCGCAAGACTCTAGATGCGACTCCTCTGTAGACTAACACCGTTGCAGATATCAGGGCTCTGACGGAGCCAAGCGTCATAACGCAGCTTGGTCCAGCGTTTGAGAAATACAATGAAGAGCAATTTGCGACGGTCAAGTTGCCAGGATCCAGCCAATACGTCAGTCTCTAGCGTCAACCATATATCCTTCTACGCATACCAGCTAACCCTTGATTCTAGGTCCTCGTCAGCTCACATAATTCTCTCGATGACGGGCGATATTACGACGTTGAGAGCTCTTCGAGCTTCGCGTTCGACCATACCACACAGGTAGCTCGAAAGTTCTATCACGGCATGGGGAATCCTGTCACTGATTATCGATATAGAAAGCTAGTTCTGTACAGAGCCACGTGCTCGAGAGCAGTCAGTTAGATCTAGTGTACGCCTTGCTGGATTTCTTTCAAGAGCAGCGCTGATCGTATTAGGAAATCACTGCTAAAAGGCCTCTCTACGCACGTACAAGAACATTACCCTAATGCATCGTATGGCGTATACCCAATCGAAGGCGATTCAAAGATTGCAATTTTGCTAGTTGCAAATAAATACAGCCCAAGTAACTTCTGGTTGGTCTTGCCTTCTTCCTCTGTTCTTGCTTTGACTGACTGACACGTGTAGGAACGGTCGCTGGCGTTCGCTCTACATATACTCACCCTCATCTTCCTCCCTTTCTGGCAATATTAAAGTCGACGTCCATTATTACGAAGATGGAAATGTTCGACTACTCACCAACAAGCCTGTTTCCTTATCCATATCCTCCGCTTCCGCCTCCGCTACCACAATCGTCCGCGAGATTTCCCTGGCAGAAAAGAAATACCAGGAAGAATTGAATAAAGGGTTTAACAACTTGAGTGAGGGAGCATTTAAGGGACTTAGGAGGCAATTGCCGATTACAAGACAAAAGATTGAGTGGGATAAGATTGCAGGTTATAGGTTGGGCCAAGACATCGGCGGCGGAAGCTCCAGAAGATAGATATTTAAAGACATGTCGAAATACGAAGGTTATGAACAGCTGCAATGAAAAGAACCCGAAGCCGTGAACAAAAATTTGTCACGTGAGAGCAACGTCGTGGGTCCTCGACCACGTGCAGAAAAAGCACATCAAGCAGCAAGTGAACATCAAAACAATCCGAAAGAGCCGAAAGATCCGAGGAAAGAAAAGGAGACTGAATAAATTTGCCGGAATAGCTCTTCAAGTTTTCCACCGAGTTTCTCGTCTATAGGAAGTATCGTTGCAGTCCTTACGGCAAGTCTTAGCGGAGATGAAATTGAGGCTCTCATGTAACCTATAAGGCCAGGCCAAAGACAGCTTTAAAGTCGGTTTGTACAAGTACATTCTGATACATATATAGCCGCGACAAAGCAGCCAGGCTTGACACGTGACCACAGAGCTCCACTTGGAGGACTAGCCATTTCAACTTTAGTCGTTTTATAGAGAATACCATCTTTGCCCGTATCAACTGCCTTATTTCACCCGTTCAGTAACGAGGCCCAGACAGCCGCCTGCTTGTGCGGGTTCCGGCGGCCCTTTCGTTCCATGGCTATGCGCTATGTCAAAGACAGCTAGATTTGGATAGGCACCAACGCTGGAAAGAAGGGTGAATTGTTACTGGAATTAATGGCACCATCGTTGCCTCTTATTATCTGTTGATGGGCCGATGGTGCAGTAAGGGCACACTCGACACGGGATGCCCGAGATTGATCGAACCCAACCAATTGAAAACTGCAGTGTCTTGATTACTCATTAGCATGTGCTCTGTGCGGATTCGATTGCTGTAATAGGTAGCGCTTACGCTTGCCCAGGGGTTGTTGGGATCCGAGGTAGGTGCCGAACTAAATCCAAATTCGCCCAAACTTATCTGTCTGGAACGATTGTGACTTTATCCGTCTGGCTTTGATCCGTCTCGCAACACTATTTCCTTTACACTCATTCTACTGCCTGTCGCATTGCCCGGGCCACGTTGAGATTCCATTTGCGATTGATTTGTTAATAACGACTGCACGACTTCTCGAGTACAGCGCAGAAAGCCAACCGATACTCCCAACATGTCGAAAGAATTTACATACGCCGAGGTCTCGGCGCACTCGACCAAGAAGGACCTGTATATGGTCATCCACGACAAGGTGTACGATACGACAGCCTTCGTAGACGAGCACCCGTAAGTTATGATCTCTCCATTTGTGCGTTCATGAACTTGCCGGAGCCTCGATAAGGGGCGCGCGGCCCATTGTTGCATCCCCGCCAATCCACGAGTGGGAGCGCAGCGAGATCCGAATACCTGAGATCCGAATGCCATCTTCAAGCCGCGCGATGTGGCTAGACACTACAAACTCAACTATCAATGAGTCTATGTGGGCGGACTGGCCACCGGCAGGCTGAACATCTGGAGGCTGGGGAGGCGGATGACATCTTCCTAATTTCGTCGGTCTCGATCATGTCAGTGAATACAAGCTAACGTTATGACCTGCTAGTGGAGGAGAGGAAGTTTTGCTGGATGTTGGCGGACTAGATGGCACCGAGGCTTTCGAAGATGTTGGACACAGTGACGAAGCAAGAGAGATTCTGGAAGGACTGCTCGTTGGAACTTTGAAGCGTGTTGTATGTGCAGTTGCCCCGCTGCAGATTAACAACAGATACTGACGTGAATTTTGCAGGAGGGCGACCCAGCACCAAAGCGCATAACAGGGTATTCCGATAATACGTCGTCTGCTCAAGCAACCGGATTGGGCATCGGTCTCTACGGGTTCATTCTTGTCGGTGGTGCTATAGCTTTCGGTGTTTACAAGTACCTACAAAGCCAGGAGGCCCAGGCCCAGGCATAAGAGATCTATCAGGTTCAATTGGATGACGCATTGGGAATCTGCGGTGATGGGTAACGGTGGTGAAGGTGCATTTGGCTTCCAACAATCTCAAGCTTCAGAGGGGCGGTGGCACGCACATTTGATGCATCTTCTTCAGGTAGTCTAATATATTGTGTCAATTTGGCGAGGCGTTATGTCTCGGCATCTTCAGTAGAATCCCGTTTCTGAGCTCGGGACGGTCTCATCAATTATTGCGTTCTAACCTGAGGAGTCTGAGCTCTACTCGGCGCTTAGAATCCATGCGCCACTCCGTGTTTGGTTATCGACCAGTCTGCCGTCACTCAGCTTCCATAAGAGCTGTCTTGTCAGGTTCTGCTGACACGAGAACCGATTCTGACAGCACAGCACATCACAGCATAGACACTTTTACTTTGCTCTTGCAGTAGGCATTATACCTGTTGTTACTTGGCTCGATATGAAAAATCGAAGGCCGGTGTATGTACGGCTGTCCCGCTGATCGAAAGCCACCCATTGTCGGGGCATATTGCCCTCCAAATAGTCTAGGTGACCAAGGGGCAAAACAAGGGTTGTAGACTCGGTACATCACACAGTAAGGCACGTGAGCTCGAAGGCGGCGGGCTGCACAGCCACGAGCTCGAAATCCGCGTAATACGGTGACGTGCCATGAACCAGTGTGCATCCTTATTTTTAAGCTCCAGCCCCGCTAAAGCGAGCTTCCAAGCGCTGCGCTGCGACCACGACAAGGCCACCACGTTCTGTACCTTATCCGTCCTCCTCTCCATCCCATTCTCAAGCGGTGCGCTCTCCACCCTCCACCCCCAGACACGCTCTCTACCTTCGTCACAATGTTCCGAGCGCAGCAGAATGCGTTTGACGATCTCGTCGGTAAGTCATGTGCCGCCGACCGGTGGCTGTTGGAGGCTGCGGCCTTCTGGACCAGAGTACTGACGTGTGCACCTTTAGCCAAGGCGACGGACGAGAACCTGACATCCGAGAACTGGGAGTATATCATGGACGTTTGCGATAAAGTGACCGGAGAGGAAAGCGGCGGGAAGGATGTCGTGGCGAGTTTGATCAAGAGGCTGGCACATAGGAACGCGAATGTTCAACTTTATACCCTGGAGGTGAGGATAGCTCGGAGATCCCGGAGACATGCCTGTACTGACCCTACCTCTCCAGCTGGCGAATGCTTTAAGCCAGAACTGCGAGGCCAAGATGCATCGCGAGTTAGCCTCGAGAGCCTTCACAGACGCCATGTTACGCTTGGCAAACGACCGAAACACACACCAGCAGGTCAAGGCAAAGATATTAGAGCGCATGCAGGAGTGGGCAGAAATGTTCAAGAAGGATCCGGATCTTGGGATAATGAACGACCAATACCACAAACTCAAGAGCCAGAACCCGAACCTACACCCCCCATCAGCACCTTCGAAGAGCAGACTCACAGATGTGGATCGCAGGAAGGAGGAGGAAGAGCTACAGATGGCATTGAAGCTCTCGATCCAGGATAAGGCTACGCAAGCACAGGCAAAGATCTCGCAACAATCCACGCCTGCGGGAGGTCCATCCCAAACCCAAGCTGCTGCTGGCCCACAGCCAGTTCCATCTGGCACCACAGCCGCAACCGTATCACGTGTGCGAGCACTTTTTGACTTTGCGCCTTCCGAACCGGGAGAGTTGCAATTCCGAAAGGGCGATGTAATTGCGGTTCTGGAGTCCGTGTACAAGGATTGGTGGAAGGGGTCGCTGCGTGGCCAAACCGGCATTTTCCCTCTAAACTACGTCGAGAAGCTGTCAGATCCTACCCCAGAAGAATTACAACGAGAGGCTCAAATGGAGTCCGAGGTTTTTGCAGAGATTAAGAATGTCGAGAAACTCTTGACACTGCTGAGTACGTCGAGCTCGGAACTGAGGGGGGAAGACAATGAAGAGATAACGGTACTTAATCGGTCGGCGTTTATGCCTTGCAATGCTGACTTCTCTAGAAACTTTACCACTCTACCCTTGCAATACGCCCTAAGCTTATTGAACTGATTGGGAAGTATTCGCAAAAGAAAGGTATGAGATTTTCCCCTACCGAGGTTAAAATGCCAACTAACACTGGCTAGACGACTTCACTCAGTTGAATGAAAAGTTTATCAAAGCTCGTAGAGATTATGAGAGCTTACTAGAGTCATCCATGTCGCAACCTCTACAGGCGTCTTATGGATATGGTCGTCCTGGCCAAGTGCCTCAGCAGTATGGTGGATATCCACCTCAGAATTACCCATCTCAAAGTGCTCCACCTCAACATTACCCACCTCAGAATGCTCCACCTCAGCAAGACCCTCAAAGATACTACACACCTAATGCACAAGGTATATAGATCCGATCCATAGAATCTTCTTAGAATACATGTTAAGTGGTCTCAAGAACAATACCCACCGCAACCCGCGTCACCACAAGGCTACCCTCCACGCAATGGACCAGCTCCATTCCACATCATTACTGGCCAAGAGCAACCGCCCCAGCAATCAAACTACCCCCAGAGAGATCCCACACCACGTATCCCTTCGGCTTCTAAACCGCCTCCTCTCCAAACAAGTTCCCCCCCACCAACACAATATGCAATTCAGGCCCAGACTGGTCACCGACCCCAGAGTACCTACGCCAACCCCCAGGAACTCGCCAGCACGACGTACGATCCGCCATCGGCCACCATACCCGCCTCTGCTTACAGCTCATCCGCCTACTCGCAAGAGGACCCATACTCGGCTGTCGGACCGGCCACACAGCAGCTCCCACCTAACCAGCAGCAGCAACAATACGCCGCCTACGCTCCTCCGCTGCAGCCACCCCAGCTCCAACCATCCCATGAGCCTCCCGCGCCGCCTGGCCAGATCCCAAGCCCCACGCAGCCCAACGCGGGCTATCCAGCAACACCCCACGACGCACGACAGACGCTGCCAAGCCAGGGCCAGTACAAGCCTTACCACCGGCCAGGGGCGTCGGACGGAAGCGCAGGCGGGGGAGGTGCCAGTGCCCCTCCCGGCGGACCAGCGGACTTTTACAGACAGAGCGCGGCGTATTGATTATCAGGGCGACGGGACGGGGGCTTACAGGGCAGCCTCGGGGCTGGGATCTCGCGATGGGGGGCGCTGGCCATTTCTGTAGCATAGTATTCCGGGCTGGGCGTTGCGTGGCACTAGCGCATGGCTGTTTCAATCTAGACGATATCACGCGGCACTGCTGTATTACTCGTGATGACTTGACTGTGAATGCCTGATCTGTACGCACGGCCAAGCCGCCGTCCCCGCCGTACCCCTACCCCACAGCCTCCCCGAGCACGCGCCACCTGCCGCCTGCCGCCTCCTATCCCCGCACGCAGCTAGTGCTGCAGGGCATCTTCAAACAGAAGCCTCAGCTGCTCCCGCTCCTCGCCCGCCTCCTCTGCGAGCCCGGGCGCAAGCATCAGCACCCTCCTCTGCGGGATGGTCCCTTCGACCAGGCCGTCGATATGCTCCCTCCCGAACCCGAGGTCCCGCAGGCCCCTGGGCTGGTCACCCAGCCGCTCGAGGAAGCCCGACAGGGCCTCGCTGAGCACTTCCCCCGCACTCTCCCGGCTGACGTTGCTCACGTCGACGCCGAAGGCTTCCGCGGCGGCCAGGTGCCGTTCGGGATTCGAGGCACCGGTAAACCTGAACACCGCGGGGGCCGACACTGCAACAGAGACGCCGTGGGGAATGAGCGGCCCTTGGGTTTGATAGCCTGCGTGCTTATAGCCAGGGTTCTGACCTGAGATGGGATAGGACATGCCTGGTCACGTGGTATGAGCATAATATAACCCTGGGGTCTATCTGACGCCACAGTGGGACGTGCTCAAGGAGACAAGCAGTCGAGACGGGATTCCAGATGGCTCGTCAAGCTTACGAAACAGAAAGCTCTCAACAATGGTGGAACGCTACCACTCGGCATCCACTTGAGTCTTATAAACGGCCTTGCCAATAAAAGTCAACGATAGGAATTTCGGGCTACGACGCTGGATAGGATCCGGCGATACATCCACCTGTTCGGAGAAGGGTGCGGCTACGGTCAAAACCAGAGGTTATCAAAAAGAGGGAGACACCTCCGCATGGTAGCAAGGTTACGTGGTCAACCCAACAGAAAGAAAGCAAGACTTACCATGGCACAAGTGTACGCCGGCATTTCCAAAGCCCACACCAGCCAGCGTCGCCGCCAATAGCATTTCGCTCTGCGCCTCATGATCATCCGGATCCCTCACTGCTCTCGGTAGATACTTAACCGTCGACCTCAACGCCTGCAACGAAAACACATCGCTGATAGGATTGGCACCCTGGTATGCTGGCCTGTTGATCGGGTTCGCCGGCCTTGGGATCCGCTCGAAATACGGAATCGCAGTCCAACTCTCCAGGCTGTGGCACAACACGTCGAGTCCAGAGCTAGAGTGCACAGCTGAGGGCATCGTTCGTGTGTTCAGCGGGTCACATATCCCGAGGGTGGGCTTCAGAGCTCGGTGGGCAATCCCGGTCTTCGCTCGAGCCGAGGCCAAATCAAAGATCGCCGAGCCAGTCGTCTCGCTTCCCGTGCCAGCCGTGGTGGGAACGGCAATGAGAGGCTTGAGAGGCTTATCGATGGGAAGGCCTTTGCCTAAAGGAGCATTGACAAAGTCCAAGAAATCGGCTTCGGGATAGCAGGTGTAAAGGTTCATGAGCTTCGCCGTGTCAATAACAGATCCGCCACCGACAGCCAAGAATGCATCAGGGGCGTAAGGCTGTGCAAAGGCGATAGCGTCCTTGATACTATTTCGCTTCGGTTAGCAATCTGAGCTCAAGATACCCCAATGCAGGCACGAAGCCGGCGTCAGAGATGTAGGCGGAGCACGTACGAAGAGTCCTTTGGCTCAACACGAGCTCCATCATAAACAATATACTCAATCCCCTCTCTGCCTAAGCCCTCCTCGACCTGCTTCATGGCATTCAAGTTCCTAACAATCTTATCCGTCACCACACACACTCTCTTGGCGCCGAGATTCTTAAAGTCCATCCCAACTTCCTTCGTCACGCCCGGTCCAAAGCGGATCGAAGAGGCTGCCATCTCAAACGCATATTCCTTCTGTCGGGAGGGATCCACAGGCGTGGCATAGTTTCGCTGCAGATTTCGCTTGGCGTGCGAGAGGAGATTGCTGGAGGGCTTGTGGTGGTGGTGATGGCTCGGATTGCCGTGGCACGGACACGAAGGTGGGTGTGTGTACTGGACAGCGCGGAGGAGGTTCATTGCCCGTACTGCCCTCTGGGATGGATGCGTCAACTGGTGTTCCATGCCCAACTCCGAGAAAGAGAAGGGGACCGACTCACTGTAGGTGCAACTCGAACTGCTGAGACCATCTTATAAGCCGGACTTCAAACGACAGCACAATTGAGCTTCAGTCGTTCGATAAGGCTTGTTCCTGTGCTGTTCAGAGCTCCTGTGCAGCTCCAAGATGCGAGGAGTAGAAGATGCGAAGAGTAGAGGATGCAAGCAAGACAACAGCCAGTACTGAATCCATGGCCTTTCCAGGACTATTTGGGGGAGACTTACGGTGTAGCTCCGGGCAGCTTCTCCAAAATATGCGGGGTTGCCGCCGGAATGCGATCCTGGGGAAGCCACCCCGCTGCCGAAACCGCTGAAAGTTACCGAGAGCCGATGGCCAACGAACTACAGGCTATTATTATCTCACATTTCACACATTACGGCCCCCCTTTCTTATTGATGATTTGAGATTTTCGGTCATTTCTTCTCGTTGGGTCTTTGACTCAGCAAAGCACGGAGAGATCTAGTCGTACATATGAACTTGCAGATAGGCTGCCGCCGTCCACAGATAGCGTCGCCCTCTCTCGTCGGCAACCTGCAACCTGCAGTACAGTTGTGTTTGAAAGAAACAGGAATAGCCTAGCGCTATGCATTCGACACCTTGGTCGGCAAACAACTAAAACCCAGAGCCATTAGGGCATGGAGTTGCCGTGCCTCAGAACTCCAAACGCCCTTTCGTACATACAGGCCTATAACAAACAAAGCCGCTCCATTACTACTACCACATATCATCATCGCCGTCTTGATGAGTCCTTGTCTCCGATGATCTGTAGGGATAAAACTCCTGGCCTTGTCGACCATATTGGGTTTGTGCTCCGTATGACTTATCTCCGCTGTGTTGGGAAGCACGAGATTGTGGCCGACTAGATCCCTGCCCATGGGAAGAGTTGTCATCCTGGTGATCATAATCATAAATTTGGGAATCGTCTACATATGTCACACCTTCTGCAGGCTGCTGTTGCTGCTGCTGTTGCTGCTGCTGCTCTGGTTCCCCACTGGCGTAATCTGCAAGACCCTGGAAGTGTTAAAATGACAACGGGGAGCCTTTATGAATGAGTTAAATACCTGGTGATAATCATATCGGTACTGTTCATTTCCTTGTTGGGCTTGTTCGAGTAGCCGCTCTTGTTCCCTGCGCCTCTTCTCGTCATCTTGCTGCTTCTTCTGGGATGCAGAGAGAGGAAGCTGGACATGAGGGTGCATTTGTTGAACCTTGGCTAAGTACGAGTACATGAAGTTACTCAGTAAGACCTGGCTATACAATGCTCGCCTTGGATTCGCTAATTTGATATGGGCCATTCGATAGATAGCTCGTTCCTCGAGTATGGAGAACCTAGTCCAGTTGTAATCGATATCGGGCTTCAGAAGGCGATGAGGAGGCTCGGGAGAAACGGTACGGAGGGAGCTGGCTTTCTTTCCACTGGAATCGCGCTCCCCTTTTCTTTTACTCCCACCAAACAAAGAAGAAAATATGCCATCTTTCTCCTTTTTGCCCTCTCCACTGGACTTTCGAATGCTTTCCTTTTTCCTCTCGTCCTGAAGCTTGATTTCCATATTATCACGATCTAGTAACAGGCTCTCCCTACCTCGGCCAGCTGCAGTTTCGAGCACATCTAGACGAGCATTATCATGGACTTTGTCGATAACAGTTCTCGTCTTCCCCTTCTTTGCGTCGTTCGATTCCTCATCTTTTTTCTTGTCCTTCTTATCGTCTCCCTTGAACCAGGCCCAGCTTGTCTTCTTTGAGCTGGAGCTCTCGCCATCATCTTTATTCTTTCTGCTCTTTTTATCCGACTTCTTTTCTTCTGTTAATGTTGGGATAAATGTAAGACTATCAGTTCGCCCACTATTTCCGAGGAGATGCGAAGGCTGCTGTGACATCTGGTCAAAGGTCTTTGCAGGTGATGCTTTGGGAACCGCCTGGCCAGTAGAAGCAGTATGGCGCTCCAAGACGGGCCGCCTACTGGAGCGTGGTGGGGGTTCAACTTGTGCCTGTGGCTGGGTGGGCCCAGGAGATGAAGTCTGTGATGACGATCGCTCTGCGTTTCGGAATGTAAGTGATGGTGACGGTTCCACCGTTTGTTCTTCTGGAGGTGGAGGAGTCTCAATAATTTGAGGGATAGGTGTTTCTGGTCTTGGAAAAGACTGCTTCATGGGCAAAGAAAAGGTTTGTTCTGATTGATGTTGGGGAGGAGCTGCTGCTGATAAGTTGGTGCGATTCGCACTCATAGCAAGGCTATCATCTACAGTTCCGCTAGACTCGGCTAAATTGGGGTTACTTTGCTGTAAAGGAGGACCTCGTCGACCAGATCGGCTGGGCCGAGAGAAATTTTCAGCAACAGGCTCAGACATTACTCTATTCAGCGAGCCTGGACCAATTGGAGATGATGGAGATTCTTCGCTATCGGTAGTAATTGCTCTAGCCCCTGCTCTTTTGGAATGGGGTACTCGCTCTCCTTTTCGTAAACTACCTCTTCGATATGTAGTATGGGTGGATCGGCGTAACCCAACTCCAGGTGCTGCTGGAAGTATGGGCATGTCCTCGTTCGTCGACACCTCGGCGCCCGAGTCTTGGCGTATGTTTGTGTCCAGCGCCAACTTCTTCATTGCTTTGGTTGGGTCGCGGACCAATTCGTCGAGTTCTTGTAGGTCGGAGATTTTCAATTCGGGATTGTGGTGTTGTGAAACCGACTTTTTTCTTTCTAGCTGTTCAGCACCATCTTGATAACCTATAGCACCTCGTCCTCCATGATTGTCAATTTGGCGTGATAGCATGGACTTTTTACGACGTAGACCTCCACCAATGGATCCTGATGGCTCAAGTCCGTCAGGAGATAGGGAAGATTGCTCGCCGGAGCGTCGTTTTATTGTTTGGACTCTATTCTCCAGAAATGTTTTGAATTCCATAGGCGCCAACTCTGGGTGAACTCTAGCAGGTACCCAGAATAATCTTGACGGGTCATCCTCATCATCACCTCCTGTTGGGGCGACAGACGGCATAAGCGAAACTCCTTGAAATGATGGCAGGTCTGGATCGCTGGTATTCCCCACATCCATCGACATGCGTCGCAATGCTTGCAGGTTACTCAGCTCTTGAGCTACAGCAGCAGGATCCGATTCATAGTCGATGTCGTTTAGGGGAAATTGTTGATTCGCTGTATCGGCAGGAGAACTGCTTTCTCTAAGGGATAGTGTCGGAGATAATGAGCCATTGTCAAGTGAGCCACTCCTCTGGCTAGGCATTGTTGCGGGTAATGTATGTGATTTTCCTCCAGCTCCTGCTGCTCCCCCTGAACTGCCATTGAAGGTGGGTTGGGGTCTTGAGAAGGACGGTCGCGAGCTGGATCGACCTGAAGCATTGAAGAATGATTCACTTGACTGGGGAGACTCGCTTAGCGGAGATGAAATGAAGCTCAAAGGACGAGAGTCGCGGCTTCCATAGTCATCATCGCCGTACAAGTCACCGATCGCTTCAGTGACATGGTGGGATGTGTCGCTTATTGAGAGCTGGGCGCCATGGCCGCGCCTGCTGTTGAAGTTTCCTCCAAGGTCCCGAGGTCTAGATGATGTCTGGAGCGGTTCATTCTCGTCAGTCGCCAGATATGCTTGCGGTGTAGTATAAGAAGACATAAATGCAGGCTCAGCGAGCGAGTCGCGTGTGCGGCAGCAAAGGCATGCGAGGCAGATCGTAGGATAAAGTAGCTAAGACAGATCTGCACACAAAGGCATACGAACCTTCATGGGGATTTGGGCCACACGGCGAACTCAGACAGTAGCCCCCTTCCTGTGTTGACAACGAGGCACCCGAAGCTCTTGGTTGGATTGTGGAGAGGTAGGCTCATTTGGAGGGTCTAGGGCGTCATCGAGAATCGGGGTGTCGCTTCAGTTGCACTCGGTGTGGGCTTGGTGCTGGAGGGAAGCGTCGACGAACACACCCGGCTCAGTCGTCGATGCGTGTCGAGATTCTGGGCGGGCGAGGGAGAGAGGGAGTGAAGGAGTGAAGGAGTATAAATTGAAGCAGCTCACGGATTCAACGTTGCTGCGGCCGGAGGTGCCATCGATTGAAGCGCGCTACGACTGAAATATCAGGCTTGCTAGGCGAAAGATGCCCCTGTCCATCGCCCACCGGCCCTATCACTCACTTATCGATGCAAAGCATCCTGCCGTGGGACGTCAGTCGTCGGTTCCCCGGTCCAGCGGTGGCCATCATCTCGTGTCGATTGCCAGATGCCAGATGCCAGACCGGATCCTGGATCTACGAATTATTCATTGTCGATGGAGAGTCTGACTGATCTGATGCCCGGCAACAAGTCCATTGTACGCTACCGAAACCTTCTTGTCGAAGCATGAAGCCTGGTTGCGCTGGCCTTTCTCTCTTCCCTTCCACGTTGCAATGGCGCTTACGAGGGCATATCAATGTCAACGCCAATCTTTGGATTAGGGATGCGAGAGTATCCATCGTATCTTAGAGTTCCTAGAGTCCATGTCGGGCATCTCCTTGTTACCTTGTATTCTCAGCGGCCGTCGGGCTTCGATAGCTCGCGGATCATGGCAGGCCACGCTGTTCAGCCTCCGACGGCCACTGTCGAATGTGCCACCAGCCAGTATTACAAAGCTGCAAAACCTTACTCGCAAGTCTCACGACCACTGCTTTTTGCCAAGGGGAGATGCCGTATCTCTCGAAAGGCACGCTTCTACAGGAATTTTCAAACGGCCGCGAATTGTTGTGCTTGTGCAGCCTCCTCGACGTGTTCAGGTCCGCGGTGACTCGAGCGGATTGAGGGGTTGCGAGGGCGGTATTTAGACCTATATTAGAACTATAAGAAGCAATGCTGCATGTCCTAATAATACTGTAGAGACGAGAGATGGCCAAGAGCCTCAACCGTGCGGATGTCTCGAGTCTCCACACGAACAACAAGTGAACAACAGATGAAACCCCACATCCACATCCACATCCACATCCTCATCCATACCTGCTAATTCCTGTTTGGTAGGCATCCGTAGGTTTCGGGTATCTCCTTTGGACAAAGGTGGGCACCGGTCACGTGCAGGGCTTTATTTAGCTCTTCGGCGGTAAAAGGAAATTGCACGAGGGACCGGGTGGGGCGCGGTTGGTAGGAGAGTCGCCAAGCCACAATGGGCCATCCACAACGGAAAAGCTACTCTTCCGCTCCGGAAGGTATTGAAGTACGGTAATGCCTTCGTGACTTCGTGACCCACTCAACTTCAACTTCAGACTTCAGACTTCAGACAACACCACACCGGCCCTCGCTGGCAACAAGTATATCCTGCCTCTACGCGGCCATTCGAATCAATGTTATGTCTACTGCCAACCTTGCTTTCAGTCCTGTACTTCTACGACTGTTCTGAACCATACCCTTTTCCCCAATGGCCGTTGCATTGGTGCCTCTCTTCTGAGAGGAATTTCTCGATTCATAGCCGCGGTGCTGCAAGCTCTCCACCGCTATATAAGTGCATCAAAATTATATCTCTTGTGTCAAGGCCACGGTGCTCTCTGAATGTTGCTGAACAAGGTATCTGAGTCCAGTCATTGCAGATACGGTGAACTAGGCACCTCGCGACCGCGGCCTGCCGGAAAGTACTTCCTCTCGCCGCAATGCACTCATTACATGAGGACCCGCTTCCCCTTCTTCCGGAAAATATCAGGGAGGTTTCTTGTTCTCTACATCTCTCTTCACTGCTCGGACCTTCAGAAGCAGGGACTGTTCTTGCTATCCTCTCGTTATCCCCTTGTACCCCGCTCGCTTCCCCGCACCTTGCAGGTCCCCGCCTACAGACATATTCTGCCGCTAAGAAGACTCGGTATATTGAATTCCCGAGATTGTTTACTACTTAAGCAGATTATGAGAAGTTGTGAAGCATTTATAAAGTTAGTAACCCATTTCTTCTTTCTCGGCAGCTTGTGGTGCTATCTGGCTCAAATGGCCACCACCAAGGTTTTTTCACTATGTCTCGTAGCTCTAGTCTTCCTGAGCGGTTCCGAGGCCCAAAATTGTTGGCGGGATACTGCTTGCAGTGGACCTGCAGATGCTGCTTTTCCCGGGAAATGGCAATCGAATATCTATGCACCATCATCCCGCACTATCTCACCTACATCTCTACTTTCAGGAGCCGGGAACACCCTCTCAAGCTACCCAAATATTCCAACTCTTGTTGGCAATGGCTCTATTCTTGTCTTTGATTTTGGTATCGAAGTAGGCGGGGTAGCAACCATCGATTACACATCGACTGGCGCCGGTGCGATTGGTCTTGCATTTACTGAAGGCAAGAAATGGATCGGTGAATGGTCGGACTCGTCCAATGGTGGCTTCGTGGGTCCCGACGGCGCGATCTATGGCAACTTCACCAGCGCTGGGAATCATACCTACGTGCAGCCGGATGAGAAACTCAGAGGGGGGTTTAGATATTTATCGGTCTTCTTGATCACCAACGGTTCCTCGAGCGTCAGTATCTCAGATATTCGTCTTGAGATTGGGTTCCAGCCTACCTGGGCAAATTTGACCGCATATCAGGGCTACTTTTACTCCAACGATGAAACACTTAACAAAATCTGGTACAGTGGGGCTTACACTCTACAGACTAATGCGGTCCCAGTCAACTATGGAAGGTGGATACCATTTGTCAAGAGTGGATGGGCTAATAATGGGACACTTGGTCCTGGGGACACCATTATTGTTGATGGGGCAAAGAGAGATCGTGCTGTTTGGCCGGGTGATATGGGAATCGCTGTACCTTCTACCTTTGTGAGCATCGGAGACCTCGACAGTGTTAAGAATGCTCTTCAGACCATGTACAACTACCAGGTAAGCTATATTGCTTACTACAGAGAGAATAGTATCTAACCATATGCAGAATAATATAACTGGGGCATTTCCTGAAGCTGGACCCCCGCTACTTCAGCTCGGATCTGATACATATCATATGTGGACTATGATCGGCACATACAACTACATGCTGTATGCCAACGACACAGCTTTCTTGCTTGAGAATTGGTCGAAATACCAATTAGCAATGACTTTCATTCACAACAAAGTGATTCCGTCGGGTCTCCTAAATACAACTGGTCTCAGAGATTGGGCAAGGTGGCAGACAGGGGGCAACAACAGCGAGGCCAATATGATGCAAGTCTTTTAAATTCTCAAGGTTCATAATTGCTCTAACAATTTGTAGTCTCTACCGCACGCTCATTACAGGGGCTGACCTAGCCAAATGGGCGGGCGACACCTCAGGTCTAGCTAGCACCTGGACCAGCCAGGCTTCCAGTCTCCAAAAAGCCATCAATGCCTACTGCTGGGATTCCTCCTACGGCGCTTTTAGGGATAATGCCACCACAACAACGCTACATCCACAGGACGCAAACAGCATGGCAGTTCTCTTCGGCGTTGTAAATAGTACCTCTGCACGTGCTTCCTCAATATCCTCTAAATTGCTCGACAACTGGACTCCACTAGGCGCAGAAACTCCCGAACTCCCTGGCAACATCTCTCCATTTATCTCCTCCTTCGAGATCCAAGCTCACTTGACCATCGGCGAGACATCCCGCGCTTTAGAATTGATTCGACGTAGCTGGGGATGGTACTTGAATAACCCGCTAGGCACTGAAAGTACGGTAATCGAAGGCTATCTGACCAACGGTAGTTTCAGCTACAGAAGCAGCAGAGGCTACGCCTACGATGAAAGCTATGTTAGCCATTCTCACGGCTGGTCGTCCGGCCCAACGAGCGCACTGACTAATTTCATCCTCGGTCTCAGCGTCACCAGCCCAGCCGGACAGACCTGGAAACTCGCACCCCAGTTTGGCGACCTAGCGAGTGTAGAAGGCGGGTTTACGACAAGTTTGGGAAAGTATCAGGCTAGCTGGACGATTGCGAGGAATGGATATAGCCTCAGTTTTTCTGTTCCAGCTAGCACGACTGGCAAGTTGGAGTTGCCAGTTTTGACAAAGGGAAAACTGCCAATTGTGAAGTTAGATGGGAGGGGCGTTACGGGGCGACTAGGATGGTACGGTGATGGTGGTGAAAATCGGAAGCTAAAGAGAGATGAGTTCGGTGATGGGACTGTCGTTCTTCTCGAGGCTTCAGGTGGAAGTCATACAATTATCGTCAGCTAAGTTGCTTCTGAAACCCACTAAGTCGCGATTAATGACGCAAATTAAACAAGCATGAGGTATGAAGTAGACATAAGTTGCTAAACCCGACGAGCTATTCTTACACATCACCTATTATGCAAATACCCCTAGCCTATAAGTCCATATCTTACAATTTGCCAAGCAATAAATCAGTCGAGTAATTATTGCTTATGGGACGTCGAATGACAGTTTCGAAATCAGTTTTCTATCGTAGGTAATTTTCTTGGTGTTATACTTATTAAACTGTTGAAGTATCACCTGCCATCAAGATGGCGCTCGCGAGATCTGGAGACCTAAGCATATATACACCTACCACTAGAAATATAGAAGCAACCTCAAACAACGGGATCAAGACATTTTCGAGATAGTACCAGATTGTGTTAAACCTGGATGGCTTGCTGGAATATACGCTCTGGCTACTTGAAAAGTTGAAGCCTTTGCAAGTTTTGATTGCCTTGATTGATCCTCGAGCGTATCAATACTCAATCGTTCGCTTTATGCTATCATAAACTCCTGAAAACGATCAGCCACTCTGTCTTCAAATCTCAGAACATTCACTCACTGGCCACGTCTGGGATGTTGAACCGCTCAAACATCAGTGGCATGTGTATACTCCAGCCAGCTACTCTCGCAACCGGGGCTTCCAGCCTCAGGAAGGTTTCCTTGTCCTCTTGGATGCTCGCGGCAAGCTCGGCACCGACTCCGGCATTTACCATACTCTCGTGGACCACCATGCACCGGCCGGTCTTCCTGACACTCTTCAGAACAGTCTCTTTATCCCAGGGATAGATTGTGCGAAGGTCAATCAGCTCTATGCTGACGCCTAGGTCCTCTTCAGCCTTCTCAATGGCAGAGCTGCAGGTGTATAGTGGATGGCCATAAGAAATAATTGTAAGGTCACTTCCTTGCTTCAGAACCTCTGCTTTTGATAGAGGGAGTTTGTAAGATGCCGTCGGAACCTGTTCAACAGCGGCACGGTACAGAGCTTTCGGCTCCATGAATACACATGGGTCATTGCTGGCGATCGCTGCAAGCAATAATCCTTTCGCCTGGGAAGGCGACCTTGGCATGATTACTCGCAGACCGGGGATATGGGTGAATAAGCTTTCCGGCGACTGGGAGTGGTATCTGCCTATATTAGTAATGATTCTGGATGCTTGAGCTCAGTACCCACAGTGCTCCGTGTCCGACACCTCCGCAGGGCATTCTCACAGTAAGTCCACCCACGTGTCTTCCTTCTCCTCCATCTCTATACCTGAACTTTGCAGCCTCGTTGACCAACTGATCGAATGCTGGATAGACGTAGTCTGCGAATTGTATCTCGGCCACGGCCTTCATTCCTTCTGCCGCCGCGCCAACCGCAAAGCCCAATATCCCTTGTTCTGACAGCGGCGTATTGAAAACCCGCTCGCTCCCAAAGTTCTGTGCCAGGTTCATGCTGCATCGGAATACACCGCCGAATGCGACGTCTTCGCCAAAGAGCAGAACAGATTCGTCCTCCCCAAGGGCCGTCGAGAGGGCGTCGTTGATAGATTGGAATAGATTCATTCGCTTGGTAGTGCCATTTCGAACATCTGGAGGTAGCTCTGGATTCTTGAGTGCTAGTTGGGTGCTTTGAAAGAGTAGAGGCGTTGTAGAAAAGTCGGTAGGGATGTTCAGACGGGCATTTGGAAGGTGTGTGGAGTACGGGCGAGCGCCATTCGTTGATCGCGCATTTGACGATATTGTAGATGTTGTGCTTCCAATCCGCCTCCAACGACATATGTTATGACGGATCCTCATCATGTGTGTGACGATGTATAGAATGCAAGAAGGGGAAATCCGGGGCCATGATGGATCGGGGTACGTCTGGGGTTTAGTTCGGCTATGAGCGGCATAGGCAGATAAAGGTCCCGCTCGTCTATCGTTATCAGTCGTCGTAACCTCAAGCGATTGTTGCTCTGTCAACGACTTCAAATCAAGAAGCTGGTGACGAATTCGACACGTCGTCGGCATTCCAATATGCAAGAAAGGAACTTTATTTATTACGATTGACAGTCTCCGCATTCCTCGCCAGGCGAAAGACCACCCTTTAGGCTTGTTACGACGAGTAGCATGGCACCTCGAGAGCCGTCGCGATCCAGACCTCGAGACCGATCAGCACGCCATGGCAGACGAGCCTCTCAAAATCCGCATCGTAGCTCGAGAAGGAGTGCGCCCTCATCAAAAGAAGAGCCTCACACACTATCGGCAGACTCGCTAGCAAAACTCAATCAACTTAATGTGGGACGTTTACGAGAGGAGGAAGTTACCCCGACGAAGACGAGACGGAAGAGACAGAGGGAAGTCCTCGATGAAAAGGTGGTGGTTGAGAAGTCAAGACGAAGCCATAGAAAGAGACGGAGGCGGGTGGTCAGCGGAGAACTATTGGAAGAAGGAGAAGCACGAAGGCTCAGAGGAGGTGACGGCTACGATTATCAAGAAAAGCCAGGGCGGAAGAGGAAGAAGCGCATCTGTAAGGACAGACTGCCAGCTGCAACATACGAGGCTAATTGGAGTTAGGGATTATTGCCGCAGTGGTCGTGGTTGTTATCGCCGCTGTAATCGCAGTCGCAGTCGTTGTCAGCAAGAAGAATAGCTCAAAGAGTAAGAGCTCATCCTCCACTACCACATCGGGTGGATCCGTCGACACATCCGATGTACCTGCTGCTGCGGAAGGAACCTATCTAGACCCGTCGACATGGTATGATACAACTGACTTCAATACGACATACACAAACTATACTGTTGGAGGTCTCCCTATCATGGGATTGAATTCGACCTGGGACGACTCTAACGCTGCTACTACCCAGACTCCAGCATTAGATACAGCGTGGGGATCCTACACAACAACACCAGCAAGAGGCGTTAACCTGGGAGGCTGGCTTTCGTTAGAGCCGTTTATAACACCATCCCTATTCGATAGCTATGATTCGAGCCTAGGTATAATTGACGAGTGGACTTTATGTACGCACTTGGGTTCGTCTACGGCGGCTTCGACTCTGGAAAAGCATTATGCCACGTTTGTCACCGAGCAGACGTTTATAGAAATTGCAGACGCCGGACTAGACCATGTTCGAATCCCATTTTCATATTGGGCAGTGACTACATATTCGGGAGATCCGTATGTTTTCCGGACATCATGGAGATATCTCCTGAGAGGGATCGAGTGGGCACGAAAACATGGTCTCAGAGTGAACTTGGATCTACATGGATTGCCTGGTAGCCAAAACGGATGGAACCATAGTGGTCGACAAGGAGACATTGGATGGTTGAACGGGACAGACGGCAACTTAAATGCTCAGCGATCTCTCGATGTTCACAACCAGCTATCCACCTTCTTTGCGCAGGATCGCTATAAGAATATTATATCCTTCTACGGCCTTGCGAACGAGCCAAAGATGACAGCTCTGAATGTGACCGAGGTGCTCAATTGGACTGGAAGCGCAGTCGACCTGATCAGGAATAACGGTATCGATGCTTACATCGTCTTCGGCGATGGCTTCCGCGGACTCGCAAACTGGCAAGGCGAACTGCAGAACTACACGGATCTGGTACTTGACGTGCACCAATATGTCATCTTCAACGTGGCACAGACGGTCTACAACCACACCACCAAGGTCAACTACGCCTGCGAGGGCTGGACCGAACAGGCCGAGGAGAGCATGGACACGTCGACGGGCTTCGGGCTCACCATGTTCGCCGAGTGGTCCCAAGCCGACACGGACTGCCAGACATACCTCAACAACGTCAACGTCGGCAGCCGCTGGGAAGGGACCTACAACACGGGCGACTCGCTGACGCAGGTGCTCTCGCCCACCTGCCCCACGACCAGCGCCGGCACGTGCGAGTGCACCGACGCAAACGCCGACGCGTCGGACTACAGCGACGCGTACAAGACCTTCCTCCTCGCCTTTGCCGAGGCGCAGATGGCCAGCTTCGAGCACGGCCTGGGCTGGTGGTACTGGACCTGGGACACGGAGGACGCGCCGCAGTGGAGCTACAAGCAGGGCCTCGCCGCCGGCATCCTGCCCGCCAAGGCCTACGACCGCGCCTTCAACTGCACCCAGTCCATCCCGTCCTTTGCGGACCTGCCCGAGGATTACTGAGGGCGAAGAGCGGCACGTGCTCGCCCTGCCTGTGTCCCTTCTGCGTGGCGTGAGGGTCGGCACGTCGGGCGTCTGGCGAGACGTGCATGGGAGGGGGGGGCGGGGGGGGCGTCTCTCGAGGCGCGGATGCAGAAGCCCCGTCAGATCTATATCACTTGCTGTATTTAGCCCACTGCTGGTTGTCGGGTTCTGGCCGCCTTCGGTCGCAGCTCCCCCGTCTTCCCCTGTTCATTTTTTTTTTCTTTTGCGGCATGTGCGGCCTGCCTCTTTTCTTGGCTGGCTTCTGGGCGTCCTGGGGCATCGCGCTGGCATGGGATGTACTCTCTGCATTATTTGTGTATCTAGGTGGCTACGGTTCTTGTATGAAATGGTCTATAACCCTGCGTACGTCGATACGCAAAACGCCCGCTTGGTCCCATGGTCGTGACCTGCACTGAAGCAAATGCCTCTTATCATCAGTTCGTCAGAGGTCCCACTGACATTATAGATGTCTTCCCGTTCACGCGTGTCTCGCCTGCCTCTCGACCTTTACCCCCCTCCTTACCCCTTGGCTCGATGCTCTCTTGTGAGTCCCCAATTAGTCCAGGTCGACTCCGTTAAGCGCCTCGCTCAAACTCGTCTCCGCCTCTTCATCGCTCCTGCTCCTTTCGCTCTCGGAAGGCGTAGATTCCCCCGTCGGTGTTCTCCGCCCCGAATAATTCAGATTCCTCTTCAGCATGCACATTTCAACCGCGATACCCGGGCCAAAGGCGCAACCGACGATATAGTCCTTCACCTTGCCGCCAGGAGCAAGTATATCCATATCTCTCTGCCTTAAGCGATCCATGACGCTCAGGATAGTGGCAGAGGAGCTGTTGCCGTGGTTGATATACGTGTCGTATGAGGCGCGCATATGCTCAGGCGTGATGCCCACTGCTTTTTCAACTCCAGACAGAATCGTGGCTCCTCCTGGATGCAACGCCCAGTCGAAAGAATCGGCTGTTTTGTATTCTGGTGGAAGGTTGGGGAGGGATGCGACTAGATCTTTGAAGGTAGGTGCAACAACTGATGCCGCTAATTTCGGAACTCTGGGCGATAAGACGACTTTCCACCCTGATGATAATGCACGTTAGCTCTGAACACACCCCGCATCAGGGCTCCATCAACACACCTAACGGATCAACATCAAACCCAAGATCATCCTCTGTGTCAAGAATAATCCTGTGATCCCAGCCAAGCAGATCGTAAACTGGCTCTTCGACATCTTGTGCGCCAATTCCATTGCTCAGCACACATGAACTCGCGCAATCGCTGAACAGCGTCACGCCGATTCTCGTCTGCTGGAGTTCGCTGATACTGTCCAGTTCGCTTCGCACAAGGAGGCTCGAGATCTCCAGAGCGAATATCAAGACTCTCGCAGGTCGCCCTCTGAAACTCGCACCGAGGGCCAGATTTGCTGCCGTTCTTAGACATGCCAAGCCGCCCGAACACCCCACGCCGTGTAGCAGGATCTTTTCAACCGGCTGCGTGATACCCAAGGCCTTGCAGACGTAATGGTCATAGCCCGGGTTCGCGCTGTTGGTACATGTGGTGCTAACGACGTGTGTGATCTGCGATATATCAATCCCGGCTTCTGCGATGGCCTTCCGAGCGGCAGATACAGCGAGCGCAACACCGTCTTTGAGGAAGTATTTGCACAGCTCTGCTATCGTGGGAGCTGTCTCTTGGTTTGCTAACGGATGGTCAACCGTGCCGATCGCAGACCGACTCTCGATGCCAGTATATTCATTGATGAGGAGGACCTTGGACATGCTGCGATCCGTTAGCAATGCGGTAAGTTTATCTCTTGGGGTAGGCTCACGCTGGAGATTCGGGATAGTGACGCTTCACCAAGGTGTTCAGCGCGGAGGGCGCGAGCTGGAACGGTGGGTACTGGACCCCCAGGCCTATGATTGAGAGGTTCATGTCGCCAAAGGCGCCAAAGGCACCCTGGGAAGCCTCTTCTAGATTTCGAGAGGGCGACATGGTGATGTAAGCACGGCTTCAACCTCGTAACGACAGATATGAGAGCCACGGAAGCCCTACTCTAGCAATTGACTAAACACAAGGAGACACTGTCTAGCAGCAATGCATGCAATGCGGATGCGACTGTGAATGCGACTAGAGGATGAAGAAAATATGGCAGAGGAGTGTGGAGAGAGGGGAGGGATGGGTATCCAAGCTCAATACCGAGGCACGAGACAGGGTTGCAGGCCGGTCTGGGCAATACAGCAGCGGGCAATGGATATTCAGGGCGGGATGCCAAGGTGGATGGGATGCCAAGGTACTGTGGAGGGCAGGACGAGTCAGCAACAGCGATTCTCTGCAGGTGAAGCAGGAGTTGTCCCATGCATGGCTGAACACGGGCTGTGCTGGGGCCTGAGGACAGGACAGGACACGGAGGCAAGGCGGCAAGGCGGCAAGGCGACAAGGCGACAAGGCGACAAGGCGACAAGGCGACAAGGCCTCCGCTCGCACAGCGACTCTGCACCTGGCCCCCCTCGACTGCACAAGGGCAGCCTTGCACAAAGTTGCAGAAGCAGCCTTGCACAAAGTTGCAGAAGCAGCTTTTGTGCCCTGGACTCGCGGTTCCAGGCCTCGACAGGGGTTGTGTAACGCGGGAGGGGCTAGGGCCGCGGGGCTAGGCCCGTAGCAGCCTGGCCGCCGTCAGATCCCGTCTGAGGGGGATGCGCTAGATCCGGACCGATCTAGCGGCCTGGGGAGTGGGAAAGCGGAACGCATGTGAGAGAGAGCTTGCCCTGTCTGCCTCGCCTGCCTCGCCTGCCTCGCCTGGCCGTGCTTCCGTAACGTCTTTTACCGCTGCCCTGATTGGGCCCTCGGTTGGCAGGCGCGACACCGTCTTCGTCTTCCTGCTCTCTGCCTCTCTGCCTCTCTGCCTCTCTGCCTCTCTGCCTCTCTGCCTCTCTGCCTCTCTGCACGGCACCGAGGGACCTCGAAGCCAGCCCTCCCCACCACCGCAGGGAGAAGAGGGACGTCACGTGGGTTTACGGCATGCCGGGCCCGGCCGCGAAGCCCTCTCCTCGCCCCGCGTCGCTCGGCAGCGTGCCGTTCCTGCTGCACGCCCTGGTCGAGTCGGTCGCCGCCGCCAACTTCCTCGCCGCCCCCGCGCAGCAGCTGCAGCTCCCGCTCCCGGACGCGCCGCCGGCAGCCCAGATGGTCGTCCGCCAGTACGGCGTGCTGCTGGGCGTCTCGGCTGCCATCGCCCTCGTCTTCGCGGGCCGCCGCGTGGACGTCACGAGCCAGCGCGTGGCGGGCGCGCTGTCGTGCTACCACCTGGCGCCTCTGCTCCGGGCCCTCTCGCGCCTGTTGGGCGGCGAGGCGCGGTTTGCGGGTGGGCTGGGCGGGCCGCTGGTGCATCTCGTGCTTCACGGTTTGTGCTGGGCGGCCCTGTTCGGGCTGTTCATCGCTCCACAGGCGGCGTCAGGAAGCACAGGCGGCGTCAGGAGGCACAGGCGGCGTCAGGAGGCACAGGCGGCGTCAGGAGGCACAGGCGGCGTCAGGAGGCACAGGCCCTCTACGGGTAGATGAGAATAGCAGGTGGATATCATAACATCAGTCAAACACGACTTTCTTGCCCTGGAACGTGGCCGTCTTCTGTGCCTCCTTGGCCTTCTTGGTTGCCTCCCAGCTGGGATGCAGCGTGCCAGCGTCATCCTTCCTCCCTAGCCCCCTGCCGCGAGGCTTGACCTCTATCGCGTTCTCGCCCGTGACCTGCTCGCGGCTCCGCACGAACCCTGCACGCCCACCCCTGCCCCTCCCAGACCCCTCGCCCGAAGCCACAGCCCCCCGCTTCGCATCCCAATCTGCGTCCTTGGCCTTTGCAGTCTCCTGCCCCTTCAGATGGTTCGCCTTGGTACCGAACTTCTTTTCCCATATCGCCCTTCGAGCCTGTTGTCCAGGCCGGTTCTTTCTTGCTGCCGGTGCAGCCGGCTCGTCGTCATCTGTTGCCGACTCCTCGGATCCAGACCAGTAGCCGCCCATCAGTGTGGGTAGAAACGTCGATCCTGCTTTGGCTGGAGGCGGCGGGGCCCTTGCGGCTTTCTTCGCTCTCGGCTCTGGCGATGGGGATCGCGACGATCCCGAAACAGAGACCGAGATGCCTCTGGATCTTATTGTCCTTTTGGTGGTGGTAGACGGTCTTTGGATGCCGTCGTCGCTGTCCTCCTCGTCGCTCTCTCCCTCCGAGCTGGCTAAGAGAGCATCGTATCGACTCAGATCCTCCGATCCCATCTCTGGCTCAGACCCTACATCAGAACCAGATCCAAAGCCATCCCATTCTGGTTCTGTCGCATCTTTACTCCCGTCTTGCGGCTTCGAGGACTTGGCTGGCGCGGGTGGTTCGGTATCCTCCTGAGCCTGCTCAGCTACTCGAGCTTCCTGTTGCTGAGACCTCACATCCTTTGAATTTTTCTTGGCCTCTTTCGAAAGTGATGCAGGGTCTGCAATTCCAAGTATCGAATACATAGCCGCCATTATGTACGCCATGTTCTCCTTCACAGGTTTCGTATTAAACATTCTCGCCGTAACGTTTGCGATTGCCACGAGTTCCTCCTCCGACCCGGTCTTCTTGCTATCTGCCTTAACCTCGTCTGGCAAGAGCCCGGATTCGGCTATGGTTTTCGACTTCAGCAGCGTCTTGTGAAGATGGGAATCGGCGACTGTAGGAAGATCCAATCCCTAGCTTTCTTGTTAGTATATTCCAGCACTCAATGTACATAGTCCGCCTGCCTTCAATGCGTCAAGCTCCCTCTGTAACCGCGCCGTTTCGGCACCGTCCTTCTTCTCAGCCGCAAGCTTCATGCGCTTCCCAAGCTTCTGCCACTCGAATCCTTTCGCGGTTTTCAGGGCCCGATTCAATAGCTTTTTGCCATGAACAAGCTTCTCCTCAACTTCTCCCTGCTTCCTCTCCGCTACGGCACCCGACTGGCCCTGTCGAGAACCGTTGTCTCCCCGTTTTCGTTTCAGCATTTTGTGTCTGTCGGTTGTAATTTTTGTTTCTCCGCAACTTTTTTGGTCGTGGTGCTTATTGCTCGGATTCACCGCCTTCCGAATGTAGAACGTATATCTTGGCAGAAACGCGTACGCTTTCACAGCAATTGCTCCTCACACGTGAATTAATAGTAGAAAATTCGCTAGACAATAATCCAAAATCGCGTTATTCGCGAGCTTGCGAGGACGAGTTCGATTACAGGCAGAGATTGTTTATACTGTTTGTACCTCTTAAACGCTCGATATAGGAATAGCGATCACGACAAATGTAGTCTTTCCCCCCTTGGTAACAAATTATAGGTAGACGTTATAGTATTAAAACCCTGTCGTAACATAAGCCTTCTCCTGGTATGATCGAATCATCGAGATTCGCTGCTATAGCGTCGATTGGTGCTAAGCCTAATATTATAGTTTCGACTAATTTATTTTATATTCGATCAACTCAAGTATATATTATCAAAGTCGGTAACGTTATATTAAAACATCTTTGTATCACATTTCAACATGGATACAGAAATACATGACAGCATCTAACCAGCGGCAAGTTCTCTGTATTGTTACTAAGAGTTTAGTAGCGTAAATTTTGTTTCTGGTGCTAGGATGCCGCGTTCAACGCTGGGCGTTGGATATCTTGTTCAACCTCCTATCATTCTAAAGCGCTGTGGCAGCTGAGCTGGCATGACCAACGTTCCTACAATCCCTGAATCTGCTCGTCTATGATCATTTCCCTCTCAAGCTTTAACGCCTTGCATGACTGCAGGTGGCAGCCGGCGAAATGGAACCCTTGTGCAGCAGCGCGGTAGTTGCAGACCATCCCTCCACTGGCCATCTTCCTCAACGGCTCGCAACGCCTTTCCGGCTTCCGCTCAGACGTGCCGCAAGGCGTCGCCAAGTCGGTAGTATCCTGCCCTGCAAAAGTCTTGCATCGTGCCGATGGGTAGGACTGGAGTCTGCGTCCTCGAAGGATCTGTCTCTTCCGCCGCTTGAGTTGGAAGTGACTGCGCCCTCACCAATCTCGGCCGAGAGGAGTCTTCCACAACCTCGGTCTGCACGCTTGCATTCACATATCCTGGCTTGGCATTCGTCGCTTGTCCTCTGCTGGCGACTTTGGCTTCTCTTGTTTCTGCGTTGGCAATCTCCCCTGCAGGCCGGATCCTCGCCAACGACGGTCTCTTCTCGGGCCATGAGTGCCGCGCTGGCCCCGCAGTGACTATTGTGCTACGCCTTTTCAGCCTTCGCATTGAGGGAATATGATCGAGTCGTAAAAGGGATACTTCGGGCAAGCTCAAGCTGGAAGGACTGCGTGCTTTGCGCTCTAGTTTGGCCGTCTTGTCGTCTATCCCGACAGGAAAGCTCTTAGTGCGTGCGTGTGGTAGGAGATCACGGCTGGAGATCTTGCCCGCGCAATCAAAGGCGAGAAAATTGTCATTGGAGCCAAATGATACTTGCAGAGTGTCGAAGTCTCGCGTCTCGCCCGAGGGTGGGAAGAGCCACTCCTGGAGGCGCGGAGGGAGTTTGTGGCATTCTTTTTGATGTGAGCAGACCTTCCTTCGAGCAATAACTAGAGGCCATGGGAAGGAATGATGCTAACCTTGGTGATAGCGCAGTGTCTTGTCCTGCCAGCATATATAGTATCGCTCGAAAGCCCCGAAAGCAACGACCACTACCCTTTCGACATTCTCTGGACGGTGAAGTACTGTGGCATTTCGACCTCCAAGTTGTAAGACGGATTTGAGATTCGCTGCATAGGGGCTTATTGCATCTGGTATATTAACAGCGCTCATACGGGCTTATTGATTTTCAACTGCCATGAGAGTGAGAGGTATCGACGAACATGCACTCACAAGGCACAACATCTAAACAGGTGCAGAAGGATCGGATCTTCATTCCCTCACCACCACTTTGTCGAACTGTTGGAAAGTCATCGTACGAGAGAGAATCTGGCCATGGTGGGGCCAGGTATGTAGTATAGGATCGACCTTTGTTCGATCGCCGTCTCAGTTGTGTTGAGGGAGATTTGAAACCTGTGCATGTTCCATACCGTCCGCGTTGATGTTTCCTGCCTTTGAGTGTCAGATAACTGCGTGAGATGTGACCTGATTGTAGCCGCGCGACAGCAGAGCACCATTAACTAATATGGAAATAATGCCTTTTTCCGGGGCATAGGTTGTGCGCACGGGGATAAATTATGATCCGATGGCAAGGGAGTATGAAACGCGACAGGTGTGATATTCGGTGACTAGAGAGAGAAATAACCGCAGCGCGCATTGGACACGGCTTTTGATCAACCCAGGGATCATTTCATCCGCCCTTTGCTGTCCTTTTCTCAGACCGAGCCAGAACAACCTCGAGAACAGTCCGGTCCACACCGACCTTCTGTCTCATGCCGTCGTCGTCGAAGTCAAAGTATAGACCCCAAAGCTTCCCTCCCCCTTCCACCTCTTCTTCGACCACCACAAACCCCTCCCATCCTTCAAGCATCAGCCTTCGGTCTTGTCTTGTACAGTCGAACGGGCCGGTAACGTTTGGCTGTGCGTCCGCTCTGACCCCATATTTGACTTCATAAGTTGCCCGATCGACATAGATCCAATTCATGACCGGAGGGCCACCAGGCGAGGACATAGGTATGCTTGACACGACTCCCTCATACTTGGTATCGGGATACGGGAGGAAATAGCCCTCGTACAGATGTTGGTTGTCTTCATTGGGTTCGATGTATAGCTACAGATACGGGTGAGATAGTCCAGAGTGGAAGCGCCTGGAGAACCTACTTTGGAGTTTCGGAGTGTTATTTTTCGACAATTTATCTCTGTGCTCCGCCTTGACGGCGAGACGCATGTTGCGACAAGATTGCAACGTCTTGCTCGATGATCTTCTTTCCGGTCCTTGGACTGTCCTTGCCGAATAGCTTCATTTGTGGCCAGAAGAGCCGGACATGTAATGAGGGCGACAATCATCGGAAGAGAGGTGCCTGACATCGTGGCTTGACGTGGTGGTCGTGAAGGACTTTGTGGATTGAATTATACCACGAGCCTATACTTTGTAGAAGAAACTGGACCCGCAACACATGGAAGACGTCTGGGCCCCGACTCCCCTGTAAAGGCGGTGTTCAAGAGTGTCTTATGATCATGCAATTTCTCGTACGAGACAAAAGATATAAAACCGTGCTCGGGGCATGGCTCACAACAAGCCGCATGAAAAAGAGCATAAGCTGTCCCCGTCCAAGGTATACGTTCATCGACAGGAGTAAAATAGAGTTTCATTATTGTATCTATATGGTTATACCCAACCTGGTCCAGTAGCATTTACCATGTAGCACCCCGAGGAACTGACACCATTTGAGCAACGACTTCGTTTGAAGCTTCAGCACTATACGCGTTGTCTGATCCTGAGTGGTTCGAGGATTCTGAGGAGAATTTGATATATAAAGACCTGATCGTGGACTGTTGGCTCTCCATCATCCCATCTAACCTCCTCAGCCACCTCCAGCCGCACCCCAGATTATATTGCCAATCCCAGCACCCTCCCTATATCTTCTCCTCCTCCAGACCTAGGAGCATCTTGACCCTATCCACCGCTCAGGATGGCCTCTTCGTAAGTTTCTTTTCGGGCTATCTTCCTTCGCTTCTTGTGTCAGCTAACGGCCGAAGCACCCAATACAACGATCCCGCGACCTCGACCGCCTACTCGACAGACAGCGAAGACAGGAGCGCCTCTGGAGGGCGCAAAGCTCTCGCAACCGCCAATCTGCACCAAGGAGCACCGGCGACCTACCGCTCTTCTCTACCGGACCTGCCCACATCCGACGGCCTGCGGGCACCTGCAGGTATGTGAGCAGAACCTCTGCAGCTACCCTATTCAAAGCACCGAGCTGACCATGCCAGGAAACCTCCTTCGCGGGGCGACCGACGAGAACGGACAGCTGAAGAATGCCGGCCTGATGGTCGGGATCAAGCTCGATCTGGAGGCCGAGGTCCACCTGACGGCGCGCGTGCGCGGCGACATCGTCATCGGGCTGTACTGACGGTTGCGGGCGACGATGCAGCTCTGGACCGAGGAGTCTGGAGCGCGAAGCGTGGCTGGGTCGGAGGAGAGGGAGGAGAGAGTCCTCATTCTGGTAGTGGTGGGCGAGGGGGGATGGCTGTGTCTACTATTTCGTGGATAGCCACACGCTTCACTCCATCGAGTGCTGCATTTCGTCTTTGGCTCGTTCGGATGTCGTGGGGTCGCTGGTCAGCATGAGAAGCGTTTGGCGAAGGGTGTTTTGTGTTTTGGTATCGTTGGCCTCGACACCTTGGTGTCAAGGCGACTGTTTCTCTGTCGTGCTGAGCAGGCTTGAGCCGTGCGGCTGCCTGTTCCAGGAGATAGAATCGAATGTTGATTATTACAGTCTGGCTCGAGAGTGCTATCTTCGGAGATGGATGGATCATGGGTCTCGTCGAAGGGTGCAACATCACTTTAGGTCAAGGACTGGCTTGATCACAAATGTACAGTTGACATGTATTCAAGTCAATATAGCAACATGAAAGGGTATATCAGGTATAGGTTCTTCACATTGACATCTTGACACATAACTCATTACTGCCTAGCTAATAGATATCCCTCACTAACATCCCCTTGCTTCACTACAGCTTTGAATAAATTCTAGGCCTTCTGCACGAATAGCTATCTAGTGGCGTACAGCGGTCTCGCCAGAAGTCATAGACGCGCTGTCTTTGATCTCCTTAACAGGGGGCTGTCCCGCCTCAGCGTCCCTCTTAGCCGCAGCAGCCTTCCGTCTACGCAAAACAGCAAGAGCGAGGGCGCCGATGATGGCAAGCCCACCAACAATACAGCCAACACTGACACCGGCTTTAGCACCAGCACTGAGGCCGGAGCTTTTGGAAACAGTAGCAGCAACAGCGGCAGCGGTAGTAGCAGCAGAAGTTGTGGTACCAGTAGCCGAGGCAACAGCGGCAGAAGTTGTGGTGCCAGTGGCTGAGGCAACAGCGGCACTGGTAGAGGTAGCAGCAGCGGCAGCCATAGAGCTGTAATACTCGGTCGAGTTGTCCGAGCCACAAACGTCGGATCGATAGTTGTAAAAGACACTCACGTAGTCAGAGCAGTTCCTAAATCACTCTAGTTAGAGAGGTGAACGGATACGAAATGGGATGGAGGGGAATATACTGGTATAAGCAGATCTTGACATCAGTTGGGAAGTCGTCGTTGTCGCAGTAGCATGACGTATCGTTGCTGGGCAGTACAGTTAGTCTCTACGGTCTTCTCTGACCTGATGGCTGTGAACATACTAGTTGCTGGAGGTACAGCCAGCCTCGGTTGCTGCGGCGGCCTGGCAGGCGAGGACACAGGTACCCAATTCACCGTTGGTGTCGTCCGTCGTAGCAGTGCTCGTAGAGGTTTCCGCTTCTCCATCACAGTAGTCATCGACGTTGTTGTAGAAGGTCTTGACATCGGAGTTGCAGCCTTCCTGGTACAAGCACGCCTTGACGTTGGTAGCGAAATCGCTGGAGCAGTAACACAGGGTCGTATTGCTAGAGGATGTATCAGTTTCTGAAACCGAGGTACGTATGGCAGATGATAGGCAGCTGAGAGAGCGTACTAGTTGCTGTCACACCCAGAATCAGTTGCTACAATTTCCTGGCAGGAGAGGATGCAAGACGACAGCCTGTTATTCAAAGTTAGCATATCCCTAGACAGAAAGCTGGGATATAGTAACGAGGACTCACGCGTTGACTGTAGCTGCTGCAGCCAAGACTGAAAGAAGAGCGGCGAGCTTCATTTTGTTATATGGTAGATCAACAGTCGAGCTACAAGGCGGCAAGAGAGATAATAATGGTTGAATTGCACATTTACTAGATAGGGGTAGACGACTTGAATATATACCACACACACTACACAACAACTTCCCTTCCATCCCTTCGCTTCCCCGAGCAGAGCATCAGACAGCCGAAGCTTGTAAAAAGATGGTGAGAGAGTCCACTCTACCTTACCTTCACGGAACAGACGGCGCGCATCTTGGCACGACCTCCACGCGCAGAGTGGGCGGCTGATATTCCGATGTCGCCAACAGATGGGGAGATGTCTCGGCAATAAGAAAAGAGGCCTTTTGCTCCCTGATTGACCTGAGCAAAGCGGAGAGGGAGAGCCGAGCAGGGTTGGCCCAGCATAGTGGTGCCCTCTTCTTGGACGGCAGAGGAACAGGTGGGCAGAGAAACAGGTGGAAGGACCTTGGGCATTGTTCGGCACGGAGAGGCGGGGCGCGTCTGGAGCTGGACGGTCCAAAAGCCCCATTTGACGCCGCCAATGTCGCGGGCGGCGGAACAAGTCGCGAGCTGCGGATGGCTGAGGGTTGAAGCGGCTGTGGATACGGTCAGGAGGGTCGCTGAGCGATGCGAGGACAGGCACAGCAGCAGTCCAGTCTCGGCACTGCCAAGAGATAAGGGCGGCCTTGAGTTATCTGATTGATTAGATCTGATCTGATATGGCTCACGTGGTAGCGCCGACCTTGACACGGCGTCAACTTCCAGCGAAGACCCCCTTCCAGCGCCATCCTGTGCGGAACTGGCCGAGGGCTCTTGGCACGTGCTTGGCATATATAATAGTCGTCTGATGCTGCCGGCCGCGCCGCCCACCCTTCGCCCACGGAGTCACGGCCGAGGCCGAGTCGGGCCCTAGCCCCAGCACCACCGGCTACACGAGGGCTTTTTTTTTATCTGATCGGATTGATTAGATTGTCCACACTAGGGCAGTCCAGCTACGGCTGCAGCTCATATGCAACAGCGGTGCGAAATCCACTTCTCAACAAGGGCAAGCTCAATGGATTACTGGGGCATCCACCGGCGGCGCCTCTGCCAAACCCAAAGAAGGATTTGCAGCTTGCTCTGGCATATGCATTGCCCCCGTAGCCAAACCGGGCGATTGGAGCAGTGCTGCATACAGCTGCAGCAGCTGGTCCGATACACACGCTGTATGTCTTAGATGGCCCCAAAGGCAGGAAGGATCGCCGATGTCGCTACGGCGGAGAATGACCGTCAGTGCCAAGCAAGACGTCGGACTTTTTGTTATCAGATCGAGGATCCACTGCCGCTGGGAAGCCCCCCATAGCCGCGACTGGAAAGGGCAGAAGCCATTCGAGACTAGACGGTGCGAGACGTAGTGCGAGTGGTCGGTCCAGCGTATGATGCCTCTGCCCTCCATGTGTGTGGCAGTCCAAGATAGGACGTTCGAATAGAATTAGCCGGTGGCCGGCTATTGGAAGAGTGCATCTAACGTGACATTTGGTGCCGGTGATGTTGTGGACGGCTAGAGCACACCTGATGCCGAGGTATCGAGCTTCATATTATGTAACTATGGGGTTTTCTGCTGTGGAGCAACCTCGACCCAGAGCGTCCCGGAGGGGGGTGGTCTAGCGACTGTGACTCGAAGTTGTCCGCCTCGAGATTGACGACGGCGGCGTGATCGGAACGGTTGAAGAAGCCCCGTCGATAGCTGCTTTTTATCTCGATCTGGTAAGTCTGCAAGTCGGGAAGTTGGAAAGCCCGGAAGCCTGGAAGTCTGTACCTGGTATAGCCATGGCTGGCTGGATTTGTGCTCGCTATGGAGATATGTGTATATAAGAATATAGAGACTCCTCCCTCCGTGTGATCACCAAATAGCTCTACAACCGGACTCGCTGCAAAACCTCAACCTACTTTGCCCTTATATATATCGGATTACTTTCGAAAGGTTTCATAACCACCCAGAATGAAGCTCTCCACCACCCTCTTGGCACTCGGAGCTGTAGCTCTTGTCCAGGCGTGAGTTCTTACCTGGCTCGTCGACTCGAAATAAATAATAAGACAAACCTAATATTCAATCAATCAATAGTGACAGCGCCTGTATAACCACCTGCGAGTCCACCGCAGCAACTAGCCTCGGCTGTGACGTGTATGCTTCCTCTTTCCATTCCCGCAATTGCTGTAAACGATCAGATCTGACATGGCCATGATCCAGTACCGACTTGTCTGGATGCTTCTGTCTCGACGACTTCCCCTCTGAGGTCAAGTCATGCCTGTACGAGTGGGTTCCCCCTTTGGTTATGTACTCTCCTGAATCTCTGATTAACGCGTTTCTAGGAACTCTTGCTCGAGCGATGTCTCTACGTTCTACAGCGACTATGACGATGCTTGTGCTTCAGCCACCACCACCGATTCTTCGGCCACTTCAACGGCGGCAGCAAGCTCTGCGAGTAGTACCACGTAAGCTCACTGCAATTTTAATCCCCAATATACAGGAGACTGACATGGCAAAGTGATTGTGTTGCGACTTGCGAGACGTCAGCGGCATCATCTCTCGGTTGCGACGTGTATGTTTAACTATCCCCTTTTTCCAACGACCGAGTTCGGTATAGGTGCTGACGATCTTTCACCTGCAGGACTGACCTATCCTCGTGCTTCTGTCTTTCCACCTTTGCTTCTGCCGCGAAGGGGTGTCTCTACGAAACGTATGTTCCCTGACGTGTGGATTGTTGAATGGCTGCTGATATAAATATCATACAGTTCCGGATGCAGCACCTACGTGAGCACCTTCTATAGCTCCTATGACACTACCTGCGCATCTGTCAGTGCGGATTCTTCCTCTGCGACAGCTACATCTTCATCTGGAGCAGCATCCACCTCTGGATCTGCATCTACCTCTGCGATAGCTACATCTTCATCTGAACCTTCATCAGCGTCTGGATCTGCATCATCGGGATCTGCATCATCTGGATCTGCATCTTCATCAGGATCTGCAGCGTCCACGACGGCAGCTTCAGCTACCTCAGCAGCATCCCAGTCAAGCAATGGCACAACTGCGAGCGCCTCCTCATCCCCCATCTCAGTCTCTTCAGGAGCAAGTCTCTTCACCGAGAGCAGGAACATGGTCGTCGATCTCGGCCTCATCGTTGCCGCCGTCTGGGGCGGCATGGCTGTCCTCTATTACTAGAAAGACCGCTGGCCTCGCATGTCTTGGGAGTCATCTGAAGCGATACCGCCCGGCTGTTGTTTTATGAAAGGAGAGGGGGGAACGCGGCTAGAAGAGTGACCGTGTAATATCTACCCCAGAAGAAGTCCCGGATATCTTATGTTGATTTAGAGATATATGTAATAATACCAACACATTCGATTCTGAGTTCAAGTTGGGACCCGCTCCGACGTGCCTCGTCGAACCCCAAGCGCCGTGCTGCCGAGCCTGTAGAAGCCGGTGCTTTGGGGGCTGCTAGATTCATGGGGTCGAGGAGAAAGGATCACCTCGAGAACGAATGAACTCCGTACTTCTGTGCCGACTACCCAACCTCGCTCTGGTGCGGTAGGAAAGCCGGCTCGCTCTACCTGACATGAGATCTGCTCTAGGAGCGTTGCAGTCAACCCAAGCAGGCGCACGGTCGCCGAGTCCTTGATGAAGGTAACATGAGAATCCTTGGTGAGGCTTGAGACCTGCGTACGTTTCTCACGCCTGCTAGCTCCGTATACAGCTCAGGCTTGGTTGTTCTCAGTTGCTCATAGCTTCGGTCCTCGCCAAAGCCTTCCTGGGCTCGATGCTTGAACTGCCTTGGCAAGCCCTAATTGTCCTATTGGTTGGAGAGCGCCCTACGTCAGAGTGCGGCTGTGCTACGAATTAACATCCCTGAAGTGCCTGGAGTCTTTGCAGATCGTGAAAGGAATGCTTGTTCAAGGCGCGCCAATCAACGAATCATCGAGATTCGGATTATTCAATGATGCAACCAGAATAATCAACAATTGCAATGATTGTAGTCGTATTACCGTCACATGATTAGTCACGTGCCTTGTCGAGTTTTATTGATTTAATTTCAACTTTCTAAAATCGTTTATTTTGTTTTGGTTCAACCTCTGAAACGAATTAAAATTAAATCATTTTACCCTGGTACCAGTACGTTGAATGTCGGCTGTTGACGCTGACTACCTTCCTAGAGGACCTGCCTACTATTGAACCTAGGACTTCCGGACCATACACAAGCAGAGAACAAACCTAGAGCAGTAGAGCTTAGCCATCATAATCTCTTATTCATAATATATATGCTAACTAGGTATAGTAGCCGCTAACGAATGATTCCCCGCTCCAAACGCCTCCATCCCATGACCTTGCTTCATAACCTTACTCATAACCTCACTTCGTGATAAAACCCAGATAATCAGCAACGATGAGTGTCACCATCCTAAGATGCGTATTAGAAAATCTCCCCCGGCTTCTCTTTGAGGATGAACTTACGCATGTGGGGCAATTCGAACATAATAAGTGCCAAACCCTCTATAAAACCTCAACAAGCCCTCATCTTTGGCAACCTTCTTGAAACAATCGACCATGGACCTATAAGGCAGTGTCCCATCGGGTTTTGGCTGTTGTTTCTGAAGCCTTGTCTTCACAAAGTCGAATGGCAATGAGAAAAAACTGGCAAAGAATCCAGCAACCGCAGATGCCGTTAAGGTTTGTGTTGTTGGGCCTAGTCCTGTGCCTTTGAGTTGTTGCTTGGCTTCTGAGAAGAATGCAAGCTGTCCGAAATTCAACGCCATGGCTCGTACAATAGTTGGAGTTGCGCCAGCCCATAGCTTCGCAACACCTTCGTTCTTCGTGATGGAGCTAAGAGCGTCGATGACGGATCTGTAATTCTGACGTTCAGCGAGAGGCTTTAATCCATCGGATTGCATTCGAATAAGTGCAAGATCTGCAGGGTTACCAATCATAGCTGCAAGTCCACCAGCGCTTAGACCTGCAACAGCTCGATCACTGAAGCCGATTTCTCTGCCGTTCGTATTCGCGCGAACCTTCAAAGTTGACATGAACGTGTCGAAAAACCCGATACGTGCAGTTGTGTATACCGCTTGCCTTAAGAGCCCAGCACTTAAGCCTGTATAAAGGTCCGTGATCTTGCCCGCCGCAATGATGTCTCTTGTGATGGAGAGAGGACTTGGTTTAGGTCCGGTGCGTGCGCCTTCACCTGCCAACTGAAGACGGACCTTGACCATATCGATGGGCTGAATAACAGTGGTTGCAACCATGCCTGCAAGACCGCCATTGATGAAAGGCAAGGCTCCACGCATGAACGGTGTATGTAAAAAGTCAGACTTTGCAGCTAGCGAATCGGTAGCTGCTTTTTCGGCGAGTCGCCGACTTGCATCGAAAGCTTCGTTTGTCTTGTTCCGGGCAGATTCTGCTGCCTGCTTGATGCTACTGCCCGTTGACATCGTGACGATGGTGGTTGTGCCCAGGAGAGCAATATTTGGAATTATGGATCGAGAGTCTAGGTAAACATAACGTTAGCATCTCAACGAGCAGATTGATGAGTCATATGAAAGAGATTTTATTTTATTTTCTCGACAGCAAAGACCTGCACTGTACTGTGCAGCTGGGAAAGGCGAGGATCCGAGCTGACTGGAGCAAACTCACCTCGAAACACGATGCTCAGCCTCGACCGTTTTCGATTCTACGACGGAACCCACAAAGGTCACCAACAGCCTCGCTAGAACAACAATCTACACAATGCTGCGTAATCCTCTCGCGAGAGAGACTATGTATGGCGATGTGAGCGAGGGACGGAGGAGAGAAACAAGCACGGGATAAACACCGGACCTGCGCGGTGCGTTCCGCACGTATATAATGGTGGTGTGTTGGCGTCCGGATTCGTTGGTTGAGATGCGGGGAAAGCGAGGAAGCTCAAACGTCCGGGTCAGCTGGGAAGGCACGCATATTACTGGATCGAGGAGGAACGGCTGGATCACAGCTTCGGGCGACGAAGATTAATCGGAATAGCTTCAGCAGCATAGCCGTACCGAGGCACTGGAGGCCCAGAGTTGCTGGAGATGGCGATGGAGATGGAGCTCAGCGCGCCTCTCGATCCGTCGCAGTGCACAGCGCGGTGCCAGAGCCCGTCGCACCAGCCCGGCCTGAATTGCGGCCACCCGGTCTATCCTACTATATAAGGGACCGCCCTCCACGGTGCTGCCGCGCCTTCCAGCCTTTCGGGATGATGGAGAGAAGCAGACAGCAGCGCTGCAGAGAACAGGATGCGGGCGTTTGTTCTCCTTCTCCTTCTCCCCGAGCCGTTGCGGTTGTGTGTGCTCGAAAGCCCTCGCCAATTGCGGGGAACATGAGTCATCTTGCTGATAGCGATAAGGCCTGCGCTACTGCTCATTCGAGCTGGCGTCGTGCCCTGCCGTGCTCCGTGCTCCGTGCTCCCCCAGTGCGCCCGTGATGCGCCCGTGATGCGCCCGTGATGCGCCCTGGAGAGCAGACGAGCAGACGAGCAGACGAGCAGCCAGAAGGAGATGTCCCTTGTGGTACCTACCGCACTGAGACGCCTGATGTACGGGTAGTATGTAATGCGGCATGGACGGCGCCTTGTCACGTGACCGCAAGCATATCTTCTCGGTCCCTCGGCCGTTCCCTGCATGCAGAGCCTGGCCGCCTTCATCCTCGGGGTGATGGGCTCTTCACGGGGGCCACGGCACCGCATCCTATGTCAAATCGCGAATTCTTGGTTGGCCGGCCTGGTTGCTGGGACTGCCGATGGTCAGCGTGCCCGTTTGATCCGCTCACCATACTCTCTGTTTGCAGTTGGCGGTTGGAGCTCGTGCTGTGATTTATTAGCTGGCCAGATGGGCTAAAGCGTTTCTAGAGAGGGAGCAGGCAGTCGTAGAGAGACAAAGGTACGTCTCCTTCTTTTTTGGCCACTTTTCCGTCTCGCGTCTTTCTGGCCGCCGGACATCCAGCGGCCTCTGATCCCAACCCTAGCGACCGTATGTCTTCCAGTCGACTGACGCGGGCGCGGCACACATGCCGAAAATCCTGGTTTGCAGGTAATCAGATGGAGATGCGGGAGTATACTGTAGCACTTACATAAGCATTCGGCATTGCTGGCGAATAGAGTCAACAACCAACCCTGCAACAAACCAGGGCCCATTTCGGTACCTGTATGACGTGGCAAGCAAAAACGTGCTGATACGAAACGCAGCGTCAGTGGCAACTAACTACCTCATCTTAAGCTCCGCGGGAGTTTCAATCACACGTCTCATCATAACACACACATCATAGACCACATTTAATCTAGTGGCTTTGCCAAGAAAAGATTCAACTACTTCGGGTATGATCTACTCCTTCTATCCTCCCATGCATACTATCTATCAGCAAGAACTACAGCCTAGGTGTCTCCAGCATAATCATTACGTCGTGAGTCGTCTCATGTCTAAGCTCTCAACAATCCCAATAGAGCTTCCTGTCCCTGCAGCAGACTTGGCTGCTGCTTGGCAAGATACTTAACGGCTTCTATCAGCTTGGCTCGCGTCTCATCATCGAGCTGCTCCTGTGGCTCACCCAAGACTTGGGAAAAGACTGGAATAAGCTTTGGTGTAAGTTCCTGGACAGTGCTGTTGCCGTGTTGGTAGAGGCCGACAATACACTCGTAAATTGGCTTGTTTTCCTCATAGTCTTCTTTCAATGGCAGAAGTCCAGCAAGTACGGGAAGAACATCATCGATTGGGACCTTATCAGGATGGGCCGAAATCATGCGGCTCACACAGCCGGCTGCATTGTCCAAGGTACGAGCACGCTCCGTGTGTAGCAATGGCTCGAGTTTGGCGAGGATCTGGTTGTAGCTTGGAAGATAGACTGAAGTATCGGTTGAGTGAGTGATCAATAGACCGGTCGCATACGCTGCATTCGACCTAGTCTCAGGGTCCTCATCGGATAGTCTATGAAGGAGGAGCTTGAGGATCGTAGAGGTGTAAGGAGTAACAGCAGATCCCATACCAGCAGTACACTCGGCAATGACACCAATGGCAGTGGATCGCTCGTAAGTTTCTTGCGAAGATGCTGCCTTCATAATTGGCTTCTCAAACAACTTCCACATCTCCCCAAACTGGGCACCAAGGGCCTGAGACAGCCCAATGACAACGTCGAGTGCAGTGTCCACAACGAGCCAGTCATATTCAGAAGACTCTTCAACATCTTCTTGGTCGTCTTCATCGCCGAGGTCCAGTTGACAAGGGTGTTGTCGCGTGACAATGGCGGCCAGAATTGTGGTGACTTGCTCGAGCATATTCTCGTGAGTCAAAATAGCGGGTCCACAGAGCTTGAGTGTGGCGGCAACATTTCGATTGATATCAGTGACAACAGCCCTTTGATATAATTAGTATTAAGCACACAATCAAGTACAGAATATGATGATATAAGAAGGTTGTGATCAGAAAGTAGATACGTGTTCGCAGCATTTGTAACTTGTACATCTGAGTGAGCTGGGTATAACGTCATGTTGTTCATCATTTCAACGTGAGATGGAATGAAAATGGATACATACCTGTCAACTTCATCACCCCACACGGACATAGTAGCAGTAGCAACAACCTCGCCTAGCTTCACAAGCTCCTGGGTTGGTTGTTCCTTGACAGGAAGGCCAGCTTGCCACTTCTTGCCAGTGTGATCTTCCATCAATGCCCATAAGCAAGCGTATGCGCGCCACAGCGTGCCAATCGCAGCCTTTCGCACACCCTCGTAGGAGTGCTCAACCAAACCCATCACAGCTTCGATTGTCTTCTCTAGGTAGGGAATGAAGTTTTGGCGAGTGTGAGAGAGTATATCACCAAGTACCTCAACTGCGATCTCTTTCTCGAGAGCAACAGCCGTGACAGCAGTAAGGTCGTCCCAATCCTCATCATCATCACCATCGTCATCGTCCATTACATCAAGATCTTCCGGTTCATCGGTAGCGGCAGCAACCTTGACCTTTTTTCCAGCCACAATCACTTCCTTGCCGAGAAGATCCGCAGCCTCTGAGCCTAGCTCAACTTCCAAATCAGATTCCTCTTGCTCCAGGCTCTCCATGAGGCCCTTGACTACACCATCAAGAAAAGGTGTAAATTCCTCCCCGTAGACCTTGGACATGGTGCTCCAGAGGATATAGCTAGTCTCGCGGAGACGTGGGTGACCGAGATGTAGGGCCTCTTCACTGGCCTGCATCAACGGTGACACGTAAGGCTGGAATGCAACTGGGCCGACAGCACTCGCTATGCTACCCATAGCATCGCATACAGTACCTCGTAGGTCCAACTCTTCGTCGCTATCCTTGATGGTAACATACTCGGAGAGCGCCTTCATTGTTGGCTCAAAGTATGGTTGAAATCCCTTTTCGGCGGCACCAGCAATTGATCCCATAGCACCTGCAGCAGCTGCCTTGACCTTGAAGTCTGGGTGGCCGAAAAGTCTGCCCAGGCGTGGGACGAGCTCTGGCGCGTACTTATTCATAGTCTCGGCGTCCATACCGTCAACGAGGGAATCTAGTGCAAGACAAGCACCAATTACGATTTCGATGTTGGTCTTTTGCTCCGCCTCGTTCGCAGATTCAACGCTGGCCGAGTCAAGGTTCTTTAGAAGAGCAGGAATGAGGTTGGCGTGCTCCTTGCTCATATCTTCTGCGAGATCGTCGGCCAGTCTGGAGACGCCGTGCAAAGCGGCTTGTCTAACCTTGATCTCTGGGTCGTTAAGCAACCTTAGCACGACAGGCATAATTTCAGTCAATTGAGTAGCGATGAAGTCTGGAGCGCCCTCCACACACATTCCAAGTGCTAATATACCTGCCTTTCGGAAGGCGGGGTCCTCGCTGTTAACGTACTGTGGCAGGGCCTTCAGAAGAGGAACAATTACTTGGCGAGGTGGTAGGCTGGTGGCAAGCAGGTCCAGAAGACCAAGAGCAGATCGCGAAGGAGTAATATCATCCTCGTCGTCATCGTCATCTGCCATCTCTGCGGCGATCTGCATGCTCTTTGTGGTAAGTTGCTCTCCCATCTGCGGGAGGCCTTGGACCTTCATCCGACGGTATTTTACGCACTGCATAAGGAAAGAGAGAGCCTGTGAGCGAGAATCTTCAGCAATGCTCTTCTCCACTGCAAGATCAATCATAAACTGAAGCAAGTCCTTGAAGTGGTTTGCCAGTAACGCAGACTCGCATCCGAGAAGAGTCTGGAAGACCTCGAAAGCTTGCATTGTTCTATCTTCATCACCCTCATCAACAGCATTCTTAAGCACAGCAACCATAGCAGGGAAAGCTTGGCGAAATGCTTCAAGGCTCTGGGGATCCTCATCAGGGTCGATTAGCATCGCAACTCTGCTGAGCGCGAGCATAGTGTTGATGCGGACCTCCTGACTCTCAGGGTCGCGAATTGTTGTGCTAAAAAGGCTGAATAAGTCAGGAAGCTTGTCTGCAAAGCCGTCCCCGGCAGCCTCAAGCAGCGTAAATAGGATGTAGACGCCAACTTCGCGATGTGACACTTGCTTCGATGTGGAAGCTTGCACCAGGAAGCCAGGTAGCGTTGCCCACTCGCCATCCTCAAGGTCAATATTGGCAATAGCAGATATGACACGGGCAGAAGAGTGTCGTACAAGAGCAGTCGATTCACCAAGTGTTGACTGCAAAATCGATTCGCGGATCGCCGGCTTTTGCGCAGCAGGCAAGGCAGTCCAGTGTTTGGGAATTAATCTCAGTGCCTCGACAGCAGCCTGCTGACGAACTGCGGGAGAGTCATGGGATGTGAGGATTTGAAGGAGCCATAATAACGACTCTGGATGTGGGTAGTACGTCTTTCGTAGTTCGCCAGTTGCAGCCTTGACCTTCTCGGTGTCCGCTGTGCCTTGTTAGGTTATTTGAACATGAAATGCATGGCGGGGGTGCCTACGGATCTGAATGTTCTGCAACAGCTGTACAAAATTTTGCTGATCCATCTTGAATACAGTGAAGAATCTCTGAGTAGGCGTCTTGACAAGGTCAAGCTCAGAGGTTTACAGTGCGAAGTAGCATAGGTTGCACTTTAAAGATAGTTGGAGAAAAGACAACAAAATAAATTTATTTAGCCTCGATGATAGTGGGTAAATTAATGCCTTAGGTTGAAAGATATAAGATAAGTCCCGAGGCACCTCGCAAGCGAACTGAGAACATTTGAAGATGCCCCTGTATTGAACCCTTTATATACAACAACCAGTTCAACGCAAGTACGATGAATTCATAGAATAGTAGAAACATCTCTCCTAATTTTTTTTACAGAAGATTTCACAAAAGTTGGAGGCTATCTTATGATACATCTATACAGTTGAAAACACCGATGAATTTAGTGTTCTCGGCTGAGCCTTCAGTTTGCCATTTGGCCAAGATCCCCCGTACATCTTTACGGGCCTCTAGTCCTAACGCCACGCTATGCTTTCAAAGAACTATCACATCCCAACTCTTCATGATAAAGCTGTCTTACCATATGCCCCTCCGCCAGCCTTTCTCATCTCCAGAGCACGCTTGTATGGTGGTGCTGTTGGTGGTTGCACAGGATCAAGAGTAATTCTGTCTTTAGGGAGATGATAAGATGCATCAGCATCAAAGGCCGAGAGATCTCCGCATGCTAGAAAGGGTGCAATCCACCTCGCCTGAGCTTTGCTTTTCTCGTTGCCCATTTCCACAATAACCTCATCTTCTCTGCTTCTGGTCGCTGCGACCTTGAGACAGCTCCACGCCCCCGTTGATTGATCCTGCATGACCTTGGGCGCTAATATAGGCTCCTGACTAGTCACATGTTTGACCATATCTGACAAGCGATCTCCCACTCCTAATGGCTCAGCCAAACTTGCTTGAAACCCTTGTGGCGGCTGAAAGTTTAGGCATACAATAAATGCCTCCACACTACTTGCGCGACTAGCCCTTGGCTTTGCCACTATGACGCGCTCAAAAAAGAGCTTCAGCTGTGCGAAGAGTAAATCAACATTCCGCCCTCTGAATATCTTAGCCACAAATTTCCCGCCAGGGCGTAGAACACATAGGGCAAGATTGAGGGCTGCGAAGAGGAGTTGTGATTGAACATAAATGTCGAGGTCGTGTAGGCCTGTAACGTCAGGAGCACCGTCGCTGATTACCAAATCCACTGGATTTGATGCATGCTTTGAGGCCGTGCTTGGGTCATACGACGGATCGAGAGCGTGAAGAAGGAGTGGTATGGTTGCCGGGTGCGTGATGTCGGCACGAAGGGTCGTGATTCCTTCTAATGGGCTCATGGGCTGCAGGTCTATAGCAACAATCTTGACATCTTTTCTTGGATGCAAAATCGGCTCTTCCATCTTTTCATGTTCTGCTGCGGCAATTTGAGCAACGCTCTTGCTATCCCCAGTCGCTTTCAGTAATTGTTGCCGAATTGTTTCTTGCTTGTCTTCCCAGGCACTTCTTCCAAACTTCTCGCCCCTGATCAGTACTCGGGAAAGTACTTGGCTCCAGCTTCCAGGTGCAGCACATAAATCAACAACACGTGTTACGTCGGCAAAAAGATTGAATTCTAGATCTTCAAGTCAGTTGATGAGCTTTGGCTGTTGATGAATTGACCCACCTTCATCAAGTTGCAAGAGCTTGAACGCACTACGGGCTCGCCATCCTTGCTCCTTGGCAAGCCTGTAGTACGCATCACGTTTATCTTTCGATGATTTGCCCATCTTTAATTCATATACAGAAGTTGTCGTCGGGGATTCAGAGCCTCGTCAGAATCTTACACAAGGCTGAAAAGTGATGGTCCGTGCACACAAGGTCCCGCGAATTCGGCGACCGGAAAATGTCCAAACGCCGGGCTCGAAACTTTTGGAGAAATGTCCATTGAATTTTGAAGCCTCATCTAAGAGTTGTGAATTATTTATTGTTTAGCTACTTCTCGATTTATCTACAATGGCGCAAGAGCAGAAGAAGAGAGAGAGGCCTGTGCCAAACTCAAGCCAACGATCAAAGAAACGTCAAAAGATTGACTCCGTTGCGCCGACTGTTGCATCTGACGTGAAGAGGATTCCTGTCGCACTGGATGCGCTACCATGGAACGAGGTAGAGATGCCAGATATGTTTGAAGATGCGGAGGGGTTCTTCGGGCTGGAAGAGGTTGAGGGTGTCGAGGTTATACGCGAAGGCAACCAGGTTAAGTTTGTACGTATATCCCATTGATTTTCATAAGCATTCTTATTCGTGAGCTGACGAAATCTAGGTGTCGGCGACAGCAAAGCTGGTCGATGACGACAACGAATTCGAAGGCTTTGGAGATGAAGATGATGTACCTGCTAGTGCTAGCACCGAGGAAAATGTCGCCGCAAATCCTACACAAAAGGCCCCTACACCGAAGGAGCAAAAAGACAAGAAGGAGAAGAAAGAGAAGGAGAAGGAGAAGAAAAAGAAGAAAGCGAAAGCAACTAGCAAGGAGAAGGATGACCAAAAATCCGCTGCCAACCTTGGGGCGAACATCTTTGCGGCCTTGGAAGAGGATGCAGCAAAAGATGAAGTCGATGTTTCCGCCTGGGCAGAATTGGATCTCTCATCAGACACCCTGTCTGCTCTTGCGAAGATGGGGTTCACAAAGCCAACCCCCATTCAAAGCTCCGCAATTCCCGAAATCCTTTCTGGGCATGATGTGATTGGGAAAGCTTCAACTGGCTCGGGAAAGACATTAGCATTCGGGATCCCTATATTGGAGAAATGGCTTGAGGATCGAAAGGGCGAAGAAGTTGCAGAGGATTCTCAAGGAAAGACCCCGACTGCTCTAATATTATCTCCAACGAGAGAGTTGGCGCATCAGTTGACGGAACATATTACTGCCCTTTGCGCCGGTGTTCCAGACCCACCTTACGTGGCTGCGGTCACTGGAGGCATGTCAGTCCAGAAACAACAGCGACAATTGGCAAAAGCCGACATAATTATCGGCACTCCAGGTCGACTATGGGAAGTCATGAGCTCAAGTATTGAATTGTCTAGAACCTTCAAACTGATCAAATTTCTGGTCGTCGATGAAGCGGACCGACTCTTGACAGAGGGCCATTTCAAAGAGGTAGCAGAAATCCTCAACGCTCTGGATCGTCAAGTTGATGCGGATGACGATGAAGATTTTGTCCCAAATCGCCAGACCTTGGTATTTTCTGCTACATTCCACAAAGATTTGCAGCAGAAGCTTGCTGGAAAGGGCAAACAGGACCTGATGGATAAGAGCGAGTCAATGGAGTATCTTCTTCAAAAGCTAAACTTCAGAGAGGAGAAGCCAAAGTTTGTCGATGTGAACCCAGTATCGCAGATGGCTGAAGGTCTTAGAGAAGGCATGGTAGAGTGTGCTGGTACTGAGAAGGTATGTCATGATGATTCTCGGCCTCGGCCTCACATATTAATCACACTTAGGACCTGTATCTCTACGCGCTACTTATGTATCATCCAAACCAACGCACGCTGATCTTCACCAACTCAATCCACTCTGTCCGACGACTCACACCTCTCCTTCAAAACCTCAACATCCCAGCTCACGCTTTGCATTCGCAAATGGCGCAGAAGGCTCGCATGCGCTCCATCGAGCGATTCTCTTCGCCGAAGTCAAAAGGCTCGATCCTCGTCGCAACTGATGTCGCCGCACGAGGTCTCGACATTGGCGGTGTTCAACTCGTCATCCATTACCATCTCCCACGTGCCGCAGATATGTATGTTCATCGCTCTGGCCGAACGGCGCGGGCGGAAGCCTCGGGATCTAGTATTATCCTATGTGCGCCTGAGGAAGTGGTCAGCATGCGACGGCTGGTAGCAAAGGTCCATGCCCAGAATGCGATCTCCGGTGGAGGCAGCAAGTCCAAGTACTACATGCGCTCGCTAGACATCGACCGGAAGGTCGTTGCGCGACTGAAGCCCCGGGTCACGCTGGCCAAGAACATCGCCGACAGCACCATAGCCAAGGAGAAGAAGGGCCACGACGACGAGTGGGTGCGCAACGCCGCCGCGGAGCTGGGAGTGGACTACGACAGCGAGGAGTTTGACGCCGCGGGCGGCGGCAAAAAGGGCCGCGGCACGGGCCGGAAGCAGAAGGAGAAGCAGGCAAGGGCGCTGTCCAGGGGCGACGTGAGCGCGCTCAAGGCGGAGCTCCGAGAGCTCCTCTCGCACCGGGTCAATGTCGGCACCAGCGAGAGGTACCTGACCTCGGGCACCGTGGATGTCAACGAGCTCCTGAAGGGCGCGCAGGGCGATTTCCTGGGCAAGGTGGATGGCATCGGCCTCGACGACCTGTAGAGCGTCGGGGAGGCGTGGCGTCTGCGGCGGTAGGCATTCTTACAGCGGATATTCCTACAATGACTGTTCCGTCCCAATCTCTCCTCTCACATCTCCTCTCCGCGTGCTTCATCTCGCCAGTCGTCAATCAGAAGGCCTCTGACCCGACCTGTCTACCACTTATCCACCTGAGCAGATATGAGACTTGGCAATAGATGCATGACCGCTTGCCCCCTGAAAAGCTTAAACCAAGGCCGTGGAGTGTTAACCGTCGACCTGTCCCATTCACTGCTACTTGCATGCTCTCCGAAAGACCGTAAATCTCCCATTCGAAGGGCCTCTTGCTATTTCTACACGATTGAGCTATGCTAGGTATCATATGTACAGTCACCAAATCATTCTCAGTGCACGATAACTCCGGTGACCAAAGAACAAGACAGGAGCAAAAACAAGAACCAAAACAATAAAAGGACGTGACAGGATATTAGACTCCATCTGCATCCTACTAGGCCCCCATCAAACACTGCCAGTCTCGTACTCGACCGTGTAACTCTGATTCTTTGTAATCCCTCCCTGCACATTCCTCGATAAGCGATTCTGCTGTTTGGGCAATATGTTCTCCTCGCTGTCGCTGTCCGAGACCCCTCTACTGCCGGGATAAGTGGCCGAGGACGTGACGTGAGCAGAGTGAGCTTTCGAGGCGGGGTCTGAGCGCGAGTTCGTGACCTGGCGCGACGACGAGTGCATTTCGTAGCCCGACGTCGACGGCTTCTTGGAGCGGCTGAAGAGCGGCTTGAGGATTGGGATGGACGAGGCAATCATCACGAGCGTGTTCTCGAGCCTGCAGTTTCATGTGAGAATGCATCTTGGGAGGAATGCAACGCGACGCTTACGTGAACCATATGACGAAGTTGACGGTGTTCCCTGGGAGAGCCAGCATGTCAGTATACGTGCAAGCGACGTGCGGAAGAAGCTTACAGGTAAAGTCCAAACGGTCGGCAATCGAGCCGGTTTTGATTGTTTTGATAACTGATGCTATCATGGCACTGAGTCTGATAAGTCCAGCACTTTCAGATGGGAGAGAAGGGCCTACAAGAGACTCATGCCTAGAAGAATGGACAGACCCAATTTGACACCCCAACGCATACTCAGGTTCCATACAATAACAGCAGGAATGATTGTCAAAATCAGATCTGTTGCAGAACACGCAGCTATTCATATCAAATTAGTCTCGGCCCATTTACTGAAACCAACCTCTCAGAGATGCTTGGGGATAGGGGCCGAAAATAGCAGATCGCGATGCATACCTCCTTGAAAGTAACCGAATTTGATCTGTACGCTGGTACTCCAACACTTCCCAGGCACTCCTATCGGATCCCACAATGTAGCAAGGTGGTTCCCACACTGTACCAAGACCAAGATGATTGTAAGAATATTGATGACAATGTTCTGAATAAAGAGGAACCAGAGGAAGCGGCGGACCGGCTTATTTCGACCTATAAGATGGATCAAATACAAAGTAAAGGCCAGACGACCAAACGTAGGGCACATGATCCCTTGGAAAGGTTAGGAATACCGCGAAATCTTGGAGGGTAATATCTTACCCCAAGGCTGACCCAGGAACTCATACTTCATCGCGTTAACTCGTTCATCGGGAGTTAGATAGTAATAATGCCTTCCCAAGCCCCAAGTAGTTCCAACGGTAATCAGAGACATATTCGTGAGGCCACAAGCCTGCTTGGGATCAGCATAGATGAGATTGGTGAGTATGGCGACTCACCAAAGCAGCCAGAATCAGCCAATCATCCCATCCAAACTTGTGGAGAATCCTCCATTTGCTGTAGAATCGAAGCGTAATGATAAGGATCGTGACTCCATACAGCGTCCAGCACGCCTTCAGCATAGAATGAGCTAAGGGATGTCAGTCAGCCTTCTCCTGGACGCGAGGATCTAGGAAGGTGAAGAATTACAGCTGTCAATATCCGGGCCGTTTGGCACTGGAATATCCATCTTGAATGTAGACTCTGTCTCACTCCTGTTCTCATCGATTGCTGGCCTTGGTTGAAGTCTGATACTCTGTTGATCGATCTCGAGTTTATCGTGCCGAACGCTCGTGCCACGATCGATCCTGAATCCCCAGTTTACTGCAAGGGATGGCGTTCTAGATATATACACTTGCTATGTCGATCTGAGAGGCATGACGATGGGTATGGAACCGAGGATGAGCCTGGGAATCAATTCATCCTCGGCGACTGCCAAGGCACAGGGGAAGATGACGGACATGAAACTGTTCGAGTCAAAAGTGCATCCGTGCAAATCTCATTGCATGAATGAGATCGTGGAGGAGACAGCGACGGTCCCATGGCATGCCAACCTGAGGGCCGCTATACCAGGTCACCAGGTCACCAGGAAACGAGCACCACTTGCCCGTTGCCTGTACAGGGTGGTGATCATTGAAGCGGAAGCGTCGAGTGAGCACTGCGATTGCCGGCTCTTAGATGTACAGTACAGTACATGCTGTAAAGTAGAAGCTGCCTTCAAGCACTGTAGACTGTAGAGAGAACATCTTCCTTGCCCAACACGGCTCGGCCATCCAGGTACTACCGTACAATACACATGCATACTGTGCAGTCCCTCTTCAGCATGGTGTTCGTGACGCCTAGTTGCGGAGCCTGGTACCTTGGACTCAGCGTACCCTCGCACATCGATTCAAGATTCAAGCATCGAGGGCTCAAAGGTCGCTCTGCTACTCCCATCCTTCGTCCACAGATGGGCCCCAAGCTCCGAAAAGAGGACGTCTCCCGGAAAGCGTGCTGCACGCTGCTAGTTTGATAGTAACTGCTAAAGACGGAGATGGTGCCCTTTGGTATTCCTGCCCGAGTACCTCGTACTGTCTACCTTGCCGGGTGCACGGAGCCCACCTCCCCAATCGATCAATCTCTTCCCACTGCCCCATCCTTCCGCTATCGCTACAGAGACGGCACGGCGATATAACGGCTGGGAGTCGGGCAATCCTGGGCCGTTCCTGAGCGTGGAGGGGAAGACTCGGAATGAAGGGCAGGGAGAAGAAGGCACGGTGCTGATGGATCCTGCACGTCAGACGGCATGGCGTCGGGTGTTCTGTTGCAGCTGAGAGAATGTGGGGACCTGCAGATGCAATCGAATCGTCTAGTGTTTAGTGATATGCTGGGTGCTGGGTGCTGGGTGCTGGGTGCTGCCGCGAGCTGTATAACACCCAGCGGACAGAAAACGTGACCAGAAGGACGATATACACTCACTGTACTTGGAGTGGTACCCGAGGGGCACTGCAGGGTCGGGCAGAGAGGCACGTGAGAGGGTGCAGGCGGTCAGCGAGCAAGGTGTCCCCGCAGTTCACAGCGTATATAGCAGAGCAGAGCAGTGTAGAGCAGAGTATAGTGGTGTATCGTAGAGTATAGTATCGTAGAGTATAGTATCGTAGAGTATAGTAGAGTAGACCCTGCACTGTCGGATGGGATGGGATGGGATGCACGTGTGCAGAACTGCACAGCACTGCACAGCGCTGCACAGGCCTCTTCCGCCGCAGGGCCGGGGCCGGTAGGGGCAGTACTGTACTGTACTGGAGGCTGTACTGCCCTTGCAGGCGTCACGCACCCTAACGCACCGTAACGCACTGTGTGGTGCCTCAGCCGGGTCCCTAGCCGGGTCCCTAGCCGGGCCCTCGGCCGGGTGCTCATCCATTGCCCCCAGACCCCTCACTCGGTCCGTCCGCCGTGCCCAGCGGGCTTACTACCCTATCCAGCCCCGCCCTGGATGCCCTGGATAGAGGCGAGTGCCCGTCAGCCCCGTCAGTCCGTCAGTCAGGCAGTCAGTCAACCTGTCAAGCCGCCGACCATTCCGCCTTTAGAGGCACGTCCGCAGCCACAATCTATCTTCGGGGACGCGGGTTTTGGAAATGCCTCCGAAGACGGCAGCTCCGACAGCGAGAAAGGGGGGAGGCCACCTAACGGGAGGTCACCTGACGGCCAGCGGAATATGCGGGCGCAGATGCGCTGCGTACAGACGCTGATGGCTTCGCGGATGGAGAGGCTGCGCGGCGCCACGGTCGCGGAGTGCAGAGGAGTGCAGAGGAGTGCAGAGTCGCGCAGCTCGCTGGGAGTTGAATCGGGCATCAAGTTAAGCATCGAGTTAAGCATCAATTCAAGCATCAATTCAAGCATCAATGCAAGCGCCGAGATTAGCACTGCTACGTCAAGTGGGCCAGGTAGGATCGTAGGATCGTAGGATCGTGATATCGTGATATCGTGATATCGTGGCATCATATCGCATCCGGGCTCTACCTTATCTACTCCGTTCCGGCGCAGCTTCTGGCACCCCAACCCAGCTCCCCGATCCCCCTCTGACCGATGTGGCTGGCTCTACCCCAAGTAACCTCTCCCTACCTCCACTCCTCCGCTCCTGATATTGACCGTAAATCTGCGGCGGGCATGCTGTGCTGTGCTGTGCTGTGCTGTGCTGTGCTGTGCTGCTTGCTGCTTGCTGGATGTCCCGTACGTACCGACGTCTCCACCAGAAACTGGGGGGGCAGTTGGCAGTTGGCAGTTGGCAGTTGGCCGGCTTCATGTCTTCTTCCTTCTTGTCCGGCTCTCGGAACGGCGCGCGCTACTCCGAGAACCGCCGCTGTGCGCCAGCTTGCCGCCGGACGAACGAGGCCACCTGCCTACCTGCCTGTACCGAGTAAAGAGGAAATAACCCAAACAGAGCCGACGCAGTATAGCTGGCTACATCTGCTATAGAGTGCTGTGCTATTATATACTAGACTGCACTGTACAAGTACACTGCAGCAATACTGCGCAAGACAGGCAGTTACTGTGTATACCTAGACTCAGTACGTGCAGCACAGTGCTTTACATGCCTCGGCGGAACAAAAGAAAAAGGGCTCTGGGCTTATTTCTTCCAGCTTCGGCCATCCCCTGCAGTCCTCGTGCCGTGCTGCAGACTCCCGTGTCGAGGGCCGTGTGTTCGGCTGGAGATGATTCCTAGATGGGATCGTTATGACGGGGTGCGTTTTGGCCTCGTCGTCTAGTCTCTTTCGTCTGCTCTCGGCCTGGACGTATAGGCTGGGAATGGGGGAGATATACAGTGCGGCTAGAGAGAGGTCAAGGCGCTCTGAAGTGCATATACTGTGCTTACTGTATAGTGCAGTCGTTTCTAGCCGAGACGGCTCGACGGAATCGGGGCCTCTGGTGTTCTCAGAGTGTAATTCTCCCAGCTGAGGTTGCTACGCACATCTTTTATCCATATGCCGGATTGCAGACTTATAGCAGAAAGAGCAGAGCCATCTAATAGACCGACATACCTTGATAATGAAGAGAACGGTGTTGTATTGTAGATGTAGTTGGGCTTGACCAATGCCTCTCGTCTCCCACGCCAAGAATGCCCAGCTATTCCACCCGCACTCAATAAGCCACATCAACAGCCAGATCCTCCCACGAACTCGTGAAAGGTGTGTGTGTAGTACAGCTCATGCAAGGGATGGGACATGAAACAGCCGTATTTGCCAGCTGCCTGTTCGCCATCAGTTTCGATGCCCGTGCTAGACGGAATCTTGAAACCACTGCTGGCTCTGGAGCCGGGAAGACATGTTCCTGCATACAAGGGAACGCTGACATCTACATAGGATCGAGATGCCAAGCATTTGGATTGATTGCTCCTGTGTATGTATATCTACTTTGCAATTATATATACAGACTATATATGCCTCATACCTTCGTGAATATAAACAATTAAAATGTATTATGTATATACAGCCTCTCTCTCCTCTCTCTCCTCTCTCTCGCCTCAGCCAAACCACGCCTAAGTCGCGTAGGTGAAATCGTAATTCGCCACGTTCTGCGCAAACGCGACGGTGACACTTGCTCCCAAGACGCCAAAGTCCATTTCATCGGACAGGGTGACGTTAGGGCTCGGTGGGATGTCCAAGATGGTTTGCGTTCCACTGACCGCCCACTTTCTGTTGGCCAAGTCGGCATTCTGCCACTGCGTCCACAGGCGGTCAATCTGGCTATGATGAGCAAAAAAGGCAGGATCCGCAGGACTTGCGAAGAAATCGGCGAGAATCGGGCCGGCGATGAAATGTCCGCCACCGTGGGGACCCTGATTAAGAGTTCCTGCAACGCCGGACAGCACAGATTGGAAATCGGCAATGCTGGTTGTGGCGAGGAGGCGAGCAACGCTGGTTGCGTTGTTGTTGTTTTTTGCTACGACGGTATTGAGATCGCGCGAGAGACAGCGAGGGTTGTAGGCAAAGGCATTATCAGGCAGGACACCGCCAGTCAGCGCTTGTGCGAAGGTGAAGGGACCAAAGGCCACTACGGAGTTCTTGAACGGCCCGCTCATGACGCAGCCACCGCCAGTGCCGTGTGGAACTGTAACGCCGTCGCCAACAACGACGGGGTCAGTAAGGTTGACGGGATACCCATCGCCGGAGAGAGAGGTTGCGGATCCGTCAAAGATGGCGCTGTGCTGGAGATTGCTGTTATAGATGGGCCAGTTCCAGTAGGGCTGGCCGCCCTGGTAGGAGCACTCCTCACGAAGGGCGGTCTCGAACAGATGTACGTAGTGCCTGTGCCACGGGAGGAAAAAGCCGCTCAGATGGACGACCTGGGTTCTGTTGATGTGCACGGCTACGAAGTCGTCGAAGCGGCTTTTGGCGCCGGGCACCTCGTCAGGGTCGAGTTGTGAAGGGAGCTTTTGGAGGCAGAGGACTGCAGATGTGTAGCTTTGACGCTGGGACGCGGTGAGAGCACTCCTACGATGAATTAGCTCTGGATTGGCTCTGGGTATGCAATTGCCGCGAAGCTGCAACGGACATGAAGCAGGCCACATGTCTAGAACAGAAGTCTGCCTGCTTACCATTCCTTTCGTACAATCTTAGCAGCAGTACGTCCCTCTACCGGCGCAGGTGCAGCAGCAACTCCTCCAGCAAAGAGCGTAGCCAAGAGCAACGCAGCTCCTCTCACAGGCGATAACCGAACCATTCCGAGGATAATGCTGAGAATGAAAGGCAAAGAGAGTACTGAAGCTTCAAGAATGATTGATCAAAAGAATGGACACGGACGAGGGAATCCCAAGTATATAACTAGTATCAGCAGCAATCTCATGACGGATCATCTCTGTATGCGGGCACGACACTGGTAATTCCAGGCCCAGCTCACGCTGCACTGGCCATTGTCCTGCAGCGGAAGTTAGAGGAGCAGACGACATCCTTGCCATCAATAATATACTCTATCGAGTCCACGTAGGCTTCAATGGTGATTTGCCCTTCTTTGGGTCTTTTTGTAGGAAGATGAAGGGTCTACTCCGTACAGGCGAGCAGCCTAGAGAGTTCGCTGACAGGGTCGGCATGGGACGACAGGGCTTCGAACATTGGAGGTTAGTTGTCCGTAGGGGATAGATGTAGAGGATACTGGGGGATACATTGAATCGCATGGTGCTGCAAGGTACCTTGATGTATCTTAAGCTGCTGTCCGGCAGCGACAGGGACAAGCAATAAGCATAAGGGCATGGGTCGGGGTGCAGCGGGGTCCGCTAGACAGCCGAAGGGGCCGTCTAGCGTTACCGAGCATCAGCGGACGGGAGGCGGAGACAGTTCCTACCGCTTGCAAATACTCCAGTCTGGAATCTCCTTCCCTCCTCCCTCCCCTCCACTGTCCTCGCATTCTATTCTAAGCCTCCTGTCCGGTCGATCATTGAACAGTTGCGCTGAAAGTTGAGACGAATCTCCGGTTGAAAGATTGGACTGCCTTATCTGTACTGACTGTAACTATAGAGCATGATGCTAATGGCAACCTCGATATTAGAAGGCTGCAGTAGTGCTTCTAATCTCGCAGCTGGTATATTTCCACGTGGGCATGTCTTGGCGTGGACATCGATATATACACTTGCCGAGTAGAAGAACCGACTCGAGGTAGAAACTCCTCTAATATATGACTTTGCTTGATTCTTTCCTTAGCTTATATCTCATAAGCCATTAACTGTGCTTGAAGAACCTGTAAAGATAGCTAAAGAATCTCTTCTAGTAGTATATACATCTATTGCTATATTATAGACCAGGAACCTTCCCGCTTCTTCTCTAGGTTTTAACTCTACAACTAAAGGGAATAAGATATACTCGGAGTTCTTTTTCTGTTGATAAAGCAAGTGTAATTTTGATCTTTCTTCAAGAGTAGTAATCAAAGGCTGCTAGATGGAAGTTTATCTTATACAGTACTCTCCTTTTATATTCTAAGGCTGTAAGTCATTTCAGACTATCGTGCAACGCAAACGCCAATTCTACAAGGGCTGAGAACAGTCATCAAGAATTCTCATGTCTTACAGCGGGCCTGTCTACTACTCGGCGCCCAGGCAGTAATAGAAGTTTGCAGGAACGATAGAGGTTTGCAGGATAATAGAAGTGTTGCCAATATATACAAAATGCCCAATACCGCAGACTCGATACGTTCCGAACCGCCCCAGGTATTATCTGCTAATGAATCAAACCAGTTATATATACTGTGTACTTCTATTTCATCGCGCTACCAATGCATAACACCGTTCACGCTATGGCGTTATCGGCCTGCTCTACAGCAAGAGTGTACAAGACAGCTGCTGCTGAAGTTACCACGAGAAGATACAGGCACCAATAAAGCAATGTATTAATCGTGATAAGAGTCGAGTATTAGAGGGGGACTGTAGCTGGACTCGCCGATCGTAACTCTCGCTGTTGGATAGTTGTAAATGGTTCAATTATTAGCAACAAATCAATTCCATCTGGCTAATATCTGTGGTAATAGCTTCAAAGCGACTATATCGGCCATGCCAACAATGTGTGATAATATCTCCAATTGACCCAAGAAACTTTGTGTCAGGAAAGTCGCCCTTTGAATATCGAGCCTTAATCTCTTCCTCAGAGTACTTATAGTAAGGAACGAATCCCGTCATGATCTCATTCAAGGTAGAGCCCAGTGCAAATATATCTCCTTGAATAGACAAGGCCGGTCCTAGACACCGATGGCTGGCTGTCACTGCAACCAGAAGAGGGGACCCATCTAACGAGGATCCTCCAAAGTCGGACAATTTAGTGTTAAGCTGTCGATCCAACAGTATATTACCACATGTTACATCTCCGTGGACGACATTTGTTGTATGGACAAAGCGGAGCACGTCTGCGATTTGCTTGGCCCAACGAAGCCGTCGCTCGATATCGATATCCTTTGCACGTTTCTTTAGAAAAGATCGAAGATTACCATTGCAGGCAAATTCAAGGCGGATTCCTGACTCGTAAGGTCCGTGATAATGCAAGAGCTGTAAGAAGGACCTGATAAAAGAAGGCCCTGGTAGTGAAAACACAAGGGCAATCACAAGGGCAAAAAGTAGATAGGAAGGTATAGCTTAGGAATAGTCTTGTCATAAAGCTAAAGAGCAAAGAGTGGCGGAGGTAAGCCTGCTATCTATAGTCCTAGAGACGTCTGGCCAGGAGCTTCGCTTTTAGAAGCAAACTAGGCAAACTACAAACAGAGAAGTGCAAACTACAAACAGAAGAGAAGCAAACATGGCAAACATGACAAACAACAAACAGAGGACTCTCAGAGTCTCGCCCCAGTTCCTGTACTGTCCTGTGACACCTAGAACCGCCTCTGGATGTCGCCCCAGCCTGCCTACCCGGCAGTACCAATCTGCCTACTCGGCAGTACCAACCTGCCTACCCGGCAGTACCACACTGCCTACCCAGCAGTACCAACCTGCCTACCCGGCAGTACCAACCTGCCTACTCGGCAGTACTATACTGCCTACCCGGCAGTACCAACCTGCCTACCCGGCAGTACTATACTGCCACCCACCAGACCTCCCATCCTCCAAGTGCCTATCCCTCGCCAGCTACCCGGCAAACATTGCATGGCAGAGTTGTGAGAACTACCAATGTCACTCTGAAAACCACTACAAAATCCAAAAAACCTGGTCTGTGGTTCCTACCCTGCCTACCCAGCCGACCACTTACTGCATCCTTCACCCTTCTCCTCCCTCCTTCCACCTCCTACCTCCTACTCTTACCTCCCTGAGGGAGATGGGGCAGGCGATACCCTATAGCTGTAAGACCAACCCAAGGGCTCCTGCTGCTGGTGTCTGGCAGCAGCCTCCTGCCAACACTACCAGCCAGGAGCCCTCAGTGTCCTACAGCTACCTACAACCCCCAGAGCCCTCAGTGTCCTACAGCTACCTACAGCCTCCAGAGCCACTAATTCAGTCCTCAGTATCCCTAACCATCAGTAGACAATCACTATTCCCAGTATATATATATATACCAAAGCTCCCAACCTGCTAACAGCTGCTTCTACTAAGTATCCCAGCCTGGCTCTAGAGTAGACCGATGAGTCTACCTCTATTATATACCCACCGACCCTGTTTTAGTCCATGACCTGTATACAAGTGTTCCAGTGTACAGAATAATTTCCCGACAAATTTGTTTTGTATATGTTTTGTAAAAAACCCCCTAACAACTATACAAAGGAGGACAGAAAGGGGCAGGCAACGGCTGAATATAGTACAAAGTGGTGGCAGACAGCAGCTTGGCTTGGCTACTAGAGTCTTGTTCTAAGAAACAATACAGGTAGTACTATACCCCTAGGCAGAGCCTGCTGCTTACACCAATACCGAGTAGCTTACCAGGGGGCCTATCTGGTAGCACCACTTGACTAGTATACTGCTCAAGCCTGTCCGCCTAGCCCGGGACCTACCAACTATCGGTCTATACAAGACCGAGACACTATACTAGGCGCTGCTAGTCCCTGGCCCTAAATGTATAGAAATACAGTACAGCTACCCGGCAAACTAAGTATTAATCATTAAATATTTGCTAATTTATCAAGTTCTAGGGCATTGATCACTAGCCTGCAGTTGCTAATTTGCAGAGTTCTAGGGCACTGATCACTAAATTCAGAGCACTGATCACTAACTTTCAGTCGCTAATTTGTAGAGTGATCAATAGACCACTAAATATACTAGTAACTAATACAGCTATCTTCAGGTTGACCTCGGCTAAGTCGAGAATTGGCGGGTCTTTTTCTCTACTGTAGCAGAACTCTTCTATACTATAGCCGAGCTGAGTGTTATAGGATAGTACAGGAACTAGAGCGAGGCTCTGAAAGTCCTCTGTTTGTTGTTTGTCATGTTTGCTATATTTGCTTCTCTCTGTTTGTAGTTTGTACTTTAGGTGTTTGTTGTTTGCCTGGTTTGTTTCTAGAGACAAAGTGCCTAGCTAGACGTCTCTAGGACTATAGATAGCAGGCTTACCTCTGCTACTCTTCGCTCTTTAGCTTTATGACAAGACTATTTCCAAGCTATACCTTCCTACCTACTTTTTCCCCTTGTGATGACCTTGTATTTTCGCTACCAGGGCCTTCTTTCTTCAGGTCTCTCTTATACTGAGACCCCTTTAT